>CM072523.1:54302660-54397660 GCA_036898135.1 Oncomelania hupensis
ATTCTTTCTCTCTCTCTCTCTCTCTCTCTCTCTCTTTCTCTCTCTCTCTCCCTCTCTCTCTCTCTCTCTCTCTCTCTCTCTCTCTCTCTCTCTCTCTCTCTCTCTCTCTCTCTTTATCTCTCTATTTCCTTCCCTATCTCTCTTTCTCTTTCTTTTCCCCCTCCCTCCCTCTCTTTCTCTCTCTCCCTCCCTCCCCCCTCCCGTCCCCTCCTTCCCACTCCTTCCCCGCGGTTGGCGATATTACAGATTCAGAAAACCATGTACATGCTACGAATGGCGAAGCCAATTATGTGTGTCTATTTATACTTGATTTGTTTTCAAGCATGTGTTGCTTTGTTGTTTATAAATGCCTGTCAATGATGCAATGTTCATGTATGCTACGTTGCCTCCTGTACTATTTACTGTATTGATATTATGTATTCTCATATATGTATACAACTGAGAGTTTGATGGGAGGAAAAACGCATACAACGCCTGATTTGTTTTCCTTAGTCGGTATGAACATTGTTCAAGTTTATGTATAAATACCATTATCGGAATGTTTCTTTTGATATCATCAATATATTTTGAACACATGTAATGGCTAGAAACGAAGAACTCAGAATTGTAACTTTGAACGTTAATGGTCTTGGAGACTTTCGAAAACGTAAGGACGTGTTCGACTTTTTAAGGAATCAGGCTTGCAATATTGTTTTTCTCCAGGAAACACATTGGAAAACGGACCAAGAGAATTTTATAAGGTCCCAGTGGGGGTTTGAGTGCGTGGTCGCAGGCAACAGTAGCGATAGTCGAGGCGTTGCTATCATGTTTAAAAATAACTTTCAATATAAACTTCATACTGTTAAGAAAGACAATGAAGGTAGATATATACTACTGGACATTGAATTTTTGAATAAGCGTATGACTGTCGCTAATGTGTATGCGCCAAGTAGCGGAGATAATCCGGCATTTTTCACTAATTTGTTCTTGGAGATTGCTTTGATGGATAACAGCACTATGGTTGTTGGAGGCGACTGGAACCTCGCGCTCAACCCCTCACTGGACACTAACCAGCCCACTAGGATCTATAGGCCAAGAAGTAGACAGGTGGTCAAAAATTGTATGCAGGAATATGATTTAATTGATATTTTTAGAGTACTTAATCCTGATAAAAGAAAGTATTCTTGGAAGAGATTTAATAGCAGCGTGCAACGTAGTAGAATTGATTGGTTTTTAGTTAGCTCTGACCTTGGACCTTGTGTTGGCAGTAGTGATATTGCTCCAGGATACTTATCAGATCACTCAATAGTTTATTTTGGGTTAAAAACGGAGATTTCAGGTAAAGCCAGGGCATACTGGAAATTCAATAATTCCCTTTTGCGTGACCAAACTTTTGTAGATCTTGTCAAGTCCACTATTTTGGAACTTAAGAAACAATATGCCGTTCTTGTTTATGACAGAGACAATATCTTATTGACGACGACGACATAACCTTTATGATCGACGATCAGTTATTTTTCGAAATGATTTTACTTGAGTTGCGTGGTAAATGTATCCCATACTCGGCTCGTAAGAAAAAAGAAGAGTCTCGAGTAGAGGCAGAACTTTTGGACGAAATAAAAGATTTAGAGGCTAATCTTTCTGACACAAATATACACATCCTGGAAGAAAAAAGACAGTCTTTGTACGCACTGCGTAAAAAGAAAATAGACGGTATGATTATACGTTCGCGTATGAAGTGGAGATATGAAGGAGAACGGAATAGTAAATACTTTTGTAATTTAGAAAAAAGGAATTATGTACAGAAATCTATGGCATTTTTACAGAAAGAGGACGGTAGTATTGTTCATGATGGGGAGGAGTTAGTGAAAGAAACAAAGTTTTTTTATGAATGTTTGTACACTGCTAGAGCAGATGATGCTAGTGATCATACTATCGATGACCTTAATCTCCCCAAGCTTACGGAAGAGAAGAAGAATAGCATTGAAGGACGCATTACTCGTGATGAAGCCTTGTACACTTTAAAGAATATGAAGAACGACAAGAGTCCAGGGTCGGATGGCTACACTGCAGAGTTCTTTAAGTTTTTCTTTGTTGATTTAGGTAAGCTATTAGTTAGGTCTGTAAATAGGGGCTTTGAAAAAGGAGAAATGTCAATAACGCAAAGGGAGGGGGTAATAACTTGCATTCCAAAAGAGGGAAGAGATAAAAGATTTTTAAAAAACTGGAGGCCTATAACTTTGTTGAATACGGTTTATAAGATAGCATCTGCGTGTATAGCGAATAGGCTTAAACCAGTGCTTCCTGACATAATCAATGAAAACCAAACAGGATTTCTTAAAGGGAGGTACATTGGGGAAAATATTAGATTACTGTATGATACCATGTTGTTCTTGGAGAAAGATAGTAGAGTGGGATTGCTCCTTATGATCGACTTTGAAAAAGCATTTGATTCTATCTCGTGGTCGTTCCTAGATAACTGCCTTAAAGCGTTTAATTTTGGTCTAGACATACAAAAGTGGGTGCGGACGTTTTATGCTAACATCAAGTCGTGTGTTTCAGTGAACGGGCAGCTGTCTCAGTGGTTTAATGTAAGTCGGGGAACACGTCAGGGAGATCCCTTATCTTGTTATTTATACCTTATTTGTGCAGAGGTAGGCCTAATAGCTCAAATGATTCTTCAGAATAAGGACGTTAAGGGAATAAAGATAGGAGAAAAGGAAACCGTTATTTCTCAATTTGCAGACGACACAACTTTCTTCTTAGATGGCACTAGAGAGTCCTTCCAGGCTTGTGTTGACACTCTGAAAACGTTTGCTCGTATCTCTGGTCTTAATATAAACTATGATAAGTCCGCTGTTGTGTGGATAGGCTCGGCTAAAAACTCAAACGCGAGATACATGACTGAAATTAATTTTGTCTGGAATCCTCTTGTGTTTAAGGTATTAGGGATTGTCTTTTCAGTTAATATAAAAAATATTGTAAGATTAAATTTTGAAAACAAGTTAACAGAAATTGAAAGAATTATTGCGATATGGTCAAAAAGAAATTTAACTCCGTTTGGTAAGATTGCTGTAATAAAAAGTCAAATACTCTCAAAATTAACATATTTATTTACTAATATTCCAGACCCAAGCGAAAGTTTTTTAAGTGAACTAGCAAAGTTGTTATATTCTTTTCTGTGGAACGGTAAAACAGATAAAATAAAAAGGAAAATTGCGAGTCAAGCGTACGAGAGTGGTGGTTTGAAAATGACAGATGTAAGAGCTTTCCTGTGTGCCCTAAAAGTTTCTTGGCTTAAAAGAATTTTGCTCTCGGAGGGGAAAATAAGTCACATTTTGCTTATGCAATGTCCATTGTTGAAGCATTGTCTTCATTTTGGTAGTAAATTTTTTGAAGTTGCGATGCAACATATAAAAAATCCTTTCTGGATGGATGTTTTCAAACATTGTAAAAATGTTGTGATAAAATGTGCTCCTGTCACAGAAAGGGATTTTGTTAATGAACCATTGTTTTTTAACATAAATATTCGTAGAGAACGTAAAACAGTGTTTCTACAAAATTGGCTTGCTGCAGGAGTGACACAAGTCGGTCATCTCATATTGTCAAATAGATTTATGACACACGAAGAATTTATCACAAAATACAATAGTGAGTGTAATTTTTTTACTGTATCAAGGTGTGGTTCATGCAGTGAAAGAATACCAGCGTAAGATGAATTTTACAGACTTAGAAAATGTTGTAACGTCTAAGCCAGTGTGGTGGAACACTTGTGTAAAGGGTGTGAAGTCTGTTTATTCTTGTATTATTAGTTACACTGAAATATCAAAAAGTATTGTTAAATGGAGCAGATTTTTTGATGCTGAGATAAATGTCAAGAAATTGTTTTATAAACTTAAAAAGACAACAAATGATACCACACTGCGTTGGTTCCAGTATAAAATCCTTTACAGGTTTCTGCCGACAGGAAGATTTTTATACATGCGTAAGCTAGTTGATTGTTCAGTGTGTTGTTTTTGTAACAGTGCTGAAGAAACGCTGCCACATCTTTTTTGGGAATGTAACATAATAAGAGATTTTTGGTTTGATGTACAAGTGTGGCTGCAGTCAAAGTTTCGGCATTGTAGTAATGTACGATTTGACTTGGAATTGGTCATCTTCGGCTGTAAGGATCAATTGTTAACTGATAGAATATTTGATCTGATTTTGCTCCTTGCCAAGTACCACATTTTCGTTTGTAAACTTAAGGGCACAAAACCAAATATCAATGCATTGAAGAGTATTGTAAAAGATTCGTATGTTGTTGATAAATATTATGCTAATGTTAATGGTGGTCGCTGGATTGACGACTGGCAACAATATGCTCCATATCTGTAAATCCTTTTTAATACTATCATTAATATTGGTATTTTTTATGCAAGATACTGGAAACTGTAATAGAATTTGCCAACCCAACTCACCCCTTCCCCTCTCCTTCCCCTTCGCTCAGCCCTTTTTGATTTCTTTCTGCTTAGCATCTGTCTCTTTGTGTGTGTGTGTGTGTGTGTGTGTGTGTGTGTGTGTAAGCGTGCATGCGTGTATATATGCATACTATATCATAAAAAAACTAAAAAGAGAACACCATTGTTGATTACTTTCTATGTTACATGTAACTATACAATGACTGTACTAAGAATGGGGATAAACTACATTTGTGGAAAATATTAAGCTCCTTGGTTGTTATTACTATGCATAAGATATGTGGATTTACTGTGCATTGTGTGGTTTAATGAAAAGAAGGATGAGCGTGCTCTCCCTAAAAGAAAAAAAAAAAATGGGCAGGCCAATTCTAGAATTGCCCAGATTCCCAAAAAGCGCAGAACAGTTATATCTATAACTTGGTGTTCTTATCGACTGAACTTCTGCTCATCTCGCTGTGTTTGAGGATACAACATGTGGTTCAGAAAGTACAACTATCTAATAATCGTTAAAAAAAAAAAAACAAAAAAAAAAAAACCAAAAAAAAAAACAATAAAGACATCCCACGCAGGGGACGGCTGAGGCTTCACCCCAACTTATCGAACCCCAGTTTACAAAAACAAAATAGAATACAAACATTATAAATTATCAACAAAACACATACATATAAAATGCCTACATTGCTAAATAATAACATCATAGGAAGCCCTAGTGACCACCTGGCAGAAGGCGTCCAATATTCCCAAGCTGTTCCAACAGACCTCATACACAGACCTCTGTCCCGGAAGAGTTTTCAAGAAAAAAGGTAGGAGACTGGTCTAGCGAAGAAGACAAGCGCAGGAATGAGAAAGAGCAAATGAGAAAGACAGCGACAGTGGGAATTTAAAGCACTAAATTTCCAGAAAGTGGGGATACTATTTATACTGAAACCCCCGGCACCCCAACTGGGGTGCCCGGAGAAAACACCGGACATAAAATAAATAAATATAATATATAAATGTGAAAGAAAAACTTAATTTCTCAAATGTCGGAATAATGTTGTAACAATACATGCCATCATACCTCCAATATCTCCTTGTAGCCGACCAAACTGCTGCTATTTTTCCAATTTCCAAAAGATAGGCGGGTGCGTTCTCGATCAAAACACCCTGCATACCTATCCTATCCTATCCTATCCTTTAACTCGGAGGTCGTAGGGGCACCACAGATTATCGTTTAACCAGCGTACTCCATCTTTCCCAGTCCTCAGCAACCCTGATTGTTTCGCTCAGTGTCAAACCAGTCCATTTTCGAATGTTGTCCTCCTACCTCTTTTTCGGTCTCCCTCTTCTTCTACCTCCTTGCACTTTGCCTTGCAGGATGGTCTTTGCAAGACCTGATGATCTGGTGACATGTCACCCTGCAAACATCTACATCTTGTTCCTGATCCTGGGTGGCGCTTATTTGCGGCTGCCGGGCTTTCGCTTAAAAAGTAACCCAATTTCGCCTGAGTGGACGACACAATAATATCCCAAAATTTCACAAGGAGTCCCCACAATTCTTCTGCGCGCTCCTTTCCTGAACAGTCTACCTTACATCCACAGACACTTCCCCGTTTGTAGGCTTTGCTTGGTGGTATGGAGGTATAGAGTCTGTCCACAAGAGCGTTACTCAAGTTAGACGTCAGTAGCGGATCTCCGATAGTCAAGCGATAGATAGAACACAACCTTACAATATGTTGGCGCCCAACTTGAGTTATGGCTTAGACGTCTGTATAAAACAGCTCATTACTTTTACCACAGGTATCCTGTATGTTGTTAAGATTATGAGAATGTATAAAATTCCGTGCCCCACGAGCGCGTCTCGCAAAACTGCACGTGGTGACGACAAGAAGGACTACCTAGGCGCTATAGCCTGTTTCAGTTTTTAGTGAACTATAAATAGTATGCGATAAATCCTACTAAGTAACAAAAAGAAGATCCGTTGGATCTCATTTTTGATATGATGATGATGGTCATTGTTGTCAGGGTGGCGACGTAGTGATCGTCCTTAACGCTCATGCAATAGGACGTTAAGCATCGTTTTCCGTATCCTATCTCATAACTCAAAGGTCGTTGGGGCACCACAGATGATCGTTTAAACAACGTACTCCATCTTTCTCTGTTATCAGCAACCCTCATGGCTTCGTTCAGTGTCAAATCAGTCCATTTTCGAATGTTGTCCACACTCCTCTTTTTCTGCCTCCCTCTTCTTCTGCCTCCTTGCACCGTGCCTTACAGGTTGGTTTTTACAAGGCCAGATGCACTGGTGACGTGGCCATACCACCGGAGTTAAAAACAGACGATTAAACTATAATGTGTTTCAAATTATTGCACAGAGTAAGATTATGAATTACACATGTATAGCAATTCGTTTTATTTTGTCTCTTCTTCTTCTTCTTCTTCTTCTTCTTCTTCTTCTTCTTCTTCTTCTTCTTCTTCTTCTTCTTCGTCGTCGTCGTCGTCTTCTTCTTCTTCTTCTATCTCTATCTCCACCACTCCTCCTCCTCCTTCTTCTTCTTCTTCTTGTTCTTCTTCTTCTTCTTCTTCTTCTTCTTCTTCTTCTTCTTCTTCTTCTTCTTCTTCTTCTTCTTCTTCTTCTTCTTCTCTCTCTCTCTCTCTAACTTTCTTTCTTTCGATCTTTCTTTTATTTTTTTTTTCGTTTCTATTATTTCTTTGTTTGGTTTTCTTTCAGTTTTGTTCTTCTTTCTGTTAGTTTTCTTTGTATTATTTTTTCCTTTGATTTCTTTCTTATTTTGTCCGTTAAAAAAAAGTATTTTCTTCTTTTATGATCTTTCCTATCGTTGTTTTTTTTCTTTTTTCTCTTTCATATTTTCATTCTTTCTTTTATTGTTTTTCTTTATTTTCCTGAATTTTATTTCTCTCTTTACAAAAAATTCTCACGTTTTCTTAAAATTTATGTATTTCTCTATTGACAACAAATTCTCATGTCTTCTTAAAATTTCTTTATTTCAGTTTCTTTCTTTTGTAATTCCACCCCTTTTCTTTCTTTGCTTCCCCCTCCCTACCCCACCCAAACCTCCTTCCTCTAAGCCCTGAACCTTCCTCCGCGGCCGTGAGTCACGTGATTGCCGTGAGTAAGTCAGTTTCAGCAACCACTGCTTTGGCACGTTGACACACGTACTGGCTCACATGATTCGTCCGCATCACATTAAAGAGATGCAGAGAGAGAGAGAGAGAAAGAGAGAAAGAGAGAGAGAGAGAGAAAAGGAAGGGTGGAGGGAAGAAAGAGCGAGAGGAGGATGGAGAGAGAGAATGTAAGAGCGCGATAGAAGAGAGAGAGAGCTTTGCTCAGTGTCAAGTCAGTCCATTCTCGAATGTTGTCCTCCCGCCTCTTTTCCTGTCTCCCTCTTCTCCTGTCTCCTTGCACCGTGCCTTGCACGATGGGTTTTGCAAGGCCTGATGCTCTGCTTTGATTTATTGATTTATTGTTGCTTTAGGTCCAGCGGACTCTTCCGAGCCAAATCAGGACCGGACAACCCCCGATCCGCATAAAAGATCTGCTGAAACAACCCCAGTGGGAAAATTGAATGCCCTCCACCGGCCAGTCACTTTACAATAAAGACATCCCACGCGGGGGACGGCTGAGGGTTGACCTCAACTACGCGAACACCCCGGTTACAAAAACAAAATAGAATACAAACATCATTATAAATCATCAACCAAACACATACATATAAAATGCCTATAGTGCTAAATAGTACATTCATAGGAAGCCCTAGTGACCACCCGGCAGAAAGCGTCCAACACTCCCAAGCTGATCCAACAGACCTCATACACAAACAAGGAGTCTTGTCCAGGAAGAGTTTTCAAGAAAAAAGGTAGGTCATTGATCTAGCGAAGAAGAAGATAGTATAGCAGAGTGAAGGACAGAGCAAGAATAGGAAAGAGTAAATGAGGAAGACAGCGACAGTGGGAATTTAAAGCACTAAATTTCCATAAAGTGGGGATACTATTTATACTGAAAACCCCCGGCACCCTCTGCTGACATAGCTATACCATCGGAGTGTCCGTTTATTCATCGCTGTGAGCAGTCCATCGTGTTTTCCAATGGCATGTGTGATGATCGTCATTGGTGATGCGCTGGGTATAGAAAATGCCCCAGAAGTCTTCTGTAGCACCTTATCTCCATGCTTCGTAATCTTCGTTGTATGGGCTCCATTGTTGAATTTAAAAAAAAAAAGTAATAAATGAATGAATAATTTCTTTTCTAAAATTCTAAAATCACTGAATTTGTGAACAGACTATAAATACATTGATTAAATTGAATTGACTGGACTTGACTTGTATGTTGTGTGTGTGTGTGTGTGTGTGTGTGTGTGTGTGTGAAACAGAGAGTGAGTGCCAGAAAGAGAAACTGTTCATGTGTGTGTTAGTAGGCCATGCATGCGCTTATTTGGTGATAGCCTAGTGACTTGGAAATGGAAGACAAGAAGAAAATAATGAAAGAATTTAGGAATGACCACAAACAAATAAAATACGTTGCTGCACAAATCACAGCGGCTGCGGCTTAGCTAATCAATGATGACGATGATGATGATGGTGATAATGATGATAGTTTTGAAGACGATAATTAGGACGGCGATGTTATTGACAGCGATGACGACGATGATGCTGATGATGATAATGATGATAACGATATTATCGTCATCGTGGGTGATGGTAATGAAGACACCCCTACCGAAGACGACGATAACGACGACAACGCTGATGATGATGATATTGATGATTTTCACTATAGTGGTTTAGATAACGATGACGACGATGAGGATGTGTTTTATCGGTGTAACATCTTGCTATCGTGATAATGATAATGTTGATGACAATGCTGTAATAGGCTATAACGATAACGACAGCGGTTCTTCAGTGTAACGATGGTGGCGATGATGCCGACAATAACGATAATGAAGACGATTTTAACAGTGTAATTCCTTCCCCTATCCCCCCTATAATTTAAGAATATCGTCCAGTGATTTGGAACAAAGTCAACAGGAAATGGAGCGTTAGACATAAATAAAAGTTACCATTACAAAATACAAACTGAATTGCTGTGTTCAGCTATTTTCCACCGGTAATACAAAAATAATGTTTGTATACATATGCAAATGTTGCCTCAATGGTTAAAAACCAACAGCAACAACAACAACAACAACAACAACAACAACAACAACAACAAAATAAACACATACACAAAAATAATAATAATTACAGGCCGTTTAAATGTATATTCAGACAGTCGCGCACAGCCAAACAAATAAGCATGTTGAAAAGTTATTTTCTAGGTGGTGTTTTGACTCTGGTTCATTATAACGAAACAAAAAGAATACATAAAATAATACACCACGATTTGAACTACCTGGAACAATTTGGTTTAAAAAAACAAACAAACAAATTCAGATCAGTCAATATAGCTCAAAAACGTCTTTAGAAAGTGGTGAAGGCTGACGATCGTAACCTTTCATAAAATACCCATAGGGATGATCCCAAAATGCGTAGAAGTTGTTTACAGAAGTATGCACAACGATGGGATGGTCAGCGGGCCACGATGACTCAATGGTATGAAATCACCCAAGCGTGACGTTCGTCTAGAAGAAATAAAAGAACAAGATCGATGACAGACTGTGTCACTAGAGTACGTCATCGATTGACATCCCTAACCCCGTCCTTGCCGCCGGTGCACACTACTGGCACTTTTGGAATAAAACCATGCACGCGAAGGTAGACCGCATAACTAAACGAAAATAGTAGACAATTAATGAGAGAGAGAGAGAGAGAGAGAGAGAGAGAGAGAGAGAGAGAGAGAGAGAGAGAGAGAGAGAGAGAATTTGCGAAAAAGGAGGAGGAGAAGGAGAAATAAATTGAGGAGAAGAAAGAAAATCACACGAAATAAGGAGGGCGGAGGAGAAGAAGGAGCGAGAGGAGAAAGAAAATATCGAGAGAGAGGAGGTGAAGGCGGAAAAGTAGGAAGACAAGGAGATAGATATAGAAAGAAAGGAAACTGAAGAGTGCAGGAGAAAAAGAAGAATGATAAAGGAGAGGAGGAGGAGATGAAGAAAGATAAGAAGAAGAAGAAAAAGAAGAAGAAGAAGAAGAAGAAGAAGAAGGAATTAATAGAAGAGGAGGAAAAAGAAACAGAGCGGAGGTAAAAATCATCGGCTCCTCTAATGGTTTGGCGTACTCTAGATTCCAGAGCTAATGAGAAAAATGGCGGAACACATTGTGACGATAACTTAGTACAGCCATTAAGCCTACTCTGTGTCTGACTTAGTTACAGCCAAACACGCATACAACGAACACGCTTTCAGCGAACAACGCTTCTAGCGAATACAAAAAAAATTCCTGCCAGAGTTGTTCTTATTTATTACTGAGAACTTTTTTGATATAACGAACACGTTTACAACGTAGCTTTGCTTACACCACATTTTTTAAATAATAAATATCCCAACATCAAATTTGGATATAACGAAATCCAAGTAGGAAAACATCCAAATGGCTTAAATTCTCGAAATGACCTAAAATCCGCATCACATTTTGACGTCATTGATGTGTCTGTAGAAAGACCCTTCTCACCCATGTGGAGAGGTCATCATTTTACAAAGTAAAAAACAGAAGATGTCATTTTAATAATAATAATAATAATAATAATAATAATAATAATAATAATAATAATAATACTACAGGATGCTATGTACGCGCCTTTCCCCAAGGCTCAAAGCGCGGCGATCTATAGCACTGTTTCATAATGAAAGCGAAAGTGGCGGATCGGTTGCGGCCCTTGGGTTCGGCTAGTTCCGGTTGAAGCAAGAAAGATGCAGGGTTATATAAATTATATTTCTCTTGTACAATCGTTCAAATTTTACTCAGGGTGGCTGCTTGCCTAAACATTGATTGCTGATTTGTTTGTTCAGTAGGCCTAATTCGTTTGTCAGTGACCTACATTCACGAGAAATTCGAAGTCTCTTTCTTTTTCTTTGCTTTAATTTTTTAATTGAGAAATGTTAATTTTGCAGTTTATCTAGAAGATAACATTATTATACAGTAGAATAATTTTTGTTTTTAATTCAGTGAAGCAACTGCAATTATGTCTTATTATTTTCAGTCTTTCAGTTGTTATTATTATTAGTTGTAGTAGTATTGTTATTATTATTATCATTATTACCATATATTAATTATTAGTTGTCTGTTGGTGCTGCTGTTGTATTATTATTATTATTATTAGTTGTTGTAGTTGCATTGTTATTATTATTATTTTTATAATTATTAATTACTCTAATGATTACGATTATTATTAATATTATGATGATTATTTTGTATTATTACTCTTATTATTATAATGATTATTATTATTATTATTATTATTATTATGATCTAGGATGGATCTAAGGCATGGAAGAATGGGTGAGTGTTGTAGTTGTGTATACATATACTGTTGAATAATTATCTGTGTGTTAAATGTGTACGCATGGGTATGTGGCTGGTTATCTGTTTATGCATGTGTGTTAGTGTTTATAGATTTGTATTTTGGTATGGAAGTTGTTTTTGATAGTATATCAAATGTATCAATATTGTATGTCCATGTTTGTAATAATTTTGATGTTGTTATCTCCTTCCTTATTGCACTGCTAAACAAATATCCATGCCTTGTGTTTGGACAATAAAGAATCTTGAATCTTATTTTACATTGTTGTAATCTTTCCGAATCAGTCGCAAACGTTGTTCCCACAATCATTTCAGTGTTTTGTTAGCTGGTAATGTGTGTAACTTGACAATGCGCCCTTCAATTACTTTTCCTGCGAAATTAGGGCGGCAAACGCAATACTGTTTTTCTCCGCCACAAGTCTTCCGTCTACGTGCTGCCATGCTTAATACTCAACCGGAACTAGCCGGTGTCCTTGGCATAGGTGAAGGCAGGGACGGATAACTCTTATCTGCACTAGTTTTGCAACAGTGCTATACCAACATACACGCTCACCTGTCTCATTTACCCTCACACACACCAAATACACATACATCACTCAAACAGGTGGTGTAAAGGCAGGGAGATCGCTATTAGAAGACGGAAGAAAATCGAATTTTTATTTTTGAAATTTTTATATTGACTGCATCCTGTACCATTATTGAAGGGAGGGAGGAAACCGGAGTGCCCGGAGAAAACCCTCGGTGACCTCAATAGTCTCGTACCTAAGTCACATAAGTTCGCCCCTTGCGGGAATCGAACCCGCGACCTTCGGCATTGGAAACCGGCGACTTATCCACTGCGCCACGAGGCCACCCCAGAAATTGACAGGCCTAACTTTTTCTTTTTATTCTGGCACCCAGGAACTTTTCACAAGTAAATGAAGGTAAATACATGTAGACTGAATTTTCAAAATGAATCAGAATAAAGTACATGAATGTGTATTCTGTGAAAATATACAAGGTTGTTAGGTGTCACGCCAGGGAGGAATAAAGGATTCTGACCACTCAGAGATAGTTAGATTTTTTTTTGATTTCGTTGTTTATTCCTTCTTTCAGCAGACAATATTTACGTTACATAACAATACATTACATCACCCATAACTCTACATACATATTTCATGCAACATCACATATTCCATCAATCATAACTCTACATACGTATTTCATGCAACATCATATATACATAATTAATGCGAAAGTCATGCATCCACAAAAGTTTTTCAATTTAGAATGTTTATACTAGTGGATGCCTCTCTTCCTTGCACTGACGACAATCACTGTTTTTTCTCTTTGTACGAAAATGAAAGTTTCACGTCGATCGTCGTCTGCTATATCTATCATAATCGCTTCCCTACCTTGATTGTTGATCATATTGTTTCTTGGTTTACATTAACTTGTCATCTCCACTTACGCACTGTCGTCTATGTCCTAGTCCTCACACTTTAATCCTGTATCGTCTGTTGATTTCACCTCTCACTCTCGAAACGGTCCATCTCTAGCATCCTCCATATTCCGTACTCGATGCGGAAGAACCCAGAAAAAACATCCAAATGATGTGTGATATCAATTTAGACTATTCGTGCCACTGTGTCCAGATGCCCTTGTCGGTAACTGCCACAATCACAATGGTCACTGGTCGTCACTTCCCCCAGTAGACACGGTTTTCTCCATACTCCTCAGCTATGAGAGAGCTGCACATGAACTCTTCTCATAACTTAGATATCTCTCCTCCGAAATATCTTTCCGCAGGCACCCTGCTGCTGAGTATGTTCCTCCAAGCCGCTGTCCACTCCCGAGATCAAAAATCTCCTCACGTTGTCTCAACGCTTTTGTTTACCACCCTTCTGCTCATGCGCGACCCACGTCAATTTTCAGACTTCACGGCATGCGCTCATATCGTCACTTGATGACGCATACTCCATATCTTATTTCCGTCTGCATTGATTAGTAGGCCTACGTCGAGAGAATGCATAATGAAATGTGACACAAGGCCCTTCCCCAGCTAAAACTCTAGTTTTAGTTTATAACTACACATTTACATATGAATACTCTACATATAACATATTTATAACAATAATTATTTCCCTCCATAATATCGCTGCTTTGTGCATGTCATGCATGCCGTCTTGTCCATTCTCGTTTCCACTGTTTATTTCTTTTCCTCGTCGGCGATGCGACTGAGATAATCTGCGCCCACATTGTCTTTTCCTTTTATTACCTTCACGTGGAAGTCATGCTGCTGTAATTGCAGCGCCCATCTCATCAGACGGCCATTTTCTGTCTTCGACTTCTGCAGATAATGTAATGGCTGATGATCAGTTTCTAGCGTGAATCTTTGTCCATATAAGTATAGCTCAAATCTCTTAATCCCCCACACAACTGCCAAACACTCTTTTTCAATGGTAGAATAGTTTCTTTCGGCTAACGATAGCTTCTTGCTTGCATAAGCAATTGGATGTATTTCCTGATCCTTTTCTTGCATAAGGACGGCTCCCATGGCTGTGTTTGATGCATCCGTCCTCAAGACGTAAGGTTTACTGTTGTCAGGTAAATGCATCACTGGTTTACTGCACAAAATGTCTTTCAACTTTTTGAAAGCTTCCTCCGCTTCTTCAGTCCATCTGAGTTTGTCCGGCTGTTTCGCTTTTGTCATGTCGGCCAAAGGAGTGGCTATTTCTGCAAACATTGGTACAAATTTGCGATAATATCCAGCCAATCCCAAAAATGCTCTGAGTTCCTTTTTAGTTTGTGGTTTGCTGGCATTCTGCAGCTTGTTAATTTTGTCTTCTTCGGGTCGTATTCTACCCTGTCCTAATTGATGTCCGAGGTACTCCATTTCCTCGTATCCAAAGAAACATTTTGACGGTTTAACTGTTAACCCAACTTCCTCCAGTCTCGTCAACACTGCTTCCACCGCTTCAAGATGCTCTTCCCATGTTTCCGTCGCCACTAAGATATCGTCAATGAAATTGTCCACATCTTTGCGATTTAGTGGGCTCAACACTTTTCTCATCATTCGCGAAAATACGGCGCCTGCCGTCTTTAAACCGAACGGCATTCGCGTCCATTGGAATTGCCCCACGGGTGTGGTAAATGCCGTCTTGTGCTTGTCCTCCTCATTCACTTTGATTTGCCAGTAGCCCTTTGAGCAGTCTAGCTTGGAGAAATACTTCGCTTTCCCAACCTTTGCGAATATTTGATCAATGTCTGGTATTGGCTCTGGATCAAATTCCAACGTTTCGTTCAATTTTCGATAATCCACGCAAAATCTCACTGAACTGTCCTTTTTCTTGACAAGTACGATGGGTGAATTGTACGCTGATATAGTTGGTTCTATAACGCCCATTGTCAACATCTGATCCACTTCTGTTTTGACAATTTCCATAACTGCGTGAGGTAGCGTATACTGCTTCACGTACACTGGCTTTTGAGTTGTGCTGCGCAATTCGCATGTCTCAATATCCGAATTTCCCGGCAATTCTTGTAATGCTTTCTGATGTCTTCTTCGCACTTCGTGCATCTGTTGTGCTTTATTCGCATCTAACTTGTCAGAAATATGGCTATCTTTTATACTCTCCGTAGCTTTGAGTGGCAATGTCGGTACTGTTCCTATGGTTTCATCATAGTCTGCATAACCCTCGACATCTTCTTCCGTCATGACTACTGCGATCATTTCTGTGTCTTCTCTTTCCATGTAACTTTTCAGTAAGTTTGCATGGTACACTTTTTCCTTGCCGTGTACATCCACCTTGTAATCAAACTCATTTATTTTCTTCGTTACGGTGAATGGTCCTTTCCACGTCAGTTGTAGTTTGTTCTTCTTTTCAGGTAAGAGCAACAACACTTTCGAACCCTCGTTAATGTTTCTAGACTTTGCCTTCTTGTTGAAATTTCTTGCGTGTCTTTGACTAGCTTTGAGCAAGTTTTCTTGTGCTATGATACATGTCTGCTCAATCCTATTTCTCAAGTCAATCACGTATTGTGCTGTCGTTTTCTCTTCTTCTTCGACCTGGTCCTTCATCCAAACGTGTTTCAATATTTGCATCGGCCCTTTGATTGATCTGCGATACAACAATTCAAACGGTGAAAACATCATCGATTCTTGTGGCACCTCTCTATACGCGAATAGTAGCGCTGGTATCATGCGGTCCCACTCCTTTGGCTGTTCAAGGCACATTTTCTTCATCATTTGCTTCAATGTGCCGTTGAATTTCTCTACTAATCCATTCGATTGTGCATGATGTGGTGTCGTCTTGATGCCTTTCACGTCCAGTAGTTTCTGTAGTTGCTTCATTAGATCTCCCACAAATTGGGTTCCTTGGTCTGAGACTATTTCTTTTGGTATGCCCAGCCTGGTCCAAATAGTCCAAAGCGCTTCCGCGATCTCGGTAGTTTGGCATGTCTTCAGCGGTACTGCTTCAGGATACCTGGTTGCATAATCAACCATTGTCAACACGTATCTGTATCCTCTGTCTGACATGGGAATGATCGGTCCGATTAGATCAATGGCGATCTTCTCAAAAGGTGTGTCTACCATGGGTACTTTACCTAATGGTGCACGCATGTGTCTGCCTCTGTGTGTTGATCTTTGGCATGCATCGCATGATGCGCAATATCTTTGCACATCGCCGCAAATCCCTGGCCAATAAAAATCAGTCCATATTCTGTTCTTAGTTTTTCTTCCGCCCAGATGTCCGCTCATCGGCGTATCATGTGCTAATTTCATGATGCCTTGTCTGTATTTCTTGGGTACGACTATTTGTGTTTTCTTCTGATCATTTTCCTTGAATTCTCGAGTCAGCACTCCATTCTTCCATCTATATATAGCTTTTGTACGCTTGTCACCTTGTTTCATTTCCACAGACCCATCCGCTGCATCTCTGCATTTCTTCAACGATTCATCTTCCTTCTGTGCTTGTTTTAGTTGTTCTGGTGTGACGTCAACTATTTTCGTTTCTGCAATTTTCAGCTCTTTTTGACTCCGTTTTGTTGCTGCACTTCGTGTTTCTATTTCTGCGCATAATTCCTTTGCTTTGATTTCTTCTAGTTGCTTTGACTGCCTTGTCTCTGTCGCATTTGTTTCCCTTGTTGCACAGGTTCCCATTATAGGATACACTGGAATGACGTTTAACTGCTCTTTGTTCATGAATCTTGCGTTTCCTATTAGCACTGGCATTGCTGGTCTATGCATGACCAATATTTCTGCGTTCCACTCGAAAAATGGTGTCCGCATAAATACCTTGGCAACTGGTACTTGTTTGACGTCGCACGACGCAAATGTTACGGATCTTATTTCGCCCGTATACTTGTCTTTGGGTACCAATTCCGTATCCACAACGCTAATCGTAGCTCCCGTGTCTCTGAGTGCTAACACTTCTTTGCCTTCTATTTCCACTTGGCATAGTGGTTGATAATCTATCTTTCTGCATTTATCGCATAATGCCATTTTGTGATCATCTTCAATCTTGTCCCCAAAATATGGTATTCCTACTCTCAATGCGTGATGATCTATTCTCTCGTGATGCTGACGATGCGTGTCCGCGCTACCGCAATTCAATGCAGGTGCTGCTTCGCATGGTGAATGGACATACATCACATTTTGTTTCCTGTTTGGGCATGCTGCCACCTTGTGAGGTCCTCCACAGTTGTAACATTCCAGCTTGAATGACACTCTATTTCTAAATGGTGGATGTTCGTTTCTGCTCGTCGGCTTGTTGTCGCGTGATCCCTGTTGGTTGTTATCTCTCCTGGGTGATGAACTCCTACTGTCTCTGAATCTGAGTCTGTCTCTGCTGCTATCGACGTGCATACTACGAGTCTCATGTCCTCTACTTCTTCTGGATATCTCATACGTTTCTGCTGCCTCAGCGGCTGCGTCTACTGTAACTGGTCTCCGGTCACGTACGAATGTAGCTTGCTCCCTTGGCAACGCATCTACAAACGTGTCCACTGCCAACAATTCTACTACGCTGTCGAAGTCCTTGGTTTTTCCTGAGAGTTCAATCCATCGGGTTATCCATTGAGTAATCCGATTCATTAGTTCTCTGGCTGTTTCATCATTCTTCTTCTTGGCGTTCTTCAACTTCTCTCTGTACTCTTCCGACGTCAGTCGAAACTTTTTCAGCAACTCATTGCGGATTTGTTGGAAATCTTCAAAATCCAAGTGTTGCATGTGCGTAATAGCCTCTGCTGCTTTCCCTTTCAGCAATGCAATTAAATGTAGTCCCCATTCGTCTTCTGGAATGTGGTCTGCACTCATGACTCTCTCGAACTTCCATAGATATATTTCCAAATCTTCTCCGTCTTCGTAAAATGGTAGCTTGATCTTAATCCTGTGTCGCCCCTGCGCATTATTATTTCTGTTCCATCTCCCCTCATCATTTGGGTTTGCTGCTTGGATTTCTAGTTCCTTTAAATGTGCTTGTCTCTCGGCTTCCCGTTCTTGCCGTGCTGCCTCTCGTTCGCGTTCTTGCCTTGCTGCTTCTCGCTCTTGTTGCGCTGCTTCTCGTTCGCGCTCTTGTTGTTTTTCTTGTTGCGCCACTGTTGACCAATTTTTTTTCTCTTCTAACACGTATGCGGTCAAGTCTTTCCCTGTTAAACCTAGCAGCTCTCCTTCTTCTTTCCATTTCTGCATCTTGGCTTTCATGTCTGGTTCTTGCGCCATTTCTGTTTGGCTTCTGGTTTCAGGCATGGTGTCTCAATTTATCGCAGCTTCTCTAATTCGCAAAAAGCGAATATAAAGTCTCTCACTAATCTATCGCGTATATGTCCGGATTTACATATACGTTTTCTACGATGACGCTAACTGGTGACTGAGATAAAGTCTATCGCGCTACTCAGTCTATGTCTCTACAGATTATCTGAAGAATAGAATTTTACTAATCTAAATCTGTACTTTCATCGACAACCCGCGCAATCGCCCGATCGTCACCGACGCCAACAACCAAACACAAACAATACTCGACTAAAAGAAAGGGACGAATCTAGCGATCGCAAAAATTTCGGAGCTGAATACCTCCCGATGTTTCACAACGTAAATTTAACTATTCTGAGTGTTCCTTTGACGTGACAGAAAACACAATGGTGGAGAGTTTAGACTGCTCTAAATATTTCTCCCGTAAGTGGCCTTGGCCGATACCGCTACCGTTATACTTAATGGTTAGACCAACACTTACTTGCCACTGTGGTTGGATACAACTATCCGTGGTACGAATCCCCAGGATATATTTTATTTGTCTTCACAAATGATAAATATCCGTGGCTCGAATCCCTAAGAAGTTTCTCAGATTGTGGTTACCAATGGTGGTTACAACCTGAAACGTTTCCACGGGATGGGATCCCAGGACGAAGCCCCCAAAAATGTTGTCACGCCAGGGAGGAATAAAGGATTCTGACCACTCAGAGATAGTTAGATTTTTTTTTTGATTTCGTTGTTTATTCCTTCTTTCAGCAGACAATATTTACGTTACATAACAATACATTACATCACCCATAACTCTACATACATATTTCATGCAACATCACATATTCCATCAATCATAACTCTACATACGTATTTCATGCAACATCATATATACATAATTAATGCGAAAGTCATGCATCCACAAAAGTTTTTTCAATTTAGAATGTTTATACTAGTGGATGCCTCTCTTCCTTGCACTGACGACAATCACTGTTTTTTCTCTTTGTACGAAAATGAAAGTTTCACGTCGATCGTCGTCTGCTATATCTATCATAATCGCTTCCCTACCTTGATTGTTGATCATATTGTTTCTTGGTTTACATTAACTTGTCATCTCCACTTACGCACTGTCGTCTATGTCCTAGTCCTCACACTTTAATCCTGTATCGTCTGTTGATTTCACCTCTCACTCTCGAAACGGTCCATCTCTAGCATCCTCCATATTCCGTACTCGATGCGGAAGAACCCAGAAAAAACATCCAAATGATGTGTGATATCAATTTAGACTATTCGTGCCACTGTGTCCAGATGCCCTTGTCGGTAACTGCCACAATCACAATGGTCACTGGTCGTCACTTCCCCCAGTAGACACGGTTTTCTCCATACTCCTCAGCTATGAGAGAGCTGCACATGAACTCTTCTCATAACTTAGATATCTCTCCTCCGAAATATCTTTCCGCAGGCACCCTGCTGCTGAGTATGTTCCTCCAAGCCGCTGTCCACTCCCGAGATCAAAAATCTCCTCACGTTGTCTCAACGCTTTTGTTTACCACCCTTCTGCTCATGCGCGACCCACGTCAATTTTCAGACTTCACGGCATGCGCTCATATCGTCACTTGATGACGCATACTCCATATCTTATTTCCGTCTGCATTGATTAGTAGGCCTACGTCGAGAGAATGCATAATGAAATGTGACATTAGGCCTACCATCGTTTTACTCCAATACAGCTAGAAGGAAGCAAATATATGGTTCACAACTTACAACATTATCACTTTGCTTTAAAAAGGCTAACAGAAGCACTCCCTTTCGTATTATTAAACAAAGAAAATTAATACATCAGACAAGATATCACTGTCATAGTGGACGATTTGTGTTCGTGCATCTTTTACACTGTCACAATAAATCCACTGGAAAATAGTTGGGTACCCGTAAAAACGATCACCGATAACGATCATTTGCAAAACGGGAAGTTCGTTTTTAGACACAGATAGATAGATATTCAGTGCTTATAGGGTCCAGCGGACTGCCTAGAGCCGAATCAGGACCACTCGTTTTTAGACACAATCCATCCGATTAACTGTCACAGGGCAGCCTGTGATGAAACCAGGTAGAAAGTGTGGGTGGAGAGTTAATGAGTTGGGGTAGTAACTGTGCGCTGTCGTATGTTAGGTTATGCGTGGAAAGCGTGATTTAGAACAGCAGAGCACGGCTAGCCAGTTTTGGAATTTGTTCACTGTAGTCAGAACTCGTTTTGCAGAGAAACAGAGTAGACGTGCGGTCTTGTTTCTCTAGGTGTTTTGTTCTGGAAGTAAGGCTGGGACAGTTGTTAACGTAAATAATAACTGGTTCTAAAAGGAAACCTAGTGGGAAATGTTACAGTTGTGGTAGCAAGCTCGAGAAAGAGTAGAGCAAATAACTAAGTTTTGAGTTTGTGGTAGGTTAGTGTCGAGGTTATTGTCCACTAACGGAAACTACTGCGCACTGGAATACCTTACTTGGAGTACTGTAGGCAAGCAGTGGAAAGGGCTAGCTACAGGTACTTTTACATTCGAGCCGTGTGGGTAAGTGTGATGGTGTTATCTTTCCTTACTGTGCTAATGACCGATGGCCGGCTGTTGGGGTGTTGAACGATAGCTGTGCGTGAGGCTGGGGAGGAAGGATGGTTGCACTGAGGAGAGGCAGACGAAAGGAAGAGTGCGACTGAAGGAGGGAGAATGAGGGAGGAGAATGGGGGTGAAGTGTGATGAAGGTAGGATGGAAGTGGTTGCTGTTGTCGAGGTTGCGGTTGCTTGAGATGGATAATGTGTTGATGATTACATGTATTCATTCGCAGCATAGTTCATTTCATGCATTCATAATGTCATTTAGTTTTTGAATTATGTGTTTGATTACAAGTGACAGTAATAGTAGTCAAGGGAAGTGAAGTGGACAGCAGTGGCGCCTCCTCAAGATACAGGAATTAGTTAGTGTAGTAGGGGGGGAGAGTGTGAGGAGGGAGGGGGACAGAATCGGGTGGATTTGACATTAACAATACGACAAGCATGTTGCAGGTTCGAAAGTCGTCGAAAGTCGTCGAAAGTCATCGAAAGTCATCGAAAGTTCGTCGTATTTATCAGCTCGTCACTGGGCAACGCGGATCGACGTTGACCAGCGTCGCGCGACAACGACGACGACATTTGGTCGTGTGGACCCAGCATCATCATCACCACCCGTTCGTCCACGTCCGCGTTTGTGTACATCTTCATTGTTCCACAACCCCACCTTTCCCGCGGTGGTTGTGACGTCTGTGTACAGGACCTGGCCTCGACGTCACAGTGTAGCCGACTGGAGGAGTCAGGCTGAGAGGCGTCGACGGTGGCAGGGCTGCCGCGACTACAGCGTCATCATCATCATCATCATCGTCAGCGGCGGGAGGGAGTGGCGACGCTACTACGCCTGGATTCAACAGCGACAGTCCGGTACAGCCGCGAGGAGGGGCAGATACTTTCACGGCGACATCAACGGGGACGCCCTACTATCAGGTCGGCTTTTTCTTTGTTGTCCCCCTCTTGATACTCGACCCCCCCCTGTGTTCGGACATTTGCAGTGCACAGTCGATACTTAGACGTGGTTGATTAGCAACCCTCGTTCATCTGACGTACCATTTCATTGTTCATCGACCCATTGATTGTTCCATCACCTTTTTTCTCGTTTCATGTGTAAATGTTGTATGTGTATGAGTGTGTGGTATGAATGAATAAATAGCTTGAAAGTTGTATATATATTTGTTGTGTTTTCATCCCTTCACGTCTGCGGGAAATCGCCATTCTTTCTGGGTTGTCTGCGTGTGGAAGTTGTTTGTTTGTGGCGTCTGCCCGGAGAGAGTCGTGGCGGTGACATTAACCGATTTCGTTGTTTGAGAGCGAATCCGAGACGATTCTCGCCCGGGACGGATACATCTTCGTCTTTTTGGTACAGACAAGTGGGGTCTATAGATCGCCCCGGTATAGGTATAGGTAGGTAGATTAAAGTCCCGCGTCACATGAGCGAATAGGGGACTGGGAAGGGGGGGGGGATCGGGGATCGTCTCCCAAGGGTTTAAAAACATGGCGGCCAAACAAAAATTAATTCAGATCACTCTGATAGAAAACTTGAAATAATATTGCATGTGGGAGCGTTTTCACTCAAGAGAAAAAACAACAACTGTATTGCTTTGAAATTCCATTATGAACGCTAAGCACCTTCCTTCAGAATACAGAATACAGATTATTCAGTCAAATGACAACAGTTACATTGTATATTGAACATTGCCCCAGTTACATTATCTATTGAAAATTGGCCCGATGTGGGTAAACGCTACACACACACACACACACAAACACATACTTGTATTCATGTTTAAATGGGGTCCTTTGACCTACTTCGCGCCTCTTAGGCGGCGAATTAGGTCAACTTTCTTCGAAAAAACGGCTACTTTTAGCAATTTTCCTCGCCTCTTAGAGACGAAGTAGGTCAAGTTTGTTCAAAAACACAGCTAGGATAAGGAACTTTCCTCGACGATTAGGGTAAGGCAGTGCCTCGACGATTAGGGTAAGGCAGTGCCTCGAAAAGGGTTAGGGTCAGGGCTAGTTGCAGCGCTGCAACTAGCCCTGACCCTAACCCTTTTCGAGGCACTGCTTTACCCTAATCGTCGAGGCACTGCCTTACCCTAAGCGTCGAGGCACTGCCTTACCCTAATCGTCGAGGAAAGTTCCTTATCCTACCCGTCTGGAAGATGCACTACAACTACACCAGGTCAAGTGTACTTGTAGTGCATGTGCACTACAACTACACTTGACCTGGTGTAGTTGTAGTGCACATGCACTACAACTACACTTGGCCAAGTGTACTTTAAGTGCACATGCACTAGAACTACACTTGGCCAAGTGTACTTTAAGTGCACATGTACTACAACTGCACTTCCATGCACTACAACTGCACTTGCATGCACTTAAAGAGCACTTCCGCGCACTTTGAAAAAGTGGGGCCCTGGAAAAAAGTGGGGTCCGAGCAAAAGACCCCATTTATGATTAAAAAAACAAAGTCGAGTTCCCACTTTGACATAAATACACGTTCACACACACACACACCCCCACACACCCACACACACACACACACACACACATACTTGTATTGATGGCGAAATGGGGTACTTTTAAAATGTAGGAGTCGGAAAGCACTTTTTTGACGGAAAGAACGCAAATTTCTTCTAGAAATGTAAGAATCTAAGTCAAAATTGGCTCATTCCGTCTAAAAAGTTGACCTAGTTCGTCTCCTATAGGCGACGAAATAGGTCGAACTTTCTTCCAAATTTCTCCAAAAATGGACTGTATTTTCTCCATCCCGGATAGTGCACTCCTGTGTACTTAAAACACTCTCATGCACTACAACTGCACTCCCAAGCACTAAAAGAGCACTCCCGCGCACTTAGAACAAAATGGGTTCATGAAAAAAAATGGGTTCCCAGCAAATGAACCCACTTTGTACTCCAAAAGCCAGTTCGTAAACCCATTTGGTCGCTTTTACAAGTTCACACTCACCCACACACACACACTGTCATGGAAACTTCCACAGGAAACGATATGAATACATGTACTTGGACGAGCACACACAGGTAGACACAAACACCTCACACTTTGGAGACCAGGGGGCTAAATCTCTCTCACTCATTCACTAACCAACTCTCTCTCTCTCTATTCCCCCCCTCCCTCCTCCCTCCTCCCTTTCATCTGGCAAAAATCTTTTAAAATCAACCCCTTTTGCAATAACATGGCAAGAATACAGCTTGACGTTTTGTGGGCTGTAATCTTACACCAAAGACTCGATTAAGAGACACGACGGATTTAACGAATACTAAAACACAACTCGGCCACTAACTTTGGAACTAACCGTCGACTGCGGATATAACGAACGTCGGATATAACAAATGGGAAAAAAATTTCCCTTGGACTTGTAAGCCTGTTCGACTGTAGCTAGTCTTTGTTTATAGGGTCCAGCGGACTACAAAGAGCCAAATCATGACCACAACTTGATTGAAAGAGGACTCGCCTCTGATCCGTATAAAAGCTCTGCTGAAACGATCTTAATGGTAACATTGAAGGAACTCCACAAGCCGGTCAATTTACAATAAAGGCATCCCATGCAAGGGACGCCGAGGATTGATTCTAATTTGCCGAACCCCCGTTTACAAAAACAAAAAAGAATATAAACATCGTTATAAAATATTAACGACACACATACATACGAAATGCCTACATCGCTAAATAATAACACCATAGAAATCTCTAGTGACCATTAAGCAGAAAACGTCTTATATCCCAAGATGACCTAACATACACAAATGAGGAGTTGTGGAGAGTTTTCAAGAAAAAAGGTAGGTGACTGATATATTGAAAGAGCGAATACTGCAGACAACAGGAATGAAACGCTAAGGCATAAATACAAGGAGTGATACAAAAGAGGACATTTGAAGCTCTAAATTTTTAGAACGAAGGGAAAATATATATTATCCTAAAAGATTGCCCGGTATCCCCACGGGGGACTGTGTCTGACTGCCTGCCTGTGTCTGACTGCCTTTTTCTGCCTGTCTGCCTGTTTCTTCTCTGCCTGTCTCTTTGTCTCTGTCTGTCTCTCTCCAGGTTGTAAAACTAGGATTTTAAGCCTAAAACCTTTATTAAATGAAAGGGTCTTGATTCGGCTCCTGGCAGTCCCCTGGACTCTATAAACAATGACCAACTAATTAAGTCAGATCACTTCAAATGAAACATCTCTCTCTCTCTCACTCACTCTCTCTCTCTCTCTCCCCCACTCCCTCTCTCTCTCTTTCTTCTTCTTCAAGTTCTTCTCTCATGATTCATGTTCTTGTCAATATTTCATCCGGTCTGTGGACTAAGGGAATGACCATTTTGCCCGAAGATAATATTGTCTAATAAAATGCTTTTGTGGTTTTCGCTTTCTTTTCTCTTCCTATCTTTCTATAGCATATTTCTTTCTCTATCTCCCAAAGTAAGACTGCTGAGCTCCCTTGTCATCTCCATCTTCCTATATGCTTGCGAAGCATGGACCCTCACAGCAGATCTCCAACGAAGAATACAAAGCATGGAGATGAGGTGCTACAGAAGACTTCTGGGCATTTCCTATGCCCAACACATCACCAACGACGAAGTCCGACAGACCATCACACAAGCCATTGGACAACACGATGACCTGCTCACAGTGGTGAAGAAACGGAAACTCGGATGGTATGGCCACGTCACCAAATCATTCGGCCTTGCAAAGACTATTCTGCAAGGCACAGTGCAAGGAGGTAGAGGAAGAGGGAGACCGAAAAAGAGGTGGGAGGACAACATTCGAGAATGGACTGGTTTGACACTGAGCGAAGCCATCAGGGTTGCTGAGGACAGAGAAAGATGGAGTATGCTGGTTAAACGATCATCTGTGGTGCCCCTACGACCTCCTGGTTACGGGACAGGATAGGATAGGATCTCCCAATCACCGCGACTTCTGTCTGTCAGCCTGCCTATGTTACTCTCTCTCTCTCTCTCTCTCTCTCTCTCTCTCTCTCTCTCTCTCTCTCTGCCTGACTCCTCTCTGACAGGAGTAGCGGGATGTTTTAGACATCGTGTAGTTTTTCAAGATCCTGTACCAAGATTCTTACCCCCTCTCTCTCTCTCTCTCTCTCTCTCTCTCTCTCTCTCTCTCTCTCTCGCTCCCATCTCTGACGGGAGTAACGGGATGTTTTAGACATCGTGTAGTTTTTCTAGATCCTGTACCAAGATTCTTACCTCTGGTGCAACAATCTTGGAGCGAGAAAGAAAAATAGGAAGAGAAAAAAAGAATTCCTTCTTTACTGGTTATGAGGACATCAAACTAGACTCGGTGATGCTAGGAGGTAGAACAAAGGAAAGAAGAATAAAAAGAAGAAAAAGAAGTACTAGAAGTAGAAGAAAACCGCGAAGAAGAAGAAGAAGAAGAAGAAGAAGAAGAAGAAGTAGAACAAAACTAAAGCTAGGCAGGTAAGAGAGATGTGTCTACCATTCCAGAAGCAATTCTTCCACTTCAAAGTGCCTTAACCTGTATGCCTTGCCGCTGATGACGAGAAGCAGGTTAAGGCATCCTGGCATTTTTCTTCATGTTGTTTTCTTCCTATAATTTCCCATTCCCCTTACCTCCTTCCCCCTCTTCAAGCTTCCTAATAAATCTCTGCGTGTGTATGTGTGTGTGTCTGTCTGTCTGCCTCTCTTCGTCTTTCGCTCTGTCTCTCTCTCTCTCTCTGCCTCTCTCCTTGTCCCTGTCTCTCTCTCCCGTTGATAAAACGCAGATTTAAACGTCTCTTTCGGTTAATGTTTTATTTCGCGTAACTTCTTCCACCCCCACCCTTCCTCTCCGACCACCAATCCCCCGACTCCTTCCCTCTCCCCTCTCTCATTCCGAGTTCCTCTATAAGTTGGAACTTTCAGATCACACGCATATTTAAAGAGACTTTTTGTTTGGAAGATTATCCGTTTTGTCATCGTCGTTGAAGGCCCAGCCACTTTGACCTGTAGCACTCGGTCACATCTGTGTTACGCTTATGAACTCCTTATGTATTTCCTTGCGCACTGGTTAAGGTAAAATTTCCCAAGGATAGCGCATGTTTGATTTCTTCTGCAAAAATACGTAAGCCGGGGACCAATCAGAGACGAGTTTAGAGATCAACCTAAACTCCTCCCACACGCATGATTACACGCAAAACAGGTTGCCTGCTACACACGACTTTGCGAGCTAAGGCAGTTGAATTCATTTGTTGCGTGTCGATCATAGTAAAGTTGTCTCATATTATAGTCAAATCGTGAAAGCGTACATCAATTCGTCATGAAAAAGTGCCTTGTTGTAACGAAATTACACAGAAACACATGTTTATAAATTCGAACCAGGCCGGGATAAACATGGCGCCACTACCTCCGACCAAATGCATAAGCCGTGAAACGCAAGCCAAATGTGACCACTAAACTCACAAGGTGTGACCACCCGTCAAAATTCCGGTCAGTGGATAATCTCATAACCCAAATGTGGCAACTATACTTGAGCAGATATGTATTAAAATTCAGGCTCAGTAATCATAAGTTGCCATTACATTAAATTACATAATTGTTGCTTTAGGTCCAGCGGACTCTTCCGAGCCAAATCAGGACCGGACAACCCCCAATCCGCATAAAAGTTCTGCTGAAACAACCATAGTGGGAAAAACTGAATGCCCTCCACCAGCCAGTCACTTTACAATAAAGACATCCCACGCAGGGGACGCTGAGGCTGCATTCTAATTTATCGAAAACAAAATATAACACAAACATCATTATAAATTATCAACAAAACATATACATATAAAATGCCTACATTGCTAAATAATAACATCATAGGAAGCCCTAGTGACCACCTGGCAGAAAGCGTCCAACATTCCCAAGCTGATCCAACAGACCTCATACACAAACAAAGAGTCTTGTCCCGGAAGAGTTTTCAAGAAAAAAGGTAGGTGACTTGTCTAGCGAAGAAGATAGTATAGCAGATTGATAGAACAGAGCAGGACTGAGAAAGAGCAAATGAGAAAGACAGCGACAGTGGGAATTTAAAGCACTAAATTTCCAGAAAGTGGGGATACTATTTATACTGAAACCCCCGGCACCCCAACGGGGGAATCATAAGTTGCCAACCCAGTCACAAAGATATATTAATGTGCCAAGGGAAGAAAGATTGTGTTTACTTTGTGACTTCCATGAATTGGGCGACGAATTCCACTATGTATTTACTTGTTGAAATCCTTTAGTGAAAGAATGCAGAACTTCATGTCCACCTCAATATTTTTGGCGCCTTCCAAATGTCTTGAAATTAAGTTAATGAACTCGAAAGTCAAAGAAAATGTTGATGTATATGAGAGCTTTATAATTATTGTATTGCCATTATTTAAACAGTACATTCTTTTTCTCACCGACTTTTGTCCTGTCAAACGCATTTTTCAGCCGAAAAGATGTTACTTTCTGGCCTCAAATTCTTGATTTCTTGATTTTGTCATGCCTGCACTACCTAAAAAAATATTTGAAGACTACAGGGAAAAAAAGGCACATGTCACACATTTCCACTTTTGAGATAAATGAAATTTTGTCTTTGAAAGTCGCTATGTTTGTTCTTACTGTATTTCTTGGGACACTAAGTGTTTTGTCTTAAAGATATATCACTTCTTTTGTAATCATGAGAATTTCTCTGTCCAGATTGTATAATTTAATTAAATATGGAGGATTTAAACCACCAAGGGTGGTCATGGACATGTGCCTTTTTTTCCTTTTACAGACCAAAACTTGAGACTTTCTTCTACAAGCTGAATTGCAATGTACTCAGTCAATGTAAAATGGATTATAATGCCTATTTTGCTGTGGTAAATGACTAGGTATGATGGAACTGAAGTTGATTTTGTTATTTTTGTTGCCTGTACGAAGACCACAAGGGAAAAAGGGCACATGTCACATTTTCCAATTATTTGAGTTATGTCCCTTACTATATAAACATAGAAGCCTAAAGGTTAGCAAAATAGTCAAATCCAACCCAAAAAAGGCCTATGTACTGCTACAGAAACACCCAAAGAAAAGGCATACAGGGGAAAAAGGGCACAAGTCCAGACTGTAAAATGGGAAAAAGGCCTATTTCACAAACAACAATTCCTTTTTTGGGTTGGATTTTACTATATTGCTAACCTTCAGGCTTATGTTTATATAGTAGGGGACATAACTCAAATAATTGGAAAATGTGACATGTGCCCTTTTGTGACAAGGCGTGCAATCACCCTCTGACGTAGGCTAGCCACAGTCATTCCACACACTCAGCCAACGACGATTTCCACTTAACCAGCCATCTCTAGCAGGCTCGCTCGCCAATTCGCTTAAGCCCCGCCCCTCGGGCATCAAGTTAAAGCCTGCCACAGAACCTGACTTAGGGTCAGTCCCAAGCCTTCCAGCCTTGAAGTCACAACCTGTCCGAAGACACGTCTCCATCACCGAGTGACCTCTGAGCTTCGACAGTACCCGTGTGCTTCCACCCGTCTTAAGTCAAGACGGGTTCCTGTACCGGGCGAATCACCCCGGCCTTGTATCATCTCCCAGTCGCTGACCCGCTGCAGGCCCCTGACATCCCAGGAGGTCAATGAGAAGCGTGACTCGGGACTTCGCCATTTTCCTAGACGGCTAGCTACGAAAGCCGAATTCTAGCCCTGTACCTATCACAAGGCAATCACTCGTGATCGATGCGTCACCGCGTGACCAACTGACCTGCATCACCGCCCACGCTCCACCGACCGTGGTAAACAAGCCACCCAGAGTATCCTGGACCAATCGCCGCTCTGCAGTACCGAGCTAAGTGATTAGCCTACGAGAATCCCCACTCGCCAGATTATCCGAGAGACCCTGAAACCATACAGATACACTCTCGCCCTATGATGAAATCAGTCTACAGTAGCTCTAGTATCCCGGATATTGACTACCCAGAATATCACCGAACTACTCCTTACTGAAAGACGCTTTGCCAATGACTCACGTTAGAATAATTTGACCCAGACTCCCCTCTTCAAATTAATAAAAGTAAATAGTTAAGAATTGCACTTATCCTGACTGGCCTTTGAATTTGAATTTCTTAACTAGTATAGTCTACCCTCCATCTCGTCTATTCCCTGTCTGTCTCTCATTTATGTAGTTGGCCTAGCATTAATCCCTTGAATGTCATCGCACCATTAACCTATCAAAGGAGGTAATACAGCGCGAGAGATTAAGAGCTTACCCCCATCCCCCAACCCCTCTCTTTGTGACATTAACTTTGGCGACCCCGACGAGACTAAAAGACTTAGGTTTCCCCTTCCAACCCAACGAGACAAAAGACTTAGGTTCCCATCCCAACTTGACGAGACTTAGGACTTAGCTTAATTTCCACCCCAGCCCAGTATAGATAGGACCCAGCCCTCTAGGCCTAGTAGTAGATAGCCTAGCCCCATAGGTCCCTTACTGGCTTGCCCGAGTGGTGGTATCTCAAAAGGCTTTTTCTTGCATTCAATTTTGTATTTTTGATTGATTGCATTTTGTCTTTGTGGTTGTGTTGTGTTCGCCCTTTGCAGTTTCATCGTAGCTCATCCAGCCCACCCCCTTGTTTTCCGTCAGTGTACCCCCTTGTGTGCGCCCCTCATTCCGGTTAGGACTTTTGCAGGGTAAGTTACCTCCCTTACCATGGCCGACCGGGGAGAGCTTGCGCTTAAGTACAAGAGTATTGGCGAGAGCTTAGGGCTCGCCGGCACCGAACTCAAGGACTACGTCCTGGCTAACGTAGATGCGGACGTGGCAGAGGAAAAGTTGAAGAGGGAGGAGAGGGCCAAAGAGCGAGAGGCGAAGAAAGAGGAGGAGAAAGAGCGCATCGCCGCGGAGGAACGGGCCGCCGCCCGGAAGCTTGCAGAGGAGGAGAAAGCCGCCGCCCGGAAGCTTGCAGAGGAGGAGAAAGCCGCCGCCCGGAAAAAGGAGGAAGAGAAAGAGCGCATCGCCGCGGAGGAAAGAGCCGCCGAGCGGAGAAGAGAGGAGGCGAAGGAGAGGATCGCAGAGGAGGAGAGAGCCGCCGAGCGGAGAAGAGAGGAGGCGAAGGAGAGGATTGCAGAGGAGGAGAGGGCCGCCGCAAGGAGGAAGGAGGAGGACGAGAGGAGCGCGGCACTTGAAGAGAAGAGGAAGGACAAGGAGCTCGAACGGCGCCAAGCACTCCTCCAGCTTGAGCGCGACCGCCGCGATTTGGGTATCGCATCGCCCGCGAGCGAAGACTACTCGCTCATCGCCCCCAGCTTCGCCGCCAGCACCGGAATACCCGCACTCCCCCCGCCGATTCCGGGGATGAACTTTCCCCTGGACCCATTCGTCGAACGAGACGAATCGATTGAAGTCTATCTCGCCCGATTCGAACGAGTCGCGGGAGAAAACAGTCTTGACCCCCAGTACTGGTATCGCAAGCTCAGTCATGGCCTTAAGGGGAAGGCCTATGAAATCCTGGCCAAGACGCCGACTTCCGAGGAGGGAGACTACCCCGCCCTCAAGAAAGCTCTACTGCATGGTTTTGAGCTCTCAGGTGAGCACTACCGCAAGAATTTCCGGAACTCCCGGAGAGAGAAAGGGGAGAAGTTTACGCAGTTTGCCGACCGTCTAGCTACGCTACGGGACAAATGGATAGAGCAAACGGACGAACCAAAGACGTACGACGGACTGCTAGAGTTGATGCTAGCCGAGCAACTCCGAGGGACAATGCCAGCGGAACTTCGGACTTTCGCCGCCGAACAGGGGGCCGCTCGCCTTGAAGACCTCATCATCGTCGCGGACCGCTACCTCACCGCCCATCCCGACGACAGACAGCCGCGCCGAGATCCCCCCGCACCCTCGTCGCCAGATACCCGCCACCAGCCTCGCCGGCCAGTCCCGCCAGCGAACCACCGTCCACAACCGCCCAAAGGACGCCCAAACCCCGGAGCAGAGCCAGGGAAGCGGAGCACAGAGCTCTACTGCGGCTACTGCCAGCGCCGAGGACACACCCGGGAGAAATGTTTTCGCCGCATCAGCGACCAGCGTCGCAAACAAGGCACCGTACTGGCCCTACGCCAAGTTACCCCCGACGGGAAACCGGTAACCCCCGTCGTCACTCCCGCCGATCGACCGGCCGTCACCGAGCAAGTGACTGTCAACAATCGCCCAGCCCACTGTCTATACGACACCGGACTCACCTTCGACGCCGTCGTCCGCCGCTCGCTCATCAGGGAACAGGACCTGACCGGCGAAACTATCACCCTGAAGTTGGCCGACGCGTCCCAACCCAGCACCACGCTCCCTATAGCCCGGATCCAAGTCACCAGCCGATACGTAACGGGGACCGTTCAGGCTGCCGTGATGGACCAGCCCCTGTACGACCTGATATTAGGATGCCGCTACGTGTTCTTGGGTATGCCGCCCCAGCCTGTGGAGTCGATGGCCGCCGTCCAGACGCGCGCCCAGGCGAAAACAGCCGCGACACCACCCCCGATACCCAACCAGATGCCGGAACAGATCCGGAAGGCCCAAGAAGACGACGTCACCCTCCGCAAGTGCTACGGAAAGCTTCCCGCCGCACGCACTCCACCCAAGTCCGGGGACTTTTTCGTCGAAGACGGACTCCTCTTCCGTCAGAAGGACGACCATTCTCAACTCGTCGTACCTGCGACCCTTCGCCCCCAAGTCCTGGAACTTGGCCATAGCATGCCCCTAAGTGGACATATGGGCATAGGAGCGACTACTCTACGCATCAGCGCTCAATACCACTGGCCCGGGATGACAGAAGACGTGAAGCGCTACGTCAAGTCCTGTCGCCAGTGCCAACGATACTCGCCCCGCCATCACACCGTACCGGTCACTATCAGCCCCACCGTCGTCGTCGGAACGCCCTTCCAGCGAGTGGCTGTCGACATAGTAGGACCCCTCCCGCGGACCAAGAAGCGGAACCAGTACCTACTAACCCTTGTCGACGCTTGCTCGATGTGGTGTGAGGCCGTTCCTCTACCGAAGATCGACGCCGCCCGAGTCGCCGACGCGCTCGTCACCATATTCACACGAGTCGGATTCCCGGACAACATCTTGACCGACAACGGGTCCCAGTTCACCGGAAAACTCATGCAGGAAGTTTTCCAACTACTCCGCATTCGCCATATCCGGACTCCACCCTACCACCCCGCTAGCAACGGACAGGTCGAGCGCCTAAACGGGACTCTCATCTCGATTATCCGCAAGATCGCCGACGAACAGCCGGAAGCGTGGGACACATACGTCGCGTCAGCGCTCTTCGCGTATCGAGAGACCCCGCACACCTCCACCGGATACACGCCTTCCACGCTGCTTTTTGGAAGACCCCTTTCCGGACCTCTAGCCGCCTTGCGACGTAGCTGGACCGACGCCAAACTGGACGAGGCACCGGTCGACGCCACGAAATACGTCACGAAGCTCCAAGAAACCCTCAAGGCCACATGGAAAGCCGCCTCCGCCAACCTGAAGAAGGCGAGAGAAAGGCAAGCCCGCTATCATAATCGCCGCGCCCGGGACCGAGAACTACAGGTGGGAGACCAAGTCCTACTGCTTCTCCCCAGCGGCACGAACAAGCTAGACATAGCTTGGCAGGGACCCTACCCGGTGCTTGAGAAGCTCTCCCGTACCACTTATCGCATCGAGGTAGGCGAAAAGCCCAGGACCCACCACATCAATCTGCTCAAGCGGTACCTGGAGCAACCTGCACCCGCCCCAGACTCCCACTCGCTCCTCACGGTCGCGCTGGCCGTCGAAGTGGATGGCACAGAGACCGGCGTCGCCGAATTTCCGCTAAAAGGGAAGGAATCCTTCCGGGACGTCTCTCTGGACCCCTCACTCCCCGCCGGCCAGCAGCGCCAACTACGCGCCATCGTAGCAGAATACAGGGAAGTCCTCACCGACATTCCTGGGAGGACGGACCTAGAAGAAGTTCGACTAACCCTGACGGACCCCACTCCCGTCCGACAGAAGCCGTACCCCGTCCCACTTTCCCAGCAGCAAGTAGTAAGAACGGAAGTAGAGGCTCTGCTACAAGCCGGAGTCATCGCTCCCTCCCGTTCCCCCTACAGCGCAGGAATAGTGCTATCACGGAAGCCCAGCGGAGAACATCGCCTCTGTATCGACTTCCGGCAGTTGAATCTCGTAACCCAGTTCGTGCCCGGACCCCTATCCGACCCAACAGACTTGTTTGCAAAGCTACAGTCCGCCCGATACTTCTCCAGAGTGGATCTGAGCAAGGGCTTTTACCAGATTCCCGTGCACCCTTCATCCCGCCAGTACCTGGCCTTCAGCACGATGGACGGCCACTATGAGTTTAACGTTCTGCCGTTTGGTCTACACAACGCCCCAAGTATTTTCAGCACGATGATGCGGAAGCTGTTGGACCCCCTCCACTGTCCGTTCGTACACTCTTTTATGGACGACATACTCGTCGCAACGGAGACATGGGAGGAGCACCTGCGTGTGGTGCGCCAACTCTTACGCCGCCTCAAAGAAGCTGGCCTCACTGCCCGGCCGACCAAATGCCAGTTCGGTTATCAAGAGCTGGAATTCCTTGGCCACACCATCAGCCATGGACAGCTCCGGCCTCTGGAAAAGACCGTCCAGCGCCTTCGAGACGCGCCACGCCCCAAGACCAAGAAAGATGTCCAGTCCTTCCTGGGACTGAGTGGCTTCTATCAAAAGTTTGTACCCGGATACAACGGGATCGCCGCGCCACTATCCAGCCTGACCCGGAAAACCGCCCCGGACCGAGTCCTCTGGACCCCGCAATGTGAAGCTGCCTTCCAGGAGCTCAAGGACAAGCTGACGTCACAGCCAGTCCTGCGACTCCCCAACCACGGACAGCCCTTCGTCCTGCGCACGGACGCCAGCGACGTAGGCCTCGGAGCCGTTCTGCTCCAACGGGACTCCGCGGACGCCCCGACGCTCTTCCCCGTCGCGTACGCCAGCCGGAAGCTAAAACCGGCCGAACAGAATTACGCCACGTCGGAGAAGGAGTGTCTCGCCCTCGTCTGGGCAGTCCAGAAGTTCCAACTGTATCTCTACGGCTCGCACTTTACCGTCCAAGTGGATCATCAGCCGCTTTCCTTCTTGGCGACATCTAAATCGCTCAACGCCCGGCTGATGAGGTGGGCTCTGCTGCTCCAAGCATACTCTTTCCAGCTGGAGCACATCCCAGGAAAAGACAACCACGGCGCAGACTTCCTCAGCCGTCACCCCGCAACCGACTCCAGCGAGTCGCCCCTGAGAGCCGACGCCCCAGCCTTCATTCCCGCCGCCGCCCACTAACCGTAGCCGAAACCCGGCAGCTCCGCGGACCCCAGCCTTGGGCATCCGCCATCGACTACCCGGAACCCTGCTTCGCCCCGCATCACCCGGATCATCGCAAACCATCGTCTCACCCGGCAGCCGACCTCAGAGCTGATTGGCCGCGTCTCAGTCGAGGCCTACGACCTCGCCTTTTTCCTTGGGGGGGCCTCTGTGACAAGGCGTGCAATCACCCTCTGACGTAGGCTAGCCACAGTCATTCCACACACTCAGCCAACGACGATTTCCACTTAACCAGCCATCTCTAGCAGGCTCGCTCGCCAATTCGCTTAAGCCCCGCCCCTCGGGCATCAAGTTAAAGCCTGCCACAGAACCTGACTTAGGGTCAGTCCCAAGCCTTCCAGCCTTGAAGTCACAACCTGTCCGAAGACACGTCTCCATCACCGAGTGACCTCTGAGCTTCGACAGTACCCGTGTGCTTCCACCCGTCTTAAGTCAAGACGGGTTCCTGTACCGGGCGAATCACCCCGGCCTTGTATCATCTCCCAGTCGCTGACCCGCTGCAGGCCCCTGACATCCCAGGAGGTCAATGAGAAGCGTGACTCGGGACTTCGCCATTTTCCTAGACGGCTAGCTACGAAAGCCGAATTCTAGCCCTGTACCTATCACAAGGCAATCACTCGTGATCGATGCGTCACCGCGTGACCAACTGACCTGCATCACCGCCCACGCTCCACCGACCGTGGTAAACAAGCCACCCAGAGTATCCTGGACCAATCGCCGCTCTGCAGTACCGAGCTAAGTGATTAGCCTACGAGAATCCCCACTCGCCAGATTATCCGAGAGACCCTGAAACCATACAGATACACTCTCGCCCTATGATGAAATCAGTCTACAGTAGCTCTAGTACCCCGGATATTGACTACCCAGAATATCACCGAACTACTCCTTACTGAAAGACGCTTTGCCAATGACTCACGTTAGAATAATTTGACCCAGACTCCCCTCTTCAAATTAATAAAAGTAAATAGTTAAGAATTGCACTTATCCTGACTGGCCTTTGAATTTGAATTTCTTAACTAGTATAGTCTACCCTCCATCTCGTCTATTCCCTGTCTGTCTCTCATTTATGTAGTTGGCCTAGCATTAATCCCTTGAATGTCATCGCACCATTAACCTATCAAAGGAGGTAATACAGCGCGAGAGATTAAGAGCTTACCCCCATCCCCCAACCCCTCTCTTTGTGACACCTTTTTCCCCTGTGGTCTTCATTTGGATAAGTAATGAATTACGAATAATATATTTTTTTGTTGGAGTTAATGATAATAAATTGTTCCGAGGCCTGTGGCTTATTTGTAAAAAATAAATTTTGAAGTCTTGAAGTCTTTGTCATGAAGTCCCTCTCTCACCTCTCTCTCTCTCTCTCTCTCTCTCTCTCTCTCTCTCTCTCTCTCTCTCTCTCTCTCTCTCTCTCTCTCTCTCACCATCACCCACATCTTTCCTATCTGTCAGGAAGTCATGTTATTGTATAAGGGCAAATACTCTACCCATGACTGCTATTCATTGGTATTGCATAGTTGTTTCCCTCTTAGTCTATCAAGGGCAGTAACTACCGCTGATAGGTGTCTTATAAATAGAGGAGAAGTACTCACAAAAATGCACTTGGTTTGAATTTGCTAGTTTGAATAGATGTGGCCTACAGAACTAGATGGGGGACTGTGAACTGTCACAACTTTACACTTTATAACCCTGTAATGAACAGGTAGGAATTATTAATTGTTATTACTGTTTTTTTGAAAGGTAAGAGATTTATTTATTTTAATTGGAAAACTATTTGATTGTTGGTTTTCCATAAATGAGTTTTGAAATCCTTGACTTCAGTGTGTTAATCTTTTATAAACTAGAGATGAGCAAGTATTATTATTATAAAATGTCTTCTTCTTTTATGCATCTTTGGTGAATGTAAAAGAAAGTAAATACAAATTAATTGCTGTATCTTGATGGAGAGATAATGAATGAAACCGAAAGAGTAAGGATATTGTTTCAAACTTTATTTACATATATGGATTAGGCTACAGTGACCTTTCCTTACTTCTCATCCAGGGTTTCTACTTGGATCCCACTTGGAGTGATGATTGTCATCATCAGCATTTGGGAGATGCTGACGTTATTATCGTCATCTGGGAGATGATGATGTTTTCAAGGACAGTGCGTTGGCTGGTATCTCCGCCCCCTGCCTAATCGGTGTTAGCCAAGTCACCAAGTCTGGGAATCAACCTCAAGGGTGGAGGTTGTTGTCTTCACAGTTGGAATGGCCGACTGGAATTTTGGAATTTGGGGATGGACACTGTCTGTCCGACCCAGTCATCAAGTCACCAGGAAACGTAGTTAGTTGTCATCTCGGGGAGATGCTCTACGCACAAAGATCAACTGAATTAGCTTACCATTAATGAATTTGATCGAGAGAGTTAACAGACGAAATACTCAGAGACATTGAGACTCAGTAGATACTGTTTTCCGCTTTTAGGCGGGACGCCGCCTCATTATATCTTTTTGAACATGAACACTCTGGATTAGTAAATTTGGTGTTGGTTTCCTCTCGGACTTATGATTACTCAAAAAAACCATAAAATTTAATATTCCTTTATTGTAATATTTTTCTGTTAATATTTATTTATTTACCTTTTGTCTTCGTTTTTCTTTGAAGTTTAATAGAAATGGTTAATTATTTACCAAGTTGTTTCTGATGGTGTTTGGTGGGAGAATGTTGAAAGAGTGAACACGTTTCCTTTCTTTAAATACTATATTGAGAAAATCGTTTTAATAGTCTATTTCTTTATATTTCTCATAATGGAGTCAGAGTGAATAGCCCAGTAAGGTATAACCAATAATTTATTAAAATAAGACTTACACGAAGAATACACTTCGTTACACTGGTGACCCTGTTTTTCTCTTGTTTATTTTGTAACATTTTCCTACTATAATAATTTAGCAGATTCCCCTTGGATATTTTTTACGGATATATGTATAATTATACAATATGGTTCAGCTATAATTTTTTTTATATTGAAAGCTGATCATTTTAATTGCATTGAATTGACTGAAAATAAGATTTTGTATAGAAGTCACTCAGAGTGACAACAGTTTGTGTTTTACGTTAAATTTCCCCAATTTCATACATTCATACATAATGTCTTCAGATTATGATCAGTTATTTCAGGCTTTTCTTAAGCAAGCCACCCAGTTAGATATTACGGAGAAGGATTTAATTACAAAATATGTTGAAACCTGCTTTGATAGATTGGATAGGGCACGAGAGAGAGAAATTGAGAAAGACAAACAGGACCGTGAGAGAGAACGAGAGCAACAAGAAAGACAATTTGAAAAAGAGCGAGAAGAAAGAAAAGCTGAAGAAGCACAGAAACAGAGAGAGTTTGAACTCAAAAGATTGGAGTTAGAAATACAAGCACGAGTACATAATCAGGGGGACACTACCACTCATCGACATGAGAGGCAACAGCAGTCTACTGGACCTAAACCATCGTTCCCCAAGTTGCCAGTTTTTCGAGAAGACAGAGACGATATAGATTCATTCTTATTTCGTTTTGAAACACATGCAAACTCCTGTAGTTGGGAGCAAGCTAAATGGGCTACATACCTCAGTGCTCTGTTGGAAGGCACAGCCCTTAGTCTATATCATTCATTGTCGGCAAACCAACCTGTCACCTATGAGACATTGAAGGACGCTCTCCTTCACAAATTCCAGTGCTCCACAGAAGGATTCCGTTCTAAGCTACGTACTATTCGTCCTGAAAATGATGAATCATTTTTAAGTTTCTCCACTAGAATGACGCACTTTGCCGAAAGATGGACAGCACTTTCTAAAATAACGTCAACGTATCAGGCGCTCTTAGATCTCATTCTTAGGGAGCAGTTTCTCCAAAGTGTTTGCAAGGATCTGGCCACATACCTACTTGAGAGAGATTTCACATCGTTAAAAGACATGACTGACTGTGCAGAGAAATATCGTCTTGCTCATTTGGATAAGAAGATGGCGAGGAACTCAAACAGTAGCATCTTTTCAACAGCAGTGTCAGTGCAGCAAGACCCATCACAGGAACATGAGGGGTATAATACTCGTCGAGGCAGAGGAGGCTTTCGTAGATCACATCGAGGTAATTATGGGTCGTTTTGTCGACCAGATCACACACAGAGACAGCAGTATAATCAAAGTGGTCAGAATGCTTCAGTGGAACAAAGTTCTGCAGCACCTCGTTTTCAACGTGGATCAACATCTTACCGGGGCGGTAGTAGTAGAGATGGTGCTAACCGCCAAACCCTTCAAAACAGCAAGCAGAAGTGTTTTCGTTGTGGAGGCACGGGGCACATTGCAGCAGTTTGCCCTTCACCAGCTCACACTTTGGTTGCTGTCAATGAGGACAATGAGGTTCTTGATGAGAACGGTGGCCAAGGGAGCGCAAGTGTATCACAAGTTGTGTGCTCCATCACTGATACATTTTCTGGGTCACTTCATTTGGTATCAGGCACAGTGAATAATCAACGAGCAAGCATACTGCGAGATACAGGTGCCACAGTTTGTGGAGTGAGGAAACGCCTTGTGCGACCAGACCAATACACTGGGGACATAATCCGCTGTATATCCTTTGGGGGACAGATCGAGAAATTCCCAGTTGCTACAGTGGAGGTGACGACACAGTTCTATTCAGGAACATTGAAATGCTGCGTTATTGAGAAGCCAGTAGCAGACCTTATAATAGGAAATATTCCGGGGGCCACAGACCCTGATCTTCAGGCAACGTTAGTAACCACGCGTGCGCAAGCAAAAAAGGAACAGTTACCAAAGAAACATTTAGTGGATGCTGCGCAGGACCTAGCTGTTTCCAAAGCAGAATTGGGTCAACTACAGACTCAGGATTCCTCTTTGTCAGATTGTTTTAGGGCAGCCGAAGATAGCACACAAAAACAATCAAAACATGCTTCTTGGTCATTTATCGTTCAGGATGGAATTCTTTTCCGCTGTTACAGAAAAGGAAACACCGAAATTGAGCAGATCGTCGTTCCGAAATCACTCAGACCAGCAGTTTTGGTATCGGCTCATGATGCATTATTAGCAGGACATTGTGGAGTGCGTCGAACCTTGTACAGGATTACCTCCAGATTTTACTGGCCAGGCATTTCATCTGACACACATAGTTATGTCCAGTCATGTGATATATGTCAAAAGACGATACCAAAGGGACGAGTACCAGCGGTACCTGGTGAGCTCATGCCAGTTATTGACACACCTTTTCGTCGCATCGCCATTGATTTAGTCGGGCCTATTTCACCTCCATCAGAGGAGGGACATCGGTATATCCTTTCTGTTATCGACATAGCAACAAGATATCCCGAAGCCATACCCATGAGAAACATTGACACTGTTAGTGTAGCTGAGGAACTTCTCAAGGTTTTTGCACGAATGGGGTTCCCCGAAGAAATTCTTTCCGATCGTGGAACACAATTTAACTCTGAGTTGATGAAAGAGTTCCATCGCCTCCTACAAATTAAGGCAATCCGTACTTCACCTTACCACCCCCAGTCTAATGGATGTGTGGAACGTCTCCACGGCACTTTGAAATCCATGCTGCGTAGAGTTGTTCAGAACCAACCAAAAGCTTGGCATCGTTACCTCCCAGCTCTGCTCTTTGCCTGTAGGGAACTACCCTCTGAGTCCACGGGATTCGCCCCTTTTGAACTCATGTTTGGAAGGAAACCACGGGGACTTATTTCCCTTCTTGCCGATTCATGGTCGGAAGCTGAGCACCAAGATGACCAGGCGAGGCCACTTTACCAATATCTGTTCGACCTCAAGAACAGGATAGCGGACGCCTGCAAATTAGCTCAGGAAGCAAGCTCAGAAGCAGCAATCAAGAACAAGTTTATCAAAGACAGATCAGCAAAGAAACGTTCTTTCAAGGTGGATGAGGAAGTGCTGGTATTACTCCCATCTGATTCAAACAAACTGCTTATGGCTTGGAAAGGGCCGTACACTGTCACTCAGTCTTTTCATCCCGATTACAAGATCTTGATTCGTGGAAAAGAGAAGATTTTTCATGCAAATATGCTTAAGAAATATTTCAGGAGACTGAAACCAACGGGAACTATTGTCGGTGAAATTACAGAAAACCAGAGACAACAAGCTGCTTCACTTTCTGTTCCTTGGAATAATATCACCACACTCTACACAGAAAAACAGTACACTGATGATGATTCTGTGAGTGCAAATGGGCCACAACCACCTCTCCCACAGACGATGTCTTCGGATCATGTTGGAGCATCATCTGTTGGAGTAATTCAGGAAGATGACAGCGATGATATTTCTGTACCTACCCCTGAAGTGAATGACTCAGTTGAGTCAATAAAGAACGTTCATTTTGGTCCAGAACTTACATCATGCGAGAGAGCTCAACTGTATGCTGTGTTTTCAACGTATGCACACATACTCACATCCAGTCCTGGTCTGTTCAGGGGGGACCTTCTGTTACAGATCCCTCTATTATCTACAGAGCCCGTGAAGATGAAAAGTTATAGCCTTCCTCTTTCTTCACGTCAAACAGTTGAAAATGAAGTTCATACCATGTTGGAACAAGGCATCATTGAACCAGCTATCTCTCCTTATGCAGCACCAGTAGTCCTGGTAAAGAAGAAAGATGAATCAATCCGTTTTTGTGTGGATTATAGACAACTGAATAAGAGAATCGTCTTTGATTGTGAACCGATTCCGGATGTTGATGATCTCTTTGCAAAACTTGGGGATGCCAAGTATTTTACCAAAATAGACCTTAGCAAAGGGTATTGGCAGATACTTATTGACCCGATAGACAGGCCAAAGACAGCATTCATAACTCACCTAGGACTTTTCCAATGGATCCGTATGCCATTTGGTCTTATTTCGGCACCCGCCGTCTTTGCCAGAATGATGCGGATGCTCAATCTTGAAGAAGCGTCTTCAGTCAACTTCTTTGATGACGTTTTGACTCATAGTAAGTCTTGGATAGAACATCTCCAACACGTACAATGCATTCTTCAAAAGCTTGACTCCTTTGGACTCACTGCTAGACCGTCCAAGATTGAAGCAGGATTCCGTCGATTGGAATTTCTTGGACACATTGTAGGTGAAGGTCGTATGCAACCTGGACCCAGCAAGATCAAGAAGATCCTCGCTATCCCCAGACCATCCACGAAGCGTCAGGTCCGCTCCATTTTGGGATTGCTCAGTTATTATCGTCGTTACGTGCCAGACTTTGCAACTTTGACTGCATCTCTCTCTGATTTGACAAAACAGGACAAACATCGTCGTATAATGTGGTCTGAAGAGTGTGAGAATGCTCTCAGAACTATTCAGTATATTTTGTCAGCAAAACCAATTCTTCTACTTCCGTCTTTGGACAAACCTTTCATAGTGCGTACAGATGCCAGTGCAATTGGTATTGGTGCCGTTTTGCTTCAGACGTCAGAAGAGGAACTCCATCCTGTCATGTATGCAAGTCGAAAGCTGTTGGACAGAGAATGTCGCTATAGTACAATTGAGCGAGAATGTCTAGCCATCGTGTGGGCGGTTTCCAAATTTTCGAAGTATCTCTGGGGGACTCACTTTATCCTGCAGACGGATCATCACCCCTTAGCCTTTCTGCGAACGTCGAACTTCAAGAACACACGTATCATGAGGTGGGCTCTATCACTTCAAGAATACAACTTTGATGTGGAACATGTGTCTGGGAAAAAGAACATCCTGGCAGACTTCCTGTCTCGGTCTGCAACTGAACAAATCATCCCTTAGAGTTGTGGGGTGATATTCTTGTGTCGAAAAACTCGGTCGTTTTTCTTTTTCAGGAGGGGGAGTTGTGTCAGGAAGTCATGTTATTGTATAAGGGCAAATACTCTACCCATGACTGCTATTCATTGGTATTGCATAGTTGTTTCCCTCTTAGTCTATCAAGGGCAGTAACTACCGCTGATAGGTGTCTTATAAATAGAGGAGAAGTACTCACAAAAATGCACTTGGTTTGAATTTGCTAGTTTGAATAGATGTGGCCTACAGAACTAGATGGGGGACTGTGAACTGTCACAACTTTACACTTTATAACCCTGTAATGAACAGGTAGGAATTATTAATTGTTATTACTGTTTTTTTGAAAGGTAAGAGATTTATTTATTTTAATTGGAAAACTATTTGATTGTTGGTTTTCCATAAATGAGTTTTGAAATCCTTGACTTCAGTGTGTTAATCTTTTATAAACTAGAGATGAGCAAGTATTATTATTATAAAATGTCTTCTTCTTTTATGCATCTTTGGTGAATGTAAAAGAAAGTAAATACAAATTAATTGCTGTATCTTGATGGAGAGATAATGAATGAAACCGAAAGAGTAAGGATATTGTTTCAAACTTTATTTACATATATGGATTAGGCTACAGTGACCTTTCCTTACTTCTCATCCAGGGTTTCTACTTGGATCCCACTTGGAGTGATGATTGTCATCATCAGCATTTGGGAGATGCTGACGTTATTATCGTCATCTGGGAGATGATGATGTTTTCAAGGACAGTGCGTTGGCTGGTATCTCCGCCCCCTGCCTAATCGGTGTTAGCCAAGTCACCAAGTCTGGGAATCAACCTCAAGGGTGGAGGTTGTTGTCTTCACAGTTGGAATGGCCGACTGGAATTTTGGAATTTGGGGATGGACACTGTCTGTCCGACCCAGTCATCAAGTCACCAGGAAACGTAGTTAGTTGTCATCTCGGGGAGATGCTCTACGCACAAAGATCAACTGAATTAGCTTACCATTAATGAATTTGATCGAGAGAGTTAACAGACGAAATACTCAGAGACATTGAGACTCAGTAGATACTGTTTTCCGCTTTTAGGCGGGACGCCGCCTCATTATATCTTTTTGAACATGAACACTCTGGATTAGTAAATTTGGTGTTGGTTTCCTCTCGGACTTATGATTACTCAAAAAAACCATAAAATTTAATATTCCTTTATTGTAATATTTTTCTGTTAATATTTATTTATTTACCTTTTGTCTTCGTTTTTCTTTGAAGTTTAATAGAAATGGTTAATTATTTACCAAGTTGTTTCTGATGGTGTTTGGTGGGAGAATGTTGAAAGAGTGAACACGTTTCCTTTCTTTAAATACTATATTGAGAAAATCGTTTTAATAGTCTATTTCTTTATATTTCTCATAATGGAGTCAGAGTGAATAGCCCAGTAAGGTATAACCAATAATTTATTAAAATAAGACTTACACGAAGAATACACTTCGTTACACTATCTCTCTTTTAAAAATGTTGTTGCTAAAAATATTTAATAAAGAGAAACAAAACTGATACAATCATGAACTACAAGACAGCTAATTTGGGCAAACTCAAGGCAAAAACAGAATCCAACGCAAATTTTGGAGCCAAGATCTTCTTCATCAAGACAGACAAATCAAAACAGAACCAAAGCAGAACCGTAATTTCCAACATTTGAATTGTAAGGTTTGTGGACTTGGGTTCTGTGTGCGTCCACGTCGTCAACATTCTTGTCATTTATTTCTCCGATCGTATCGTATCTCATTATTGTAAAAATGAAATGCTAGCAGTTTTTTGGGGATGAGAGTATAAACCGAGGTCATATGTTCACCGCAAGCACTTCATAGCACGGACTTTAAAGATCCTGACGCTCCTGTCATAGACGGGTGAGTGGGTATCAGCGGCGGAAATGCAACCAGCAAGCGCTAGATAAGCTTACGTTCTCTACTATCCTCAGTCGCTCAGGATTGTGCTCAGTCTGGGCGTCAGACGATGGCCTATGAAAATGAAATGGGCGCATCGGGCGGCTTGAGTTAGATCCTGTATCAGCCAGCGCCTTCAGCAGCTCTTTAGCTGAAAGTTTATACCATTTAACATGTACATGATGTCACAATGACCTATTGTGAACAGCTCGACAGCAAGTTGAACGACCTCATCGCTTTGCTTTTCAGGGAAGTCATCAACATCAATTTTTGAATATATTCTTCCAGTTAGGTTAGGCCCTCCGCACACGACTCAACGGCATGGTGTTGAAAGACTTTTTTTTTTTTTTAGTGCAGCAATGGACCTCTTGGGTGGCATGAGTCAAATCTTTGAATGTCGACCAGCGCCTTCAGCATTTTGTAGGGCAAAAGGCCTACGTAAAAAGAATAGAAAATGTAATTGCTATTAAACATCTTAATAATAATAATAATAATAATAATAATAATAATAATAATAATAATAATAATAATAATAAGAATAATAATAAGAAGAAGAATAATAACAAGAAGAAGAACAAGAAGAACAACAACAACAACAACAAAAACAGAACAACGACAGCAACAACACCAACGGCACTACTTCTACTACTACTAAATACACTACTACTACTACTACTACTACTACTACTACTACTACTACTACTACTACTACTACTTATAATAATAATAATCGTGGGTACGAAATGTCATTATCAACGATGAATGATGCGTTGAACGCAGTGAAAGTGTGATGAAAAGAAATAGAACGTTCATTTATTTGCGGCCAGGTTACACGCTTGAACGATGAAGTGACTGATCACCGCGGATCCTTGCAAAAGTAATGAAGCATGCGATTCAACCATTAGCGCCCGCGCTAGCGGAAAGTGTCATCGCCGAAAGATGGATTGTGGGATGGCACTGTTCTATGAGGAATGAGGGTGGGCGGGGAGGGTGAGGGAAGAACAAGAAAAACAAAAAGGGTGGGAGAGAGAGAGAGGTGGGAGAGGGAAAGAGAAGAAATAGGAGAAGGAAGAAGGGAAAAAAGAGAGAAGTGGAAGAGAAAGGAAAAGATAGAGAGAAGAAGAAGAAGCAGAAGAGAGAGAGAGAGAGAGAGAGAGAGAGAGAAGAGGAAAGAGGGAGAGAGAGAGAGCAAGAGAGAAAAATAAAAGAGAAAGGAGGGATGAAAGAGAAATTAGAGAAGAAAAGAGAGAGAAAGAGAGAAGAAGAAGAAGAAGAAGAAGAAGAAGAAAAGAAGAAGAAGAAGAAGAGGTGAGGAGAGAGAGAGAGGAATAAAAGAAAAAGGAAAGATTGGAGAGAGTGAGAGTGGAGAAAAAAGGAGATAAAGAGCGAGAGCGAGATAGAGAGCAGAAGAAGAAGAAGAAGAAGAAGAAGAAGAAGAAGAAGAAGAAGAAGAAGAAGAAGAAAAGAGAAATGTTTAAATTACTCGTTCTCGTATAACACTCATATAAAAATGATGTATGTAATGTTATCATAAATTATTGTTTATACTGTCATACATTATTGTTTGCATTATTATAAATTATTGTGTATACTGTCATACATTATTGTGTGCATTATCATAAATTATTGTGTATACTGTCATACATTATTGTGTGCATTATCAATCAATATTTCATTTATTGTCTATTCACACATTCAGGTGATATTAGACATTAATTAAGAACAACAACAATATAAAGAAAATCACAATTAAGAAACCTTGTAACAAAATGGAATGAAATGGGAAGAAGGATTTAACACCAAACTATAAAAGTCTACCAATAGGAGTCTGTGCAATAATTTTCACAACTGCTGTTATCTGTGAATGATGTAATACATCATCTAAAGAATGTCCATATTCAGTCAAATGATGTCCTTGGTTTTCATACATTGCATTTAAAACTGGACATTCAAAAAAAAAGTGGTAAACTGATATATTTTCGCCACACATACACTGGATATCTGCCGAATATTTAGTATTCCATGAGTTCATTCTTAACTTGTATATTAATTTTGACAACTGTCGTGAACAGTTCGGTATAGTAACCTTGTTAATGCTATTATCTTGACATACTGCTTTTTCTAATAAGGAATACATTTCATGACAACACATACTCAAATTGTTGACAGAAATAGAATCTAATGATCTTAGCGCTCCCTCTTTGGCTAACTTGTCACATACTTCATTCCAATGAATTCCACAATGTGCTGGAACCCAACAGAAATCAACAACTATACCTCTAGAAAACATACAATGGATCATATGTTTAATTTCATATATAAATTCATTTCTTACTTTGGAATTACCCTGTTTTAAAGCATACAAAACCGATTTTGAATCTACACAAATCAGTAAACCAAAGAGCTCTAACGGTAAAGTCATAATGTAGTTGAGAGCCATTACAATAGCATAAAGCTCACTCGTAAATATAGAAAACCCCTTTCCTAGATAATATGAGCGTCTTACATTTAATGCAGGAATGATAAAAGCCGATCCACTATCTAAAGAATCTAATACCGAACCATCTGTAAAAATCTTCAAATGGTTTAAATAATTATTTTCAATTTGCTCTTTTACCTCAGTAACTAAGAGATTAGTGTCGTCATCTTTTTTAGTTACACTATAATCAATGTTAAAATTTGCATTTCTGTGCTCCCATGGTGGAATAGGTGATATTAATGGCATAACGGGAATTGCTGTGATATCAATGTTACACTTTTCAAAAAGATCTTTTGTATAGTTCTTAATTGGCTTCAAGTAATTAATATGTTTAGTTCTTTTTGGATAGTCTTCTGCATCTATAAAAATTTCTTCCTGTACTGAATTAGGGACAGATAAACATCTTAATACATATTTTGAAGTAGCTAATTGACGTTGTTGGTTTAATGGTAATATTCCAGCTTCTTGGTATGTTTTAATTGTATTAGCATGAACTGGAACACCTAATGCAACTTTAATAGCTCTACTGTCGATGCTTTGTAATTTATTTAATAATGTATTGTTTGATGAAAAGTACACCTCCTGACCATAAACAAGCTTTGAACGGACTAGTGATATTGCTAAATGTAAGAGGGATTTGGTATCCTGCCCCCAATTTTGTACACTAATAATTTTTAATAAATTTAGGGATTTTCTTGCCTTTGTTATTAAATGTTCAATATGTAATTTCCAGTTTAATTTAGAAGTTAGCTGAACACCAAGAAATTTAACCTGTTTCTTGTATATCAGAATCTCATCATTTAATTTTAAAACAGGTAAACATTTAGGATTAATACCATTATTAAAAAGCATTAAAAACGTTTTTTCAGATGACAATTCCAGACCATTATTTTTCATAAAGAGATTAAGGTTTTTCAGTTCTTCTTGAAACAGTTTTTGTACATGTGTTATTACTCTCTGCTTAGTATGTTTTCGAATAGATGTATTAATCCACATGGCAATATCATCAGCGTACTGAACAACATTTAATGGATTAGAAATAACAGTGGGAAGATCGTGAATTAGTATTGAAAACAATAATGGTGCAATTATAGAGCCCTGAGGAATTCCCATGTCAATGTTATGATAAGATGAATAAATGTTTCCTACTCGTGTACATATAGATCTGCCATTTAAATAATTTTTTATATAATTATACATATGACCACTTATTCCAATATTTTTTAACTTATATAACAATCTTGCATGCCACACACTGTCATATGCTTTTTTGACATCGAAAAATGCAGCAAGAGTACTTTTTCTATGAGCAAACTGTTTTTTAATATGACTCGTTAATTTCACCAAATGGTCAGTTGTGCATCGACCTTTTCTAAATCCTGCCTGATTTTTAGGAATTACGTTGTTCTTTTCACAAAAATATGTTATTCTTTTCTGAATTATTTTTTCAAATACTTTCCCTACATGTGAGTTCAATGCAATTGGTCTATAATTAAGAATTGAGGAACGAGATTTACCTTGCTTATGTACTGGAATAACTACTGACTTCTTCCAGATAATAGGGAGAGTTCCACTCTGCCAACACTGTTGGCATAATGAATGTAGTAATTTTTTCCATTTCAAAGGCAAATGCGTTAATAATTGATATGACATTCCATCAATCCCAACTGCAGTCCTGTTTGATGAAAATGATTGTAAACAGTCTAAGAACTCTTCAAATTCAATAGGGGCATTTATAAAATGAGAATTATTTGGCAAAGGATCTTCATATTCTTTCTCATTTTCTTTTTCTTTTCTTAATTGTTGTACTGATGGATCAAGACTTGATGATAAAGAATATTCTGCAAAAATCTTTACAAAAGCATCAGCCTTCTCTTTAGCACTTGGAAAATTATTATTGCTTAATTTAATTGGATACGACTGAAGTTTAAATCCATTTTTCATTTCTTTTACTTTTTTCCATACCTTTTGCATATCCTTTGACTCTGAAACCTCTTTAACACAAAATTCAGACCAATACTGTTTTTTTGCCTGAGCTATAACCCTATTACATTGTATCTTAGCATATTTCATCTTTGTGAAATTTTCTTCCGTTTTATTTTTTATCCAATGCTTATATAAGTCTTTTTTTAAATTTACAGCTGTTTCACATTCACTGTTCCACCAAGAATTTCCAGAATGGTTATTTAGTTTCTTAGATTTACACTTTGGTATATATTTTTCTGCTGCTGTTAATATATTATTTCTAAAATTTGAATAAAACACATCTACATCAACATGAATAATACTGTCAGTATCGATGGCATTGAGATGTGCTTGAAAATCTTCCCATATTGCAAATTTATATTTAAATTTAGGAATGATGTCTTCTGTTTTATCATCTTTATCATAATCAACATCCTTGAGCTTAATAATAATTGGTATATGATCACTTCCTAGACAATCGTCTAGCGGAGACCAAGTGCAAGTTATTGCTAAGTCAGGTGTTGTAAATGACAGATCAATTGCCGTGGGCCTGTGGTATGAAACATCAGGGATTCTTGTATACTGACCGTCATTTAAGAGGCATAATTTAGAGTCCAAAATATTTTCAACTAAACGGCTACTTGTTACTATAGTACAACCTGGCTCCCACCACGGCGAATGCGCATTAAAGTCCCCCATTATTAACCACTTAGCATTTGAATTTTCTAATGTTTTTAACCAATCTGTATTTTCTTCTTTCGGACATTATGTGTGCATTATCATAAATTATTGTGTGCATTATCATAAATTATTGTGTATACTGTCATACATTATTGTGTGCATTATCATAAATTATTGTGTAAACTGTCATACATTATTGTGTGCATTATCATAAATTATTGTGTAAACTGTCATACATTATTGTGTCATAAATTCGAACCGTGTAAAACGCATGGACAGCGACACAATAAGGAGAATAATAAATAATACAAGGTCCATAGTCAAGTAACTGTTATTAGGTCAACGTGCAAACTACTGGTAATTCTGCAAGCGACGCCGTCCTTATCTCCCTTGCACACACATAATTTAATTACTTCCCTTTTAAATGTGTTTTTCTTGCATGTAGTAGTTAGTTTTTACATTTGAGTTTTTATAGTTCGAATATAATTGTAAAATAAAAAGTATTTCAATCTAGACCGTTTAACTTAGTATTTGGGTATTTTTGTGTTCGTTTGTCGAAGAATTTTCAGTGTATTTTGGATAAAACTATGTCAGTTTCAAAGTAAAGTGTATGGTGGAACGCCTGCATTAATACTAATAGAAAATATTAAAAAAAAGATGTTGATATGTTAATAAGATATCGATGAGTAAATTAAACGCTATTGCTACACACAAACGAACAACGCCAAAAGGGATTTTTTTAAAACCCGAACTACATAGCACCTCATCTCCATGCTTTGTATTCTTCGTTGTAGATCTGCGAAACATGGACCCTCACAGCAGATCTATAACGAATAATACAAAGCATGGAAATGAGGTGCTACAGAAGACTTCTGGGCATTTTCTATACCCAGCACATCACAAACGACGAAGTCCGACAGACCATCACACAAGCCATTGGACAACACGATGACCTGCTCACAGTGGTGAAGAAACGGAAACTCCGATGGCATGGCCACGCCACCAGATCATCAGGTCTTGCAAAGACCATCCTGCAAGTGCAAAGAGGTAGAAGAAGAGGGAGACCTAAAAAGAGGTGGGAGGACAACTTTCGAGAATGGGCTGGTTTGACATTGAGCGAAGCCATCAGGGTTGCTGAGGACAGAGCTAGAGAAAGATGGAGTACGCTGGTTAAACGATCATCTGTGGTGCCCCTATGACCTCCGAGTTACGGGATAGGATAGGATAGGATAGGACATACAACGAATGAAATTGGTAAAATAAGTTTACACATAAAATATATAAAATCATTAATTTTAGTTATTTAAAAGACCCAATTCTAAAGCTATTATTTACTTTTGGCAAAAACGGGTTTAACCATAACATTGGCTTTGTTTTTACGTTACACGATAACACAGTGGGCTTTCATTGCTCAAACCAACCCAACCCCTAAAGTTTGAATTTTACATTTCAGTTCTAACGGGGAGTTATTTCCTCCGTTTTAACGGTACAGCCCGTGTGACCTTTGACCCTAGTTCTAAACCACGAGGCTGAAGGTGTGAGTCTTTGGTGCCTGGGATAGTGTAGAGTCTATTTAAAATACTGTAGAGTCTATTTAAAATACTGTAGAGTCTATTTAAAATACTGTAGAGTCTATTTAAAAAAACCAAAACAACACACAATTAAAAAACCCTTACGAGCAATTCTTTTTACGGGTTCTTTCTCTTACCGGCTATAGTAGCTGCTATCTCTAGCTCCAGAATGTTTTATGGCTAGCTATTAATAGGTATAAAAACTACGGAATTTATTCACATAAAAAAACAACTATACTTTTGAAAGAGTTATTTATTGTTCTAAGCTTATTTTTTCAGTAAGGCAACACTCAATGTGAATGTCACAATAATCTGACGAGGAGACGTGGCAAAGCGGGACCCTGTAATAATTATAATAATAACCCTCAAACACAACAATGACGCTTTAGCAAAAATACCATTTATTGTATCAATTGTTAAGATATTTTAACGTAATAGTTGATGTGCTAAAACTCAAACAGATCATGATTATTGGCCGCAACGTGAACAAACAGTAAAGGTAATTGGCAGCAACATGAACGTAAAGTCATCATATTTCCTTGGTTCGATAATGATGATAATAATACTGATGACGAAGATAATGACGATTCTGATAATGGTTGTACTTGTAGTGTTGTTCACAGGGGCCAATAATAATGATGATGATGATGATGATGATGATGATGATGGTGATGATGATAATGATAATGATAATGATGATGATGGTGATACTGACGAAGATGACAATGACGACAAAACTAATAATAATCATTAAAACATCTTTGATATGAAATAGACCCACATAGCCTGCTGACAACGACTAGACATGGATTATTTTTGTACTGTTACGTTTGAGACGCGCACGATAGATAGATAGATAGATAGATAGATAGATAGATAGATAGATAGATAGATAGATAGATAGATAGATAGATAGATAGATAGATAGATATTCAGTGCTTATAAGGTCCAGCGGACTGCCAAGAGCCGAATCAGGACCACCGCACGATAGATCCCATCATTTTGTTTTGCAAAGCATGCAATAACAGAGTGTATTTACCTTTGATTTGATTTTGCGTTGTTGTTAGAAGAAGCTTTGTATAATGTTGATAATTTTCGTTGGTCGATATTTTTGGAGAATTTTTCTCGAATTACTTGTTTACTATCGATCGAAGCATCTAGATAAATCTAGTAATAGCTAAAAGAGTCTTCTAACCTAAATAAAGTTATATGACGTAAGACAGTGCATAGTTCCGGTGACGAATTTTATTCCGATTGGCTGTAATTGCGTCACGCTGGAATGTTCGAATTTCTCTAAAGTATAGGGAGATTATATAAGTGCCGCACTGTTTCAAAAGAGTTAATTGAAAAAGTGAAGGAGTGGAAAAAGCGATTTGAGCGATTGTATGCAGTTGTTGATGTACGCTGAATAAAGTTGGAAAACTTCAAACGACGACTCCTGCCTTGTTGCTGAGTGAACAGGTTGCGTGGATAAACGAATCTGAGTTACACTTATCAAGATTCAAGCATCGGGGCTGAATCAATTGATAAAAAACAACAAACAGTGTAACATGTACAGTGCGCTTAGTGGCTCACGTGAACTCTAAAGGCGCAGGTATCGCAAACTGTACACACGCGGTGATAAAACGACTCAGACACAAAAATAACGTACCATAAAGCAATAATTATAACAAAGTCTAAAAAAGCAAAAAAATTAAATGAAATAAATAAATAAATATATCATTATTATTGTGTTTTTTTTTTAAAAGAAGAAGAAAATAAATTAATGCTTTGATTACCATAAGTTAAATGCAAGTAAAATAGCATACAGTAATAAAAGGTTTAACAACCACAGCAAAAACAAATGAAATGACGAAAAAAATAGAACAAATACAATGAAACAATAAAAATAGAACAATATAAATAAATAATGGAAAGAAGTGCATTTATTGTCATACAATAAATGGAAGTAAACTAATAATAATAATAATAATAATAATAATAATAATAATAATAATAATAATAATAATAATAATAATAATTATTATTATTATTATTATTATTAAATTAACAAATATTTCTTAATAAATTCATAAATAACTAAATGCAATTAGGTACAAACGTACGGTTTGGATTCCGTTTTCTTTTTTTTCCTTTTTTTTGGGCATGAAGAAGATTTTTTTTTCACTTAATATTCAACAAAATTCAGGCTCACTTTAACTCGTATTAAAGCGGACGAAAGATATAAGTGCTGCCTACTTGTACGCAATATTTTACTGTTTAAACAAGAAAAGAGGCTGGAATTGTGTCCCCTATTATATTCAAGTTGCTATACATAAGCTTTTTCTCTCCCTTGTTTAATTTGGCCTGCATTCATTTTTTTAAAAACATAATTCTGTTCAAAACCACCAAGACTCCATCTCTAGATTTTAGAAATATTAATCAGAAATTGTATTCTCTTTCGAATGGCTATGTTCTTTCTGTTGCCAACAGCCAATTTGTGGATATTTTCTTCGCATGAAGTTTTTCCCGCTGACTTCATTGAAGCGTCTTTTTATGCTATGGACAATTATTACCAATAGGCATTATCCCTAAATAAACCGAAAGTAGGTTGCTTCCCCTGAAATGAGGTTACACAATACATGTTGACAGCATAAACCGAAAGTATGTAAAGTAGGTCAATGAGAGTTGCTTCCCCTGAAAAGCGGTCAAAATACATGTTGACAGCTATTTAGGAAGTCCTCCTATTACACTTGAAAATCGTAGTAGTTGAATACGAACTGGAAAGACGTCATCACTACTATTATCCACAACTCTTAAGTAACTCTTTATACATGGTTCAAATGTGGTCATCAAATGCAATTACAGTTTTTTAAAAAAATATTATGAAAGCCTGAGCACCGCTGCCACGGCTGCTTGCAGTTGTTGTTGGCGCCGGAGTTGTTGTTGCAGCTTCTGCTTTTGGCTGACATGAACTTTGTGGGTAGACACCGGGCTCGCTTTAAGCCGACGCTTCTGCTTCTGTTGTGGATGATGATGATGACGATGGTAATGGTAATTGTAGATTATAGTCACAGGATACCGGAGCGTGTGGGCGACTACTGGGCGGCCACTTGTTTCTGACACCAGCGAACCAGCAGATGGTAAAGGGAAAAATAATATTGGACCTAGGTTGACCAATCCGGGATTCAAACCAGGGACCTTTCGGTTAACTAGTGAGCCGCTCTATCAAGTGAGCTACCCCGCCCCTGCTGCTGATGTCGTTGCAGTTTTGGACGGCAGACTTTTGGAATTTGCTGTTTTTTTTTAATCTCTTTCCCTTTATTCTTTCCCGCTGATAGATTTTGCGAGCTGCCGCTATCGCCTCTGCAACATTAATCATGGCCATTAGAAAACAGCATACAGCACTATCTTACCCCCTCCCCTCACTCCTCTCCTCCTCCCCACTTTTGCTCTCTCGCTCTCAAACCTTTCTATCTCCGATACTTAAAACGGAAATGAGCATCGTCAATAACTGTTCTAGTCTTTCTGCACCCTCTCTTGCTGATCGGAGATCACCTCCACCAGCATGTGCGATCTGATACAATACAGGCAATGGTTCAAACACCTTTGAGAGCCTGCAGTAATAGTAACAATAATAAATACCATACCATACAATACAATACAATACAATAAAACAAAATAAAATAAAAATTATCCTGAGACACTGTGCTCCTACTCTTTCGGATGAGAGAATCAACCGAGGTCTAGTATGTGCACACACGCCTTCTATCGCATGGACTTTAAAGATCCTGACGCTCATGTCCTAGACTGGAGGGTGCCGGTTGCACCAATACACCCAGCACGCACTAGGTCCCTTCTCTCCAAACCCGGTAGCTCAGGATTGTGCCCAGTCGTCTGGGCGTCAGACTATTCGCCCAAAGGTTGCAGGTGGGCGCCTGTATGCTGTAGATCCTGTATCGACCAGCGCCTTGAGGAGCTCTTGAACTGATAAAATAAAGAAATCAAATAAATCCATGTAAGATAGGATAGGAGGATAGGGCTGTTGCTGTAGTATTCTAGTTGTATCCGTTTCATTTTTTGTGTATAACGTAGTTTTACGGAGTCAAGAACAATACTCCATGTCATGACCTTGTATGACGTAAAAAGGAATGTCACATCTCCCCTTACAAGATCTCTGCATATATGAACCACAGTCCACCAATATGGACCATTGGTCCAATATCGAGGACTGGAGGGTCTAAATTACTGAACGTCTCCTAATGTGGACCGCATTCGCAAAAAAACAACAACACACAAAAAAACCGCTTTAAAGTTCATTTTCACTCCTTTAATTTTAAAATACGTCTATTGGTTGTTTTTATTTTATTCTTTTACGTGACATTTACCAATACAGTAATTATAATATTTTGTGTTTCCATATTGTTTTTACGGCGGGATGAAAAAAAAGGTAGAACATATTTGTGGACTCTCCCTTACAACAATAAATGAAGAAGAGGAAGAAGAAGAAGAAGAAGAAGAAGAGCAACAACAACAACAACAACAACAACAACAACAACAACCACCACCACCACAACAACAACAACAACAAGGAACTAGAATTCGCGGCTTACGAAAATCACAGCCACACACTTACAAATGCACAAAAGCCATCTCGTCCTACCTCTCTTTTCTCCGTCCCTTTTCTCCCGTACCCTGCCCATCCTCCCCACCCTCCGTCCTCTTCCCCATAACCTTCGCCCCTCTCCCCTTTCACCCCTACCATTACGGAATGTGAAATGAAATATCTGAAATATTTTGGAGGCGATTTGCCGCCGGTTTGACCTCCCACCTGGAGACAAATCTCCTCAAATCCTTCAAAAAATGTTCAGCAGATGGTTTCTGCTGTCTAGAGACCTTCGATCGAAATGCGCGAGATTTGGACAGAAGAGTAAGAAGGAGAAGGAGGTGTGGGATTGGAGGGTATGATGAAGGTGGAGGAGGAGTAGAGGTTAGTTGGCTCATCTCTCTTATAGCGCACCTTTCCAGCTCAAGGGCTGCTCAAGGCGCTGGACAATGCAAAGGATCTGAGAAAGATGGAGGAGGAAGAAGAGGACAAAGACAGAGGAGAAATTCCTATCCTATCCTATCCTATCCTATCCTAACTCGGAGGTCGTAGGTGCACCACAGAGGAGAAATTCCTATCCTATCCTATCCTATCCTAACTCGGAGTTCGTAGGGGCACCACAGAGGAGAAATTCCTATCCTATCCTATCCTAACTCGGAGGTCGTAGGGGCACCACAGAGGAGAAATTCCTATCCTATCCTATCCTAACTCGGAGGTCGTAGGGGCACCACAGAGGAGAAATTCCTATCCTATCCTATCCTAACTCGGGGGTCGTAGGGACACAACAGAGGAGAAATTCCTATCCTATCCTATCCTAACTCGGAGGTCGTAGGGAAACCACAGAGGAGAAATTCCTATCCTATCCTATCCTATCCTAACTCGGAGGTCGTAGGGGCACCACAGAGGAGAAATTCCTATCCTATCCTATCCTAACTCGGAGGTCGTAGGGGCACCACAGAGGAGAAATTCCTATCCTATCCTATCCTATCCTATCCTATCCTAACTCGGAGGTCGTAGGGGCACCACAGAGGAGAAATTCATATCCTATCCTATCCTAACTCGGAGGTCGTAGGGGCACCACAGAGGAGAAATTCCTATCCTATCCTAACCTAACTCGGAGGTCGTAGGGGCACCACAGAGGAGAAATTCCTATCCTATCCTATCCTAACTCGGAGGTCGTAGGGGCACCACAGAGGAGAAATTCCTATCCTATCCTATCCTAACTCGGAGGTCGTAGGGGCACCACAGAGGAGAAAATCCTATCCTATCCTAACTCGGAGGTCGTAGGGGCACCACAGAGGAGAAATTCCTATCCTATCCTATCCTAACTCGGAGGTCGTAGGGGCACCACAGAGGAGAAATTCCTATCCTATCCTATCCTAACTCGGAGGTCGTAGGGACACCACAGAGGAGAAATTCCTATCCTATCCTATCCTAACTCGGAGGTCGTAGGGGCACCACAGAGGACAAATTAGGGAGAAGACTAAAAGAGGACGGAAGAAGAGGGGGGAAAAAAAGTGGAAAGTCCAAGATGAAAGAAAAGAGGGTCCAAGAAGAAACAAGAAACAACATTGTAAATGTATTTCCAGACGCTCGCTCAAACATAGGTGGAAAATGAGCATGTTCAAACGTGTTCACGTTGTTGGCAGGGTTTTCACTCGGCTTTATCCTAAGCAACCAACTTGAAATCAGGGAACGATGAGCCACTGTCTGAACTATGGAACTGAATGGATTTTGATAGATATTCAATGTTTATAGGGTCCAGCGGACTGCCAAGAGCCCAATCAGCGCCTTGGAGCTGGTAAAACGCTTTAATTTATTTCCATACAAATGACATAATAAGCGTGTATGTATGCATGTATGTATGGTGTGTGTGCGTGTGTGTGTGTGTGTGTGTGTGTGAGTTTATGTGTGTGTTAAATTAAAATGTTTTAAAGTTCTTTAGGTTTATGACTATGTATAACATGTTCTACTGTTCACAAACTCATGAATATGTGATATATAAATAGTGTGTGAACCCCCGTTGGGGTGCCGGGGGTTTCAGTATAAATAGTATCCCCACTTTCTGGAAATGTAGTGCTTTAAATTCCCACTGTCGCTGTCTTTCTCATTTGCTCTTTCTCATTTCTGCTCTGTTCTATCAATCTGCTATACTATCTTCTTCGCTAGACCAGTCACCTGCCTTTTTTCTTGAAAACTCTTCCGGGACAAGACTGCTTATTTGTGTGTGAGGTCTGTTGGATCAGCTTGGGAGTGTTGGACGCTTTCTGCCGGGTGGTCACTGGGGCTTCCTATGATGTTATTATTTAGCAATATAGGCATTTTATATGTATATGTTTTGTTGATAATTTATAATGATGTTTGTATTCTATTTTGTTTTTGTAAACGGGGGTTCGATAAATTAGAGTATATCAGTACAGCTTATGTTAATCTGATGAATAAAATTTGATACAACAAAATATTAGAGTATAGCCTCAGCGTCCCCTGCGTGGGATGTCTTTATTGTAAAGTGACTGGCTGGTGGAGAGTATTCAGTTTTACCACTAGGGTTGTTTCAGCAGACGTTTTATGCGGATCAGGGGTTGTCCGGTCCTGATTTGGCTCGGAAGAGTCCGCCGGACCTAAAGCAATAATCATGTAATGTAATAGTGTGTAATGGCGTGTAGTGATGTGTGTGATGTTTGTGTGTGCGTCACTTGGGCTGGTCTGTGTGTGATACTGAATTGCTGTGATTGTGCTAGTTTAGAAACTGGTATTGTTTTAGTACTTTGTTGTGCAGTAGTTACTGTATTTCTGGTGTTGTATTTTGGTGACCTTTTTGGTGGTGAGGTTTGGGTTTGGTTTGTATTATTGTGTCCATGTGTGATAGGGATCTATAGGCGTGTGGAGGAAAAAAACCAAACGAATCAATATAATATTTTTTGTACCTAAGTGTTACTTTTTAACAATGGTTTATTTTTCTATCCTATCCTATCCCGTAACTCGAAGGTCGTAGGGGCACCACAGATGATCGTTTAACCAGCGTACTCCATCTTTCTCTGTCCTCAGCAACCCTCATGGCTTCCCTCAGTGTCAAGCCAGTCCATTCTCCAATGTTGTCCTCCCACCTCTTTTTCGGTCTCCCTCTTCTTCTGCCTCCTTGCACCGTGCCTTGTAAAATGGTCTTTATAGGCCTGATGCTCTGTTGACGTGGCCATACTATCGGAGTTTCCGTTTCTTCAACCGTGTGAGCATGTCATCGTTTTGTGTCCAATGGCTTGTGTGATGGTCTGTCGGACTTCGTCGTTGGTAATGTGCTGGGTATACGAATTTCCCAGAAGTCTTTTATAGCACCTCATCTCCATGCTTTGAATTCTTGGTTGTAGATCTGCTGTGAGGCCCCATGTTTCGCAAGCTTATAGGAAGATGGAGATGACAAGGGAGCGCAGCAGCCTTACCTTGGAATGCAGACTGATGATCCTTTCTTAATGATTTATTTTGCTTGTTTTTATTTCTTCAAATACCACACAGATGGCTGTGATTAACTCCCTTGATGATGGTACAGATTTGCTGAACTGCATTGCAGCGTTACGCTACGTCAACCAGATTGTAGACACCATAAATTTGTCGTGATCTCTAAGCCTATATATTTCGTTCACATTTCAAGACTTGTTTGGTTATTGAGCCAGACCAAATGGTCTGGTAAATATGTATGATGAGGGCTTTTTAGCCCAATTTTATTGTCCTTAACGCTCATGCATTAGGACGTTAAGCATCGTTTTTCGTTCGTCGACTTGTTTGGATGACATCAAACTTATGATACAAAGACATCTTGATCCTGGTGGCAGCGCTCACCGCATTACATGTACACAACATAGATGTAGGCCTACTTGTAAGCTTCACATCACAAAAACTAAATTGTAGGTTATGTGATCGCGCCTGTGTGTGTGTGTGTGTGTGTGTGTGTGTGTGTGTGTGTGTGTGTGTGTGTGTGGGTGTGTGTGTGTGTGTGTGTGTGTGTGCGCGCGGACTAACATCTATGGAAACACATAGTTATAGAAAAAAAATCAATTTACGTAGAAAGAACAGCGATGTGACAATACAATCATAATTCCGATAGAATCTGTCTCTGTATCTTTCTGTGTATGTCTATTCTCTGGCTCTGTCTCTCTCTGTGTATGTCTATTCTCTGTCTGTCTGTCTCTCTCTCTGTATGTTTATTTCTGTCTCTCTCTCTGTGTATGTCTCTCTCTGTCTCCTTGGTGTATGTCTCTTTCTCTGCGTATGTCTCTCTCTCTCTCTCAACGCAGCACAACACCGTACTAATGTGTTTCACTGTAACTGTGCGGGACCATCAAGACAATTCACACTCATGAAAAATAGAAGCGCGTCGGACCGCGAACACATGCAATGGATTCCCTGCGACATCAAACGGAATACCATACAAAGGAGAAGTACTACAAAACCCGTCATCAAACTTTGACACTGTGAGCGAAATAAAAACGGGGATTAGTTCCCCTTGCGTTACAAAGGTAAAACATTGGTAACAGCTGGTATTATACAGTATATAGTTAATAATTAATTATTAATGAGTGAAATACTGTGAAGGTGACCGGCTCACTGCCAGGTGTGTTTGAACCTAGTTTTGCCTTGCATTGCGCATACATGTAATGGATAGCATAATGCAGTTAGTTAGTTATTCATTGCTTACAGGGTCCAGCGAACAGCCAAGAGCCCAATCAGGACCACAAAATCAGGACCACAACTTGGCTGAAAGAGGACTCGCCCCTGATTCGCATACAAGATCTGCTGAAACAACCCCTGTGGTAACACTGAAAGCTCTCCACCAGCCGGTCACTTTATTTATTTATTATTTATTTATTTATTTATTATTTATTTATTTTATTATTTTATTCCTGTTCGTCTTTTGCTCAATCAGGCATCCTTATACGCTGCACATAAATGTCCTTGATCAATTTGGCCTGATAAAGCACTGTTGAGTGTACAGCGGCAAGCTCTTAGTGCAATGGTTTCAATGAAGAGTTTCAGCTCACGTTTAGTGGTTTGGCATTGGCAGCTCATGCAGTCTACTCCATCAGTGTTGACTCCTGTCTCTGCCGTCACTGCTGCAGGTCCGATCCTCTCCTTCCGTCGCCAGCTCCTCATCCGCTCTGTTTGTCCGCTTCCTTCTTCTTGCTTATTTTCTTGCCGTTAGCGTCGTAACTCTCCTGGTACTTCAGTAACCAGACGGAAAAAAACCCAATTAAGCTGCTACTTTCTGTCGGTTGTTTCTCAACGTTCTGGGACCTCACACAGCGGACCCAAATCTCTAAAACTGAGGTTGTCCAACGTAGAGCAGCGCGCTTTGTCATAAACAATTACAAGTCAACAGCAAGAGTGTCGTCAATGCTTGAACAGCTGAAATGGCCAACTCTGTAGAAAAGAAGAACAATAGCCAGACTTTCTGCCATCTACAAGATCCACCAAAACCTTTTCCATGTTAACTGCAAACACCTGAAACCCCTGCCCCTTTGCGATCATTTGCCTATTATTACAGCTATTGTGATAAGAGGCCAGATTTACACAGCACTATAGCCTCTCGCCTTACTAAGTCAGCTGTAACCTTAGTAAAGTAATGGTGGTATGCAGCAGACGACAAAAGTCTACTGTGGGCTACACATTTGTATGCTGACGCTGGCTCAGTTAGGTAGTGACATCATCCAGCTTACGTATAGTTAGTAGTACCACCACCCACACTAGAGGGCGCCTCTTGTAGTTTTAGATTCCCGGGCCCTCTGCTGACCACAAGGATAGAGGGTCATTCTGCGTTCGACTTGCATAGAGACACGAGCTAGGCTCTAAGGGATCTCTCTACAGAAGACTAAAAGCAGAAACTGGTGAAATTCTATTCAACGTTTATTCATGTCTTAGATACATATTTGTACATGATGATGACATAAATTATATGTATTCAAATTTCATTAAAAATTAATTTTGCTGCTAATAATTCAATTCCTCCAAAAACGATCAGTTAAGAAGAAAACTCTAAATGGTAATGTATGCTGGAATGGGGTTCGTTAAGCAGCAGTAAAATAGAACAAGTTGGCCTATAAAAATGGGTTAAAATCAAGATCAGATCACAATTTGAATGATATGAGAAAAGCTAAAGCAACGTGCAACAAAATAATAGCTGCTGAAAAAAGACAGTTTTGGTCAAAGTTTTGTTTTAACGACATTTATAGTTCGCAAGATTCTTTAAAGACTTGGAGAAAGGCTGCTGAAATTATAAATGGATTTAAGTTACCACAGTGTCCTATTAAATTAGTTTAAAATAATTTTCCTTCTCCCAAGGAGAAAGCAGAAGAATTTGTAAACGGTCTTTGACATGAAAGTAATTCTACAAGTCTGTCATGTAATATTTTAAATAACAGACAAATTTTTAATAAGGTACAAAAGAATACGAAGATCCTAGCCCACACAAAATAATTTTTTTTGATCAATTCAATTATATCTCTAGCAAAAAATTAAAGTTAAATAAATTATACGTTTAGACTTGACCGCATGTCGTATACGTTATTAAATAATCTTCCTATGATGATGAATAATGAGTGGATTCGTGTCCTGCTCATAATTATTCAAAAATGCTGGAAAATAAGAGTTTTGCCTGATACATGGAAGTCTTCTATAATAATTCCCATTTTGAAGGTTGGTAAGCTTAAAGCTGAAACAGTTAGCTAAAGACCTATCTCTTTAACTTCTCAAGTAAGTTAACGTAGAAGGTTATATTGGAAAGATTGACCTGTTTTTGTTGTTAACATGTCATCCCAAATAACCAAGCAGGATTATAAAAAAACCCAGATCGACAGTAGATCATTTAGTTAAAATTAAGCACTCACATCAAGAGACAATTTGCAAAAAGAAAAAGTACTTTGGCTACATTTTTTAACATAAAAAAGCGTATGACAGAGTATGGCACGCTCAGTTATTGTATAAGTTGAAAGAGATGGATTGACTGGAATATGTTTATGATTATGTTAGAACGTTTTGTTGAAGGTCGTAAAATAAGTGTTAAAGTCTCAAATTCATATTCTATTCATCGCACTACAGATATGGGAATTCCACAAGGTTCAATAATTTCACCACTTCTCTTTAATACCTTAAGTTTTGATTTACCAAGAGTTATAAGCAAACGAATATCGATTGTTCAATACCCTGATGATATTGCCATTTGGATAAATGTATCTTTAAGACGGAAAACGTCTCTATATAAAATCAAACATTTTGCAATGTTGTACCAACTAGAAATAAATAATATCTCTTTATTTACTAATCAAAATGGTTTGGAACTGTCTAAAGAAATAAACATAGTATGATTTTATTTAATAATGGTCATGAACCTAAAATTTACATCGAGAATGAGGAACTAAAATATGTAAAAGAAGTTACATCTCTAGATGTATATTTTGCCCCTAATTTACATTGAAAAAAAGTATATTTAATTCAAAAAGCTGTCAAAAGTTATAATTTAAAAAAATTACCAAGCAACCTTGGGGTCAGGACCCTAAAACTCTAGTATATTTAGCATGCACACTTGTTAGATCAAATTTAACCTACGGCCAAGAGGCTTATTGTTCTGCCCATATATGCTATATTAAAAAGATACAGAGTTTAGACACTGAGTCAACAAAATTGGCTCTTGGAATTCCTGTACACACTAAAACAATGCGTGCGTATGAAACGGCGTGAGTTATGGCTTTTGATGAATGGACAAAATAGTATATGCTATCAGAGCATCTGCAGTAGATAATAGTACGAATGAGTAACTATATTTTATATTCCTATGTTTTCAAACAATAGCAACTTCTACAAATGACATAATTCCGAACAATGTCAGGAACCAGAATTTGTATGTAACAAGAACATGGAGTCACCAATACTTGTATGGGAACTTGAAAAGCTAACTTTGGCATTCATTTACGAAATGAAACGAGAAATGATAACTCAGGTTTAATGATAAGTGATATTCACAAACATTTATATCAATAAAATTGAAAGCAAAAAAAAATATACACTGACGGATTGTCACAGTGGCCAGAGAGAGGGCACTGGACGACCGTCAGACGAGGGATATTTAGAATAATCAGGAAAACGACACAAACACAGGACGCAACAACATGGAACATGAATAACCACAAGAAGTCGCTTCTAGCAAATGAAATGCAATTTATATTCAAATTCAGTACAATATGAATGCAACTAATAATATAATGAAAGAACCCTCCCCCCAAAAAAACAACAACACATCAAACCATACAAGTTCCAGCAAGGAGAAACAATCTTTATATTGTAGCCACAAACACACTTCTGTGCTTGTAATCCGTTTTGACCATCACAAAACGCGCCGTTTAAAGTGTCACCTTCTTAGGTAATTGTTCAATTGTTCAGAGTGGTTCACAGTTCTTTTAACGACCCGAGGGCTAGTTTGAGAGTGTCAAACAGACAGGAAGGAAACAGAGGCACTGTACTTATCTCTGATACGCGCCCTGAAACATGCGTCCGAATCTTGGCGTCGAACATCCGGGTACTGCCTGCTGAATCCGTCCTTCCCTCTCGTCTCTGAGTGTCCAGACCGAAGGTCTACCATGGGAAGATAGTTCTGGCCCCCAGTCTGGCGTTGGTGCGTACTGAGTGGTCCGTCGTCACTTGGTCCACCCGTTACTGTCATCCCAGAAGATGGACCCCGCACGTAGTCGCATCCCCGACCCCACCGGCGACAGTTAGCTAGGCACTGGCGATAACGTACACGCAGACGAAAGCGTAGATGCAGTGTCATGTGGTAAACATGACGTAGTAGGCCTGCACACCAGATATAAAGTGTTAAGTTTGTGGGCACACCAACTCCTCTGCACAGTACACACTGCCCCATCCCGCTGTTGACCACCCTCAGCCCCACAATTATTACCGTTTGCATGAACCTTTTGCACATGAAACATTATCATGATATATATAGGCTTACGTTACTCATTAACTATTTTTAACATGTAAACAATAATTAGCAGCTGAATCATACATTCAACAACGTCCCTTATGAAAACAAAATATTTTCAACACGAGATCTGAAAATATTAACCCTTAGACAACATCTATCTATGTGACAACACACACACGGCATTGAACATACAAAGACTGACATAGAACATTCGACCGATGCTTTTGCCTCCCCTAGCCAACCTCGGTCAGTGCCAACAGAACCAGTAAACACACAAAACCCAAACAAACTATCCTACCGTTTGCTTGACTCACCCAACCGGCCTGTGAAGAAAGTTGCAACCTCTTTCCCCTGGCAGAAGGAAACTTCCACTCCTTGAAACTTCCAACGCCACCCGGTACAGCCCTTATTCCCGGCAGCACCGACAATTCCAGTCACTCCCTGGCTGAAGAACAGCTTATTCTTCCTAAAGTGTCCAACATCCAAACCCCGGTACAGCGCAAAATACCTGGCTGACCCCCTACAACGAAGAGCAACCACCGTCTTCAATGTAGAAAGAGTGACTAACTACCCACATACTTTACTCAGCATAACCACTGGGTTCGGCACGCATGCCGCGCACGTGCCTTTTTCGCCCACCGGTGAAAGAAACTGTAACGAAATCACAGGCGCCCGAATCGACTGTGACATAACCCCCCTGCCTAAGATGAAATTCCAGAATTTCACTTAAAGACCAAATCACAGCTTCGATTCGTAGCCAGAGCGACTGAGGTAGTCCGCTCCAACGTTTTCCCTGCCTGGAATCACTCTGATATCAAAGTCGTACTGTTGTAATTGTAGCGCCCAACGGGCCAGACTATTGCTAGAGAGTCTAGCCTGATTCAGATACTTCAGAGGTTGGTGGTCGGATTCCACAACGAACTTGCTACCGAACAGATATTGTTCAAACTTGCCCACACCCCAGACAACAGCCACACACTCCTTCTTGACCTGATCAATTTGCGCATGAGGAAGAGGATACTGGCGAACAAATACCGGAAAATCTGAAATGAGAACCAAGGGACATGAAGTCAAGTGCGTTTTTCTGGGTTTCTCGCTTATGTACTCTGATACCTCCTCACAAATCGCCAAAATTTCCTGCCGCTGCTCCTCTAGCAATTTGGGTCCCAGTTTGATGTCTCGCACAGTCTCTTCAGCTGTCAGTGGCACGACCGGAATTTCCCCCTTCAGCACGACATCGGAGACTTCCTCTTCCCGCACAACGACCGCCACGTTGTGAGACCCATTCTCCTCCTGGCGCTCTTTGTATTTGCGCAACAAATTGGCATGGAACAACTTCGTCTTCTGCCCTACTCTGATGCGGTAATCGCAACTGCCAACGCTCTCTATAACTTTATATGGGCCTTGCCAAGCCAGCTCAAGTTTGTTCTCCTTCTTGGGACGCAAAAGTAGCACCTTGTCGCCTGCATCAAAAGCACGTTTTTCTGATGAACGATCCTTTATCTGTCTTTGCCTGAATGCTTCTACATCTAGGTGCTCTTGTGCCCGAGTGCACGAGTCTGCAATTCGATTCCGTAAGTTTATAACGTATTCGGCGGTGGTGATCGATTCGCCACCCGCCTCTTCCTTCAACCACAGCTGACGCAAGATCTGGAGCGGACCCCTAACTGTGCGGCCGTATAATAACTCGAATGGTGAAAAACCAGACGACGAATGCGGTACCTCGCGGTACGCAAACAGTAATGCGGGTAGGTATCTGTCCCATTCTGATGGCTGATCTTTGCACAAGCGTCTAATCATGGTTTTAAGAGTGCCATTGAACCTCTCTACCACGCCGTTACATTGCGCGTGATACGGAGTCGTCGTGTGGCCGTGAATAGCCAAGAGCCTGTTCACCTCTCTCATTTGGTCAGACGTGAACTGAGTTCCTCGATCGGTAAGAATCCTCTCAGGGACACCTACGCGCGTCCACACTTGCCATAAAGCCTCGGCGACCGTAACCGTATCAATGTGACGTAGAGGGATCGCCTCGGGGTAGCGCGTTGCCATGTCGACCACAACCAAAATAAAACGATGACCTCTGCCAGATGCTGGCACCAGCGGACCCACGATGTCGGCCGCAACTCTCTGGAATGGAATCACCGATAATGGCATGGTTCCGAGGGGGACTCTTTTGGTGCGCCCACGTGGCACGGTTCTCTGACAGACGTCACAAGACTGGCAATAGCGTCGTAGCTCTGCGCACATACCTGGCCAGTAGAAATTCGACCACAGCCTGTCCTGAGTTTTCTTCACTCCCATGTGACCTGCAGTAGGAATATCATGTGCCATGGTCAGCAAGTCTCTCCTCATCTTCCTGGGAACAACGATCTGCCGAAAATTGATCCCGCCCTTGTCCTTGTACTCCCGGCACAACACTCCATGGTGCCAAATGAATTTCACAGTACCTTTACCTTGAACCTTTTCCTTCTCTCCCGCATCTGCGAGAGCACGTACGCTTTTTAATGAAGGGTCTTCCTTCTGTGCTTGCTGGAGCTCCTCCCGCTTGGCCAACGTAACCTTCACCTGCTGCTTCAATGGACCTTGCGGTTTTTCTTCAGCCTTTGCTTGTGCACGTGTCACGACCGAAATGTCTGTTGTCTCACCCGGAGGTGCTGGCTCCAAAGTGTTACGTTGAAACGAACGAAAGTGTGTCTAAAGCGCGCACGATAGATCTAATCGTTTCGTTTTGCAAAGTATTCAATAATGGAGTTTATTTACCTTTGATTTGAGTTTGCATTGTTGTTAGGAGAGGCTTTGTATAACGTTGATAATTTTTGTTGGTCGATATTGTTGTAGAATCTTCTGGATCTGTTTGTTTACTATCGATCGAAGTTTCTTGATGGTCGTAGATAATGGAGAACATTCTTTTGGCAGGAAGAGAGAAGTATGACGTAAGTCAGTGATGACGATCTTTAGTTCGATTGGTGGCAGTGCGTCATTTCTACGGTATTCGAAATCTTTCCGGAAGAGAGAGAGAGGTTATTTAATCGTGTGCCGAGATTGCTGTGGAGAGTAAAGTTGTTGATAGTGAAGCTGAAGAGTTGCTGTGAAAGTTGTTGAGTTGAATTGAGAATTGTATGCAGTTGTTGGTGTGTGCTGAATAAAAGTGGAAAACTTCATACGTCGACTTTGTGACTTGTATGCTGTTTGGACGGGCTGTGTGAATAAACGAATCTGAGTTACACAACTATCAGGAATTCAAGCATCGGGGCTGAATCAGATACTGATAGAAAACACCAACATCAAACAGAGTGTAACACAAAGGCAGTGTCACCTGTCTCCCGTCTATGAACGTCGCCACGTTGCCCAACAACACAGGCTTGCATAAATTCGGCACAACTGCTGCTTCGATCCGTCCGGATACAAATGGGGAAACTAAGTCCACTGCTACCACGTTCGCCTGCTGTATATCGGAGGTAAACGATTTGAGAGAGACCGACCTAATCGGCGTCGCTGCATCGGAAACCAAATCGCCTCTGACGCATATGATCTCCGCACCAGTGTCACGGATACCAGCGACCTGGCGCCCATTCACCGTCAGGTTGTAGCTGGGGCCTGTCCCACCACTGATAACCCCAACAGACATAGACCCAGGAGTAGCGCACACTGTCACCACTGCAGCATTCTTAAGCCTCCGAGTAGGGCAGTTTCTTTTAAAATGCCCCTCCTTGTGGCATACATAACACGCACTCCTGCTACCTGTGGATCCCCCACCTTGTTGACTGCCTGATACCGCAGCATCCTTCTTCGGAGAATTGGTGCGTCTGGAAGGCTTGCCGCTTTTCCAAGCTCCTCGGGCGTCAGCGTACTGCTGAGCCAGTGCCGCCGCTTGATCTACGTCACTGGGTTCCCGTTCTCTGATGAACGTAGCTAACTCGAACGGCAACCCATCAAGCAACTGTTCCATCAAGACGAGATCCTGCAACCCTTCGAAAGTCATTGGTTTCTTGCACAGCCCCATCCAGCGCTTCAACCACAACCTTAATCTGGCCAGAAACTGCATGTAGGATTCACCCGAATCACGCCGACTAGAGCGAAATTTTTTCCTATAGGACTCGCCAGTAAGCTGAAAACGGGTGAGTAGCGCCTTCTTGACTATTTCATAGTCTGATGCCTGTTCGTCCGTAAGTCCCACATACACCTCCCTAGCCTTCCCTCTCAGAAGTGTGGCCAACCGAATCGCCCAAGAACCCTTCTTCCAGTTCTGTAAAGCCGCCAACCGTTCGAACTGCCCTAAGAAAGCTTCTAGATCTTCTTTATCATCGAAGAATGGCATCCTTAATGTCACCTTCTCATACTCGGTGGTGTCACTATCACTTCCCATGGAGCTAACCCGCGACCTCTCCAACTGCGTTTGCTCTTGCTGAATCCGCAACTCCTCCATCTTGACTTTAGCCTCCACTCTTTTTGCTTCGAGTTCGAATTCTACCTTTCTAACCTCAAGCTCCGAGTGTATGCCCGCCTCAGTTTTTTTGGCTTCTATCTCCAGCTTCTTGATGTTAGCTTCCTCCTCCGAATGAATCCGTCTTTCCACAAAGTCCACAAGATGCTCACCCGCCAATCCCATGGAAGTACCCAGATCCACAAATTGATGATAATTAGAAGCAACTCCTGGTGTCCATTGTTCTCTTTTCTGTGCACGCTCCCCCGCACCTGGGGGAAACAAGCGCGACGCAACCCCACGCCCGCGGCCCATCGCTAACACCACCGAGGCGGATGGAGTACTCAAAACCGGAACAGTGAACCTTGGTGTAGAAGCCATAACTGACACTGCCGGCGCCGACGTTGTAGCCGTCGTGACAGTCGCCGACGTACGAGAACGAGTATTAGCAGCGGGTGCACTGCTAGAATCACTCATCTTGACCTGAAGAAGCAAAATGTCTAATATAACCAAATATCTTCCCTACGACTATAGCAACTAAAGAAAAAAAAAAAACCCAACACGTCTGGGAAAAAGGGTGGGTCAGACTATTCCCAAAGGAACGGCCTTATCCCTTCCCCGGCATCTCCACCAAAATGTCACAGTGGCCAGAGAGAGGGCACTGGACGCCCGTCAGACGAGGGATATTTAGAATAATCAGGAAAACGACACAAACACAGGACGCAACAACATGGAACATGAATAACCACAAGAAGTCACTTCTAGCAAATGAAATGCAATTTATATTCAAATTCAGTACAATATGAATGCAACTAATAATATAATGAAAGAACCCTCCCCCCAAAAAAAAACACATCAAACCATACAAGTTCCAGCAAGGAGAAACAATCTTTATATTGTAGCCACAAACACACTTCTGTGCTTGTAATCCGTTTTGACCATCACAAAACGCGCCGTTTAAAGTGTCACCTTCTTAGGTAATTGTTCAATTGTTCAGAGTGGTTCACAGTTCTTTTAACGACCCGAGGGCTAGTTTGAGAGTGTCAAACAGACAGGAAGGAAACAGAGGCACTGTACTTATCTCTGATACGCGCCCTGAAACATGCGTCCGAATCTTGGCGTCGAACATCCGGGTACTGCCTGCTGAATCCGTCCTTCCCTCTCGTCTCTGAGTGTCCAGACCGAAGGTCTACCATGGGAAGATAGTTCTGGCCCCCAGTCTGGCGTTGGTGCGTACTGAGTGGTCCGTCGTCACTTGGTCCACCCGTTACTGTCATCCCAGAAGATGGACCCCGCACGTAGTCGCATCCCCGACCCCACCGGCGACAGTTAGCTAGGCACTGGCGATAACGTACACGCAGACGAAAGCGTAGATGCAGTGTCATGTGGTAAACATGACGTAGTAGGCCTGCACACCAGATATAAAGTGTTAAGTTTGTGGGCACACCAACTCCTCTGCACAGTACACACTGCCCCATCCCGCTGTTGACCACCCTCGGCCCCACAATTATTACCGTTTGCATGAACCTTTTGCACATGAAACATTATCATGATATATATAGGCTTACGTTACTCATTAACTATTTTTAACATGTAAACAATAATTAGCAGCTGAATCATACATTCAACAACGTCCCTTATGAAAACAAAATATTTCCAACACGAGATCTGAAAATATTAACCCTTAGACAACATCTATCTATGTGACAACACACACACTGCATTGAACATACAAAGACTGACATAGAACATTCGACCGATGCTTTTGCCTCCCCTAGCCAACCTCGGTCAGTGCCAACAGAACCAGTAAACACACAAAACCCAAACAAACTATCCTACCGTTTGCTTGACTCACCCAACCGGCCTGTGAAGAAAGTTGCAACCTCTTTCCCCTGGCAGAAGGAAACTTCCACTCCTTGAAACTTCCAACGCCACCCGGTACAGCCCTTATTCCCGGCAGCACCGACAATTCCAGTCACTCACTGGCTGAAGAACAACTTATTTTTCCTAAAGTGTCCAACATCCAAACCCCGGTACAGCGCAAAATACCTGGCTGACCCCCTACAACGAAGAGCAACCACCGTCTTCAATGTAGAAAGAGTGACTAACTACCCACATACTTTACTCAGCATAACCACTGGGTTCGGCACGCATGCCGCGCACGTGCCTTTTTCGCCCACCGGTGAAAGAAACTGTAACGAAATCACAGGCGCCCGAATCGACTGTGACACGGATCGGTCTTAGAAAATGGCGATGCAAGAGCAGCTTTTGTTAATTCCTGAATTTAAAATTACAAAATCATTTCATTTGTGAAAGGATATTAAATTTTTACTGCAGATTTGATAGCAATACTGATGGCTTTAAATAGAATAATTAATAATATACCATTACATTTTTATAGTGTTGTTATATGTGTTGACTCAAAATCAGTTTTAGAGGCACTACATCCTAATAACAGTAAAAAGAAAATTATTTAAATGAATAACTTGAATCATAGTATTATAATTAATAAAACACAAGTTAACTTTTTTTGGGTTTCTTCCCATTGAGGATTTCTCTTTAATGACTGGGCTGACCGAGCTGCAAAAAATGGAGCTGAAAAAAGCAGCAATATCAAATAGATCATTGTCAGTTAAAAAGGTGCATGTTTTAACTAAAAATAAAGTTAAAAAGGTCATTTTAAACAACGATTTGAACAACATAATGGAATTCTCAGGACTGCAGTAGCGATGGCTTATAGAATATATCTAAATTCTATAAGAACTAACATTGTAAGAATAACAAAAGTATATGTAATGAAATGATTTATTTAAAACATTTTTTTAAGCAATCAATGGAGTAATAGTCTGCCTCACAATTTTAGATCTCTGGGCAATATTAGTTTTGATTTTTGCATTAGTTTAGCTAAAACGTTTGTTGGTTCTTTAATTGGCCTGTATCAATGATAACTGTCAAAAAAATTATAATTATATATGTTCGTTTTTTAATGTATTTATTTATTTATTTAGTTTATAATTTCTGTATTATTTAATAATGTATATGATTTCTTATTTTAATTAATATTTTTGATAACTTATTTATTTTTAAATTTATTTATTTATTTGTAAATTTTATTTTATGTGTGCCAGTGTGTGTTTTATTATTTTGGTGATAAAGACATTGAAATAAACAACGTCAAGGTGAAGAAAAGCTATCGCTAACACAGTTCAAGGTGTAGAGGCTTTCTATTGCCGATAATAACCGCGTCCCTAAGGAAGGTGGAGAGGGAGGGTATGGGGTGGGGGGTGGTCCTCATCTTTCTCCACGACATGCGCACGCGCCTGAGCCTTCGGGGAAGATCACGTGACAATTCTCCACTAATTAGACGCAGTTGCGCATCAAGCATTGTCGCCCAATATACATTTGTGTTTTTTTTTTTGGTTTTTTGTATAGTTTTTGTTTGTTGTATAATGAATAAAGTACGGAGTATAGTAATGTTGTATAATACAATAGTGTAATAAGTGCAGTGAATGTGGTTAAATAGCGCACTTACTCATAACGATGCTCAAGACTTCTGGCCGCAATTACAAACAAATCGAAGTAACCCAAATGCAAGAACTTGCTGCGGTATGCGCTCTTTTCAAACGGCACGGATCACTAAACCACTTCGAGCTGAACAAACTGCGTCACGAATCACGACTGCGGGATTATTTTGAATTCGTTCCCGTTTTACCGTTGGCAGAATTACCGGCTTCTTTAACGTTCCGTTCGATCGACAATGAAGATTGGACAGAGACAGAGGCTGGATGGTAGGGAGGGTGGGGAAAGAGACAGAGAGAGAGAGAGAGACAAAGAGGAGTGGGGAGGGGGGGCAGGATTGAGGGGAAGATGGGGATACAGGTAGACAGACAGAGGGAGAGACAGAGCACTGAAAGTACAAGGACAGAAAAAGTGAGAGATAATTATTGAGAGAGAGAGAGAGAGTGAGAGAGAGAGAGAGAGAGCATGGAGTAGACAGGGGACGTTACAGAAAGAGAATGGAGGGGAGGGTGGGAACAGAGAGAGAGAGAGAGAGAGAGATATGATGTAGAGAGATTGGGGGACTTTTGAGAACGTCCTGTGGATTGTAAAGATGGGGAACAGCAAGGTGGAGATCAAAAGCGCGTGATAATAACTAACGTGAGTGAAAGGACAAAAAGGGAATGGAGGGGATCATGAGACAGAGGAGAAAAGGGTGTATGACGGTAGGGAGAGCGGGGGGGGGGGGGGGGGGGGGGGGAGAGGAGAGGAGCAGCAGAAGGATGGAAGAGGAAGGGCAGGGGACGGGGCGGGAGTTTTAAAACTGTGAGTGGACCATCGTCTCATCTCGCGTGTCTCGATCTCTGGCTGAGTCATTAATTTGTCACAAAATCTGGCGGCAGACGGGCCCTTCGATCAGTGTTAAACACACACACACACGCACACACACACACACACTCGCACACACGCACACACAAATGCAACAGATGATCTTCCTATTTCCCTACAACATATTTCGACACCGCCGGCCGTCGTTTGCTGTCGCCGATAATCAATCCCCCTCATTTAATCCCCTCAAACCCTCACCCAAACCCGAAGATTCTTCGTAGTGTCTTGTACCGCTAGCGACAAAGATAAGACGCGAGACGTTGTATTGTCCCCAAAACATGGAAAAGTGCTTTTCGATGTGGCCAAACATTGAGCGATCCAAGTAACATTTTGATACAGGACAGCAAGCACGATCCTCAGATTTGCAAAAATCCACTCTCAATTCGTACTACTATGATTAAATTATTTTGTGAACATGATTTTATTTTTTGGGAGGGGGGGGGGGGGGCAGTGTAGGGAATTGCCTTGTTGTCACATTAAAAGAAAATATAAGGCGCATTACACCCCCCCCCACACACACACCCACCCCCACACACATACAGAGACACACACATACAGAGACACAGACAGACGGACAGACAGACACACACACATACAGAGACACAGACAGACAGACACACACACACACACATACGCTAACAACTGTGTAGGTTTTAGGTCTGAAGTCGTTCCATTTACGGTATCCCTCAGAAGTGATGTGGGGGAAACAAATATCGCGGCTAGCGGGACAGGACATCATCAAGGAGCCCTCTCTTTAGGTACCTAACTATCTACCTATCTACCTACCTATCTACCTACCTACCTATCTACATACCCATCTACCTACCTCCCTTCCTCCCTCCCTCCCTCCCTACCTACCTACCTACCTACCTATCTCCGGTCCTGATTTGGCTCGGAAGAGTCCGCTGGACCTAAAGCAACAATCAATCAATCAATCAATCAACAAAATACTAGTACTAGGAATAGAATAATACACTATCAGTATTGAGTAGGCTACTAATACTACTCTACTTTAGTACTCACACTAACAACACAATGACAACGTCATTGTTACGATTGAGACGCGCTCGATAGATCCGATCATTTTGTTTTGCAAAGCATGCAATAACAGAGTGTATTTACCTTTGATTTGATTTGGCGTTGTTGCTAGAAGAAGCTTTGTATAATGTTTATAATTTTCATTTTTCGTTGGTCGAGATTGTTGAGAATTTTCTGGAAGTACTTGTTTATTACCGACCGAAGCTTCCAGATAGATCTGGTAATAGCTAAGCGATTCTCCTAAGTTAATGACATAAGACAGTGCATAGTTCCGGAGACGAGTTTTGTTTTGATTGGATGTTATTGCGTCATGCTGGAATGTTCGAATTTTTTCTCGATTGCAAACAGGCTATATAAGTAAAGCCTAGGTCTGACGACGAACATTTTGATAGCAATCAAAGGGAAAATTATGACTTGAGTCACTGATATGATTTCGTGATGCTATCACCGAGTCATCTCAACAAATCATTTCGCAGATTTGCACTGATTTTCCACGTTTAGAACAAGCCATAATTTCAACGAACTGATTGAGAGTCATCCAGCATGGGAACCAATAAAACGCGCCACTTTGATCACGTGGTCTTTAGAAAATGGCTAATAATTCTAAGACCGGCGCTCTTAGGAACGTGTGAAAATTACCTGTGAAGTAATTGAGATGATACAGTTACATTAATGTGTACGGGATATCGTTTTTTTCTCTTAACTTAGAAAATGAAATGCCATCGTTAATAGGGGTCTTTCGGAACGGGTAAAAGTGAAAGTGATTGTGTGTTCGTTTCGTCCAACGAGAGGCACGCCGGGAGATTCTTACGCCGCGTTACGAAACGAAACGAACGTGTTTCTGTGCGCTTTCGATTCCAGCACCTAGTTTCGTTGTGATTTTGCTATTACTATTATGCCTACGTAAGGCTTCTTCTAACAAATCATTATTTGACACGAATGTAACGATTAGGTTGAACTTTAAAGATGGATTAGTGCTCTAACATTGAAGATATTTTACATTCTAGCTTCAAGTTTCATATTTGTCACATAAAACAGTTTTTGGACTGCTGATTGGTGATACAGAATACAGACATGACGGCAGGAGGGTTTGGCCACTCTTTTCAGTAGCTCGTTTGAAAATACGTTTTAAGTCTGAGACCGAGTTTAGATCCCCATTATTCCTTCTAAAATGGTTGAGTAATGTACCATTTACAAATTCAAATCATTTTTGGACATTTTACAAACGATTTAATAACCAAAATGTACTCACAAACATTAGTTCGTGGAAATCAGGTTTTCAACGAAGTTTTATCCCTTGTGGTAGGCAGACTTCGTGACCTTTCACCACGGGAAGTTAAAGCGTCACATAAATTGCTGACGTCACAACAATAAGTAGTCCCGATTCACATTCACTTTCACCCGCTTCCGAAAGATCCCTAATGCAACAATTCTTCGCCGCTGCTTTTGACACCTTTTGACTTTCGACTCGTGTGCTTTTGTTTATGCCCAGTGCCTGTGCGCATGTTTACCAAAATGAAACGTTTTAGTGCGACTGTAACTGACGACTCGCAGCGTCAATCCTCCCATTTAAATCGTGACTCGCAAACATTCAATGTCATTGTGATTGCAATCAAAACGTTCGTCGTCAGACCTAGGCTTAATGCACTGTCTGCTTGTGGAGTGATTTGGGATGATTTTTGATGATGATCTTTGAAGTGATTTTCGGAAAGCTATCTTGTTTGTAGTTGTTGATGTTTGCTGAATAAAGTTGAAAAACTTTATACGACGACTCCTGCCTTGTTACTGAGTGAAAAGACTGCGCGGATAAGCGATTTCGAGTTACACCTATGAAGATCCAAGCATCGGTGCTGAATCCACTATTGATAAATAACCGTGTAATAGTCATGCTAACAACAAATACTAGTACTAGCAATAGAATAATACACTATCTCTGCATCAGTATTGAGTAGGACTTCTAGTACTAAGCTTACTTTAGTACGTACACTGTTACAGTACTGAAGAAACAAATAATATTAAAATAATACTAAAAAATATTAAGAATAAAAGAACTTTACCTTAGCCTAAGTCTACCAATATTATTATAATTAACACAATATTATGATTATACGAATGTGCACGTTCAACTTTGGGCTAGATATTTTACATTATTTGTTGCTTACGCTTCTTCATTTGAAAAATAATATTATGAAAAAACGACAATTGCGGTATTTTTCCCACTCAGTAAACTACTCTTCTTCATATGAAAAATAAGAAAAAAACTAAATAATTCACAATACTTATAACAAAGCAATTCACAATGCATATATAAGCTTATTACAAAGCTGACTGAAGCGACGAAGGCGGTAGGGTAGGCCTAATCAGAAAATGTCGCGCCAACTAGCGTGGAGCAGCATCGAATGAGCAAACTAAATTTTGGCGTGTGAAGACAATGAAGAGCACGACAAGGGAGGTAATAACTCTGTACAGTTTTAAGTCTGAAGCTATTCCATTTACGGTATCATACAGACGTGATGTGGGGGGAAAAAAAAGTGCGTCCCGCTAGTGGCTTTGTCCTGTAAGCTTACAGCATGAATACATCGTTGCGGAAACTGAATTACCGTTGGCAAGAACATCCATCTTCGCTATTGTAAAACACTAGTGGTCTGTAAATTGTAGGCCAGTCGTCCTGGCTATACAGCGGACTGTCCGGTGTTTACGCTTCCCTCTCACGGGGCGACAGACAAACGCAATGTCTCGACGGGTCTCAGCTACGATCTCTGATTTCTGGCCACTCGATCTGTTCCGCTAATGTCCGCTTTATTGAGTCTATTCTAACCTTTTCTTTTATCTGTTGGTTCAAGGGATTGAATGTGAAGAGCAAAAATCAGTTGTGTGGAATAGAGAGTGTGTGCAGCAAGATAGTTGGCAAGAAGCAGGCGACTCTGGAACAACTGTTCCACAAAAGAGCCCTCAGCAAGGCAGTCAGAATTCAGAGAGACCCTACCCACCCACTTTCCTGTCTGTTTGAACTTCTTCCATCAAATCGCAGATTCCGCTGTGCACTAATGCGTACACAGCGCTACAAAAACACCTTCATCCCTACTGCCATATCAATGCTAAATGCTAAATGAGGCCAATGCCAGACCCTCAAACACAAGACTGTCTTGATGTAGGAGTCTCCCAACTATCTCGCTGAGCGTATGTGCATGTTTGTATGAAGACATGTGCGTGTGCATGTGTGTATTTGTGAGTGTGTGTATAATATGTGTGTGTTTAATATGAATGTCTGTAAACAAACTTTTAAAATACCATTTACGTGCTTTACCTGTATTTTTTGACAACTGTTATAATCAGTCAACAGTATTATTGCTTATGTTGATCATAGTTTCATACAGTTATATATTGTTGACCTACTAAGACTCATATTAAACTGAGATTATTTATCTAACACTGTTGCAACAAAATAATTTTTTATAAGTCCAGAGTGGTAAACTATCATATACACTATGTTTGTATGTATTTTTATTATATTTTAACTGTCTACAAAGGGCATTGACATAGGTGTGATAGAACCAGAGTGCGTGGATAGGTGTTTGAAGGAAAAGATGAAGTGTAAGAGTACGCAAGTGATTAGATTTATAGAATGTATATAAATTTAGTATTGATTTTGTAGCTTTGTTAAATGTTATAACATGACTGTTTTTAATTATATGTTTTATATGCCTGACATACATTGCTGTGAAGTTCCTTATGGGATAATAAAGATTTGTTGTATTGTATTGTATTGTATGTCTTTATTGAATGTATGTGTAGCAGTATACGCGATTTGTATAGGTTTTGTCTTGTATTGCATGTTTTGTGTATGTATGTGTGTGTGTTTGTGTAGATATGTTTCAGAGACTCTCTCTCTCGCGCGCGCGCGTGCGTGTGTGTGTGTGTGTGAATATGTTTGAAAGATTCTGTTTTGTTATTGTTCTTTGTCGGTTAAAATGTCAGTTTGTCTGTCTTTCCTTTTCTGTCTGTCTCTCATGTTACCCCCTACCCTCCCACCAACTCACATCCAACCTCTCTTGATATCTTTGTCGCTTTGATGAAGAGGAAAACAAGAAGAAGAAGAAGACGAAGAAGAAGAAGAAGAAGAAGAAGAAACAGGAAGAAGGAAGAAGGAAGAATACTGTTGTTGCGGTCACAGAGGAAGACGACGGTCATGAGGATAAAGAAATTCTGCTTACAACAACGACACAAAGGTGGATGGCCTCGGGATACGCTTGAATATCAACGACCACGGCGGAGCAACATAAATCATCGAATATAATATAGTCAAAAGAAAAAGGAAGAAAAAGGAAGGAGATGAAGAAAGAGGAGGAGGAGAAAGAAGAAGAAGAAAGAGAAAGACGAGTAAGAAGAAAGAGAAAGACGAGTAAGAAGAAAGAGGAGGAGGAGATGGTTAAGCATCGATCAGTGTGGAGCAACAGATATCATCCAATACAACACAGAAAAACGCCGCAATCGCGACCCAGACGCATTCATCATCAATGCTGCGCTGAGCATGACTGTCCAATCACTGATAACAACGCACTGGAGTATCAGAGAACCCTTAGGACCACTTGCCCCATCCTATCCCAACCCTCTCTATCCCGGATTCGACCCATCCACCGGCTATAAACACTGGCCATCTGAGGCTGGATCCATGAAGCAGCTTGCCTAGTGGATAAAGTACGCCAAGTTTTAGGTAAATAGTTAGTGTGTGCTAACCACCTGAGAAACAACCACCCCAAATATCTAACACTTAAAGCACCAGAAGGAGCAATTACAACAATTTTATTCACATAAACAAACTAATCTATACTTTACTATAACTATCCTATCCTATCCTATCCTATCCTATCCCGTAACACGGAGGTCGTAGGGGCCACCACAGATTTTCGTTTAACCAGCGTACTCCATCTTTCCCTTTCCTCAGCAACCCTGATTGTTTCGCTCAATATCAAACCAGTCCATTCTCGAATGTTGTCTTTGCAAGACCTGATGATCTGGTGACGTGGCCATACCATCGAGTTTACGTGTTTTCACCACTGTGAGCAGGTCATCGTGTTGTCCAATGGCTTGTGTGATGGTCTGTCGGACTTTGTCGTTGGTGATGTGCTGGGTATAGGAAATGCCCAGAAGTCTTATGTAGCACCTTATCTCCATGCTTTGTATTCTTCGTTGGAGATCTGCTGTGAGGGTCCATGTTTCGCAAGCATATAGGAAGATGGAGATGACAAGGGAGCGCAGCAGCCTTACCTTGGAATGTAGACTGATGGTCCTGTCTTTCCAAATTGGCTTCAACCTCGCAGGGCAGCAGTTGTTTGGAGAAGACTTCCTGTCGGGACCCATTGTCTGATACAATGGCTCCTAAATATTTGAAGCTATGCACTGTGTTGAGGGATTGGCCTTGGACTTTGATGTCCGTGTTGATGCCATTGGTGTTGTTGGTCATCATTTTAGTCTTCTCTGCACTTATTTTAATTCCATAGGCTCTGGAGGTGGTGTGAAGCCTCTGTACCCTAACTAACTAATCCACCTGTGTACACACAATCACACTAAACTATAATTAAAAACAAAACTAGTAAACAAACAATACTGATTTTCTGTACAGTCTTTCTTGCTACAGCCTATACGAGATCACAAGTGGCTGTACAATAGTACATTATTTAGCTAATTTGTACAAAGTATTAATTATACACATAGGCTTAATAATATTTTAAACAGTAATAACAATATTTCTCAGTGGCTACAAACTATACCGGATACTTGACTATAGAAAATGCCACTCCAACTAAGTAGATTTAATTTCTGGGAAAAGATAATAAAGTTGTCTTATTTTATCTTATCTATCTATACATGTGGCTTTATACAACTGGCAACTGACATTCTTTAAAGTTCACATTCTTGAGCACCTTTATGAGGGAATTCACAAATTTTTCTTTACGGACTTTTCTAAGTTAATCTCGCTGGATGGCAGTCAGTGACTAGCGTGGTTCCTCCAGATGCTCAGGTCAGTTGAAACGCCAGGTTGTTCACCTAGGCTCCAGGTGGTTCCGGTCAAAGCCCAGCCACGTCACACTCCAAGATGGAGATGACAATACCAGCACACTAAGACACACAAGAGTAGATTGTTGCATTATTTATCAACCAACATAGGAAAAATACTGTGGCACTAGAGCAAACTACCTGTTCAAAATTTCTCTCTGCGATTCCCCGATTTCGCTCCGTACAGCAATTTTTTTAATTTGCTCGCACTCTCAAATTTAGTGCGCATATCGCTCACTGCTAAAGCTTGCACTGCACGCGAAAATACACGCCTGCCCTCATACTAAAAAAGCGGCAGTCTTGACCAGTTTAGGGTGACGAAGCGAAATTAACCAAACAATGCACGAGTTGAAATGACATTATTTGCAAACTTAGCGATAACTTTCATTTATTTCTCTCGCTCACCTTCCGCCCAATATAACAGTCTTAGAAACCTTATTATTACAGGTGTTGGTGACATCGTACCATACCCGAACACTAGTATATAATACTATATTATAGTCTTTGCTCTAACGTAAAGGCTTCGAGGGTTTCATTCAATGGGTGAAACTGCTTCATGTCAAGTCCAGTCAATCAATCTTTATGACCCACTATGGACAATTCATACTGCACACTGCTCTGCGTGGATCACAGCAAATAAAGAATTTGTTTTTGCTTTGTAAACAAATAAAAATAAAAAATACATAAACTCCCAAATTAACAACTACATTTCCATGACAGTTATATATTATCCTTTGGACCGTTTTCTCACATCTGCACCCCCCCCACCCCACACACACCCACACACCCACACGTGATTGCGCGTGCTTGGTTTACTCTTAAAACAACTTTTTCACTTGTCCAGTAGGAAGGATGTTTGTTGTTGTAGAGTGACTGAATGTTTTACCGCATCACCAAAAACAAAATTTTATGTATTTTGAATTCATTGGGTAATACAGTGTCTTGACTTGACGCTTGACTTGACTTGACTTCACACACCCAACACACATACACACACTTCAGCCTCTCTCACCATCAACACATATACCCACATACTACAAAGGTACAGACATTTTCATTTGCACTGATGAACCACAAATATTAGAACCCTACCATCATTAATACAACCCTTGGCTGCTAACCAGTGTGATTGTGGTGGTTTCAGAGCAAGCTTACATAGTAGGTGGGACTGATGAAGCGAGGAATGAGCGCCATTTAGACGGTAGAAACAATCCAGCAAAACAAAACAAAGAAAAAGTCACATTAATGTAGCCTGCAGCAGAGTTGACCGTTAGAGGAGTCCTGTTTCCCCTTTGGCCTGGATGCAGCCCCGCAGTGGCTGGCGTGCTTTCGTTGAGAAAACAACCTGCTAACCCGGAAATCATCAGCATAGGGGATGGGGTGAGTGGGGGGGGGGGGGGGTTGGATGAAGGGGAGGAAAGGGACACAATACCCAAAACCCAAATCGTATTTTTATAGGGTGGTTGAAAAGTAAATCCTTATTAAAAATGGCTTACAAGGGTTGCACACAGTACTGCTTTTGCGTGAAACGAAGGTGTATTGGGGTCCGTACAGGGTTCCGTACAGGGGTCCGTACAGGGGTACAATGTCATTGCTGGTCTCTGATTTCATATCACTGTGACGAGGGCAGACCACAAAGACCAGTCGTACGACACTTAGTCATACGCTTTCTTCCTATCCTGTCCTATCCTATCCCGTAACTCGAAGGTCGTTGAGGCACCACAGATGATCGTTTAACCAGCGTACTCCATCTTTCTCTGTCGTCACAAACCCTCAGTGTCAAGCCAGTCCATTCTCGAATGTTGCGTCATTGCTTGTGAACACCGCAGTGGATAAAGTGGAGATCGAAGCAAGAAATAATAATAATAATAATAATAATAATAATAATAATAATAATAATAATAATAATAATAATAATAATAATAATAATAATAATACTGGAAGCTATATACGCGGCTTTCCCCAAATCACTCAGGCTCAAAGCGCGGCGATCTGTACCAACATGTCAAGCCAGTCCATTCTCGAATGTTGCGTCATTGCTTGTGAACACCGCAGTGGATAAAATGGAGATCGAAGCAAGAAATAATAATAATAATAATAATAATAATAATAATAATAATAATAATAATAATAATAATAATAATCTGTCTAATCCACCCTCACACACACACACACACACACACACACACACACACCAAATACACATCCATCACTCAAACAGGTGGTGTAAAGGCTGTGTTTCTGTCCCTCCACGCTGCCGTTGTCCCCGACCTTCATATCAGAATGAAGGCTGCCATCTTGAAATCAAAGATATCGTACCGAGAACAGTGGGTTATTGGTACTTATGGGCCTCTAACTTTATCGTACGACAGTGCCATCGATAGCGCCTACCGGTGGTTCATGAATTCCACGATAGAGGGTTATCGGAAGCGTTTTGTTTATCGGACCGACAAAAACCTCATCGGAAGCTTCATTAATATGGCCCCATGATCTTTTTAAAATTCGATCGATAATAAACAAGTAATAATAAAAAAGTCTAAACAATATTGACCGACGGAAATTATCCACATTATAGAAAGCTTCTTATAGCAACAGCGCAGAATCGAATCAAATGTTAATACACGCTATCATTGAGTGATCTGACCTGTCGTGAACGTCTCAATCGTAACAAAGTGTTTACCTTAGGCACGCAGCAAATAGCTTGAGTTAGATCCCGTTGTCGGACAGCGCCTTGAGTCGGTCTTTCTAGCTGATTTAAAGCGCTAGACAAAAGCAATTAATTTCATTATATTACAATGATGTAGTGTCGTGCGGGAGGCTAGAGGTAATTTCACAGCAGCAGCTGCTGTTTTCCATTTTAACTATCTCTTTCATCTGTCTCTGTGTACAAGTCGTTCTGAGACTAGCGAATACTATTCCCTCTTTCTCTCTTACACTATAAAACGTATCAGCCCCAGATACGCTGGATGATGTCTAAGCTGGCGTTGAGTCACGTGACTTCTGGCTCCATAAAAGGGGCCATCTTGCCGGCACAATCCCGCCGCCACTCATCATTTATTCACGAACGGCACTGGCGCTAAATGGAACGAAAGTGTCTCCTTTCCTGCCATTTGAGCATCAGGTTTCTGAGAATAAATTCATTTTCAGACCAATTTTTTTTTTTTTTCGGAGTCTTTAATACTGTAGTTTAGGATCGTCGCACCAGCAGGCGCACTCACTGTCTGTCTTTGTCTGTCTGTCTTTGCCAGTCTCTCTCTCTCTCTCTCTCTCTCTCTCTCTTCTTTCTCTCTAAGTTACCGTTGATACACGGAGACAACCGCGATGCATGTACTGGTACGACGATGATGCCTGATGATGAAGATTGATGATGATGATGATGATATGATGACGATGAAGATGAAGATGATGACGATGAAGATGATGATGGTGATGATGATGATGTTGATGATGATGATGATGATGATGATGATTGTGCTTGTGCTTGTCACCTGGCGAAATAAAGTTCTGTTATCTCTTCTTCTTCTTCTTCTTCTTCTTCTTCTTCTTCTTCTTCTTCTTAGGTAGCGATCAATTTTCGGACACCGCATATCACGGTGTTGGAGTGGGAGATTGGAATTCCCGCAAGCGCTGTACCGTTGAATAACAGGCACCACTGGGCTATGGGAGGTGTGCCTTGCACTTTAGGCATCATGTTACTGTCATTGAGTATTATTTGTGTTATAACTCTCTCTCTCTCTCTCTCTCTCTCTTTCTCTCTCTCTCTCTCTCTCTCTCTCTCTCTCTCTCTCTCTCTCTCTCTCTCTCTCTCTCTCTCTCTCTCTCTCTCTGTCTGTCTGTCTGTCTTTATCTCTTTCCTCTCTTATTTGTCCCCCCTCTTCCGCTCTCTCTCCCTGCTTCAGGCTTTCCATCTTCGTGCATATCTATGATGTCTGAGCACTAACCTGGGCGTCTTAGTCATCAGCGTCAGGATCTTTAAAGTCCGTGCGCGAACAGACAAGACCTCGGTTTATACTCTCATCCGAAGGATAAGGGGTCGTTTGTCTGCGCATCAGGGTCCTGTTATTATTTGTAGGCGCTCTAAGCTGTAAAACCTTTGACATTTGGAACGACTGCCTACAATGTTATCGCTTCAGCACTCACAGTTTTAATTGTTCTGCCTTTTCTTTCCCATATGAGCCACCGCGCACCCAGTATCCCCAGACTAGATGCATCACTGAAGCCATCAGACGCAAAACCAACAGCAATCTGTTATCCAGTTTCTCAATTCACCTACCATGTCCCAGGGAAGGGAAGAAGGTAGGATCTATCGGGAAGGAGGAAACAGTTACTGGTATTAAAAAAACAAAGCGATCGTTGGATAGCCGTAAGTGTCGTGCTGCGACCAATCGGAAAGCAGGGATCCCGTCTCTCAACCAATCAGGTGTCGCCATCAGATAGGGGCAACAACTCCCGAGAGGTTCAATGACCTTTAAAGCTTCATTCGCTCTGTGTGTAAGTGCAAGGGGAAGGCGGGAGGGGATGAGGGAGGGTAGGAAGGGAGGGGGGAGGAGAGCGTGTACGTGTATGTGTTGGTCCTTGCGCTGTGAAAGATTACTCTAGCTAGAACGCTCCTACTGACGATGCGTAAAGCAAATTCTCTTGTGTGTGTGTGTGTGTGTGTGTGTGAGTGTGTGTGTATGTGTGTATGCGTGTGTGTATGTAGGTATGCGTGTGTGTGTGTGACAGAGAGAGAGAGAGAGAGAGAGAGAGAGAGAGAAGGAGAAGAAGAAAGAGATTACTGCAGCGTATTGTCCATTCGATCACAAGGGCATTAACCACTCCCTAGCTAAGAGGTAAGGTATCCTAGATAGCTTAGCGGGTCCTATGTATTTATAAAATATATAAGTCTACATGTTACTGCTGGCGATATTGCTATGCTATATCGAAATTCAACTAGCGGGTCCGTCCTATGTCTCTTTAAACTAAAATAGCGAGTCTCTTTGCTTTGGAAGGTTCATTGTACTTGGTTAATGCCCCTGTAATTCGCCCAATCTATGTACGATCATAGCTACATGACGGTAAGTTAAGGGCCAGCTCCCGTGCTGTCATATTTGAAGAGGTGGGGGATGGGGGTTGTTGCAAGAGGGGGCGGGGTGTCATTGCAAAGGTCAAGGTCCTGTAACATCGAAATGTTACTAGAGCTGTGAACACTATTACTAGATCTCCTAATGGTACACTTTTATAATATACTTGTATTTTTTATGTATTTTAAGTTTAAAATTTTTAAAATTCAAACTTTTTTTTGGGAGGGGGGAGGGGGGTTTGGAGATGGAGGGGGAAGGGGATTTTGACTTTTGACACTTTATTGTCCATTTTTATTGGAATAATCTGGGCTAAATGTATAACCTAAATGTGTGAACAGTCATTAAATCAATTTGCTTTCATTACAAAAAAACAACACATTTACAGTTTCTTCTTCTGCAGGTTCTAACAGCAACGGCGGCAAACAACATGGAATCATAGGTAAATGAAGGCATCTGTAAACCAAAATATTTGAAAAACAGAGAAAAAATACAAATAAATACTTTTGGGGTGAAGGAGGAGATATAACGTATCACCAAAGCACAAAGAGCCCCGACCAACCCCTATAGTCTTTGGTACACATGTGATCAACTCCTAGTAATTCGCTTGAGTCCTTTGGCAGGAAATCTTTCTCTGTTTGCCCCAACTCTTTGGAACTCTCTGCCCTCCAACCTTCGGCACTCCCAGTCTCTTACCGTGTTCAAAAAGAACCTCAAAACCTACCTCTTTACCAGATGCCTTTAGATCCAGAACAATCAGTGTGTGAGTGAGTGAATAGTGGCGTGTGCGTGTGCGTGTGTTTGTGGGCATGTGTGTGTTTGTGTATGTGTATTCCATCATGGTCTTTTTTATATTGTTCTTGGTTTAAATAATTTATGCCTGTACACGTCTTTTGACTGTTTATTGGTTGGCATTGTATGGTTTTTAAATAGTTTTAAGTAAATGTTACTCTGGTTTATAAAACAAATTGTTATGTAATGTCATATTACTTCTTTTTCCCGTGTCACTAACTGGTACTTTTATTTCGAGATATTTTTTTATTGCTTCATTATTTATTCTTAATGCTGAGGTCCTCCTTTGTGTGTGTGTGTGTGTGTGTGTGTGTGTGTGTGTGTGGGTGCGTGCGTGTGTATGTGTATGTATGTGTGTGTGTGTTTCTTCAATGATGAGAAACACATAGATACATTAATGGAAAAAATACTATGCTGTTTTGTTTCCTTCAAAAATAATATTTGTCACATCCTTAATGTATTTACACGATAAGACTGGTTGTTTTCTCGATGGCATTTGAATGTCAGGTATTTCAGATTTTGAGATTCAAACAAGTTATCATAACACAAACAGACCACAGTCATAAAGGCACACAATGTCAGATTTCTCAAATCTAGCGTCTGTCTGTGGGCCTTGGTTTGTCCTGTCAGCACACGGCACAAACTATGGTTGGCTACGGTAGAGGGAAAATTAAAGGTTACTACCTTTTTTTCTCAGCGGTAGCTGTTTGAGGGTCGTGCCTCATAGACATGCTTCGACCATAGCCTCTAACAATGGTATATGTATTGTGTATTTCAAAAATAAGACGTGAAGCACTTGGCACAGAACATTCATTATTCAGCATCACCATCACCATCATCATCACCGTCATCATCATCATCATCATCATCATCATCATCATCATCATCATCATCATCATCATCATCATCATCATCATCATCATCATCATCATCATCATCATAATAATACAGGATGCTATGTACATCATCATCATCATCTTCATCATTACAATAATAATCGTTTTCTATTTGTTTTTGATGCTGTTTTCCTCCTCATTCTCCCCCTCCTCTTCCTTTTCCTCACTCTTCTTATTCAGTTGCATCCATTATTATTATTATTATTATTATTATTATTATTATTATTATTATTATTATTATTATTATTATTATTATTATTGTAATAATAATAATAATAATAATAATAATAATAATAATAATAATAATAATAATAATAATAATAATAATAATAATAATTATTATTATTATTATTATTATTATTATTATTATTATTATTATTATTGTTATTATTATTATTCCTTTTTCTTCTTCTTCTATAAGCTCAACGACCACGTGCTCGGGGCCAAGGCGAGCCACACAGTACTCGTGGATTTCGGCTGTGGCCAACAGCCTGGAGAGGATTGGGCCCTGCCAGGTCTTTCTTGCCCAAGACACTCCGTATGATGAAAAGAACCACTCTCTACATACCGGATCGGTCGTAGCCAGGGCCACCAAGGACCGCGCATTTCGTTGGCCACCAGGACGGAGGTGATAATTGTGCTACTGATGGACACCTTAGCAGGATCCGCACTAGAGACAACATAAAAAATTAGAAGAACTGGCCCACGAGCTTGACCTTTAGCGATGGAACATTTGAGGTATCAGCGAACTGCGCTGGAAAGGCGTACGTGAAACAACGATCGACAAAGGCCACAAGCTTTATTTCAGGGGGAGAGATGCCAGGCACGAACACGGCGTTGGATTCTTGGTCCACAAAGATACTCTAGCCACTGTCATGGGTTGCCTCCAGTCTCCAGTAGACTCATTACCATCCGTTTGAGAGCAGCTTCTTTCAACATCACCATCATTCAGGCCTATGCCCCAGCATCAGAATGTGACGACAGCGATGTCGAGGATTTCTATGAACATCTACAGGCTGTCCTTGACCAAGTGCCGAAGAAGGACATATTCATAGTGGAAGGCGATTGGAATGCCAAGGTTGGCCAAGATGCGGACCACAACTGAGAGACACATGTGGACCCCACTGCAACAACGAGACAAATGACAGGGGTCTGCTGAGACTGTTGGAATTTGCCAGATACAGCAATCTGAAACTGGCAAATACGCTTGGTCTCCATAAAAATTCCAGAAGATGGATATGGCACAGTCTCAGCGGGGAGCATCACAACCAGATTGACTACATCATGATCAAGAAACGCTTCAGATCAAGCACCAACATTGGCAGGACACGCACTTTTTCCAGGAGCAGACATCGGAAGTGACCACGATCTCGTGATGATGTCCTTCCGGCTCCACTTGAAGAGATTAAACACAACAAAGTGCACCAGATTAAAGTTCGATCTAGACAAACTGCAAAACCCATAGCTGGCAGAAATATTCCAAGCCACAATTGGAGGGAAATTTGCACCACTGCTCATTTTAGGAGCTGGTGAAGTAGATGTCAATACCATGACAACCAGTTCAATTCAGCTGTGACAGATGCCGCCATTGAGATCCTTGGCAAGCACCGCTCAAAGAAGAAACCGTGGATCACACCTGAACTTTTGGACCTGGGTGATCAACGAAGAGAGATGAAAAATAAAAAGAACACCTCACAGGGGTCTGATGCCTACGGAAAAATCATCAATGACATCGGAAAAGGCATGCGCACAGCAAAGGAGAACTGGACAGAAGAGCAATGCCAGGAAATAGAGAACAGTCTGAACAAGAACAACAGCAAGAAGGCCTACCAGACTGTGAAGCGGTTGACAAGTGTTAAAAAGCCCAAGGTCTCCACGATCCAAAGCAAGTCTGGCATATGACTTACAGACGAACATGTATTGTACAGATGGACAGAGAACTGTTCTGAACTTTACAACCACAAACCAAACGGAGGCCCATCAGTTCTAGCATGTCCATAGAACAGAGAAGAGGAAGAAGTCCTCCCAATTCTCCGAGAAGAATTTGAGGCAGCAGTGCAATCACTGAAGAAAGGGAAGTCAGCGGGAGTGGACAACAAACCCGCGGAATTGCTTCAAGCAGGAGGAGAAGCGATGATTGACGCCCTCACCATTATCTGTAACAAGATCTGTGGTTGTAGTGGTTACGGTGGTTGTGGTGGTTATAGTGGTGAAAAAAGATCTTCTGACAAGACGCAACATCAACAAGCATCTGACAACAGCAAGAAATACGAAACCACCACCAACAAAGTAAAGAAAGACATCAATGCAGATGAGAGAGAGAGAGAGAGAGAGAGAGAGAGAGAGAGAGAGAGAGAGAGAGAGAAAGAGAAAGAGAGAGAGAGACAGAGATAGAGAGAGACAGAGACAGAGAGAGAGAGAGAAGGTAGGGGGGAGGAAGAGAGATCTCATTGGACGATTGAATTCTGCGCGGAAATTAAAAGAGAAAGAGAGAAATAAGATAAGATAAGATAACAATTTTATTTAAGAAGGATAAAAGAGTAAGCACTGAGTGTGCTTTTTTACATCTTGCCCTTGGTGCTTGTAACAATAACAATTAGCATAACAAAATAACTTCATAACAATAACATCATAATGTGACTATATAATCAAGATCTGCGCGCGCACATCCACACACGTACACACTCACACAACTTATGTAAAACAGTAATGAAAGATATGAACGTAGCACTTTTGCGGAGTAGCTAATGAACTAATTTTAATATGCCGTTAAAGATGGTTTCTAATGGATGTGTATTTAGTGACTGCACTGCGAGAGAGAGAGAGAGAGAGAGAGAGAGAGAGAGAGAGAGAGAGAGAGAGAGAGAGAGAGAGAGAAAGAGAGAGAGATTCCGACATGTTATTCACAACAAGGATACAGAAACCTAATCTTACAATCGTTCCTCGTATCATTCTTACTCACATTCTGCGATTTTCCGTCATATATGCCAACGACAAGACATATAACTATAGCTTAATAACACGACAAGACAAATAACTACAAGAACTATTGTGCAGCATACAGAAAAGATACATCACAATATACATTGGTGTTGCAGTTACACAATATATAACAAATAATAATAATAATAATAATAATAATAATAATAATAATAATAATAATAATAATAATGTTCGTCATTTGTAAGGCGCCTTAGCCTAAGGATCAAGGCGCTGGCCGATACAGGATCTAACTCAAACCGCCCGAGACGCCCACCCGCAGCTTTTGGGCGCATGGTCTGACGCCCAGACAACTGAGCACAATCCAGGGCAGCCAGGGATGGGGGAGAAGGACCAAGTGCATGCTGGGTGTGTTCTTGTTACCGGCACTCACCCGTCTAGGACATGAGCGTCAGGATCTTTAAAGTCCGTTATGATGGAATGTATGCGACACACAGACTAGACCTCGGTTTATACTCTTATCCGAAGGAGTAGGAAAACAGGAGTAAAGTGTCTTTCCCAGGGACACAACACAATGGTCCGGCCAGGGCTCGAACCCGGGACCTTCAGATCCGCAAGCCGAAGCACTACCATTAGACCACAGTGTCTCCCTTTAGACCACAGAGCCTCCTTAACCTTAAGCAAACCAAAGTATATCAAATAATAAAGTGATACAAACACAAACATTCTAAGACGCATCATCTGCAGATCAAATATTGAGAGAGAGAGAGAGAGAGAGAGAGAGAGAGAGAGAGAGAGAGAGAGAGAGAGAGAGAGAGAGCGAGAGAGAGAGAGAGAGAGAGAAAGAGAGAGAGAGAGAGAGAGAGAGAGAGAGAGAGAGAGAGAGAGAGAGAGAGAGAGAGAGAGAGAGAGAGATCATTGGACGGTGAATTCTGCACGGATATGTATTGAGGCTGACAAGTTATTTGCCAGATCTGAAACAAGGTGAGTAAGTTCCTTTGCTCCCTGCTCTAGTAAATCCTCAGTTCTGCCTCCGACAATCCCAGCAGTACCAGAAGTTGGGGAAACAAGAAGGAAAATGGAGCATATCTATGTTCCCTCAGGAATACGTTTTATCAGGTTTAGGCTATGTTTCCACGGATCAGGTATGTGTTCCCCCAAGGTCTGCTTCCCCAGTTCAATATTCACTCAGGTCTGTATTCTTCCCGGGAATATGTTCCCACAGGTCTGCAATTCTTCAGATATTTGTACAAAATAAAGAATTTCATTCGTGAACATCAAACTGGGTAACATAGCCCTGGGGGAAACTTATGGTTGACCCGAAGGAACATAGACCTTGGGGGAACAGACCTGAAAAGCTTTGATGAACATAGGATTGGGGGAAGGGCGGGGACTTAGATCTAGATTTGAGGAAACGTATATCTTGATTTTCCCGTCACGAGTGATCAGTCATTGGGATCTGATATTCTTTATGTGTCTTTATATATCTTCTATATTGTCAGGTGTTGTGATGTGTTGTGTGGCATTGCGTTGCGTCGTGTCGCGTCGTATAATAGTGTACCGTATCGTAGAGTATTGTATCGTATTGTGATCAATTCATTCACTGCAAGCACATCTCCCTGTCAAGTTTTATAGCGAGAATAAAGTATTCCCTATTCTGGAGGTTGGATGGGGAAAGGAGAGGAAAGAAACCTAGGTTTGACGGAACAAAAAGCTGGAGAAACATTGACCTGGGGGAACTCAAGGCTGACCCCCAGTGAGAGTGGGTCCCAGAGATAAAGAAACAGCGAAAGCAATTTCCGTGATGAATCGTCCGCCATTGCACAGACTCAACCTGCTTTCTTATCCTGAAGAGCCCATTTATTAGGGTAGACTACTCGTCGGCGCAAGATTGCAAGGTTTGGTTCCATTTATCTCTCTCCTGCGACTTTTGTGTCGTGGTTCTTTATCTACGTCACTGTCGGTCTGTCTGTCTTCTCACTCTCCTTTTGTACGTCTTTCTCTCTCATTTATTATGATCGGAAAAAGCAATTTCATAGCCATGAGTGATTTGTAGTAGCGAAGAAGCCAAGAACCAATCCTTTAAACCCACTCGTGGATATCATAGCTATACACTCTCTTTATAACGTCTACTTCGTTCAACATGCTTTACTTCCATCTTAATCAGTTCCGGAGAGATAGCTAAGAACTGTTGTTTTTGGCTATGCCCGTCCCTGCGCATTTTTCTCTGAAACTAACGGACAGATTTCTTTGAATTTGTTAATGTATCCGCCCGCCCTCCCCCACCCCCTTTTCCCCCTCTCATCCTTATTTCCAATTCGTTCTAAAAGTAAAATTTTATTTTATTACTGAACTGCTACATTCTCGAAGCTTGTCTAACATCTAAATCAAAATGCGGGAAAAAAAATCCACTTTTAAGTAATGAATATGTATTATTCACGGGAAGATATTAATAGATCTCTCTCTCTCTCTCTCTCTCTCTCTCTCTCTCTCTCTCTCTCTCTCTCTCTCTCTCTCTCTAATGTCTAATATTTCAGCGAAATTTGAATCTAAACGTCCTGTCCGAGCGTTCTATAGATGCTATAGAAGCAAACAAGTGGGTCTCTCTCTCTAACAATACAAGCACAGGCGCGCACACACAAACCCAGCAGAGCATGACCAACAATTCTCCATCATCACCCTCCAATAGAATGCTGTGAACAAGCCCAGGCCGGGGAAAAATAATCCTGTGCCTGAAGTATAACGGCACTAAAGGCCCCTCTGCCAGCGAAGCCCCCGTGAGGCCACCAGGGACCCCCAACTGTTTATACTGCTTACATGCCCAATGAAGAGCTTTCACCTCAATAATGTGGAATTAAATAAAATCTTCCATAATCAGCACTATCTCTGTAAAAAAACATTTTTAAAACATTGGCATTAGACTCCATTTATCGGCAAGAAGAAATCCTTCTATATTAATAAAACTAATACAAGATGCAATTACGCGCTTTTTCTGCAATCGAACTCAAAGCGCGGCGATCTGAAGAGATCGCTATCACAGAAAACAATTTTTATTTTTGGAATTTTTAGATTGATTGCATCCAATACCATTATTGAAGGGAGGGAGGAAACCGGAGTATCGGGAGAAATCCCTCGGTGTCCCTAAATCACCGGTCGGAGTATCCCATGTTCGTACCTAAATCACGTAAGTTTGAAGCCGAGACCTTCGGCCTAGGAAATCAGCTCACCACCAACGGAGCTACCAGACCACCCATTCTTCGTCTTTGGTTTTATAGCCGTGAGGAAAGTTCAGCCTTGAAAGTTGAAGCCAAGACGCAAGAGCCAAGAGGCGAGCCGTATTCAGCTTCAGCCTCTCTCAGCCTTAGCCTGTAGCCAGTGAAAGCCGATATTTTAAAAACCTCCATTCTGCCCCCCCCCCCCCCCCCCATTTCCTGGAGAAGCCATTATCGCTCAAACTCTACCTCAAGTAGGTCTGAGAGCTTGGCATTTTTAAAAGATTTATTTGGTTACTTCTTATCCTTTTTGGTTTGGTTGTTGTGGAGAATATGGAAAGCTTATCGCCATCAACGACTAGCGTGGAGCTACTCTCCAGTATAATACAATACAACATCAACACATCTTGATTAACACGACAGGAATGACAGCAGGCGCGGAATTACATTTTATATATATATACACACACACAACCTCATTCCCTGTACTTTTCTGGTCGTCGGGAAGACAACAGAGCAGGAGAAGCAGGCATCATGTTGACGCATGTGGAGCTTGTTCTTCGACCGGTCGGAGTATCCACAGTATCCTGAAGAAGAAGAAGAAGAAAATAAATGGCTGTAAAACGAAAACCACAGGGATGTATTTAGTTTAAAATATATTTTCTGAAAGTT
>CM072523.1:54405160-54447660 GCA_036898135.1 Oncomelania hupensis
TCTTCTTCTTCTTCTTCTTCTTCTTCTTCTTCTTCTTCTTCTTCTTCTTCTTCTTCTTCTTCTTCTTCTTCTTTCCTTTAAATGGTTCTTCTTCTTCTTCTTCTTCTTCTTCTTCTTCTTCTTCTTCTTCTTCTTCTTCTTCTTCTTCTTCTTCTTCTTCTTCTTCTTCTTCTTCTCTCCTTTAAATGGTTCTTCTTCTTCTTCTTCTTCTTCTTCTTCTTCTTCTTCTTCTTCTTCTTCTTCTTCTTCTTCTTCTTCTTCTTCTTCTTCTTCTCTCCTTTAAACGGTTCTTCTTCTTCTCCTCCTCCTTGTGAGGCCGGGCAGCTCAGTCGGTAGAGCGGCTCACTAGTAACCGAAAACCCCTTGCCATCAACTGGTTCGCTGGTGTCAGAATGATATGACCAGTAGTCGCCTACGCTCCGGTGTCGTGTGATTATAATCTACCATTAACCTCCTCCTCCTCCTCTCTTCAAGCTTCTCTTTCTTTAAAAGGTATCATCCCAGCTGATCGCTTCTCAAACAACTTAAAAGTCTGCAAGCAATGCCAAAAGCCAAACCAAGCTTCCTTTACGAGTATTAAATGCCTAACACGAAACGACCATCACAGCCCTCAAGATTTAAAACACACTGCTATCAGCTCACAACGCTTTAAGGACCAAGCCTATGTTACATTAGGCGTCCGTATTCCCAGCTCTACATTCCTTGTTTTTTAAGACCTTAAGTTTGTTCGCCCACAGGTCTATGGGTACTCAGGTCATTCTAGTCGATCGATTCGGTGATTTGGATGATAGTATTACATTTTCTATGATTAATTACTTAAGAACTGGCTGGCAGTAGAACTGAGAAGGAATGTACTCATAAAAAAGACAATAATATAACGGAAAAAATTACTAATTGATTGGTAGATTATTTCAATTATTCAGTACTGCGATATGGTATAATGATGAATCTTAAATGATTGTCGTTCAGTCGTTTGTTAAGTTATTTGAATGCACGTGCCTCTGCGACACGTGCGTTGCCCATGACAACCTCTCATGTGCAGTCTGATTGGCTGAGCACACACATTCACACCTGCCTTTTAATTCCTCGTATTGGAGACGCTGGAACGCACATGCATTCGGACTGACACTGCGGACAGAGCATTCGAGGCTACCTGATGCGTACATCAACATGATAGTGACATAGGATGGTTGAAGAGTAACTCGTCATTGAAATATTGTTTAATAATTGTGTATATAGTACTGCGTGTGCACGAAGCTCAATGCATTGTGATCCATACAGTGGTGGACTTTAAGTGTTGGTCTATGGTTTCATCTCACAGTGACCACAGCTGCAGTCCATAATGGTTTCGTTGCCTGAGCGAGCTCAGATAACGTAAGAGATACAATGCTACTGGCGCTGTGAGCCTCAATTCATTTTCAGATAGTTTCTGCTATTGCTTAAGAAATGACAGTTTCTAAAACACGCAGTATACTATATAGTAGGTGTAGTAGAGAGAGAATTGTCGGTATATAGTGGTTTTTTTTATCAACCTATTTCACCTAGTCATGTTTTATATAAATCGTTGATTCCCGTTATGTCAGTCTAAATGTATTTTGATTATCAAGCGCAACCACTTATAATGAGATTTTGAACGGCACCTCACAGATTGCAAAAAAAGCACACCAAGCATATAATTATATAGTCGTTGGTGTTTATTTTCTATGTTTTCATAATCACTATGATCTGGTTGATTTAGTTAATTTTTAATAGGCCTGCATATATTTTGAATTCAAGTGATAATAAGAATTTACCGGTGTTTGCGCAATTGTCCATTTGCGCATAAAGGAATTATTAATGAACTGTTTCTCGAAGAATATAAATAATGCATCACTCGCTATTTCGTGAGTGCTCTGACAGTTGAAGCAGTAACAGCAGCTTAGCCTAGTCTACAGTTTATTTATGTAAGAGTAAAACGATTCATTATAGATAGGCAGCCAGGTTTGCAGAGTAGTTTGTAATTTTCTTCTGGCTCAAGTCACACTGACTGGTAAGTGGTATGTACATATTATGTTGATCTATTTTGTATTTCATGCATCGTTTAATATTGAGAAAACATCGATTCGCAATTCGCGTATTTTTTCAATTCGATTATGATTTTCCTTATGATTTTCTTGGTTTTCATAGTTTCAATATTATATATTCTTGTGATGTTAGTTTGATATTTGTCTCATCGACAAGAGCATAATGACGTCATTTTGAATTACTGATTCATAGATTGTTATCAACGATTAATTAGGATAAACAGGTTATTTTGTGAACCCATATGATTGTTTTTGCTGCGCTAGTTTTATTATTTTTATCCAATTTTATAAACTGATGAAATATTTTGGAAATTCTTTTAAAGTATGTCCTTGAACTTCATACTCCGTTCGAGTATCTTGTGTGGACAATTAAGTTCGAATTTCATAATTCACTTGTAAATAAATCATCGTCCATAAATCATTCTGTTTTGAGAAATTAATAATTATATTAACAGATTGGTAAAAGATTTCACAATCTTGGTGCGGAATAGTATTTTCATTTTTTGCGAACCTTTTGGATCGATTTTTATCATTTATATTTGAATAATTTTGATCGAAGTTTTACTTCCGTTTCGTACTTTTAAATTGTCTTTGGATTCTGAATAATATCTATTGTCTCAACGTTTCTGAAATACGTTATTTGACAGTAGTTTTATTATCTTACCATTCTAAGAATTTATTAGTTATTTTTGTTTCTTTACAGGGTTCACTTGCTAAAAAACACTAAAGTTAGACTCAAGCCCGCTGATGATGTTGATGATGAAGGTAATGATGAAGATGATGCTGGTGTGATGATGACACCAAATTAAAATCTACGTAGTCACTGTAAACATTCTGACTCCTCTTCCTGGTGAGCAAGGACCCTCCCTGAGTGCTTGTGAACCTTCCTACTTCTACCCTCACACTCACCACTATTCGACATAGGCATGGACAGAGCAGAAAACAACAGGACCGAACATAACAGGACAGTATAGGACCGAACATAACAGGACAGTATAGGACCGAACATAACAGGACAGTATAGGACCGAACATAACAGGACAGTATAGGACCGAACAGAACAGGACAGTATAGGACCGAACATAACAGGACAGTATAGGACCGAACAGAGAATTTTTTGTCTGTCAACCTGTAGGTTATATGACACAGTGGGGGTGTCGGATAGTGCAGTGGTTGGAGCACTCGCTACTGTGTCGAAAGTGAAGCACCGTCCGGTGCGGTTAGCACTTGGATGGGTGACCGCTAAGGTGTGAAGCGACAAACAACAACGCCCCCAGTTGACTCAACTGTGATTGAGTACCTACTCTCTTGAGGGTGGGGAAGGTAAAGCAGCGAGGGAGAGAGTTGGGCATCACCCTCATTACGCTGGCCCAAGATAAGTGTGATCTCCAACATCACGCTCCCCTACGGCCACAAGGCTATGGGACTACCTTTACCTTTTTTTTTACCATGTAGATTAATGTTCACGGTAGCTTGTTGGATACTATCTAGCACATAATAAGTAAATAATTATCAAACATAGTTTCTTATTTGGAAACATTCGTATACAAAGCTGCACTATTTATCCACGTCTTCTTGTATCAGAATTGCATAAAATATCACTTGGATAAGATTGTGGGAACAGAACAGATATAGAACAGAGCAGAGATAGAACAGAACAGAACAGATATAGAACATAGCAGAGATATTCTATCCTAACCTATCCCGAAATTCACAGGTCGTTGGGGCACCACAGATGCTCGTTTAACCAGCTTACTCCATCTTTCTCTGTTCTCAGCAACCCTCATCGTTCAGTGTCAAACCAGTCCATTCTCGAATGTTGTCCTCCCACCCCTTTTTCTGTCTCCATCTTCTTCAGCCTCCTTTCATCGTTGCTTGCAGGATGGTTTCTGCAAGGCCTGATGTTGTGGTTACGAGGCCATACCATCGGAGTTTCCATTTCTTCATCACTGTAAGCATGTCATCGTGTTGTCCAATGGCTTGTGTGATGGTCTGTTGGACTTCGTCGTTGGTGAAGTTCTGGGTATAGGAAATGCCCAGAAGTCTTCTGTAGCACCTCATCTCCATGCTTTGTATTCTTCGTTGTAGATCTGATGTGAGGGTCCATGTTTCGCAAACGTATAGGAAGATGGAGATGACAAGGGAGCGCACCAGCTTTACCTTGGAATGTAGACTGATGGTCTTGTCGTCTTGTCTTTTCAATAGCGAACCACGCTGTACTCGTGGATTTGGGCTGTGGCCAACAGCCTGGAGAGGATTGGACCAACAAGGTCTTTCTTGTCCAAGACACACCAGCAGAGACATAACAGAACAGAACAGAACAGAACAGATGTAGAATAAAGCAGAGGTATAACAAAACAGAACAGATATAGAGCAGAGCAGTATATAACAGAACGGATATAGAACAGAGCAAAGATATAACAGAACAAATATAGAACAGAGCAGATATATAAATGTAACAACCCAGAACATGCATAGAACGGAGCACAGATATAACGGAACAGAACAGATATAGGACAGAAGAAGAAGAAGAAGAAGAAGAAGAAGAAGAAGACGACATGAACAGAATAGGCATGCAGTCTATTGCGCTAGTCCAAGGGTACTGCACAGTACCGGAACTGCAAAGGACAACAGTAGAGACAAAGACAAGTTTTTATCCTCGAAGGCAAAAGCTGAATCTCCAGTGGTGTATACATCCGTGATGGTTTTGCAACGGGGAAATGGGTTCAGTGCAAAGGTCACTGCACTGACACAAGTGTTAAGGGGAGGGGGGGGGGGGCAACCCCTGCAACCAGTAGACTCCCTTTGCCCTGTCATCTGGCTACAGTAGTGCGCCCTTGTCAGGCCAGATTCAAAGACTCCCGTGAGGATGTCGCCTGTTGAAACGGAACAGGCCAGACCGGAGCAGACAACATAACATAATAGAACAGAGATGGAAGAAAACAGAGTTATAACAGAATAGAACAGAGATAGAAGAGAACAGAGATAGAACAGACATAACAACAGAACAGAATAAAGGTAGAACAGAACAGAGCTAGAACAGAATAGATATAGAACAAAGCAGAGATAGAACAGGTTTATAACAGCAGAGAGATATAATCGAACAGAACAGATATAGAACAGATACAGAAGAGAAGAAGAAGGAGGAGGAGGAAGAATCCGAAGACATGGACAAAATAGGCATGTACAAGCAGTCAGTTGGATTAGGCCAAGGGTACTGAACAATATCGGAACTGCAAAGGACAACAGAAGAAGAAGAAAAAGGAAAAGGAAAAGGAAGAGGAGAAGAAAAAGAAGAAGGAGAAGGAGGAGGAGGAGGGTGTGACGGTGGGTCTATTGTTGCTGGGCTCTGCACAATGGAATGCTATTACCCACTCATCTTTCGTCTGCGGTGATCGGCTAGTGTAATCACCCTATGACTAATCTTAATACATTTATATGTTTAGCCTGGTCTGTGTGCAGTCAGGTTTATAAAGATAGGGAGAAAATGGTAAAAGATTCATTGACACACTAGCTCTCGCACGGCTATGAAACATAGGTAGTCCAGCCACTTGTCAACAGTAAATATCACACATTTATTTCCTCTACTCTATACATAATTCTCTAAACACTATATTAACTTAAATGTCCAAAACATAATATATCTGGGATTAACTTAACAGTCCAAATTCACTTCGAGTCGTTGCTTCTTGATGGGTCTATGCTGCTGCTGTTCTCGATATTTGCTACTGTCTCATCATTGGGGTATTTGTTCTGGTTGGCCTAATGTTCGTTTTTCAGGAGAGTGGACTAACGCACAGTCCTTCTAGATCAGTGTGTGTGCACGGTTTCGGTGTCACTTAGCTGAATCGTTGAGTGGTGGTGATTGTGTCTCCTCCTTGTTTGTTGACTATTGGGCTATCGGAGCTCAGTGCTCGATTCTCCACTGCAGGCCGAATGTCAGGGTTGACTCTCGGTGGTCTATCTCCTGCATCGAACCAAGCCTGCTCGTCTGCAAAACATAAGTCGAGTTTCTGCAACGCCTTGTTAACAAAGGTTGTGCAGAGCGTCTTACTGATGGTAGAAACAGCCCTCAGTGATCGCGTCCACTTATACAAACAATAGACGAAAAGTCTTCTACGTCCGTGGTCCACTGGAATCTCCAACATACTTCCTATACATATACATATCATGGCTAAACTAAACACATGGAGAAGTAATTAATAATATACACATTCTCCGGTACAGTCACTGGTCTGCAATAATACACATAGGAGAAACAACAGTTGAACAGTAGTGGCTAACTCGTGGTTTCGAAACCGGCTGCGGATCAGCCATGTGGTAAAGCAAAATTTTACAAACATTCACAATCATAAAATATGGCAAGACTTCACAAGCATAATCCAACAATGATATCAATAAATCGCGATGAACCAAAAGATTGATCATTTACCTTCTTGACAATGTCAGGCTTTGGCTATACTGCGATGAATGAATTTCACCCGTCACCTGCTTAGTCTTCTGCTCAAGAGATCTTTCAAAGTGTTGATCCTTCTCGTGTGAGGTTCAGACAAAGAATGACTACATAACCCTGTGGTCAGCAAGCCCGCGAAATCTCGAGAGATACCTGAGCTTCGTCTAGCGGGGGTGGCGGATATAGGTCAGCGGAATGATGTCACTGCCTACCCTAGCGAGAGTTAGCTTATGCATGCATAGCACAAATCTTTAACTTCTGTCGTCTGCTAGACATCGGCTTTAAGTTACAAAGGCTACAGCAAGATGAACTATACTACTCAAAATAATTGAAGGGCTACTCTCATATTTCATTTAGTTTAATTATTTTTTGTTACTATCAATAATATCGCTTATATTGCTTATTTCAAAACGTATCCTGTACAGTAACATTCAAGACAATCTTAATCTGACAAGTAATCACATGTGTGAGTTTTGAACTTTCTGCACTGGCGGCTGGGAGTGTCCCACTCCATTGTCCAAAGGCTGCGAGAGCGCTTTAACAACACTGGAAGCGTCCAAGAACCAAGAAGGTCCGGACGCCCCCGCGTTACCACTGCAAGACAAGACCTTTTCATCACCCTGTCAGCTCTGAGGATGAGGTCCGCTACAGCAAACACCATCAGAAGACATCTTCACGCAGACAGCAATGTTAACGTCAGCGACCAGACAAGACAATTCGCAACCGTCTACCCGAGGAAAACCTGCGATCAAGACGACCAGCAGTACGGCCTTTGCTCACCCCAGCTCACCGTGCAGCGCGTTTGGCCTGGGCTCAGCGTCATTTGATGTGGACTAGGCAACATTGGTCAAGGGTGCTCTTTACAGACGAGTCTCGGTTCTCCTTGTCTTTCAACGACCGTCGAGTGAATGTTTGGAGGCGTCCACGGGAGCGTTTTGCTGATGCGACGGTGCGCGATGTGCATGATGTGAGATGGCTTCACATTAAACTTCAGAACACCCCTGCTCCAAATTCATGGCAACTTAAACGGTATTGGCTACAGGGATGACGTCCTATAACCTAGGGTTCTCCCAGCTCTGCGGGCCATTGGGGAAGGTGCCATACTACAGGACGATAATGCCAGACCCCACCGAGCGCGTATCGTCGATGACTTCCTGCAGCAACAGCACGTCATAAGGCTGGATTGGCCGGCTCGATCACCCGATTGAACCCCATAGAACATCTGTGGGATGTCTTGGGTCGACAGACACGGGCAATCCTCCCTCAAGGAGCTAACCTTGAAGTTCTGGCCCAAGTTCTCCAGCAAGAGTGGTTGGCCATCCCAGGAAACATCCTCCATAACCTGATACGGTCCATGAGACAACGATGCCAAGACTGCATTGATGCAAACGGTGGCCACACCCGATACTGACTCTATAGATTTTTGGTTTCTAAAGTTTTGATTTTGTAAATGAGGGGTATGTCCAGTTAAATTGAATTTACTCGAATTTTAAGAGACTGATGTCTAAATATTTTTTTGTTATTGATGCAGAAATGATTGCAATAAAATATGATGAACTAATAAATTGAATTCGTGTTTCTGATTTAAAGAGAGACCCATATGTCCAAGTGGCCCTTGTATTATTTTGAGTAGAATATTTGAGGCGTGAAGCCTTAGTGCTGGGTCCGAACTCGCCTCTCGTGACAGAGGGGTAGGAGAAGGAGGAGGATGATAAGAAGAAGAACTACAAGGAGGACAAGAAAGAGGAGGAGAAGAAGAAGGAGGAGAGGAGGAGGAAGAAGAAGAAGAAGAAGAACAACAACAACAACAACAATAACAACAACCCAATAATAACAGCAAAGGGACGACGATGAGGAAACAGGAAAGCACTTCTGCCAGTGTCTCTAGCTGTGAACAATCCTTAACAGCTCTGTCATCACTAATCTCCAACATCTTTAAGAGCCAGAGCTGTCACAACTGCCTCTCACCAGCTTTTGTGCCCTGGCCATAAACATCCCTTTTCATCGTCCAACACATCACTTCTTTCCTCATCTGTCAGACACTCAAGTGCTGACTTCAAGGGGTCCCCGTACTAAGCTACCTGCGATAAAACTATGTATCGGGGTATTCAGTGACTGTTGAAGCACCGCAGACTTTAGGCTTAAAAAGCCCCAAATCGAAGGCTTTGATTACTTTTGGCGAAAACGGGGTTACCCCCAGAAATGGCATTGTTTTTACATTAAACAATGATAAAGTGGGCTTTGTTATTAATTAAACAATGATAAAGTGGGCTTTGTTATTACATTAAACAATGATACAGTGGGCTTTGTTATTACATTAAACAATGATAAAGTGGGCTTTGTTATTACATTAAACAATGATAAAGTGGGCTTTGTTATTACATTAAACAATGATAAAGTGGGCTTTGTTATTACATTAAACAATGATAAAGTGGGCTTTGTTATTACATTAAACAATGATAAAGTGGGCTTTGTTATTACATTAAACAATGATAAAGTGGGCTTTGTTATTACATTTAACAATAATAAAGTGGACTTTGTTATTACATTAAACAATGATAAAGTGGGCTTTGTTATTACATTAAACAATGATAAAGTGGGCTTTATTATTACATTAAACAATGATAAAGTGGGCTTTGTTATTACATTAAACAATGATAAAGTGGGCTTTGTTAGTACATTAAACAATGATAAAGTGGACTTTGTTATTACATTAAACAATGATAAAGTGGGCTTTTGTTGCTCAAACCAACCGCTACAATTTTAATTTTCAATTTCGGTTATAAGTATATATAAAAAATCAATAAATTCCGTGTATGTATTTGCATAATAATAGTTTGCGATATGTGGCTAAAACGTACCAAGAAAACCGCCCGTAGGATCGGAGCGCTTCATAACGTTACAAAATATTCCTCAGTGGAGAAACTGTTTTAGATAAGCGCTTCTTTGGAATGTAAGCAAGAAAACTTGTTGGAGTGAGATGCTCCACTCAGTGTCCGGAACAGTTGCTGTAGGCCGCTGGCTGGCCTTGCCTTGGTGTTTTGTAGTCAGAGACAGCGTTTACATATATGATAAAACAGAAATCGAAAATGAACTCCTTAGCGATGGGTTTAAGCAAAGGAAGATCGCTGTATTTTATTTAAAAATAAATGTAAATAATAATAATAATACTAATAATAATAATACTAATAATAATAATAATAATAATAATAATAATAATAATAATAATAATAATAATAATAATAATAATAATAACAATAACACCAACAACAATAACATACATTATAATGTAAATGAAATAATTAATTTAAATGATACTACATCAATAATAATAATAATAATAATAATAATAATAATAATAATAATAATAATAATAATAATAATGATGATGATGATGATGATGATGATGATGATGATGATGATGATGATGATGATGATGATGATGATAGTATTACTACTACTATTACTACTACTACTACTACTACTACTACTTTATTATTTTTTTTTAAATCCATTATCTAAACAATGCGAGATTAAGAGTAAACTCATTTTTGTTGCGAAAAATGAACAAATGCTTGAAAGTGGGCCACTTTAAAGTAGAGGCACCTCAAACATACACTCACCGCCACAGAGCCATCGTCAGATCACACACAACTGTTACCGATAAGCTGGCAAGATAAGGAAACCGTTGCCCTTTGAAATGCAGGTACAAGACGGTTCTCTTTTGAGATCTGAAAGACATAAAACGGAGACTACATGACACAAGACTATGCGGGGTTAGCTGCATAAAGCCGAGATGGGGATGGTTGCCTGCTTAAAGCTAAATCGCTGATGATGGCTGCATGCATAAAGAAAGGTTTAATGGTGATGACTGCGCCCTGTTTTCTTACTTTAAGGATAATGTAAGGCGTGAGGTAGGAATACAGTGAAGGTAAAACCATGTACACTGCTTCTTTCTATTTGGGCGCCACTCCCTTCCCTCTCTCTCTCTCTCTCTCTCTCTCTCTCTCTCTCTCTCTCTCCTCTCTCCCCCCTCCCCTCCTCCATTTTGTTTTCACCTTACTGAAGAGTCTCCAGCCAAAACAAAACTTACTCTGTTATGTAAGAACAGAAACTACTACCTCAGTATTCCCAACGAAATTTTCCTCTCCGTCAAACTTGATAAGTGTCACGCTGTAATAATTATACTTTGATATTAAGGTGACAATCTTTCTGGACTAATGTCCTTCACTCTGTGTTAGAGGACCACTATTGTGTGAGAGCTAAGTGGGAGAAAGAATTGCAGAATGTGTTCAGTGTTCGGCGTCGGACTAGCCGCGCAAAGGCTGCAGGTGGGCGCCTCGGGCGGCTTGAGTTAGATCCTGTATCGGCCAGCGCCTTGAGCAGCTCTTGAGGTGGAACAGCGCTATAACGATTAATAATATAGGCACAGTTACGCTTATGGAGGAGGTATACTACTACTACTGCTACTACTGCTACTACTACTACTACTACTATTTCCTCCTCCTCCTACTACTACTACTACTACTGATGATGATGATGATGATGATGATAATGCTGTTGATGATGATGTTGATGATGATGGTGATGGTGATGATGATGATGATGATGTCAACTCCCGCTGACTTCCCCTTTTTCAGCGACTGCTGCCTCAACTTCTCGGCGAATTTCGAGGTTTTCTTCTTCTTCCCTGTTCTGAGGACATGCTAGAACTGATGGGTCTCCGTTTTTGGTGTGTGGTTGTAAAGTCAGAGCAGTACTCTGTCCATCTATCCAAGACTTCTTGTTCTTCTGTAAGGCACATACATACCAGACTTGCTTTGGATCGCGGAGACCTTGGTAACTACTTGTCGACAATTGCTCAAAACGTTTGTCCACAGAACTGCATTTGCATGAAACAAAATGTTTGCGATCCTTAGTACAATGTGATACAGTTTGAGTGTTGATCTCCGATTTCTTCTCACAGGGACCAGTGCAGCACATAATGGCCTGTCGCCTGGCGCTAAGCTAACTTCAGACATAAGAAGACATGTGACCCAGTGTCAGGCGAAGGGCCATTACTGGCCATTCTCATCACAATGAGATGAAATCAGAGATCAATAATCAAAGTCTTCCACCGTAGGGAACACAGCACGTTTTGTTTCATGCACAATGCATTACTAGTGACAAACGTTAATAGCCATTTTCAGTAGAGAGGTAGTTTTCAACCCCCCATCCACCGATGTACAGTCTACAAAACCTCCCTCAACTATCTAAGGATAGCTCTCTCTGTGTCATTAACTTCTAAGGTGCACTTATCAGAGAATTTCACAATGGGTTCGGTGGTAGAGTGAGACTGGAAAATACTATGAATAATTATTATAAGTATTCCCAGACCGATTGTAGCAGAAAAACCGAGGACATAGTATGAATATTGTAACAAGTTCTATGAACATGGCGCCAAACGCGACGACTCCGGGGAGTCGTGATGATGCACCACTTTCCACCTTTGACTTGCAAATTTGTGAATAATTCTACAAGGTGGTCCAAAAGTAACTCCCTACGGAAAAATGGCACATAATCTTTGTAAATAAGCCTGCGTTTGCATGAAACGAACTGTGTTGTGGTCCTTACAGTAGTAGAATGTAAATGCTATCTCCGAATTTTATCTCACATTAACCACGAATCAATTGGAGAAGCGTCTCCAGATGTTCTGACCAGCATATCACCGAAGTTCCTGCTGAAATCAGTCGAGGCTATTCTCAGAAGATTACAGACACTGGTGGTAAACGCTGACGCCTGTATAAAATGTATCAATTTCTACCTTCCTACGATCTACAGCAGATCTACAGCGAAGAATACAATGCATGGAGACGAGGTGCTACAGAAGACTTCTGGGCATTTCCTAAACCCTATATCTACAGACCATCACACAAGCCATTGGACAACACGATGACCTGCTCGCAGTGGTGAAGAAACGGAAACTCCGATGGTATGGCCACGTCACCAGAGCATCAGGCCTTGCAAAGACCATCCTGCAAGGCGCAATGCAAGAAGTTAGAAGAAGAGGGAGACCGAAAAAGAGGTGGGAGGACAACATTCGAGAATGGACTGGCTTGACACACTGAGCGAAGCCATGAGTGTTGCTGAGGACAGAGAAGGATGGAGTACGCTGGTTAAACGATCATCTATGGTGCCCCAACGACCTCCGAGTTACGGGATAGGATAGGATAGGATATGGTAGGACCTTCCTTCGGCGGTCCACAGTGTAACTTGTTTAACTACGATCAACCAGTACTTTGCAAAGATATTTTCAATGTTAAAAAGGGAATGACTTTTAGACCAACCATTACTCGTACTAACTTACAGTGCAGCTCTCTAGTAGTGTGCTGAGCACAGGGCTATCCACTATTTCGTTATAATAATAGTGTGTTGTATTATAGTGTAATGCACTCTTATAAGTTCGTACTGTATTAAGACCGAAACCAATAATCTTACATCGCACCTACCCCAAACCGCCTCAAGTTTGTTGGTGTTCCCCCCAGCTCCTTTGCTGTTCGTTTTGCGCTGAAAACTTTCTCCTTGGAGGCCAGCAATCTACCTCCACGCTAACTGGCCACCCATTGTGCTCAATCAAGGACGATGAACTGGGACCAGACTCCTCTGTAAGAGAATCAGAGCCTGTCCTCGCCTCACCCCTTAAACGTGCCGTTGCGTGTGACCTGCCCCTGATGAATATTTAATTTTCAGAAGATGCCGTGGCGACTTGTATAACGACACCCTTGAGACTTCCGTTGACCCTGCCTCCAAAACCATCGGACAATTGCACCAGCCGCAAAGTCTATCACGGACAAGGCACGTCCCTCTCTAAAATCGAAACTTCTCAAGATTTATCGGCTACAGTTAACCTGGATTTTATCTGTTCAGTGGTTTTTGAGATATTGCTTGCAACGGACCGACCGACTGACAGACGTTTGGCTCGTTTTAATACCCAGCTACTTTATATAATATCTGGAAAAACAACATTACACATTTATTTATAATCTTTTCCTTATATCGCATAAAAAATTGCGCTCACATCACCCTGTATTATTATTGTCTAAATTAACTGTGTGACACGGTTGGGCCTGGGAGCTTATTTCCAGCGATAGGCTTGCGGCAGGGTGGTCGCAGGCACTGGAACAGACGGTCAGTGAAGGGTCATATAGCCAGGTCATCCATCTTGCTGCACATTTCATCAAGTGACCACTGGCTGGACATTAAAAATATCCCTGGAGCGTCATCATAATTACTCCTACGAGACAGGCCACTAAGGACACTAGTAACATCTTAAGAGATTTCGTTCACTACGAGACAAGGACCAGTACAGCTGCCGTGCGATGAAAAATCGAAGCAAATGCAGCGAAGATAGTTTGGAGAAAATAGTCATTCTGTATCTTGTCTTATTTCTGTTGAAAACCTAGTTTCAGTTGAGGAGGCATTTGTGCTAAATAGCCGCAAGGTGTGAGTAGTCAGGCATGGTGTTGCTCGCTCCTTTGTTCGGGAAAAACGAAGCCTCAGTACTAGTATATTATTACTCTTGAACAGCAAGCCTGAAGGTTGAGTTTCCAGCAATTATAGTACAAGTACATGTTATACGCAGAAAGGGGAGGAAGATGGAGAGATGGGAGAGAGAAAGAACGAAAGAAAGAGAGAGAGAGCGAGAGAGAGCGAGAGAGAGAGAGAGAGAGCGAGAGAGAGAGAGAGAGAGAGAGAGAGAGCTATCCTGATAATCGGACACAACAATGAAAGAGGGAATTAACTAAAACTAAAGTTTGTCTGAATAAAACAGCTCATCGAACTCGACCCCTTTTGTTGGCTAATAATCATAATCTGTGAAAGGACATCAAATAAAGCTTTGTTCAATTGATCGACACCTTGAACATTTATAGTATGCATCATCGCCCACAATAATCAAAGGGAGATTAACCGAGCTTGCCTAAATGACGCAGCCCATTGAGAGAGCCCATCTGATTGCAACGAAAACATTCAAAAGGAAATAAATAGAGCTTGTCTTAATAAAAATCGGCTCATCGCATTAAGCAGCTAAGGGAAATAAGAGCTGAACCTGAACATTTCATCATACTTGCAGTTTAAAAAATAAACTACAGGTAAAATAAAGGTGTGATAGCGTGTAGGGGCGCTTGTGGTCGTATGGGGCGAGAGGCGTAATGGCTTGTTTTAAGTGGAAGGCTCCGGGAGAGGTCAACAACTTTTTTCGACGTTCCCAGATCCCGAACATAGGTTCCTGCACTTTTTTTGTGTGTCTAAAAGATTCAGCAACCGAGGTTCTGGATCTGAAAACCTCGAACAAAAACACTGGTTTTTTAACCACCACTAACCTTTCAATTAAGACAGACCATTAGGGGACCTCCCTTTTTTCAGGGTCCGCTTCACGGGGACGATGCTGCTCTCCTCTCCCTTGCTGCTAAAGACCTAATGCTTTCTGGGTATTTTTGTAGCTGGCACTCGCCCGTTTAGGACATGAGAGTCAGGATCTTTAAATCGGTGCGATGGAACGCGTGAGTGCGCACGTTAGACCTCGGTTTGTATTTTCATCCGAAGAATTAAATATGGACTTGTCGAAGTCTTAGTAACATAATCATCTGAGAGACAGATCAAACACAGTCATCAAATGCAAAGGTAATGGCAAATAATCCGAGTTCACATCAAAATAGCAGCTTATGGGACGCACAATCAAAGCAAAAACAAACAAACAAATAAGCAAACAAGAAGGCGAGCAATTCAAATCTATTTCCAGAAACCCACATATTGATTACCGACTGTTTCAACATATTTCCTGAGACGTCTGGAAATACTAAAACACCAACTGATAACACACACACACAAACACACACGCACACACAAATCCAATTAGCAGCTCATTAACACACCTGGCGGAGGGCATTGAAAAGTGTATCCAGGTGAGGTCAACCACACCTGACAGTAGAACGGAATTTCTTGTCGGGTTGTCGGGTCCTCGAGGTTCATTTGTCACGCTGCAATCTTATCTCTGACAGAAGCAACAGCAGCGGCAGCAACAGCAGAGAATTTTGCTGTTGTTTGTGTTGCCAAAGAACTGAGATTTTTCAAAAGGAAAAAAAAAAGTGGGAGCGATTTAAGTCAAAACGATCATAAAGAAAATGAGAAAAAATAATAATTTTAGATCATTTGTCCGTTATGTCATTTCGGTGAAAGCACACACACACGCGCGCACAAGCACACTTTCTTTCTACTCCCCCCCCCCCCTCACACACAAACAAGACAGAATGTGAGTTTTAGGTCCTGTATTTAGACAGCTAAACATTCACATTAGCAATGTAGCAACTCTTTGAGATGTCTTTTTAAAACATTGCCACACTTCCTTAAAATTTCGAATTACTTTCGTTTTGAATACAAATCCGAAAATAACATTGTATGTGTTTCTTTGGAAAAAAGTTATTAAACAATTACATACAGATTACATTACAGTAAGCTTACATCCCTGAGTTGTAGCATTGCCTAATTATCCTGTGTTCTTATTGCTTTGTATATAGCGCTTTTCCAGTCCAGGAGATGCGCAAGGCGCTGGCCGATACAGAGTCTTACTCAAGCCACCTGAAGCGCTCACTAGTTGCCTTAGGCGCACTGTCTGACTCTCCAGACAATTGAGCATACATCTTGAGCCACCGGGGTTGAGTTCATTGATGTATTTGGCATTTATCTTCTTCTTTTTATTTCTATATTCCAAAATAACCTTATTTTCCGGTGTTTCTTTGAAGCAAATACTAAGCAAGTGGATACAGATTAAATTACAGTAACTCCTTGTGTTCGGGCCTTTCTTGCAAAAGGCAGATTCTTCCAGAAAACCACCCCAACAATTTTTTTAAGAGTACAAACACATTATCCTGCAGTAACTATTTGAGCTGTTCAAGGAACAATTACTACACTTCATTACATTTTCGAATGTTCTCCCTTGCCTTCTTGCTAAAAGACAATTTCATCGCTAATGTATTTACAACTTCATGCGCAGAAGAATGATTGCAAATTTTTATTGAGTCTCTTTTTTTAAAAGCCTCACATTTTTTTGTTAGTCTAGAAATACTTTGAAATGGTCGGGATTCAGAACGAGCCAAATGTCGGTCTGCCTGTCCGTCAATCCGACGGTCGGTTGGTCAGTAGTGAATGTATAAAAGAAAAAAGAGAAAGAGATTAGGGGGGGGGAGATAGAGAGAGAAAGAGAGATAGAGAAGAAGAAGAAAAAGAAGAAGAAGAAGAAAAAGAAGAAGAAGAAGGAGGAGGAGGAGGAGGAGAAAAAGAAGAAGAAGATGAAGAAGAAGAAGAAGAAGAAGAAGAAGAAGAAGAAGAGGGAGATGAAACAGAGGAAGATGAAGCAGAAGAAGAGCAGAAAAAGAAGAAGGAGAAGAAGAAGGACAAGAAGAAAAACAGAAGAAGAAGAAGAAGAAGAAGGACAAGAAGAAAAACAGAAGAAGAAGAAGAAGAATAAAAAGAAGAAGAAGAAGAAAAGCAGAAGAAGAAGCAGAAGACGAAGAAAAAGAAAAAGAGAAAAAGAGGAATATGAAGCAGAAGAAGAAGGAGAAAAAGAAGCAGAAGAAGAAGAGGAATAGGAGACAGAGGAAGATGAAGCAGAAGAAGAGCAGAAAAAGGAGAAGAAGAAGAAAAGCAGACGAAGAAGAAAAAGAAGAAGAAGAAGAAGAAGAAGAAGAAGAAGAAGAAGAAGAAGAAGAAGAAGAAAAAGAGAAAAAGAGGACTATGAAGCGGAAGAAGAAGAAGAAGAAGAAAAAAGAAAAAGAGGAATATGAAGCAGAAGAAGAAGAAGCAGAAGAAGAAGAAGAAGAAGAAGAAGAAGAAGGGCTGAAATTTAAGACACCCAGAACATCTAGAAGACGAATGAGTATAGGAACACAGCTGTATAGGAGGCAGTGGGTTGGGAGAGAGTGGAGGGTGTGAGGAGCGGTAGAGAGGGACAGGCTTGGTGAGGGAGATGGGTGGTTGAACAAATGGAGTGAAGGAAAAGTACAGCACTGATGGTGGGTATGACGAGTGTGGAGATGGGGCAAGAGCACGAAGGAAAACTGCGATGGGTTCAAAAAGGTTTCTTGCTGAAGATTAAGTGGGAATCACCTTAAAGAGAACTGCGCTAATGCATTGTGTCAAGGCCCCTGAAGATCCCAGACCCGTATCAGCAACACTGCAGCGTCACCAATTACCTCCAATTACCTCGCTTGCCTTTGATTGTTTCCCTTTCCCCAGACTTGTCTCCTTTGCAGCCAATGGCAGAGCTTACAACCTACCACGTGAGAGCGCCGGCGCGCACGTTTCTTTTCAAGTCATACATTTAAATAGGCGAGCCAAAATATTTGGAAGGAACAGCTGAACACCAGCCTGCTTTCCATTGGAATGCTTTGAATAAAAATAGAATAAAGAAGAATAAAGAGGAGAGAAAGAAAACGACAAAGAAGGAATAAAATAATGAGTAGGAGGATTGGTAAGAAGAAAGACATGTTGATAATGATGATAATAATAATATGATAATGGTGACGGTAATGGTGGTAGTGATGATAATGATGATGATAATGGCGACGATTATGGTGATGATAATAGTGATGATAATTTTGATGAAGGGAAAGGGGACGATTAAGATGGGAAAGGGATATAGAGAAAAAAGGGAAGGCAAAGGAAGAAGAAGAAGAAGAAAAAGAAGAAGAAGAAGAAGAAGAAGAAGAAGAAGAAGAAGAAGAAGAAGAAGAAGAAGAAGAAGAAGAAGAAGACAGAGCAAACAGACAGCAGACAGACTAAATGTTTGTGTTTTTTTTAAAGAAAGACCGACGACCAGCGACTACACAGAGACAGATATGCGAGCAGCCCAACATACAGCCAAACAGACGAATAGACAGCAAATGACGTACTCTCCCATGTAATTCCAGTTTTCAACTCTCTTTTCTACGTTTCTTGTTAACATCAGTTTCAAACGAAAAATACTGCACAGAAACTTCAGAAACTCCAACACGCATAAGCTGTATGAAGGCGAAGCTGTCGCACTCACTTCATCAATTATTCATGGCCAGATTTTCCACTCGCTGTCCAAGAGAAATGGTTTTGATGCTGGAAATGAAAGAAAGCGAGAAAAAAAAGTGCCCCTGCCATCGAAATGTTTCTGCACGACGACAAAAAACGTATGTCCAGCTACGCTAGTGCTGAAAAAAAAATCCACAAAAACAACAACGACGACGACGACGACGACAACAACAACAAATACCACCACCCACCCCTCCGGTATGCCGAAATGTCGTGTTTTAGTGCTCTTCTTTTTTGTTTTTTGATGACTTGTTTTTCTGGATCTCTGGATTATCTGTCTATAATTAAAAAGTAAAATTATTATAGCCTACGGCTGCCTGATGTATCATGACGTAAGGTTTTGAGGAAAAAAACAACAAAAACTCAATATTTTGTCTGTCCATAGCCTTCTCCGTATCTACTACTTACATCTCTGGATCTCAGAATCCAAGGACACGTGACATTCCAAATGTACACGTTGTCAACGATGCTATCTTTGTACTTCTTTCACAAAAACGCCTCATTAGTAGTAAAGGCGTGCAGTTTTGTTTTTCTTAAAGTAGACTTTTTAAGACAACCAACAACTCAAAAACATCAAATAAATAAATAAATAAATAAATAACTGGTGGCGATATGATGGCGTGAGGCAGACCGCGCGTTCAGCAGAAAATAATGTAAAACCGTCCACCCAATTATTAGAAAATGTTAGAGAAAAAACAGACAAGACAGACACACAGATAGAGTGATCAACCGATTTCAATATACCGCCTTTATACAGAAAAAATATAGGTGTGGTATAACCATGCTCCTTACGCTTGCGAAACATGGACCCTCACTGCAGATCTACAACGAAGAATACAAAGCATGGAGATGAGGTGCTACTAAAGACTTCTGGGCATTTCCTATACCCAGCACAACAACGAAGTCCGACAGGCCATCACACACGATGATGATATACTCACAGTGGTGAAGAAACGGAAACTCCGATGGTATGGCCACGTCACCACAACATCAGGCCTGGCAAAAACCATCCTGCAAGGCACGGTGCAAGGAGGCAGAAGAAGAGGGAGACCCCCCCAAAAAAGAGGTGGAAAGACAACATTCGAGAATGGACAGGCTAGGCTTAACACTAAACGAAGCCAGGAGGGTTGCCGAGAACAGAGAAAGACGGAGTACGCTGGTTAAACGATTATCTGTGGTGCCCCAACGATCTTTGAGTTACGGGATAGGATAGGATAGCATAGGATAGGATTGGATAGGATAAGATAGGATAGGATGGGATAGGATAGCCTAAATATATTAGACAAAATAAGTCTGTTTACGGTAACTTAGGAAAAAAAAGGGTTGGTAGGTCAGCTTATTTTCTTTTTTTTTCTTTTTTTTAAAAACCTTTTTCACTTTGGGTACGATTTGTTTGTCTTTTTTCAGTTCTTTTCACAGACGATTCCCCAAAAAGTGTAGGGTCGGGCCAAAAAATTAAGGTCGGTCGGGATACCGTAAACAGATATTTTTTGGGGCCCTAGAGAGGTCGAGAAATTGGCGGCTGTGGAATTAATTCTTGTAAAACCTTGTTTGTAATTTCCCTATCTATAATACTTGTTTGTAATTTCCTTATCTACAATACTTGTTTGTAATTTCCTTATCTATAATACTTGTTTGTAATTTCCTTATCTATAATACTTGTTTGTAATTTCCTTATCTACAATACTTGTTTGTAATTCCCTTATCTATAATACTTGTTTGTAATTTCCTTATCTATAATACTTGTTTGTAATTTCCTTATCTATAATACTTGTTTGTAATTTCCCTAGCGTAATTTTGTTTGTTTGGTTTCGTCTGATTTGCCTGTTTCTCTTACCTTGCCTTGTCTGATCTTGTATTGCCTGGTTGTTTGTTTGTCTTGTTACCTCGCTTCTTGGGTAAGCTGCTTCTTTACTGGTCATCCTTTTGTATCCAACGTTCTCATGATTTTGGATCTTTTAAATTCTTAAAATATTCTTTCAATACATTACATTACATTACATGGTTATTGCATTAGGTCCAGCGGACTCTTCAGAGCCAAATCAGGACCAGAGAAGTGAAAGAGGACTCACCCTTGATCCGCATAAAAGATCTGCCGAAACAACCCTAGTGGTAAAACTGAAGCCAATCTACTAGCCGGTCACTTTACAATAAAGACATCCCACGCAGGGGACGCTGAGGCTATACTCTAATTTGTCGAACCCCCGTTTACAAAAACAAAATAGAATACAAACATCATTATAAAATATCAACAAAACACATACATATAAAATGCCTACATTGCCAAATAATAAACATCACAGGCAGCCCCAGTGACCATTTGGCAGAAAGCATCCAATATTCCCAAGCTGATCCAACAGACCTCACACACAAATGAGGAGTTTCCTCCCGGAAACGTTTTCAAGAAAAAAGGTAGGTGACTGGTCTAGCGAAGAAGAAGATAGTATAGTAGATTGACAGAACAGAGTAGGAATGAGAAAGAACAAAGGAGACAGACCGCGACAGTGGGAATTTAAAGCACTAAAATTCCAGTTACAGTTACAGTACGTAAATTAACGTCCACGGACACAGTGCGTATAGGGAACAACACTAAATTTCCAGAAAGTGTGGATACTATTTATACTGAAACCCCCGGCACACCCACGGGGGGATTTTATCAATAATGATATTGGATGCAGTCAAACTAAAAATTGTCTGATTTCTATTCCGACTTCAGTAATAGACATCTCTTCAGATCGCCGGGTTTTGAGTTCTATTGAAGAAAAAGCGCGTGATAGCATCCTGTATTCTTCTTCTTCTTCTTCTTCTTCTTCTTCTTCTTCTTCTTCTTCTTCTTCTTCTTCTTCTTCTTCTTCTTCTTCTTCTTCTTCTTCTTCTTCTTCTTCTTCTTCTTCTTCTTCTTCTTCTTCTTCTTCTTCTTCTTCTTCTTCTTCTTCTTCTTCTTCTTCTACATCTTCTTATTATGATGATGATGATGATGATGATGTTGATTATTATTATGATTATTATTATGATGATTATTATTATTATTATTACAATTATGAAATAAGCTCTTTGCTATTATTATTATTGTTATTGTTATTGTAATCATTATGATTATTATGATTATTATTATGATTATTATTATTATTATACCCCTTGGGGTCATGAGCAATCTTGCCACTGTAGATTGTTCTAACCTATAAAGGGAAAAGTGAAAGCCCCAGTTGAAAACCTGTCTTGCCTTTGTAGGCATGATAGATTCACTGCGGCAACAGTACCCCCGTTGGAGTGCCGGGGGTTTCAGTATAAATAGTATCCCCACTTTATGGAAATTTAGTGCTTTAAATTCCCACTGTTGCTATCTTCCTCATTTACTCTTTCCCATTCCTGCTCTTTTCTTTCACTCTGCTATACTATCTTCTTCTTCGCTAGATCAATGACCTACCTTTTTTCTTGAAAACTCTTCCTGGACAAGACTCCTTGTTTGTGTATGAGGTCTGTTGGATCAGCTTGGGAGTGTTGGACGCTTTCTGCTGGGTGGTCACTAGGGCTTCCTATGATGTTAGTATTTAGCAATGTAGGCATTTTATATGTATGTGTTTTGTTGATAATTTATAATGATGTTTGTATTCTATTTTGTTTTTGTAACCGGGGGTTCGCGTAGTTGAGGTAAACCCTCAGCCGTCCCCTGCGTGGGATGTCTTTATTGTAAAGTGACTGGCCGGTGGAGGGCATTCAATTTTCCCACTAGGGTTGTTTCAGCAGATCTTTTATGCGGATCGGGGGTTGTCCGGTCCTGATTTGGCTCGGAAGAGTCCGCTGGACCTAAAGCAACAATAAATCAATCAATCAACTGATATAATTATTTTTATTATTATTACTATTATTACTAAACTATTTCTTACAGTGTAATTTTAAGACTACAAACTGTACGTTACTTAAGCAAAACAATTACAGACGTTTATTTTTTTTAATTTTTTTTTTTGGAGGAGGGGGGGAGGGGGGGGGAGGGGTTGTTCTCGTCATCTCTTGTAGGGAAGTAGGGAAAATGTCTGAACATTATTTTGAGGTCCATTTTTTCTAAATTTGTTTGAGTTGTAGTTATTCGTTTAAAAATGTCTTTTTGGGAAATTCCAGACTGGTCAGGGAGTTCATTGAAAAAAACAAAACGTCTCCGTGACGATGTATTCAAATTTTATAGTTGGCGCCTCGGGAGGCTTGAGTTAGATCCTATATCGGCCAGTGCCTTGAGTCGCCAAGAACGGCGAAATATATGCGCTATAATAATAATAATAATAATAATAATAATAATAATAATAATAATAATAATAATAATAATAATAATAATAATAATATACTACTACTACTACTACTACTACTACTACTACTACTACTACTACTACTACTACTACTACTACTACTACTACTACTAGAGGGTGGTTGAAAAGTAAATCCCTATTGACCATTGCTGATATGTTTTGTAAACAAGACTACATTCCCATAAAACAACACGTATTGTCATCCGTACAGTGGTGTAATGTTATCAGGGATCTCTGATGTTATCACACAGTGACGACAGCGGCTCCTAATGGCCCGTTGCCGGAGTTCGTTCATGCAATGTCAGACGATGGGCGTCACGGTTCAATACAAATCACGGAAAAAATAAAACTACGGCTTGAATGAGAATCTGTTATCGACCATCGCGTTCAGCAGTTCTTCCGACCTGGTAAGTGTGCTATGCAATAACTAGTCATTTGACTTTATCTTTAACATCGAACTGAATAGATCTGTGTGAACATAGACCGGTGTGAGCACAGAGCTGAGTGAATATAGGACTGTGAGAGCAGAGGTCTGTGAGAAAATAAAGCTGTGTTAACACAGAGCTGTGAGCACATAAAGCTGTGTTAATATCGAGCTGTGAGCACATAAAGCTGTGTTAAGATCGAGCTGTGAGAACATAAAGCTGTGAGAACATCGAGCTGTGAGAACATAAAGCTGTGTTAACATCGAGCTGTGAGCACATAAAGCTGTGTTAAGATCGAGCTGTGAGAACATAAAGCTGTGAGAACATAGAGCTGTGAGAATATAAAGCTGTGTTAACATAGAGCTGTGAGCACATAAAGCTGTGTTAAGATCGAGCTGTGAGAAAATAAAGCTGTGTTAACATCGAGCTGTGAGCACATAAAGCTGTGTTAACATCGAGCTGTGAGCACATAAAGCTGTGCTAAGATCGAACTGTGAGAACATAAAGCTGTGAGAATATAGAGCTGTGAGAACATATACTGTGAGAACATAGAACTGTGTTAACATAGGGTTGTGAGAGCATAAAGCTGTGAGAACACAGAGCTGTGAGATTATAGACTGTTAACATAGATCTATGAGAACATAGAGATGTGAGAACATAGAGGTGTATTAACATAAAGCTGTATTAACATAAAGCTGTGAGAACATAGAGCTGTGTTAACGTAAAGCTGTGTTTACATACAGATGTGAGAATATAGAGCTATGAAAACATAGAGCTGTGTGAACATAGAGTTGTGTGAATAGAGAGCTGTGAGATCATTGTGTTAAATATATATGTGAGAATATAGAGCTGCGAGAACATAGAGCTTTGGGAATACAAAGCTGTGAGAACATGCTCTCCATGGTTTTAAATGGAATGAATAGAGATAATCAACGACAAACGACGCTTTCAATAGCGTAGAAGCATGTTTAAATTGAAATAGAACACTCCTCTATTTGCAGGCCGATTACATGTGTCAGCGTTGAAGTAGATGTTCTCCGCTGATCCTGGCAAAGAGCGATGAAGCAAGTGTGTCAGCCTTCCGATGAAGGCAGCCACAGTTTCAGTTCTTTCACAAGTCGTTCCCATCCATCGATTGTTCAAGTTTGCTCTTCGTCTAAGAGGATTTGAATTGCAAAAATGGCGTCGTGACGAGGTCGTCTGCTTGCATATTTTAGAGTAATCTCCCTTTTGAACGACCGCGTTGAAATCACAATACCATCTTCCTCCTACTAGAATTTTTTTCGTTTTTATTTTTATTTAATATTTCGTTTCTTGCTTGACTCAATAAGGCTTTTCCCCCGTGAAGATTGTGCTTCTGTTAAAGACCTTTGGAATAAAGAGATTTTTTCCCCTTATTTCTTCTTGTAAATGATTGTTTGGTTTGACGTTGTTAGTTTTCTTCTTCTTCTTCTTCTTCTTCTTCTTCTTCTTCTTCTTCTTCTTCTTCTTCTTCTTCTTCTTCTCCTCCGCCTCCTCATCCGTCTCCTTCTTATTCTCCTCCTTCTCCCCCCCCCCCCTTCTGTGATATTTTTTCTTCCTTTTCTTTTACTTGTTGCTGTTATTCTTCTTCTTTCTTCATCTTCTCCTTAACAAAACATCAACAACGAATGATACTAATAATAAAAATACCAATAATAACGATAATGAATGATAATAATAATAATAATAATAATAATAATAATAATAATAATAATAATAATAATAATAATAATAATAATAATAATAAGAAGAAGAAGAAGAAGAAGAAGAAGAATGATAATAATAATAACAACAACAACAACAATAATAATAATAATAATAATAATAATAATAATAATAATAATAATAATAATAATAATAATAATAACATCCACAATACTACTACTACTACTAATTATATTTATAATAGTAATAATAATAATAATAATAATAATAATAATAATAATAATAATAATAATAATAATAATAACCACAATACTACTACTACTACTAACAACCACACTACCACTACTACTACTATTACTACTACTACTATAACTTCTATAACGCAAAACCAAACGTTGCACCGAGCGCTCATCCACACGCTTTCAAATGAAGCAATTGGAAAAAAAGCACCCCTAAGACGGCAAACCATTCAAATGTATTTCCACTCACACACACACACACACACACACCCACACACACGCACACATAGCCAGGGGGAAAAAAACTTTCGAAAATGCATATTTTTCGGTTATGTGTTTGTGTTTGGAAATGCATTTGAATGGTTTGCCATCTCGTTACTGTGTTCCCTTTTCTGTATTATAATGTTTTATTTTGGCCAGCAGGAATAAAGCAACACGATGGGTGGTCCTCAGGGTTCAGACCTTCCTTTTCTTTCTCTCATGTTTACACAGAACGAAGTAAGCTAATAAACATTCATGCGGGTAGCACAAGAAGAACAAGAAAGAACAGGAGAGAGAGAGAGAGAGAGAGAGAGAGAGAGAGAGAGAGAGAGAGAGAGAGAGAGAGAATATATTTAATCGAATATATTAAATTTGCTAATAGCAGCAGAGCTACAATACTAGCACAGCTCTCTCTCTCTCTCTCTCTCTCTCTCTCTCTCTCTCTCTCTCTCTCTCTCTCTCTCTCTCTCTCACTCTCTCTCTCTCGCTCTCTCTCTTTGTCTTTCTCTGTCTGTCTCTCTGTCTCCCGCCCTCTCTCTCTCTCTCTCTCTCTCTCTTTCACCCCCATCCTTCTCCCCACACAACCCCCTTTTTTTAAACACTCCTCCCTCCCCACCCCTCTCCAACCCCGTGTTTCTCAACGTGGCACTAATATTCTGTCAATAGCGCGCTAATTTAAAAGCCGTTGTCTCCAGATCCGTTTCAGTAACTATGGCAACGGAAACAATAGTTAATCTCCTTGTAATGGTGTTTGTTTATTTATTTAAGTTTTGTTTTTTAACTGTCAAGTCGCCATTTTGTCCTTGTTGTCCTTCCCTGGCTGCACTGAAGACGAGGCTGTGTATTTGTGGAAGGTAATTGTTTGCAACACAGATTTGTTCTGCAACCCACTGTCCTACTTTTAAAAAGTTGAAATTTATAAACGAAATTTAAAATGTATGCTTAGGTGATTTATATGTGTGGTTTTGTCTCTGTCCCTCTGTTTTGTCTTGAAAAAAAAGTATTACAAGGCAAGGCAAGACAAGGCAAGGCAAGGCAAGGCAAGGCAAGGCAAGGCAAGGCAAGTTTACTCCAGAAAAAACCCATTAAGGGCACATGGACATAGCTAAAATGATATACACACACATGCAAAATAATTAATTATATAACATTTTAAAATGTTTTAAATTAAAACTATTTATGTACACAAAGGGATTGCGGAAGGGTGGAGAGGGAAAAAGAAGAAAAAAGAACTTGATTGAGGATAGCAACTAGGAATCATAACTAACAATACAATTCAATCTAAACACATCAATGACAAACTACTGAAATTGTTTTTGTTACACACAACCTGTAACTATCAGAACTAGATTAATTTTTGACATGGGATAACAACGTTACAATTGTTTAATTAATTATTAATTTTTGACATGGGATAACAACGTTACAATTGTTTAATAATTAATTTTTGACATGGGATAACAACGTTACAATTGTTTAATAATTAATTTCATTAGCCTTACAAGCTTTAATAATACTGACTTTTTATTAGATGACAATAATTCTTAAAATTTGATGGCATTGGGATATCTATAATAATATGAGTTTAATAATTCTGTTCTGGAGTTACAAAAATGTGAACACAAAAATAAATAATGAAACCCAACCACAAGAACCACAGCACGAGGTCTAGTCTGTACAAGCACGCAATCCATCGCACGAACTTTCAAGATCCTGACGCTCATGTCCTATGTCGCGCATCGAGAAGTGTTTTGTCTCAGATAATTTGGATACAGTACAGGTGAGAGAGTGGATAATATTATGGAAGTGAATAAGGATGGATGAAAGGTGGAAGGATAGTGTTTCACGGGGTGCAGGTGTCTGTAGCGAAATGTGAGCGAGGATTATAACCTTCCCAGGGCAAGACAGAGTAGGATGAAATATAAGTTTTTGAATATGTGCACTGCAGGCTAGAGTTTCAAAGAAGAAAAGGCCTTTGCTTTTTGAGTGTCTTGGATCTTTTCATGATTTTGAATTCTATAGAGGAAATTGACAGGGTTAAATAGGCAATGACAGTGTTTGTTCAGTGGCAGACAGTTGGCAGCGTTGTTGGAAGATTAAGTTGTTATCTTTGAGAATAACTTCGTTGGTCAGTGAAAATAGCAATTTTTTGGATGAGCGGTAAATCTAAAAAAAAAAAGGTAGCCTAGCTTATTCCAATGGGCGAGTTGAAAGTCTAGTTTGTGACTGTTGCCTTATTGACATGTGAATTCGTGTGACGTCACTTGTGCTAGAAGTAAGTTGGACTAGAAGTACTGCAGGATTGGTATGTGTAGTACCTTAGTAATGTGTCAATCTCCAGCACCGTGGTGGGGCAACTCGGCGGTGGTTCTTGCACACCACAAGCCGTATTGGGTAAGTGAAAACTTACATTTCATTTTGTCGGCGACTCTGGGTTGTGCGCGCATGCTTGCGTGAAGTTGCGCTAGGTTGTGGCGTGGCTGTGGTTGTAAACAAGGGTGGTGTTGAGTAGAGGCGTGAATGTGTATGACAGTTATTTAGTCATCCTTCATACAGTACAGTATTCCATTTCATCTTCACGTATATATTGACCCCTTGGGGTCATGAGCAATCTTGTCACTGTAGATTGTTCTAACCTATAAAGGGAACAGTGAAAGCCCCAGTTGAAAACCTGTCTTGCCTTTGTAGGCATGACTAATTCACTGCGGCAACAGTTCCCCCCGTTGGAGTGCCGGGGGTTTCAGTATAAATAGTATCCCCACTTTCTGGAAATTTAGTGCTTTAAATTCCCACTGTCGCTGTCTTCATCATTTGCTCTTTCCCATTCCTGATCTGTCCTATCACTCTGCTATACTTTCTTCTTCTTCGCTAGATCAATGACCTACCTTTTTTCTTGAATCTCTTCCTGGACAAGACTCCTTGTTTGTGTATGAGGTCTGTTGGATCAGCTTGGGAGTGTTGGACGCTTTCTGCCGGGTGGTCACTAGGGCTTCCTATGATTGTATTATTTCGCACTATAGGCATTTTATATGTATGTTTTTTGTTGATGATTTATAATGATGGTTGTATTCTATTTTGTTTTTGTAACCGGGGTGTTCGCGTAGTTGAGGTCAACCCTCAGCCGTCCCCCGCGTGGGATGTCTTTATTGTAAAGTGACTGGCTGGTGGAGGGCATTCAATTTTCCCACTAGGGTTGTTTCGGCAGATCTTTTATGCGGATCGGGGGTTGTCCGGTCCTGATTTGGCTCGGAAGAGTCCGCTGGACCTAAAGCAACAATAAATCAATCAATCAATCACGTATATATTGATGTTAATTGAATATGTACGGTGACACTTTTGGTGGAATTACTGTGTAGTTAGCTAGTGCCATCACGAAGGTCTATAGTTAGTGATGCACAGAGCTAGAACAACTAAGTTAGATGGAGAGGAATGAGAAGGAGAATAGTGGGAACGTTGGATACATCCGGGAAAGACTGCAATTACCCCGGATGCATTAACTGTTTACCTTACCTGTCTCCACTTTACGTACTTTACCTCTGCTCTTCAATGTGACGTGGTTTCTACGTGATCGCCTGTCTTCGAACAAGTCGTCATCTACCCCTTTTTCTTCTAGACGACCAACCTGCGTTATGTTTATCAGTTTATAGTCCCCTCTCTTCCCATAAGGATTTTCAGAGAGGAGACCAACCTGCGTGGGCCCATTCTCTCCTTATATCCTGACCACGTGCGTGACATAGGTTGACGCCAGAAGTGGCAAGTTCCGGGCAAGCGGCAAGTATCGATCGTCTCACCACATGGATCAGTATCGAACCTCATCACGCTCAGCAGGTGTAATCGTTCCTATCAAAGACCTTGATATATAAAGACATGCCATGAGGCCCACTTCAACAGAGTTTACATGTAAAACAGCGATCCTAGCGGTAGTCCTGTTTCTATGTCAAGGGAGGTAATACGCGTTCAATAAACAACTGTGTCGGCAAGATCTACAGTCGATGCAAAACTCTTTTATTTTAAACTTTTCTTTGTTTTGCGTAATTTAAATAAATAAATAAATAAATAAATAAAAGTCGTTTGTTATATTAAAATATATACTACTTTAAAACAGTCAAGCTGATCTCATGCTGATAAACAAAAGAAGTAAGTTTGCATGCTACTTTCCTACTTTGATAAGTTCAGCATGCCCCTGCTGTCATATTATTTTATTTGGTATACCCATATACTATGATGATGATGATCATTGTTGTCAGGGTGGCGACGTGGTGATCGTCCTTAACGCTGATGCAATAGGACGTTAAGCTTCGTTTTCCGTTCCGTTCCTATACGCTTATGTGTCCGGGGACGTTAATCTATATTCAACTCATTATCTTTACTTGCTATTAATGTTGAAACAAGCCTGTAGAAATTCTAGAGTTTTAACTCTTTGGGTACTATATTTTATAACAAACTGAAATGTAATGTAAACACAGACTGTCCTGTAAAACGTGGACAGAGAGAGTGCATCTTCTCCGCCATCTCGATAGTTTTTCTGTTAGCTCAGATATACTTAGTGGATTTTATCAGTCATTTATATAAATTTTCTTTTATTTGCTGGTTTCGAAGTTTATCTGTATCTGAATTCTGATGGAAACAGCTTGTCAAGTATCGCAAATCTGTACTCAAAGATTACTGGCTTGAGACATCAAGACCTGAGCAGTTCTATTTTTTTGTGTGTGTAGGTGTGTGTGTGTGTGTGTTTGTTTTTCTATGAGCACCACCCCACAATGTGTGCCACCATGTCGTACTTTCTTCTTAGCGCGCGGCATTTTCCCAAGTGACGACAGTTATTTCGCTAGGTGGCGCTTCTCTAATATCGAAAGTAGCGAACTCCCGGAAGTGGGCCTCATGGCATGTCTTTATATATCAAGGTCTTTGTTCCTATCAACTGTCTATTCTCATTCCGTCTCCCTCCGCCTTGTGACTTTGATTATGTCTATTCTCATGTTGATGCCATTGTGATTGTTCATTGTTTTCTCTATTCTCATGTTGATGCTATTGTGCTCGTTCATTGTTTTCATCCCATCACTTGTATTGAGTCTAGCGTGTGTCGGTGAATGTTAGTTGCTTTAGTTGTATGAATAAAGTGTGACTGGAATTGTGGACCATAAATCTTGGTCAGTTATTACATGTTGCACACGTTTGTATGTCTTTTCATTTCTCGTCTCAGCGACTGAAGGATGTCCGGCCGATCAGGAGCGCTTGTGTGAATGTATGTTTATATGTGAGTGTATGTTTATAGGTGAGTGTATGTTTATAGGTGAGTGTATGTTTATATGTGAGTGTATGTTTATATGTGAGTGTATGCTTATATGTGAGTGTATGTTTATATGTGAATGCCTTCGCGTGTACACGTGCCTGATCGGTTCGCGGCATCCTAGACGTGTCAGTCTGTGCCAGCTACACAAATACCCCTCCAAACACAAGGTCACTTCTCCCCCATCCCCACCCTCCCCTCCTATACAGTCGCCCAGGATTGTGCTGTGTCGTCCGCTGTGTCGTCTAGACGTCAGACAATGCACCCAAAGGCTGAAAGTGGGCGCCTCGGGCAGCTTGAGTGAGATCCTGTATGGGCCAGCGCCTTGAGCTTCTCTTGAACTGGAATGGCGCTATAAAAACTGTGAAATAAGTAAATTAATAAAAAAATTAAATAAATACACACCCTCTTTTATACACAACAACTCATATTCAACAGTCAAATCGTTTGAGGCGTAAAGGCAAGTACAGTCGTTATTAGAAGATGAAAAGAAAATTGAATATTTTTTTTAGATTAAAAACACCCCAACTATATATTGAAAGCATCCAATACCATCATTGAAAACAAAGGAAGGTGTGAGTAGTCTCAACCAAGGGTAAAAGACTAGCCTCAAGCATATACCAGCACTTCAATTCTCTCAATAATTAATCATGATAATATAGCCTGTTGTATGTACTACTTGGTGGGTAAAAAAAGGGCTCCTTAATTGTGGTAATTCTGATAGTTTTCCGATGTGGCCTCTTTCCGCTGTGTGCCAATAAGGATTTCATACAGCGTAGAACACTTCTTTCGGATGAGAATACAAACCGAGGTCTAGTCTGTGCACGCACGCATTCCATCGCATGGACTTTAAAGACCCTGAGGTCATAGGCGTGAGAATGCCGGTTTCACAAATATATCCAGCACGGACTAGGTTACTTCTCCCCATTCTCGGTTCTCCAGGATTGCGCTCTGTCGTCATGGCGTCAGACCATGCGCCCAAAGTGAGCACCTCGGGGGGCTTGAGTTAGATCCTGTATCGACCAGCACCTTGAGCAGCTCTTGAGTCAGCATAGGGGGGAGAGCAATCTCCAACTTTCGTTTTGCACATGACAGTGGTGGATTGGCTGGAGAGGAACCAGAAGTTGAACAGCTGGTACAGAGGCTTGACACCACCTCCAGGGCCTTTGGCATGGAAATAAGTGCAGAGAAGACAAACATGATGACCAACAACATTAATGACATCAAAACGGGCATCAAAGTCCAAGGTAAATCCCTCAACACAGAGCATAGCTTCACATTTTTAGGAGCCATTGTATCAGACATTGGGTCCCGACAGGAAGTCCTCTCCAGGATCGCACGCACAACTGCTGCCCTGGCAAGGTTGAAGCCCATTTGAAGAGACAAGACCCTCAGTCTACATTCCAAGATAACGCTGCGGCGCTCCCTTGTCACCTCCATCTTCCTATACGCTTGCGAAACATGGACCCTCACAGCAGATCTACAACAAAAAATACAAAGCATGGAGATGAGGTGCTACAGAAGACTTCCGGGCATTTCCTATACCCAGCACATCACCAAAGACGAAGTTTGACAGACCATCCCACAAGCCATTGGACAACAGCGGTGAAGAAACGGAAACTCCGATGGTATGGCCACGTCACCATATAATCAGGCCTTGCAAAGACCATCCTGCAAGACACAGTGCAAGGAGGTAGAAGAAGAGGGAGACAGAAAAAGAGGTGGGAGGGCAACATTCGAGAATGGACTGGCTTGACACTGAGCGAAGCCATCAAGGTTGCTGAGGACAGAGAAAGATGGAGTACGCTGGTTAAACGATCATCTGTGGTGCCCCTACGACTTCTGAAGTATGGAATAGGATAGGATAGGAGGATAGGAAATGATTGTTATTTTTTAAATTGCTAGGTGTGTGTGTGTGTGTATGTGTGTGTGTGTGTGTGTGTGAGAGAGAGAGAGAGAGAGAGAGAGAGAGAGAGAGAGAGAGAGAGAGAGAGAGAGAGAGAATGTGTGTGTGTTTGTTTTAACTGCATTGCCCGTGGATGCATGATGTACGACTTGAGAAAATGCAGACCATTATCACGTTTTAGTTTTGTATTGTTGGAAATTCTGATGATTACCTCTAATCACGTTATTGTTCCATAAACTGCATTGTTTTGTTAAGACCCAACGTGCTCCATGAATTCTCCAATGTGGGTAATAACGATTTATTGACTTTGACTTGACTTGCTACCTATTATAAAGTGACTCCTTCGTGTGTTAACACTCTCACCCACCCCACACACACACACAACAACCCACCCTCCACAGAGGTGAATTATGAAAACGATTGTATCGCAAGTTTCCTGGCTCGGACAGACGAGCGCGACAGTTACTCGATTTGCTCGAATGGGCACATACGTCATTTGTCGCGCGCAAAGTGAATTAGTTTAGACCGGAGAGAGTGAAGTATGCTCATCGGAGGTAATAATAATGATGCGGTGTCTGGCCTTCTATGACACAGGCGGCGGAAGCAGGGGGGGCAGGGGGGCCATGCCCCCCCCTAGAAAAATGTTGAAGGGGGCAGCCTTATATATTGCCCCCTCCAATAATGAGAATTTTTTTTTTTTTTTGGGCCAGGGCATCACAGGATTTTTTTTTCAAATGGAATCAAGCAATACAAGTGTTTATCATCATAATCATCATCATCACCCTCTGATGAATGAGAGAAGTTCGTCCCTTCGTCATCATTTCCTGTCGACGCGTCATAATCGTTAGCCTTAGCGTAGATCAAAGTGACCGACAGTTTTCGACATCGTGCACGTCACAGTCGCGTTTTGAAAACTTTAATTTGCTGTCAGTTTTTACAGTCTACCGTTTTCAATATCAGCAATTTTCTCGACTACAAGTGAAGAAGTCAGCAAAATGGCAAATGCTTTGACAACTGCATGGTGTTATTGTTCCTCGTCAAGCATCCCGACAGACTCTCCGTGACAACCAACCTGCGGCCACTCCAGAAGAATATTTCAAGATTAGCATTGCCATTCCTTTCTTGGAACACCTGTCAACCGAATTGGACTCGAGGTTCAAAAATGCTGGTCTAGCAGTTGATGGTCTATGTCTGGTGCCAAGCACTTTAATAGACAACCAGGATGGTTTCATGCAGGTTCCAGAAGGGGTGATGCTGGCAATGTTGTGGGAGTCTGACCTACCAGACAACGCTACCCTTGATGCAGAATACCAACGGTGGGTTTGCAAATGGCGAAGTGCTGCTGAGAATGCGACAGCTATCATCCCATCCACGGCATCAGAAGCACTGAAACATTGTGACAGGGATTTTTTATCCCAACCTGTTCATCATGCTTTAGAACCTTTGCACCCTACCTTTCACTACTGCCGAGTGTGAGCGTTCAAACAGTCAGTTGCGCAACCTGAAAAACTACCTGCGCTCTACAATGGGGCAACAGAGACTAAATGGACTTGCTTTACTGAAAGTGCACAGGGATGTTGATTATTGACTTCAAAGAGGCAGTGAACTGTTTTGCCAGAAGATACAATTCACAAATAGTACTAATGCTGAGGAACCTAGTGCAGCAAGACTGAATTAAGTGAAAGCAGGGCGGTGATGTTCATAAACTACAAGGTAAAGCTTTATACCGTTAACGATCAACAAAAAGTAGTGAATAATAAGTAGTATACAAAACATCTCTGCTGATAAATAAATGTGTGTGTGTTTTCTTTTTTTAAGGGAGGGGCAGAGGATAATTTTTGTACCCCAGAGTTTGTCAGTTCAATTGTTCAAAACGCTCAAAGTCCCAGACCATCACAGATGGCTTTTTTAAGGTTCAGATTGCACCAGATTGCACCATTTTGCATCCTTGAAAAAAAAAAATTCCGGGGGAGCATGCCCCCGGACCCCCCTAGAAGGCTCGGCGCTTCGCGCCTTCGCTGAATCTGTAACCCCCACCCCCACCCTCGACTTTTCTCAGGTCTGGCCCTGATGTCAGTGAATATAATGTGTGTGTGCCCCCCTCAATCCTGAGCAGCTTCCGCCGCCTGTGTATGATATATGTACATGTGTGTTTGTATGTGTGTTTGTGCCTTTGTGGGTGGGTGTGTGCCTGTGTGTATGTGTGTGTGTGTGAGTGGGCATGTAGAAACGACGTTACAGTGACACACTCATGGAACTCCACATGGTTTCTTTTGACTTTTTTGGAAGGGCGCCCTATTTTGACGTCAAAATAGTTCCCTGCAGAGTTAGAGCTGTTTTAGGCCTATGGTTAGGTTAAGGGTTAGGGTTAGGGTTAGGGTTAGGGTTTGGGTTAGGGGTTAGGGTTAGGGTTAGGGTTAGGGATAGGTTCAAAAATTTGAAAATGTCAAAATAATGTCACGAAAATGAAAAGTGTGTCAAAATAATCCCTGTTTTTTTCACAACAGTCATCATAATGTCGTTTTTACAAAAATGTGTGTGTGTGTCGGTGGGCACACTTACACAGTGTTATCTGGACAAATCAGTGAACATCTGCATAACGATAACTTGTATCGACCTACTTGTTTTGACTTCAGAACAATGATCCGTTAGGGTTAGGGCTGGGTTAGGGTTAGGGTTTGGATTATAGTTAGGGAAAGGGTTAGGGTTCGAACACTGCAAAGTACTTAAAAATGGGGACGAAATATGACACATTGTCAGCACAACGTATGTGGCGTTTCGGGAAAGTCATGAAAATACTGTGTAACATCGGCTGTTTGTGTGTATGTGTGTGTGTGAGAGAGAGTGTGTGCGTGTGTTTGTGCGCGTGAAAAAAACGCACAAATGGGTTTCAGACCTTGTCTTTTCTAGTAACAAATGGGTTTATTTGCTTGTAACCCATTTTTTTTTCCAGGACCCCACTTTTTTCTAAGTGCGCGGGACACGGGAGTGCTCTTTTGCTCCTTTAGTGCATGGGAGTGCAGTTGTAGTGCATAAGAGTGTTTTAAGTACACAGGAGTGCTCTATCCGGGACGGAGAAAATACAGTCAAGAAGAAACTTCGACCTATTTCGTCGCCTATAGGAGACGAACTAGGTCAACTTTTTAGCAAAGGGTTATGGTAAGGGCTAGTTGCAGCGCTGCAACTAACCCTTGCCCTAACCCTTTTCCATCAACAAAAAATGACTTTCCGATTCCTACATTCTTAAATGAACCCATTTGTGATGTATTGCAAATATGTGTGTGCGTGCACGTGTGTGTTGCTGGGTGGACGAGGACGAATAAATGTAATAATAACTGAATGTGCGTAAATATTATCTATTTTTCAGTGATTTGCTATTCCACAACCATCCAAAGTCAGGATCAAAAACCTCTCTCTCTCTCTCTCTCTCTCTCTCTCTCTCTCTCTCTCTTTCTCTCTCTCTCTCTCTCCTTCTCTCTCTCTCTCCCTCTCTCTCTCTCTTTCTCTCTCCCTCCCTCTTTCTCTCTTGATGTCTATCTGTCTTTCTCTCTTCTTTTTGTTCCCCTTGCCGTACTTCCTACCTTTCTTCTCTCTCTCTCTCTCTCTCTCTCTCTCTCTCTCTCTCTCTCTCTCTCTCTCTCTCTCTCTCTCTCTCTCGCTCTATGCACTTCTCCCCTTTCCCCCTATCTCTCTCTCTCAATCTCTCTCCATACCCTCTCTTTCCCTCTTTTCCTGACACTCTTTGGCATCCGATGTCGGCGGGGGAAAGTTACGGCTATGTCGTAATCGGTACGGCCATCGAAACTCGCTGGGCGAACGTTTCTTGATTGATCGCCCGGCACAGGGCACTGTGACTTTTTACGGGTCTCTAGGTCTATAATGCTGCTGCCACAGTCTAGTGGTTAGCGACCAGGACAAAAACAATCGATGCAAGTTTGTGCAGAGCATAAACTGGCAATCTGGACGACCGTTGAAATGCTGGGTGGATCACCTCCACATGACTCTCTTACTACTTAAGGATCTTGAGGTCTTAAATCTGTGGCCTTACTATAGAGGACCCCTCAACGCCAACGTGAAGTCAAATGTTGACATTCTCTGTTAGGTCCTGTATCGGCCAGCGCCTTGAGCCGCTCTTGAAATGGAAAAAAGCTCTATACAAGAGCAATAATCATTGTCAGCCATTATCCATTATTTTACTTATTTAATCGTTCTGATACTCCTTCGTAGGAGAGTATAAACCGAGGTCTAATCTGCCAACACACGCATTCCATCGTACTGACTTTAAAGATCCTTACGCTCATGTCCTCGACGTGTAAGTGCCGGCTACAGAAATACAGCCCAGCACAGGACTGTGCTCAGTTGTGTGGAGGTCCGACTACGCGCTCAAAGGCTGGAAAAGCGCTATATAAAGGTAATTACATTAAAAAAAGCTCTTTTCCAGCTCAAGAGCTGCTCAAGGCGCTGGCCGATACAGAATCTAACTCAAGCCACCCGAGGCGCCAACTTGAAACCTTTGGGCGCATAGCCTGACGCCCAGACAACTGAACTCTACCCAGAGCGAGCAGGCACGGGGGAAAATGACCTAGTACTTGCTGGGTGTATATTTTGTGCACCCGGAACTCACTGTAGGACATGAGCGTCAGGATCTTTAACATCCGCGCCATGGATTGCGTGCGTGCACAGACTAGACCTCAGTTTGTACTCTCATCCATCACCTACACCAATCAAAAGATGATTACTATGTGTTCAGACGATATACCTTATTAGCTGGATGTTGCACCAGAACGACACGAACGTTTCTCAACTAGTAACTGTCACACCATTCGCACGGAAGTTGCGTGCATCTCATCGTGTCCTTGCATCTCATCGTGTCCTTGCATCTCATCGTGTCCTTGCATCTCATCGTGTCCTCTGTTACAGTGATTGTTTGCGCCTCTCTTGACACACAGGCACTTGAATGTGTTTTGTCATCACACGCTTCAAATAGTGTCTTAAACAGTCAAGTCCACGAGTCTGTATTCTTCAAAACAAGGACAAATCTGGTGTGTTACAGTGTTAGCGATGTATGGAGACACACACTCACACAGCATAAGCACTCACATACACCAAATCAAACATAATAAAATATAATAAGACAAGAGCATTGGCTATTCTCATCGCACGTCCAGTACACACAAGACAGCCTAGATTTTCAAAATTTCTGTTCACTTTCCACATTGCTTTGTACACACAAACTGTCTTTCCACTGATTACACCCCCGAAAGGAACGCCTCTTCCTCTCCCCCACCCCATAAAGGAAATAAGAATTCCTCGATATTGACAAACAAACCCCAAGACTCAACTTCATCAAAAGTTACAACAATAGCACCACCAACAACAGCAAGAACCATGTAGAAGGAAGCCTGACACAAACACCAGGGAGTTAGATGGAAAAGTCAATACCAGACAAATAGGCCTACAAGCAAGCAGTCTGTTATCAATTATCACAGCAGTAGCAAAGGCATTACAATCATCATCAGCACCACCATCAACAACAAGGTCTACAACAACTGCAGCATGACCGTCACCACCATCATCATCATCGTCATTTATTTATTTATTCATTTTTAAATTGCGCTTTCCAGCACAAGAGCTACTCAAGGCGCTGGTTGCTACAGGATCTAACTCACAAGGCGCCCACCTGGGACCTCTGGGCGCATAGTCTTGACGACCACAAGCTTGAGCACACATGTGGGCGACCAGGGAGGAGGAGAAGAGAGGACCTACTGCGTGCTGGGTGTATGTGTGCAGCCGGCACTCACCGGTCTAGGACATGGGCGTCAGGACCTTTAAAGTCTATTCGATGGAATGCGTGCACGGACTAGACCTCGGTTTATACTCTCATCCGCAGTAGCAGCTACATTAGTCGCGGGATCAAAGTCATCTTCATGATCATCATTAGCAACAGTAGCAGCAGCACCGCCATCATTATCACCATCATGAGCAATAGCAGGAGAAGCAACAGGAGCACATCAACGACAACAACAACTATTGCAGCTGCTGCTGCTATTACTACTACTACTACTGCTACAGGATGCTATCACGCGATTTTTCTTCTATCGAACTCAAAACGCGGCGATCATCATCACTCCGCTACAATCACAACCATTCTCGTTATCATTAACATCACTGTCACTATAGCTCCCTTCTACCTAACGCCCCTCCCCGCACTAATCATCATCATCATCATCATCATCATCATCATCATCATCATCATCATCATCATCATCATCATCAATCATCATCATCATCATCAATCATCATCATCAATCATCATCATCATCATCACGCCACAGATAGCGGTGACAAATAGATAAACAGAACCGGGCAATAAATCTGCGCTTCTTTCTCCAACCCAGACAAACCGGTTTTCGTTTGATGTCACGTGACCCAGTAGCAAGCGTCACCTGATGGAGATGGCTGACTTCCGGCGAGCGGAAATGGCGCAGCCCGGGACCATGACGAGAGACAACCCTTGCTGATTGCTGGCTGGTCGGTGATGAGGGTGCATTCCCTTGTCACCAGGAAATCAGCTGGCGTGCATTGAGCTCGTCACACCTTGCTGTGTGTGTGTGTGTGTGTGTGGTGATGGTGGAGGGAGAGGGCGGGGTTGGTGTGTGCATGTATGTATATGGATGTGTGTGTATGTGTGTGTGTGTGTGTGTGTGTGTGTGTGGATATAGGTTTGGAACATCGGGCGAAAATTGTAGCAAACAAATAAACAAGGAAACTAAACATTCGGTTTTAGAAATAAATAAAGTGGCCGACAAATAAGATAATACAAAAGAGGATGAAATTAAACCGTAAATTATAACAGAAATAAGCTATACAATAACAAGAAATAAGAAGATCCAATCTGAAAGATTCCAGACATCAACAACCTGAAAGAATTGCACAAAGTTTTATAAATTGACGTTAAGCTAAACCAAACAGCCAAACAAACAGACAAAAGTAAATCAAAAACTGCCGGATTGACACAACTAACGAGAGAGAGAGAGAGAGAGAGAGAGAGGGGAGGGAGAGAGAGAGGGGGGGGAGGGAGAGAGAGAGAGTGGGAGAAAGAGAGAGAGAGAGAGAGAGAGAGAGAGAGAGAGAGAGCGAGCCAATATTTAAAATTGTAAAGTAACACCTTTGGTCTTTGGAATTTCCAATCCAAAATAACACTATAAATATACATTCCTAGTCGTAATATTAAAAAAACAACAATTCACTGTCAAAAAATTAAATATTAAAACTCAATGTCTTACTACCAATTGTTACGTTTCTGAACAACGCAGTCTTTTTACTTCACAGGGAAAAACTAGCCAAGAAACACCTTTGTATTAACAAAGGGACAAAAAGGGAATACCCTTAGGGTACAACAACCAAACAATAAAAACAAACTCTGGACATTTTAGCTTTACAACTACTAACTCTTTACGCACTAAGGTACCCATTAACTCAAAACTTCTAACTCTCTACGCACTAAGGTACCCATTAACTCAAAACTACTAACTCTCTACGCACTAAGGTACCCATTAACTCAAAACTACTAACTCTCTACGCACTAAGGTACCCATTAACTCAAAACTACTAACTCTCTACGCACCAAGGTACCCATTAACTCAAAACTACTAACTCTCTACGCACCAAAGTACCCATTACCTCAACAAACTACTAACTCTCTACGCACTAAGGTACCCATTAACTCAAAACTTCTAACTCTCTACGCACTAAGGTACCCATTAACTCAAAACTTCTAACTCTTTACGCACCAAGGTACCCATTAACTCAAAACTACTAACTCTCTACGCACTAAGGTACCTATTAACTCAAAATTCCCAAAGATTTACTGTCGATGTGGACAGTATTACATTGCCTTCGACGGTTAGGCAAATGTTGACGTTGATGTCTTGAACAGCGCGATCATCCAAATCATCAGACATGCTCATGGCGCAGGCAAGGATTCTGTTTGTCTCTCTGTCTCTCTCTCTCTCGCGCGCTCTCTCTCTGTTTTAAAATGGGATGGATCCCTGATCTGTTTCCATTTCATTGTTTTGAGCCCATTACTAAAGATTATAACAGCTAAAGCCGGCAGTCTCAAAGCCAAACGTTCACTTGGCACAGCAAGAACTATTAAAAAAACTTAAAAGAAACAACAACAACAACCCCACACGCACCAAATAATCAGATACAGTCAACAGTCTCGAAACCAAACGTTCACTTCACACCCCTAGAAGTTAAAACAAGTACCGCCAACAGTTTGAAAGCCAAACTAAGACTTCGTACTTCAGAGAACGTAAAGATTAAAACAGGTGAAGTCAGCAGAAAGCTAAAGGTGCACTTTGTACACAAATACACAAAAGAACTAAAGAATTAACAGACGTTTAGCGATGCATAGACCCAGATCACAAGAAGTCTGGGACAAGTGTTATTGTCTGGAACTATGGTTTAGAATCGCTTCATCCATCTGACGTCAACAGTCTCGAATCCAAAAATGCACTTTGCAGAAATAGGAAAGAGAGAGGAGGGAGGGGGCAAAAAAAATCGAAGTCTAATGGACCTTTCTTATCTTCACTGGAAGCGATGGCACAGGAGAGCGTTCGAAGGGAGATAACTCACACCTGCCCACGATGGTGTCGCGTTTTCCACTAATGAACAGCAATGCTGGTGACGGCGGAAAGGTGAGACTGCTCGCTCTTCATTAGTTGCCGCCTGCGTACTCCGACATAAACACAGAATTTGAAATGTTTTCAGATTCTGCCTCGTAACATTTCCTAGTGGAAAATAAGAAAGAGAAACTGCGATTTTAATTCTTTTGCTTGGTTGTATTTTTTTTCTTCTTCTTTGTGCTCTTCACTTTCTTGTTGCTGTTATTGTGATTGTTGTTTTTGCTGTTGTTGTCGCTTGCTCCGATACTAAAGAGAAAGAGAATTGCTGTAGTATTAACTTGTTGACTTTTATTCTTACAACTCTTCTTGTTGTTGTTGTTCTTTTTTAAAATTTTTAATCAAAGGTGATTTTATGTATTTGTCCCACCGCCGTAGCTCAAGTGGTAGAGCGTTCGCCTGTCACACCGATGACCCAGGTTCGAATCCCGTGATGAATTCACAAAAAGTGGCCATTTTTCACTGTCCATTTTAGCAGTATGATTGCTCTGGTGGTTCAATGTGTAGTTAGTTCCCTACCTCTTGTTCCCTGGGATGGTTATCCCCGCCAGTGGTGGGGGTAGACGTTCAACCTCAACGTTCATTCATGTCATGTATTAAAGGTTGCTCTTCACCAGTCAGATCTAAATTTCTTAAACTGAAAGGATCGCGCAAGAAGTTTGAACAAATTATTTGGCTTGTTGTTTGCTGTTGTTGTTGTTTGTTGTTGTTGCAGCTGCTGCTGCTGCTATTATGGCGAATAGCAAAATTACGACTTGCAATTTACCAAAATCAAAGCTAGATGTATACATGTGTGTGTGCGCGTGTGTGTGTGTATGTTCTATCTATCTATCTATCTATCTATCTATCTATCTATCTATCTATCTATCTATCTATCTATCTATCTATCTATCTATCTATCTGTCTGTCTGTCTGTCTGTCTGTCTGTCTGTCTGTCTGTCTGTCTGTCTGTCTGTCTGTCTGTCTGTCTGTCTGTCTGTCTGTCTGTCTGTCTGTCTGTCTGTCTGTCTGTCTGTCTGTCTGTCTGTCTGTCTGTCCGTCCGTCCGTCCGTCCGTCCGCCCGCCCGCCCGCCCGCCCATCCATCCATCCATC
>CM072523.1:54450160-54462660 GCA_036898135.1 Oncomelania hupensis
GAGAGAGAGAGAGAGAGAGAGAGAGCCGATCCACATACAGCGTATCAGACGAAGTGATGCTTTTGTTTTGCACTGCTGTTGGCACTGCTAAATGGCAGAAATCTGTAGAGGAGGATTGTCCTCCATTTCCCGTTTGTCTAAGTTACTTTCCGCCGAATGCTTTCCTTAATGGCTTTTTAGCTTTATTTCTTTTTTTTTAGCCTGTTTTATTATGTTTATGACCCCGAGCTTCCTGCATGTCCCTGCGACATTGAGTGGGATTGTTGTCGTGTAGGTATGTGTGTACCTGAGCCTTAGAGTGTGTGTGCGTCGACTGGAATGTGTGTGTTTGTATGTGTATGTAACGGAGGTTTTTTATGTATTATAATCTAAATAAATATATGTATAACTACTTATGGTGTAATGAATGAGTGTGTGAGTGTGGCTGTCTGACGTTCAGTATATTATAAGGTGTGTGTTCTATCTCTGTTTACTATACTCATACACTGCCACACACGTACTTACAGACAAAGACAAAGAATACACAGCTATTTCTCTTTGCCCTCTGTTATTCTATTCTCATTCAATTATTCTCATATACACAGTAAATCCTTCACGTATACAACAAGTTACAGATACATTAAATCATACGATTCTTTCCAGTATATAAATAAATCACACAGCTGATAAATAAGCACACGTAGTTAATGTAGTACTTTTACCCAGTTACGTTGATGGGTGCACATACTTTCAGAGTTCAACGCTAGCAGAAGTCGTTGTCCTTTCTAAGGACGTCACTCGACTCTTCTCTTTTCCATTAGCACCGGAGCACAGAAAATGTCACAGTTTTTATTTAGGCCTACTGACCGTGTTACGCGGATCAAACACTCCCGGCGCGGTATTCACAGCCGACGCTGGGGTCACAGCCACACACTGAAGACGCTGCAGTTGTCTTCGTGGCGTTGATCCGGACATTCACTTCGGCACCGTTGTTGCAATTCTGCACCAGTGATGGTATCCGAAGGAGAGCTACGGCGATGATGGTGTCCGCATCAGGTCAAGCCAGTGATGTCATGGGGACCAGATCCATCCGCCGCACATCAGGGGTCCTTTGCTCCGTAACCGCTCCGCTGTATACAACATGTACACAATCGTAAATTTTTGCTCTTATCCTTAAAGAGACTGTATGTCTTTATGGCTCACATTGAGCAAGGATCATTTCCATTTGTAGAATGTCTCTACACGCCACCACAATCACTACAATCACTACTGTCACCATTCCTGTGACAATACCTAGTATAGCCACTTTACACACATTGCATAGGCTACACACAAGGGACTATGAGCCAAATATTACAAACACAGCTCACCTTCATTTTATAACATATTTATACCCATTCATTCATCAATAGATATACAAACTACACAACTGAAATACGTTCCTATTTCAGCCCCATATCCACACATGAATGAATATAAAAATGGCATCATAATTACAAACTGAGTCACACATACATGTATACACATGATCAAATAAATATTGACACGAGTTATCGAACTTTGTTTTCAAACATGGGTTCTTCTGTACCCTAAACGTACTAATTTACAAAAAGCAATATTTTCCCTTTTCGTAAAGATAGCTTAGCAGTTCATTATAAATACCACTAATAATAATAATAACAATAAATACCTGTATTCTTTATACAGCAAAAGTAATTCCTAAAGAATCAGGTCTTTCTAGAGCACCCACGTCCTGTCACTAAGGCTGATGTATAGTCTCTGCTCTAACAACAGTTCACAAACTATTCGAAAAATTTCGCAGTGACGTCATCACGTCTTCATACACAAATGTGTACGAACTGCGGTCGTTACACTACCCCCCTCCCAAAGAAAAAAAGAACCGACCGAGGTTATTTTTTACAAGTTCTGAGGATAATGTCAAAACACAGCAACGACCACGAAACCTTGATCTATGGAACCGATTGATCACGATCAGCGCGTGACAAAAGATCCGCGAACACATTCTGTGTACCTGGAAGTGGTTCAAGAGTGAATCTGAACTCTTGTAAGGACAAGGACCAACGCATGATGCGGGAATTCTTAAAACGACTTGTATGCAAGTACGTCAGCGGTCTGTGATCAGTCTGAAGGACGAAGTCAACCCCCCAGAGAAATTTGGAAAATTTCGAAATAGCCCAAACAATAGCCAAACATTCCCTTTCTATCGTGCTATATCGGGTTTCTCTGTCGAGCAACTTTCTGCTCGCAAACGACACGGGGTGAAGAGTTTCCTCCAACTCCTGAAGCAGCACAGCACCCAATCCCGTAGAACTAGCATCCGTGCGCAAAATGAAAGGTTGGTCCAGCCTAGGTAACTGAAGAACAGGCGCAGAAGAAAAAATGTGTCTGATCTTAACCAACGCTTCCTCACAAGCAGGAGTCCACGCAATTGTGCGCGCTTTCGTCTCCTTTGTGAGATCGGTAATGGGAGCCGTGATAGTTGCGAAAGCAGGGACATATCTTCTATAAAAACTCAACAGCCCTAACAGGGAACGGACCTGCTTTCTGGTAGTCGGAGTAGGGATGGCCAAAATCTTTTCTATCTTTTTCTTTTCTGGACGCAGCATCCCCTCTCCCACCACATGTCCAAGAAACTCCAGACTTTTGTAGCCAGACGCGATCTTAGCCGGTCTCGCCGTCAAATTGTAGTGAAGCAGCTTGTTCAAAACTCCTCTAACATGCACCAAATGATCTTGGAAAGTAGCACTATGAACCAAAACATCGTCAAAGAAGTTCATGGAATTGGCCTCATCAAGTTCGAGCATCCTCATCATCCGGGCAAACACTGCAGGAGCAGAAACCAAACCAAAAGGCATTCTAATCCATTGGTAGAGACCAATGTGCGTTGCGAACGCCGTCTTGTGACGATCCACCGGGCTGACAATAATCTGCCAGTAGCCCTTAGAAAGATCAATACGTGTGAAAAACGTACTGTTCGCAAGCCTTGTGAACAACTCGTCCACATCTGGAATAGGCTCCGCATCAAAAACTGTAATTTTGTTGAGGGCTCTGTAGTCAATGCAAAATCTACAAGCGCCATCTTTCTTTTGAACCAAGACAACAGGTGATGAATATGCAGACTTTGACTTCTCGATCACACCCAGATCAAGCATGACTTGAATTTCTCTTACGACTACCTGCTTGGAAGAGAAAGGTAAATCATAAGCCCGTCGACGAACTGGAACATCAGTCGTAAGTTTGACGTCAAGGAATAGATTTCCATTGAATGCACCGGGTCTTGATGTCAACACCGTAGGAAAATCTGCAAACACTGAATACAGGGACTGACCATCAGAATCAGAGAGATCATTGTTGAAATCGATCTTTGAAATGTCCTCGTCATTGACAGACGACAACATGAGAGGAATAGTGGGAAGACCACCAACATCATCATCATCTTGGACAACACCAATAGCCACTGATGGGACAGTATGCCAATCTGGAACGTCAGCATGAGGAACATCACACTGAGGTCCAACATCCTCAACATCTGGAAGCAAAAAAGTAGAAATGGAAGACCAGTCAACTAAAACACCTGTTGACAACCGTGTAGAATCCTCAACAATACCAACAGCAGCATCAACACGACGAAGATATCGCTTGAGCATGTTTGCATGGAAAATCTTCGACTTGCCTTTCACAAGAATTCTATAATCTGGATGAAGACATTCCTGTACAAAATAAGGACCTGACCATGTCATAAGAAGTTTGTTAGAGTCAGTGGGAAGAAGAACAAGTACCTCATCATGAACAGAAAAAGTTCGTGCTTTTGCACGACGATCAAAGTACCTTTTGTTCTTGACAGACGAATCTGCAGAGTTTTGGGAAGCAATTTCACAAACTTCAGAAATAATATTCTTCAGGTCAAAGAGGTAATTGTACAATGGCTTCGCTGATGTATCACTAGAGTTGTGATCTTCGGTCCAGAAATCAGCAATGAGAGAAATGGGACCTCTCGGTTTGCGACCGAACATCAGTTCGAAAGGACTGAAACCTGTACTTTCTGACGGCAATTCTCTACATGCGAAGAGCAATGCAGGAAGATAGCGATGCCAAGCTTTAGGTTGAGAATGAACAACCTTTCGAAGCATAGATTTCAAAGTGCCATGAAACCGTTCAACAGTACCATTTGCTTGAGGATGGTAGGGCGAAGTACGGATGGCTTGAGTACCACACAAAGCATGAAACTGTTTCATCAAATCTGAGTTGAACTGAGAACCTTGATCTGAAAGAATTTCCTTGGGAAAACCTAACCTTGAAAAAATACTCATCAAAGCCTCAGCAACTGCAACAGAAGAAATATCCTTCATAGGAACAGCTTCGGGAAACCTAGTAGCTAAGTCAATCAAAGTCAGAATATATCTATGACCTTCAACAGATGGAGGAGACAAAGGCCCAACTAGATCAATAGCGACCCTCTCGAATGGAGTCGAGATAAGAGGCATAGTCGCCAAAGGAACAGGGGGAACCTTTCCTTTTGAAATTGTTTTCTGGCAAATGTCACAAGTGTGAACATAAGCACTCACATCAGCAGAAACACCAGGCCAAAAGAATTGGGATAGAATCCTAGTCAAAGTTCTACGAACTCCACAATGACCTGCCAAAAGTTGATCATGCGCAGCAATCATGACTGAAGTACGAAGTTTTTCAGGAACAACAACCTGATGCAAAATATCCTTGGATTTCTGATACCTTCTGAACAAAATATCATCTTTAAAATAGAAAGTATAGGTAGCAGAACCAACAACCTTGTCTTCACCTGAAACAGCTAACTTAAAACAACCTTGCAAAGTAGCATCACCTTTCTGCAACTGAATAAGTTCAACACGAGTGACCTTCAAGTCATCGCACACAGTGACAAGAGGTTTGTGCGGGAGATCCTGCTTCCTAGCCTGAGCACGAGTAGTGACAGCAGCAACAGGGACATCAGCAGCAGCAGCAACTTTGGTATCTTGGGTCTGCTGAACAATCAAACCTGGAATATTTCCTACAATCAAGTCAGCAACTGGATCCTCAAGAACACAACAAACCAACTCTCCAACAAAATATGGACAAGAAACAACAACCTTAGCCTGCTGATAAATGTTTATCTCTCCACCAAAAGTTTTACAACGAACAGTACCTGGTACATACTGCTCATCAGAAACCAAACGTTTTCGAACACCACAAATGGTAGCACCTGTGTCTCGCAGAACTGAGCAAGCAGTAGAGTTTACAGAACCAACTTCTAAATGCAAGTGACCAGGTGTCTGATCAAAAACAGAACAAACAACTTCAGAGTCTACAGGGACAACTGCACAACCTGAGCTTGATTTATTAGTCTTATCATCTGAAGCTGTGGCTTTCTTTACAACAAAGGGACAAGCTTTTCTAGTATGACCACCAATGTTGCAAACAGGGCAAGGGTTTTGACTATTTCGAAGGGGACATTGTTTAGGACCATGACCTTTACCATCACAAAGAGGGCAATTATCAAAATTGGTGTAAAATGAACCACCTCCACGTCCACGTCTGTAAGATCCCCGAGTTTGATCAAAACGACCTTCGACCTTTTGGTTCGAATCTGTGTATGTTGGGTCTTTCTTTTGAAAACCACCACGATTTCTCCAATAGCCACGACCTCGATAGTTGGAGTAACCCCCGCGAGAATCTGCAGAGCCAGCAGCAGCTTGCGATTCCTCAGCTACATCAACTGATCCTACTGAACCGAAAATTGTAGCAGCCGATTTGCGTGCTAAGTTCTTTCCAGGACGAGCAAGACGATAACTTTCAGCAGTTTTAACCATATCATCCAATGTGACAAGTCCACGCTCGCGAATGAAAGTAGCGAGATCTTGTGACACACATTCTAGAAACTGTTCACCTAACACAAGATTCATTATTCCTTGCATGTTTCTAGGAACACCGGACAAAGCTATCCACCTATCAAACAATCTGTTCAGTTCAATACCAAATGTTTGGAAAGGTTCGTTTGAGTCTGGTCGGACTTCACGGAATTTCTTGCGAAAACCTTCAGCAGTACACTGGAACTTCTTAAGCAAATTGTCTTTCAATGTTGGATAATCAACCTGACCATTTGCAGCAAGACTATGGTACAAGTTCAGTGCATTACCTTCTAACAAAGCTGAAAGAAATGTAACCCATTTGCTTTTATCCCAGCCAAGGGCTGTAGCATGAGTCTCAAAACGAAAAAGGTATGAATCTATGTCATCTTGTCTTTCTTTGAAAAGAGGCAACTTGGGATAGACAGGCCTAGCACCAAAAGAATTACTATCTCTACCTCTGTTTCCAAAACCCGTATCTTGTTCCTCAGGTCTATGTTCAGAACGAAACTCAAATTCCTTTTGTTTAGTTTTCTCTCTCTCTTTTTCTAACTCAACATCTGCTTGTTTATTTGCTTGTTCAACTTCTGCTTGTTTTTTAGCTAATTCAACCTTTTCTAGCTCAACATCTGCTTGTTTTTTAGCTTATTCAATGTCTGCTTGTTTTTTAGCTAGTTCAATTTCTGCTTCCATTTTTTTTTCATCTCTCAATCTTTGTCTCTCAAGACGATCAAAACAATCCTGTACATATTTCCCACGTTCTTTTTCAGGAATACCCAAAGTTGTAGCTTGAGCAATAAAAGATTGGAACAACTGATCATAATCATCAGACATGGCTAAGTACAATGTAGATAAACAACCAACAAAAAAAAAAATTACTATAAAAGTATCAAAGTGTTCAACCAGTAAATCAATAAAATATCAAAGTGTCAAAATAGTAATGGCAAAATGCAATCAATCAAACAACTATAAATTGCTCAACGGATCTTATGAAAACAATTAAGTTTTTTTCAAAAGCAGCTTTTCAATACAATGCACAATTCAAGTTATAATGAAAGCAGTCAAGTCTTAATGTAAACAAAGCAAATTATATATTATATTATCCAAATATGTTTTACAAGTTGTGAAGCAATGACAAAAAATCTTTTTAAATATCAAATGGAATACACCGAGTCAATATATTCACAACATATGTTGAAGAACTTCAACTGAAGTTGATAATAAGCACAATGAATATACAGTGAAAGATTAAATTACTAAGTTAAGTTTTTATCCAAAATTTGTTCTAACAGTCTTTTAGTTTCAAAGTAGGATAATATTATTATGTATAATCACAGTAATAAATCTATTCACAAGTATTAAAAGTTTGTATTAATGTCAATAGGAATTTAAAAAAAAAAATTTAAATAAATTTCTAAGTCAAATAAAATATACCAACGTTCAACACTCACAATCAAATTTGTTACCTCCCTTTCCCCAAGAGAATAATTATATAAACAGTGTAAAAAACTATCCTAATGAAAAATATATACAATGCCCACAAAGGAAATATTATTTAAACAAAGTTATTAAATAAAGAATTATGAAATGAGAAAAAAAAATTAATTCTCAACACAATAAACACTATAACTAAATAATACTATAATACCAAGTTGACGGCCAAAGGAAAATAAAGTCAACCAAATAACAAAGTATTATGAAGGTTAATTTTATAAATAATAAAAATTAAATACTATCACACTAACTACTATACTACTCTATATCCAATTAAATTCAAAGTCAAACAGAATTACTAAACCAAATAAAATCACAAACAAAACTATCAATACTAACAATCCAACATGAACCAAAGGAGACAATGTATCAACAACTAAACTAAATCAAGGGAAACAATTTAGCAACAACCAAGCTAAATCAAGGGAAACAATTTAACAAGGATAACCCAGTATAACTACATACATAAATACAGAATATTATAATATCAAACTCAATGCAATTCAACAACACAATGAATAAATAAAATAAATCAAATTAAATGGGGCTGAAATCCTAATACTATAACCTACTTAAAATAAGGGCAAAGAGAACATACACCCAAACACACGCATGAAAGGACAGAACCCTACACAGCAAAGAACTAACCAAAAATAAACAATCCCACTAACAGAAGAACAGAGCCGGAAATAAGAAAATAGCAACCCGCAGGCAGAAAAAGAATTAAGCCCTTAGTGCCCAGAAACTGTACACAGGCACAGCCGTTACGCCGGAGACGGCATTGTCACACAAAACAAAACATCACAGTCATACACAATATAATCAAGAATTTCAAGGGAAATAAGCCCACTAGTCTAACTGTATATAAATATAATAACTAGTGGTGCCCTCAATAAATATAAATATGTATGACTTAATGCTAACACAGAGAGAGTCTAGGGTCACCAAATGTAACGGAGGTTTTTTATGTATTATAATCTAAATAAATATATGTATAACTACTTATGGTGTAATGAATGAGTGTGTGAGTGTGGCTGTCTGACGTTCAGTATATTATAAGGTGTGTGTTCTATCTCTGTTTACTATACTCATACACTGCCACACACGTACTTACAGACAAAGACAAAGAATACACAGCTATTTCTCTTTGCCCTCTGTTATTCTATTCTCATTCAATTATTCTCATATACACAGTAAATCCTTCACGTATACAACAAGTTACAGATACATTAAATCATACGATTCTTTCCAGTATATAAATAAATCACACAGCTGATAAATAAGCACACGTAGTTAATGTAGTACTTTTACCCAGTTACGTTGATGGGTGCACATACTTTCAGAGTTCAACGCTAGCAGAAGTCGTTGTCCTTTCTAAGGACGTCACTCGACTCTTCTCTTTTCCATTAGCACCGGAGCACAGAAAATGTCACAGTTTTTATTTAGGCCTACTGACCGTGTTACGCGGATCAAACACTCCCGGCGCGGTATTCACAGCCGACGCTGGGGTCACAGCCACACACTGAAGACGCTGCAGTTGTCTTCGTGGCGTTGATCCGGACATTCACTTCGGCACCGTTGTTGCAATTCTGCACCAGTGATGGTATCCGAAGGAGAGCTACGGCGATGATGGTGTCCGCATCAGGTCAAGCCAGTGATGTCATGGGGACCAGATCCATCCGCCGCACATCAGGGGTCCTTTGCTCCGTAACCGCTCCGCTGTATACAACATGTACACAATCGTAAATTTTTGCTCTTATCCTTAAAGAGACTGTATGTCTTTATGGCTCACATTGAGCAAGGATCATTTCCATTTGTAGAATGTCTCTACACGCCACCACAATCACTACAATCACTACTGTCACCATTCCTGTGACAATACCTAGTATAGCCACTTTACACACATTGCATAGGCTACACACAAGGGACTATGAGCCAAATATTACAAACACAGCTCACCTTCATTTTATAACATATTTATACCCATTCATTCATCAATAGATATACAAACTACACAACTGAAATACGTTCCTATTTCAGCCCCATATCCACACATGAATGAATATAAAAATGGCATCATAATTACAAACTGAGTCACACATACATGTATACACATGATCAAATAAATATTGACACGAGTTATCGAACTTTGTTTTCAAACATGGGTTCTTCTGTACCCTAAACGTACTAATTTACAAAAAGCAATATTTTCCCTTTTCGTAAAGATAGCTTAGCAGTTCATTATACCACTAATAATAATAATAACAATAAATACCTGTATTCTTTATACAGCAAAAGTAATTCCTAAAGAATCAGGTCTTTCTAGAGCACCCACGTCCTGTCACTAAGGCTGATGTATAGTCTCTGCTCTAACAACAGTTCACAAACTATTCGAAAAATTTCGCAGTGACGTCATCACGTCTTCATACACAAATGTGTACGAACTGCGGTCGTTACAGTGTATGTGTGTGTGTATGAATGTGTGTGTATGTATGTAAGTATGTGTGTGTATGTATGTGGGTTTGTGTAATATTTGTTAAGTTTTCTGTATTTGTTAAGTTTTCCTTTGGCATTGCTACCGTTCTTCACATATGTTTTATTTAGGTTTCGCCTTTAGTCACAACTCTTCCCCTCCTCCTCTCTCTCTCTCTCTCTCTCTCTCTCTCTCTCTCTCTCTCTCTCTCTCTCTCTCTCCCTAGGCCCTCTCTACAATCTGCAATCTCTACAAGGTACTTAACAATGTTGCTGATTGGTGCAGGTTAAATCATATGTTACTGAATCCAGCTAAATCAAAAGCCATGTTAATAACAACTAGGCAAAAGCATCAGCGGGCTCCGCTTTCTCTTGATTTAGTCGTGAATGGAAATAATATTAAACAGGTTAAAAGTCATAAACGTTTAGGGGTCCTCGTAGACAACAAACGTAGTTGGCATTCACATAATTATTGAAAATCTTTGTAAAACTCTCTCAACAAAATTATTTATGTTGTCTAAGCTTCAATCTATCATAACTGCAGATGCTAAAAAGCTTTTTTATAATGCTCATATCAAACCTCACATTGATTATGCATCAACAAAAGGTCGCTGGTTCGAATCCCGGATTGGTCAACGTGTGATCATATTATTTTCCCCTTTACCAACAACTGGCCCGCTGGTGTCAGTATAAATCGGTCCAGTAGTCACCTATATGCGAAAGTGTCGTGTGACTATAATCTACAAACAACAACAACAACAACAACAATATGGGACAGCTGCAGTGATGCCTTGTTTAAAAAGATTAATTCTATTCACCGCAGAGCTGCAAAATTACTTATCTCCAACACTTCCATCGATACTGATTCAAAATTAAAACTAGCTGGTATGCTTCCCCTTAACAAACATCTTAATTACAATAAAGCCGTTTTAATGTACACAATACTAAACAATAGAGCTCCTGATTAGTTAAAAGTACTTTTTAGCAAACCTTCATCTTGTTGTTCAATTTTGTGACATAATTTAACCTTGCCACAGCCACGCTTAGACATATTTAAAACATCTCTGTCATATTTTGGTCCAAGTATGTGGAATTCTCTACCACAAGAGATCAAGGAAAGTAAATCATTAACATTGTTTAAAATTAGACTCCACAAATTTCCATTTTCCCTTGCTCCTAATATCTAAGATGATTGTATATGTGATGATATTCTGGGGAAGATACGTTTATCTTACTAGGGGGTAAGACTTAATGATAGATGGGCGATGTGCTACAACTATCGATCGTTCTTTTACCAGAATTCCGAAGTTGTGTGAGAGACAGATCACGGCACTTGGGTCACATAAAATTTATATTTGTTCTCGGGAATCTTAGTATCATTTGGCTCAACTTGAGAACCGGGATGACTAATCAAAAGACTAGATTATTATGTCTCGAGAGAAGAAAACTAATAGCTACACAACAATATAAATAGAATGACACCAGTCGTATGTATGTAATTTCACTTTTTATATATTCAACACAAACTTGAACATTTCTGCATTAACCGGTAAATTAATAAGTAATATAGTTCAAAGTGCTGGGAAAGTTCTTTAGCAGGTTTCCTTCATCATTTGCTAACTGCGGTTACGATTTTCACTGTTCGTAGTGTACTAAATATTCTAGTAGTCTTCTAGGTTTTCTCGAGGGTAAAACTCAGATGGCATTTGCGGGTGACTTATCTACTGCGCGTCGGCGAGTGATGGAGTCCTTCTGAGAAGTCTTGCCTCTCAGGTTTGAGCGGGTGAGTCGGGTCGCTCTTGTAGCTGTGGGGTTCGGACGTGGCCAGGTAGACTCTTGATTGTTCTCCTTTGGTGCCACGGGAGCGAAGGTCAGGCGTTCGTCTCCACAAACCTTATGATCACAGGGCCGACCTGTAAAAGTCGGAGCTCTGGCTACAATATTCTCGTTAGCTATAAGTGTGCGGTCTCCTCTGCAAAGTGTCTATAGCATCAGACACCTGCAGGGTTCCCATATGCACAATTCGATTCGAATCTTAAGGCTAAGATACATCAAACCACATGCATACTGTCTCAGAAACAATAATCTGTTTCTGTAACTATATATATCAAGAACATATTATCAATACATGGCAATCAATATACAATAAACATACACATATCAAAACTACTAGTGTTATCTTACTTGTAGACTCTGGGACTCGTGAAATCGTCTTTTACGTCTCTAGCACTCTCTAGATGAGATGGAGATAGACGGACACTGCAGTTTGTTCCTTTAGTTGACCCTCACAGCTGGGATTCGTTGGCGACTGACCAGCTGAGATTTGGTCCACAAAGATATGCAAGAGTTCCTAGTAGTCCTCTGACCAATCGTTTAGCTCTCTGTAACGGAGGGTTTTTATGTGTATTGTAATCTAAATAAATATATGTATAACTACTTATGGTGTATTGAATGAGTGTGTGGGTGTGGCTGTCTGACGCTCAGTATAAAGGAGTGTGTTCTATCTCTGTTTATTTTAACTTCTCATCCTTCACCACACACATGCTTTCAGACAAGGACAAAGTCTACACAATTGTTTCTCTTTGCCCTCTGTTATACTATTACTCATTCAATTATTCATATGCACATTAAACCATTCACATACACTAAATTCACAGATACATTAAATCATTT
>CM072523.1:54467660-54492660 GCA_036898135.1 Oncomelania hupensis
TCCACCATCACTCGTCCCCATTAACGCATAAAGGCCAAACTTCCGGAATATACAAGTCTCAGAGGATGCTAACTCAGAAGAAAAGAAGAAAAGATTCTACACTCTTTGCAGCTGCGTTTCAGTGCTCTGGCGTCCAGAAAAGCTGCCGTGGGCGATTCAATCTCCAGTGCTGGACAGGAAACTTCTGTCGAGCGGGTAGAGTCGACAATGATGAGAATCCCCGATGTAAGTCTCAACATGTTTAAGGAAGACGTATTTTGTTAGAGAAAAAGATTTGACGCCATAACAAGAACATACAAACAAAACAAAACATAAATATAATTTTTTTTAGAAATTGTTGACGTCATGCTTTGATGATTTTGTTGGCACAGGCGCATGCTTCGATGGACGCATCGTAATTTGTTATGCTAAAATAAATTGATAATAGGGTTATTTAATTTTTTGCAGACATGTAGGCCTACTTAGATAATAGCAACGCACGTATACACTCCGGTTTGCTCCCCTAGCAAAATTTCAAAAATCACAACTAATGTTAGGTATAGGTTGGGTTTGGGCGCGCCACTGGCTGCGACTACGCCTTCCCCAAGGGAGGCGGCCCAGAGTTTCCCGATAGAAAGGGATAATAATAAACTGTAGCATAACGCGTAAGCGTTTCCCAAAAGAAGCAATAGATGAACATTAATTAAGTGTTGGTGAACGAGAGTTCCATATATATTATAGATGTTTGAAAGCAAAAAATAGAAGAAGAAGAAGAAGAAGAAGAAGAAGAAGAAGAAGAAGAAGAAGAAGAGTTAATCCGAAGAAGAAGAAGAAGAAGAAGAAGAAGAAGATGATGAAGAAAAAGAAAAAAAATTAATCCGAAAAAGAGAAAGAACACAAAGATAGTTCACGAAGATATTTGCTTAAAAAAACAAAAATGGCGGCGGCAACGAGGTCTAAAAGACAGTGATTGCCTTCATAGCACCGCTTTGACAAAACGAGAAAGGAGCTAAGGAACTTTTTTTTATCATCATCATCATCATCATCATCATCATCATCATCATCATCATCATCATCATCATCATCATCATCATCATCATCATCGAACTTTTGGGTAAAAATGACTAATTAGCACCCTTCTTGAAACATCCAGTATAGCTTAATCTTTCTGCCGGAGACTCTAAAATGTCAATTACTACGGTGACTAGGACTGCTAGACTGAGGAAGGGTTTTGGGGTGGTGGTAAAGGAGCAAGGGGGGAGGTGGGGAGGGGACGAGAGTAAGGGATTGGGTGGAGAGGGGGGGGCAGGAAGGAAGAGATCATGTTGGGAAACAAAGAGAATGAAGTGAAAGAACTCAAGATCAGATGATAGCAAAGGAGAGAAGAAGATAAGCGGCAAGAGAGAAAGAGAGAGAGAGAGAGAGAGAGAGAGAGAGAGAGAGAGAGAGAGAGAGAAGGCGAGAGAGTGGGAAAGAGGAAAGAGAGAGAGAAATAGAGGGAGAGAGAGGAGAGAGAGGAGAGAGAGGAAGAAAGAGAGGGAGAGAGGAAGAGAGAGAGAGAGAAGAGAGAGGAAGACAGCGGGGAGAGCGAGAGAGGGATAGAGAAATAAAGAGAGAAGAGAGAGAGAGAAAGGGTAGCGGGTGAGGGTGGAGAAAAAGATGGAGAGAAGGATAGAGCGAAAGAGAGGGAGAGAGAAATAAGATAAGATAAGATAAGATAAGATAACAATTTTATTAAACAATGGTAAAAGAGTATGAACTGGGTGTGTGTGGTGTTTGTTTTTACATCTTGCCCTTGGGGCTTGTAACAATGACAATTCCTATCCTATCCTCTCCTATGCTATCCCGTAATTCGGAGGCGTAGGGGCACCACAGATGATCGTTTAACCAGCATACTCCATCTTTCTCTGTCCTCAGCAACCCTCATGGCTTCGCTCAGTGTCAAACCAGTCCATTCTCGAATGTTGTGCTCCTACCTCTTTTTCGGTCTCTCTCTTCTTCTACCTCCTTGCACCGTGCCTTGCAGAATGGTTGTTGCAAGGCCTGATGAACTGGTGACGTGGCCATACCATCGGAGATTCCGTTTCTTCACCACTTTGAGCAGGTCATCGTGTTGCCCAATGGCTAGCGTGATGGTCTGTCTGACTTCGTCGTTGGTAATGTGCTTGGTATAGGAAATGCCCAGAAGTCTTCTGTAGCACCTCATCTCCATGCTTTGTATTCTTCGTTGTAGATCTGCTGTGAGGGACCATGTCTCGCAAGCGTATAGGAAGATGGAGATGACAAGGGAGCGCAACAGTCTTACCTTGGAATGTAGACTGATGGTCCTGTTTTTCCAAATGGGCTTCAACCTTGCCAGGGCATCAGTTTTTTGTGCGATCCTGAAGAGGATTTCCTGTCGGGACCCATTGTCTGATACAATGGCTCCGAAATTTATGAAGCTATGCACTGTGTTGAGTGATTGGCCTTGGACTTTAATATCCGTATTGATGCCATTGGTGTTGTTGGTCATCATTTTGGTCTACTCTGCACTTATTTTTATTCCATAGGCTCTGGAGATGGTGGCAAGCCTCTGAACCAGCTGTTCAAGTTCTTGTTCCTCTCCAGCCAGTCGATCAATGTCATCCGCAAAACGAAGGTTGGAGATTGCTCTACCCCCCATGCTGACTGTGCCTTCGTGATCTGCAAGGGCATCTGACATGATGCGCTCTAGGAAGATGTTGAAGAGTGTTGGAGAGAGCAGACATCCTTGACGCACACCGATTGGTGTTCTGAACCCGTTTTAGATGGTGCTGCTATGGAGGACTGCACTGGTAGCCTTGTAATAATGGCTTTTGATCACTTCAATAATTTTAGGGCTGGTGTTGTACACTCTCATGGTTGCCCGCAACGGGAGTGGACAACATACCCGCGGAACTTCTTCAAGCAGGAGGGGTAGCGATTATTGACGCACTCACCATTATCTGTAAAAGACCTGCAGAGTGGGGAGTGGCCTACACCATGGACCCAATCGCTTGTCATTACTCTTCCAAAAAAGGTAATCTTCAGGAAAATTACCGCCCCATCAGCCTCATCAGCCATCCCAGCAAGGTCCGCCAAAAAATAATACTCAACAGGTTGAAACCCCAAGCTGCACAAATCATAGCTGAAGAACAAACGCGATTCAGGGCAGGGCGAAGTACCACTGAACAAATTTTCAACCTCAGAATAATCTGCGAGAAATACCTACAGCACCAACAACATCTGTATCATGCGTTCGTAGACTTTAAGAAGGCGTTTGACCGAGTCTGGCATGTAGCTCTGTGGGCAACAATGATAATTAGTAGAACAAAATAACTTCATAACAATAACATCATACTGTAACAATGTAATCAAAATCTGAGCGCGCGCGCACTCTCACACACACAAACACACACTCAAACAACTTATATAAAACGATCTAATAAAAGTTATGAATGTAGAACTCTTACTAAGTAGCTAATGAACAAATTTTAAGGTGCTGTAAAATATGGTTTATAAAGGATGTGTGTGGCTGAGGACAGGGAAAGATGGAGTACGCTGGTTAAACGATCATCTGTGGTGCCCCTACGACCTCCGAGTTACGGGATAGGATAGGATAGGATAAGATAAAAAAAAAAAAAAGGATGTGTATTTAGTGACTGCACTGCGGAGAACTTCTGAAAAGTTATTCCGTAAAATGGAACCTGAATATGACAGACTGGTTTTAAACAGACCAATTCTTGGAAATGGGATATTTAGTTTGGTAGAAAATCTGGCAGTTTTCCTAGAAAAAAGAGAAGAAAGATAGGAGGGTGTATTACCAGAAAGGATCTTGTGCATGAAAATTCCTTTATTAAATTTTAATCTGTGGGCAAGAGGTAGTATGTAGATCTGTTTGTAATCATTCAGAGAGATTTAGTTTTTAAGACTAAACATTTTAATTGCACGTTTATGAATCCTAACTAAAGAGAAAGAAAGAGAGAGAGAGAGAGAGAGAGAGAGAGAGAGAGAGAGAGAGAGAGAGAGAGAGAGAGAGAGAGAGAGAGAGAGAGGAAGAAAGAGAGTAGGGAGAGAGCGAGAGAGAAAACAAGAGAGGAAGAGAGAGAGAAAGAGAGAGGGAGAGAAAAGATGGAGAAAAGCAGAGAGAGAGAGAGAGAGAGAGAGAGAGAGAGAGAGAGAGAGAGAGAGAGAGAGAGAGCAAAAGGAAGAAAGAGAGGGAATGGGAATGGGTTGGGGAGAGAGAAGGCGAGAAAGAGAGAGAACAAGAAGGAGGATGGGAGAGACAGAATGAATTAAAATAATGAAAGAGAGAACTTTGAAGTTTAACGTCTACACTCGCCATTGGGGATACGACAGACGAAGATAACCGTCCAAGGAAAGAAGAATTAGGGGCTTAAATCAACACTGAACCAATAGAGCAATCAAAATGGCCACTGTTATCTTGTCCAGGTCAAAGCTTTTACACTGAGCTACGGCAATGGGCAGAGAGAGAGAGAGAGAGAGAGAGAGAGAGAGAGAGAGAGAGAGAGAGAGAGAGAGAGAGAGAGAGAGAGAGAGAGGGAGAGAACGAAGAGGAATAAGTCGATGTCCTTTAGAGAGAGTCATAAACACATTATTATCAAACCTTATTTAAAGGCATCGGCCATAGCCAGGACCATCAATCTACACTCCAAAGTAAGGCTACTGCGCTCCCTTGTCATCTCCATCTTCCTAAACTCTTGCGAAATATGGACCCTCACAGAAGACCTACTACGAAGAATACAAAGAATGGAGATAAGGTACTTCCGAAGACTTCTGGGCATCTTCTATACCCAGCACATCACCAAAGACGAAGTACGAAAGACCATCACACAAACCATTTGACAACATGATGACTTGCTCACAGTGGTGAATAAACGGAAACTCCGATGGTGTGTTATGGACACGTCACCAGAGCATCAGGCCTTGCAAAGACCACCCTGCAAGGAAGCAGAAGAAGAGGGAGACAGAAAAAGAGGTGGGAAGACAACATTTGAGAATGGACTGGCTTGACACTGAGTAAAGCCATGAGGAATGCTGAGGACGGAGAGATGAAATACATTGACTGACTGACTGACCCACTGAGACTTTATTGGTCTATAAAATGTACATAGAAATTTGCCTTTCACCTGCACAAACATAGTAAATGTAAAATGTAGAATCTCTTTACAAGAATGACATGTAAAAAAAAAACACCAAACAACAACAAAGTGCAACACAAAAAATAAAATAAAACAACTACTGTCCCACATCCCAAACATACTTGCGTCGTACTCTCCCGCATACACCTCTACACACCATCACAAACCAACGCCATCACGCGCAAACACCAGCCACAGGCCTACAACACACGCAACCCATGCACAGACATGATCATCACACAGGCTAAACCAAATCACACAACAGGACTGTTTGAAAAATTAAAACGCGCGCGCGCACACACACACGCACACACACACACACACACACACACACACACATACATCTCCAGACACATAAAGACCCACGAAGTTTTTACAACATTAACAAAATACTGTATTAGGCACTCGGAAACTCCGATGGTATGGCCACGTCATCAGATCATCAGGTCTTTGCAAAGACCATCCTGCAAGGCACAGTGCAAGGAGGTAGAAGAAGAGGTAGACCGAAAAAGAGGTGGGAGGACAACATTCGAGAATGGACTGGTTTGACACTAAGCGAAACAATCAGGGTTGCTGAGGACAGGGAAAGATGGAGTACGCTGGTTAAACGATCATCTGTGGTGCCCCTACGACCTCCGTGTTATGGGATAGGATAGGATAGGATAGTATAGAATAGGCACTGCTGGATCATACGTATACAAACACCCGCAGTACACACACACCGGCACACTGTTTTACACTCACAAAAATCGCACACACATACACACTCACGCACACTCACGCACACACACGCACGCACGCAGGCAGGCAAAAATTCTGGATGATTAGCTAAATTTATCGGGCAGATTGACTGACTGACTAACTGATCAGATTTTAAAAAGTCATGGAATAGCGTTTGTGAGTCGAATGGCTTTCGGCAGAAAGGCCCGGTGGAACCTGTCAGTCCTCGCGCGGCAGCTGATAAGCCTGCCGGATCTGGAGGAGGTCTGCACCAGCAGCTCGTCACACAGCGGATGGGTGGGGTCACGCTGAATGACCCCCAAGCGCTTCACTGCTTTCGCCTCGAAGTGCACCTGGCGGTCAAAGACGAGTCTGCCAATCAGCTTCCCCTGCAGCCTTTGTGACCTTGCCAGCCTGGCCTTGTCCTGCTCTTTTAGGGCTGCTGAAGAAGCACATGCTCTTGTAAGTCAGTACGGACACCACCGTCGCCCCTTAGAAAAGGAGATGATGTCGCTGACGAAGGCTGAAGGATGGATTGCGCCCAAAATCTCCTTTCTTGCTGTACTCTCTCTCTCTCTCTCTGTCTCTCTCTCTCTCTCTCTCTCTCTCTCTGTCTCTCTGTCTCTCTCTCTCTCTCTCTCTGTCTCTCTGTTTCTCTCTCTCTCTCTCTCTCTCTCTCTCTCTCTCTCTCTCTCTCTCTCTCTCTCTCTCTCTCGTCTTCTCTGTAACATCGACTGGTTGTGGATTAGCATGTAGTTCTTCGGAGTCAGCTCAGCTTCATGTTTGTATGTTACGCGATAAGCAATCGCGTGTTTGTATGCTTGTGTGTGCGTATATAAGTGTGAGCGTACGAGTTTGTATGTTAGTCAGTGTATAAATCAAATTACAAATGTTAATTTTGAGTTCTCTCTCTCTCTCTCTCTCTCTCTCTCTCTCTCTCTCTCTCTCTCTCTCTCTCTCTCTCTCTCTCTCTCTCTCCCCTAGACTAAAAAAAGCACCATTGGGAAGATCGTTGTTTAATGTTGTGGTTTTTTTTTCCCTGAGGGAGGAATCGCGTGCTACAAAGTACCTTAGTCAGTCTGATGGAACCGTATAACGACCACACACAACATCTTCAAAGTCAACATCGCCGTAGCTCAAGTGGGAGAACGTTCGCCTGGCACACCGATGACCCAGGTTCGAATCCCGCGGTAAGTGGTCATTAAAAAAAAAAATTTCCTTCTTAGCCGCATGATGGCTCTGGTTGTTCAGTATGGATTTAGGTCATTACCACCCTCTTGCCTGGGATAGTTATCCCTATCTGCCGTATCGCCAATGGTGGGTGTAGACGTTACACTTCAATGGTGGGTGTAGACGTTTCACTTCCTTCAATGGTGGGTGTAGACGTTACACTTCAATAATGGGTGTAGACGTTACACTTCCTTCAATGGTGGGTGTAGACGTTACACTTCAATGGTGGGTGTAGACGTTACACTTCCTTCAATGGTGGGTGTAGACGTTACACCTCAATGGTGGGTGTAGACGTTGCACTTCAATGGTGGGTGTAGACGTTACACTTCAATGGTGGGTTTGGACGTTACACTTCAATGGTGGGTGTAGACGTTACACTTCCTTCAATGGTGGGTGCAGACGTTACACTTCAATGGTGGGTGTAGACGTTACACTTCAATGGTGGGTGTAGACGTTACACTTCAATGGTGGGTGTAGACGTTACACTTCAATGTTCACTCATTCAGTCAATCAAGATCATCAAGCCAAAAACGATTAGGTCATTCAAGACCGCACAGTGGTCTGGTGTGTGTTAATCTAGCATACAATATACGACAGTGAACATTTCCCGATACAATACAATACAGTACAGTACAATACAATACAATACAATACAATACAATACAATACAATACAATACAATACAATACAATACAATTACAATACAAAAGAAAACTATGGATGGATGTGTATTTGGTGTGTGTGAGGGTGGATGAGACAGGTGAGCGTGTATGTTGGTATAGGTCGCCGCGCTTTGAGCCTGATTGATTTGGGGAAAGGCGCGTATATAGCATCCTGTATTATTATTATTATTATTATTATTATTATTATTATTATTATTATTATTATTATTATTATTATTATTATTATTAAAATACAACGTTATTTATCTCAACCTCAGCAATGGCAGTGATAGTATTAGCACATTAAAATCATATGACATACACACAGCGAACAATTACAGTTAATAAATAAATGTACGATTAAAAGCATGGAGAAAGAAAAGAAAAACAACCTAATTTATGAGGTATAGGTTTTAATAATTACAAACAATGACCCACAAGTTTCTCACAGGCAACAGCTTTTTTGTATATACAAACCTCTCTCTCCCTCTCTCTCTCTCTCTCTCTCTCTCTCTCTCTCTCTCCCTCTCTTTCTCTCTCTCTCTCTCTCTCTCTCTCTCTCTCTCTCACACACAACCACACACACACCCGCCTCATGGGGTAAAGAATTTACAATTCATTAAACTAAAACATGAAAAACAAATCAAAGCATCTTCATCAGAACGCACACGAACACAGCCACTCTCTCCTCTCACCTCCAAGCTAAGAACAATTCGCTGGACCTAAAGCAATAACCATGAAATGAAATGAAGAACAATTTATCACAGTTTTAAAAAACGGCGTAAATAGTGATTACGATGTAGACGATAAAAGGTTTCTAAATGAAAAATATGGTTTTTAATAAATAAGTAAAAAACCAAATAAGATAATTAATTAATTAATTATTCACACTTATAATTATTCATTCATCTTCACGCTTCCGCCTAATCCTCGTTGTCATCATCACCATCGTTCTGTTTTACGTGTGTATAGTTAATAAGGCGAATTTATTCATACAAGTTGATTGCTGTGTTTGGAGACTCGATGGCACGGGGTCATATCTCTTGTTGAAACGAGTGGGTAGGGGCATGTCTGTCTCTTTATCACGATGTACACAATCTTTTCTGCCTTTCTCTCTGTCTCCTTTACTTTCTGACTCTGTGTTTGTCTTTCCCCCTGCTCGTGACAACACACGCGCAACCAAACACACTCACAACCAAACACACACGCACACACGCACACACACACACCCACCTAACCACACACACACACACACACACACACACACGTAGTCTATATCCTACACATCCAATATCCACATCCTACCTCCCCTCCCCTCTTCCCCCCACCTCCCACTCGCCCCACCAGTCCTTTATCTCATGCCATCCGAAAGACCAGAAAGTCGATCTGAGGGTCGTGTCCATTTTTATGAGTCCCCAGCTCAGGCTCCGAGGAGCGGCTCGTAGACCGCCATTACTACACAATCACCTGATCACCTGCAGCCCTCCAGCATCGACCTGCAGGCATCACTTCTGGCACCATACTGTGCCATGCCTTCTGGTACAACGAAAAAAGAAGGAAAAGAAAGAAATGAGGAGGAGAAGAAGAAGAAGAAGAAGAAGAAGAAGAAGAAGAAGAAGAAAGAGGAGTAAGAAGTTGAAGACGAAGAAATAACTACCGTCACTTTTAGGAGCATGATCTTCAAGGTAATCACCATCATCATCAACATCGTCATCATCACTACTACTACTACTACTACTACTACTACTACTACTACTACTACTACTACTACTACTACTACTACCACTAAGATTATGTTTATAAAGTGCCTGCTGGCGAGTGGCATAAGGGAGGCAAAAACGTTTGTGAAGAAGACAAGGGATAAAGGTATCTCGCCTAAAAATATAGAACTAGAGTTTGTTGACACCATGTTGGATATATTCCTTATGAGATGAAGTCCTCCGTGGAATGAGGGAATGATAGGAAAGATTTATCTCCCCTTCTTCTTCTGCCAATGATTAGTGCCAGAGGTACAGATGGCTATTGCTGTGTTCTCAGGTTTTGTATTGGCTGGGCTTGCTGAAAATCATGGGACTGATTTTCCATAGCATCAAAAGACGCCTCCCTTAAGCAGGATGCATCGTCGTCTTCCTATCATATCATATCCCGTAACTCGAAAGTTGTTTGGGGCACCACAGAGGATCGTTTAACCAGCGTACTCCATCTTTCTCTGTCCTCAGCAACTTTCATGGACTCGCTCAGTGTCAAGCCAGTCCATTCTAGAATGTTGTTCTCCCACCTCTTTTTCTGTCTCCCCCTTCTTCTGCCTCCTTGCACCGTGACTTGCAGAATGGTCTGTGCAAGGCCTGAAGCTCTGGTGACGTGGCCATACCATCGGAGTTTCCGTATTTTCACCACTGTGAGCAGGTCATCGTGTTGTCCAATGGCTTGTGTGATGGTCTGTCGGACTTCCTTGTTGGCTATGTGCCGGGTATAGGAAATGCCCCAAAGTCTTCTGTGGCACCTCATCTCCATACTTTGTATTCTTCCTATTAGGTCTGCTGTGAGGGTCCATGTTTCGCAAGCGTATAGTAAGATGGAGATGACAAGAGAGCGCAACCTTGTCAGGGCCACAGTAGGTTGTGCAATCCTGTGCAGTAAGCTTAGCACAGTCTGCTGACTGGCTTTAAAGTAATGAATCTTGACTGCAGCGCCCATTAGTCAACTGACTTTCTAATGGCACCATGGAGAGCAACAGAGTGCGAGCTAGCGAGGAAGCGAGGGAGCGAGAACGAGAGAGAGAGAGAGAAAGAGACAGAGAAAGAGCGGGAGTGGGGGGGGGGGGAAGGGGAGGGAGGCAAGAGAAGAGGGGAGAGGGGGTAAAGTGGAAGGGACGGGAGGGCGGAGGAATCTTGTGAGTGGTGGTGGTGGTGGTGGTAGTGGCTGGTAGAGGTTTGGGGTATTAGGCAGGAATGGACTCCCTCTCTCTCCCTCTCTCTCTCTCTCTCTCTCTCTCTCTCTCTCTCTCTCTCTCTCTCTCTCTCTCCATCTCTCTCTCTGTGTCTGTGAGTGAGTTTGTTTGTGTGTGAGTGTGTGCATAAATCCGAGTGTGCTTTTGAGTGTGCCTTAATGTGTGTGTCTTTCTGACTTTTGTTTGTTATGACTGGGAGTCTTTGTGTCTTACTGTTTCGCCCGAGAAAGCAATTTCTACAAACTATAAATATAATAATAGGGAAATTAGAACGGAGAAAACTGAACGAACTTTGCAAAAGATTGTCTGCGAGACTAATACATTTTGAAAACGCAATTTACTTTATCTGATAGTCTTTCAATTTGTCATCGCTTTTGAATAGAATTGATCTCTTCAAATTCACACAAAAAATGTACTAAATGATCTTAAAATTACAAAAAAAGTGGCCGATATTAGTTTTTCTTGTTAAAAATTCATTAATAATTATGTTTTTTTTTTACAAAACACACAGTTTTAGAGTTCAATGGAGATGGAGAAAACTGTAATTTGCCAAATTAACCTATATAATATTCATTTACACACACAAACATATATATATATATATATATATATATATATATATATATGAGTGTAAATGAGTATATAGGGTAATTTGCCAAATAAAATGCTTTGTAGTTAAAATTGAAATAGATATATATTTGTACTTGCATTTACCGCCGTGGTAGCTTTATGTTGATCTCACTACTTATGCGATGTGTGAAGTACACGCCACTGAAACACGGGCCCACGTTTGGTAGGTGCAGGGTGTGCCACACGCCAACTATTTCTGTGTGTGTGTGTGTTTGTGTGTAGGTGTGTGTGTGTGTGTGTGTGTGTGCGTGTGTGTGTGCGTGCGTGCGCGCTTTGTTTTTATTTTACTTTCTTTTTTTACTTTCACGTGACTTTTTTTTCCCCCACTCCTCCAAAATGAATTTTTTCTCTTATTGTTTTAGGTTGCTGCAGGCATTTATGTACCTTTTAATCGACAGCTACTACATTGTGTAAAGTTTACTCTTGGGTACATGTATCTGTTTCTCGTTAGTTAGTTCATTCATTTATTTCTTTTTTTTTTTTTTCTTGTTCGGTGTTATTGTATTTCTCGTTTGTTATACTATATGTTTGTTTTCTTTTCATTGTTGAGAAGATTAATTAATGTGCTTCTGTTTTTATTGCTTTGTACTTGTGCCTGTTCGCCAGACATTTCATTGTTGTCATTTGTCAAAATGGTAGCACTTATTTAAGCTTTGCTTTTGTGTGCCTTTATGTTCTCCATGCTTTGTTTGCTTATCTCGTGAATAATAGAATTCTGTTTAAACCAATAGTTCACCGAGAGAGGTGTGAAACATGTCACCAACTGACCCGCTAACCGGATAAACGAGGGGCGCAGTCTGTGTGTCAAGTGTCTTTTTGCATCAAAGCCAGTCTCATACAGCGTGACTGAGGCTACACGAGACCATCTCTCTCTCTCTCTTCCCCAAGTCTTCAAAAATGGTATTGAATGAAGACAGTGAAGTCTATCTTACATTTCCAAACTAATATCCTATTTTAATTTCCGTCTATTAATAGCGACCGGCCTTTTACACCACATGTTTGAGTAATGAATGTGTGTTTGTTGTGTATGTAGGAATGTCTGTAGGCTATTTGAGCGTGTATGTTGGTCTTGCCATTACGGACGATTCTGCCGCTGATGATGACTTGTTGGCGACGATGCTGATGCTGATGACACTGACGACTACAACAACATTACATGCAATCTGAGGATGACTTTTATGAACCTGCACCGTGCCATGTTTGAACTGAATATTATCAGCGGATCACCCAACACCCCGACTTCATCGTCCAGTCCCTGTCTTCACCCCCTCCTCCTACCTTGCCAGCAGAGTTGACAAGTTATGGTGATTTCCTCTTGTTGGCCTTCTATCTCCTGCATGGCACTTTTCATTTTATAACCGGATGTCATCCGTTCCACGCATGCGCCTGGTACGCGTGTCTATAATAGAAAGGGCCGGAAGCAGACGAGACTACCATTAGGGGACAAAACCACGATACCCAGCTGTAGTACCTCTTCCTTCTCTCTCTCTCTCTCTCTCTCTCTCTCTCTCTCTCTCTCTCTCTCTCTCTCTCTCTCTCTCTCTCTCTCTCTCTCTCTCTCTCTCTCTCCCCTCCTCGCTCTCTGGAAAATAAGACCTCATTTTGTTGCAATAATATGTATTAATTCGTTGTTTTCGATACATAAATTACAAGCACGCTAGCCACAATATAGCAGGGCGAGCATTTGGCTCAGTGGTGAGAGCAAAGACAGGAAAACTGAACCATAGAAACCATAGAAACGCTAACATTACAGCCTGTACAGGCTTTGGATCCAAGCCCATTGACGCCCTGCAGTACCCAAACAAACAATAAGAGTACAATTGGCTCAGAGCTGTACTGAACGGCAAAAAACATTTGAAATGTTCAACGTCAAGCGATAACATAGAAGCCCATACAGCCTGTGGTTCGAAGCTAGTTTGACTACCTGCACATTGAATCTCTATAACAGGATTATGTTGTTTTTGGCACATCAGGCTAGTCTTACAAACTGTCACTAAGGACAATTAATTAACGCATAACAAATCTAACATCTGGCAGTAGGCATACAATTAAATTAGCCTACAAACTACATAAAATAATGCAGCATCCGAGAAATAGAGAGAGTAATCTAGAGGTGTGTGTGTGTGTGTGTGTGTGTGTGTGTGTGTGTGTGTGTGTGTGTGGGTGTGTGTGGGTGTGTGTGAAGAGGGAATGAGGTGACGGGGAGACGGAACTCATAAACCCATGTCCTTCCCTCGTGGGCCAGTCGATGTCAGCATGCCGAAAGTGAAATCCAAAGGATTACTTCAGGGTGACGTGCTGACGCCTCTCCTGTTTCCACTGTCATGGGTAATCCTCCACAATCCATGCCCCTGTCGCCATCTGCATGCTAATGCCGGCGTCAGACAAGCTGGGCGCGGGTAGCAAGAGTGTCTGTGACCATTTGATGTCACTACTTTAAACTTTCTCCATAGACAGGAGGAAGTACGAAGGGAAGACGGAGGGGGATTGTAACGGGGAGATGGGGAGGGGGGAATAGCAGCGAAGGCATTCAGACTATCGTCACCGCCATTGTGAAGATAGTTAGACATGAGTATTTAATGCGTTTCGTCGTCTTAATTAACGTCATACTTTGGGTTTTACGTCACAATACATGTACAGGACCGAACATCTCTTGTTTGATTGGTGTGTGTTTATTGATTATTTATCCTTCATCTCCAGCATCTGAACGGGTTCATGTGGGGCCGGGTAGCTCAGTTGGTAGAGCGGCTTACTAGTAACCGAAAGGTACCTGGTTCGAATCCCGGATTGGCCAACGTGTGATCATATTATTTTCCCCTTACCTTCGACTGGTGCGCTGGTGTCAGAATAATGCGACCAATAGTCGCCTATACGCTTCGGTGTCGTGTGACTATAATCTGCAGTTACATCTGAACAGTAGATGGTGGCAACGGGGTCTTCTTGTCCTGCTGCTGCTACTACTACTACTACTACTACTACTACTACTACTACTACTACTACTACTACTACTACTACTACTACTACTACTATTACTACTACTACTACTACTACTACTACTACTACTACTACTACTACTACTACTACTACTACTACTACTACTACTACTACGTTTCTTCTTCCAGCCTCAGACAAGCTGGCCATAGGTAGAAAGTGTTATGGAGACCACCGTAACAAGGTCCAATTTTAGTTCGGCGACCTATGTTCATTTTATTTAGTGGTATGATAATAATGAATCTGCCTCAAAAGTGTACTGTTCTATGGTTTGTGGTAATGACAAGAATGTTCGAAATTTACTTCCAAACGCTTTTTCTACCTTCCTGTTGGTTGTCATACTCAAATCTTCATTTTATTTCCTTTTGTGCAGCTGTTTACTGTTATGTTGCCTTTCACTCACGGTTGTAACCCTTAAGTTCAGAAATTATGCTTTAACTTGAAACGAAGCACGGCGTGACCAACTTTTTTTTTGGTGTTGTTGTGAATTTTATGTATTCTCAGGACGTCTGCTTTAAAATGTACCTAATTTCAGCAAATTCTCCCCACCTTCATTTCAAAGTACTCAGCCACGTTAAGCAGGTCTTGAGCTGAAAACAAAAACACACAAAAACAAACAAAAAACCCCACACAAACACACACACACAAACCGGTTGTATAAGAACTGTAAAATAAATAAATAAATAAATAAATAATAAAATTTAAAAAAGTAAAATACATTTATAAACAACCTTGAAAGTCAGTCACTTTAAAGCTGCTAAAACCATTTATTTATGTTTCAGTGCAGACATGTCGGAGATAAGTGTGGCGAAATCTGCTGATAGGTCCTGGAAATAAACATTCTGGCAAAATTGATTACCGGTGCAATTTTAAAAAAAATGCTGTCCCACCCGCCGATACAAGCTCCATGGGTAATTCCTAATATTTTCATGTCACTGAATGCACTTGAAAGACAGCCTCTGTGCCGCACATACAAAAATAATTTCACCAAAATAAATTTTGAAAATAGTCATTTATGGTAATACCCGCTTTCAGTACTTGAGGACAAGCGTAACTATAGTCGCAAACACGACTATCTCATCGCAGGCCATTCATATGTATCTATATATCCTATCCTATCCTATCCTATCCCGTAACTCGGAAGTCGTTGGGGCACCACAGATGATCGTTTATATAATTATTCACATGGCATTGTCCCAGCGGGGAGCGTCACAACCAGATTGACTACATCATGGTCAAGACACGCTTCAGATCAAGCATCAACATTGGCAGGACACGCACTTTTCCAGGAGCAGACATCGGAAGTGACCATTACCTCGTGATGATGCCGTTCCTGCTCCACTTGAAGAGAGTAAACACAGCAAAGGGAACCAGACTGAAGTTCGACCTGGACAAACTGTAAGACCCGGAGGTGGCAGAAATATTTGAAGCCACAATTGGAGGGAAATGTGCACCACTGCTCATTTTGGGAGCTGATGAAGTAGACGTCAACACCATGACCACCACCTTCAACTCAACTGTGACAGATGCCGCCACTGAGATCCTTGGCAAGCACCGCTCAAAAAAGAAACCGTGGATCACACCTGAACTTTTGGACCTGTGTGATAAACAAAGACATGAAAAAGAAAAAGGACACCTCACAGGGAGCTGATGACTACCGAAAAATCAACAATGATATCCGAAAAGGCATGCGCACAGCAAAGGAGAACTGGATAGAAGATAAATGCCAGAAAATAAAGAACAGTCTGAACAAGAACAACAGCAAGAAGGCCTACCAGATTGTGAAGCGGCTGACAAGTGTTAAACACCCCAAGGTATCCACGATCCAAAGCAAGTCTGGCATATGACTTACAGGAAGAAGAAGTCTTGGATACATGGATAGAGTACTGCTTTGACCTTTACAACCACATATCAAACCGAGACCCATCGGTTCTAGCATGTCCAGAGAACAGAGAAGAAGAATAAATCCTCCCAATTCTCCGAGAAGAAGTTGAGGCAGCAGTGCAATCGCTGAAGAAGGAGAAGTCAGCGGGAGTGGACAACAGCGATGCTTGACGCACTCACCATTATCTGTAACAAGATCTGGCAGAATGGGGAGTGGCGTAAACCATGGACCAGTCGCTTGTCATCACTCTTGCCCAAAAGGTTAACCTTCAGGCGTGTGAAAATTACCGCACCATCAGCCTCATCAGCCATCCCTGCAAGGTCCTCCTGAAAATAATACTCAACAGGTTGAAACCCCAAGCTGCAAAAATCATAGCTGGAGAACAAGCAGGATGTACCACTGAACAGATTTTCAACCTCAGAATAATCTGCGAGAAATACCTACAGCACCAACAACATCTGCATCATGTGTTTGTAGGCTTCAAGAAAGCGTTTGACCGAGTTTTTCAAGCAGCTCTGTGGGCAACCACGAGTGTACAACATGAGCTCTTAATCTGTCGAATTCATCAAAAGCCTTTATGACAAGGCTACCAGTGCAGTCCTCCCCAACAGCGCCATCCGGAACTCGTTCCGACCAACAATCGGTGTGCGTCAAGGATGCCTACTCTCTCTAACACTCTTCAACATCTTCCTAGAGCGCATCATCCTTCGGATGAGAGAATAAACCGAGGTCTAGTCTGTGTGTCGCATACATTCCATCATAACGGACTGTAAAGATCCTGACGCTCATGTCCTAGACGGGTGAGTGCCGGTAACAAGAACACACCCAGCATGCACGTGGTCCTTCTCCCCCATCCCTGGCTGCCCACGATTGTGCTCAGTTGTCCGGGCGTCAGACCATGCGCCCAAAGGCTGCGGGTGGGCGTCTCGGGCGGTTTGAGTTAGATCCTGTATCGGCCAGCGCCTTGATCCTTAGGCTAAGGCGCCTTACAAATGACGAACATTATTATTATTATCATGTCAGATGCCCTAGCAGATCAGGAAGGCAGTCAGCATAGGGGGTAGAGCAAACTCCAACCTCCGTTTTGCGGATGACATTGATGGATTGGCTGGAGAAGAACAAAAACTTGAACAGCTGGTCCAGAGGCTTGACACCAAATCCAGAGCCTATGGAATGGAACTAAGTGCAGAGAAGATCAAAACAATGACCAACGACACAAATGGCATCAACATGAACATCAAAGTCCAAGGCCAATCCCTCAACACAGTGCATAGCTTCCAATATTTAGAAGCCATTGTATCAGACAATGAGTACGTCCCGACAGGAAATTCTCTCCAGGATCGCACAAACAACTGCGGCCCTGACAAAGTCGAAGCCTATTTGGAAAGACAGGACCATCAGTCTACACTCCAAGGTAAGGCTGCTGCGTTACCTTGTCACCTCAATTTTCCTTTACGCTTGCGAAACATGGACCCTCTCAGCACATCACCAACAATGAAGTCCGACAGACTATCACACAAGGTATTGGACAACACGATGACCTGTTCACAGTGGTAGAAAAACCGAAACTCCGATGGTATGGCCACGTCACTAAAGCTTCAGGCCTTGCACAGACCATCCTGCAAGGCACGGTGCAAAGAGGCAGAAGAAGAGGGAGATAGAAAAGGGATTGGGAGGACAACATTGGAGAATAGACTGGCTTGACACTGAGCGAAGCCATGAGGGTTTCTGAGGACAGAGAAAGATGAAGTATGCAATTGATCTGCACTGAACTGAAAAAACACAGACTTAGCACGACTCTGTGTCCCGTTGTGTGTTTAGAACACTGTAACTAGGTTAGAAGTGACGTCATTACTGGTCCTGCCACAGGCCAGTGACAGTCTGCATTAAATACTGTACCGGTAACTTTTTTAACTTCTGGTGTGTGCGTGCGTGTGTGTGTGTTTGAGGGTGCGTGTGGGTGGGCGTGTGCGTGTGTGTGGGTGTGTGTGTGGGTGTGTGTGTAGGTGGGTGTTTATTGTTAGGAGTTAGAAAGCAGGATGCGTGACTTTTATAATTTGATAAGCTACATTCATGTGGTGTACAACTGCTTTTCTGTTGTTTGTGGTGTGTTGTTTTAATCCCTGAAGTCTTTTGTGTCTTATTGCTTTTGTGCCGTTGTGTTGATGAAATGTACGCCGCACACACATTTCCTTGGGTGGAATTCATGGCCCGTTAAATTATAGGCGATGGTTAACGTTACCAACATTGGTTTTGTAACCAACAATGGTATAGTTAACCATCGTTTAGCAGATCGCTATTCATGAGCGAGTGTCCATCCATTGTTACTTAACCAAGGCTATTTTTGGGCTGTGCGGGAATATCCGTAAGGGGGCATAATTCAAGCAGCTGTTTTCCTTCTTTCGTCAACAAAACAGGCCTATAAAAATGGCTGTGGCAATGGCAAAGAGAAAAGCAATTTTTTCGTGCAATGGTGGCGTGATTAGCAAGCCTACCGACAGCATGCTGGATATCATAGTGAGCAAGGAGAGCGAGCTTTTTGTTGGGGTGAAAGGAGAGAAATCACTTTTGATCACTTTGTAGTTTGTAATGTTAGGCCTACATTTTGTTTTTAGACTGAGGTTCAATTTCTGCCGTTTCTGGGTAGTTTGGAACTTGAAATGTTGTCTTTATTTCGTAGGGTTGCATTACCCTACGAGTATAAACTATACAGATACACAATAAGCCTACACATCACCAGTCAAAATCCAACAACAATATTTTAATAATAATAATATTAACCCGTTTTATTAATATGACAGATTATTAAAGGTGCCAGAGGCATAAAAACAAAGAGTGAGACACACATGTAAAAGTGGTGACAAAACGCCTTGCCGATCACACAGTTTCAGTCTGTCTACCGCGTTCGTTAACGTGATGATATCATGCCGACGAAAACGAAATTTTGATACCAGTTCCACATCATCAAATTTGTCAAGTGGATTACTTCTGTCGCGAAATACTCTCTCTCTCCTCGGAGCTCGTCTCTGTCGAAGTTGCCACCAAACGATGGCCGCCATTTTTAACCAGTGTTCCATTGGTTATCGGGTGGTCCCCCCTCCGTTAAAATAACCATGGTTAGCAACCGTCGTTAACTCTGCTAAGGCCTCATGAATTTAAAATTTCCAGCTTAACCAACGTCGTTAATTTTACCAACATTGGTTAAGCCTTAACCAACGGTCATGAATACCACCCCTTGTGTTTTCATGGGGACAATAAAGATTCTGATTCTGATAAACGATCATCTGTGGTGCCCAACGACGTTCGAGTTTTGGGATAGGATAGGATAGTTAATACGTTTTGGAGTAATAAAGTTGTATTGTATTGTATTGTACTGTATTGTATTGTATTATTGTACGTTAAGCAGTGTGTAACGGCTACTGTCTTGCCTGTTTGCCTACCAAGAAACCACCTTGAATACATATTAGTGCAGCCTAAAGAATAATGTTTATATAATGTCCTTAGCTAATTCCTCTAATTTTTACGTCACTGAATGGCAGACAGGATGCAGCCCTCTGTGCCTCGTATAAAACATAAGTTATGAAATTAATTTGGGGAAATGACTATGGCAAAACAGGCCTCGTGTACTTGCGGACAGGCGTAAATAGTAGCAAATTACGCCTACTTCGCCGCTGTCCGTCCAAATGCTACGCGCAATTGCACAACAATCTAGTAGCTGATTGGTCGAAAACTGTCACGCCAAACTGGGCAAGCGCAAATGCACTCGCAATTGCGCACGCATTTACCTACGAGTCACATTAAAATTAATGTAAATTGACAACTAATTTACAATGTAACCCTTTCCATCTTTGCCACCCACGACCTCACCTGCCCCCTCCCTCCCGTCACTCCCTCTCACCTCCCCCTCCAATTAAATTTTATAATAATTTATTTTGGTTTGCCTGTAAATAATATGAGAATTATCTTCCATCGCGCGCACAACGGTCTTCAATATGGCCACATTGCAAAGCTTACAATACCTACAAGGTTTTTTCCGATGTTTTTTCCGCTCCATGTTTTGTAATTCTTCTTCATTAACATCCGGGGTGCAGTTTGTCATGCAATTGCATTTTGCGTAGTTTGGCGTGTAACATCAGCCCTAAAATCATAGAAGTCATCAAAAGCCTGTATGACAAGGCTACCAGTGCAGTCCTCCATAACAGCGTCATCGGGAACTGGTTCAGAACAACAATCGGTGTGCGTCAAGGATGCCTACTCTCTCCAACACTCTTCAACATCTTCCTAGAGCGCATCATGTCAGATGCTCTTGCAGATCACGAAGGCACAGTCAGCATAGGGGGCAGAGCAATCTCCAATCTTCGTTTTGCGGATGATATTGATGGATTGGCTGGAGAGGAACAAGAACTTGAACAGCTTGTACAGAGGCTTGACACCACCTCCAGAGCTTATGGAATGGAAATAAGTGCAGAGAAGACCAAAATGATGACCAACAACACCAATGGCATCAACACGGACATCAAAGTACAAGGCCAATCCCTCAACACAGTGCACAGCTTCAAATATTTAGGAGCCATTGTGTCAGACAATGGGTCTCGTCAGGAAGTCCTCTCCAGGATCGCACAAACAACTGCTGCCCTGACAAGGTTGAAGCCCATTTGGAAAGACAGAACCATCAGTCTACATTCCAAAGTAAGACTGCTGCGATCTCTGGTCATCTCCATCTTCCTATATGCTTGCGAAGCATGGACCCTCACAGCAGATCTCCAACGAAGAATACAAAGCATGGAGATGAGGTGCTACAGAAGACTTCTGTGCATTTCCTATACCCAACACATCACCAACGTTGAAGTCCGACAGACCATCACACAAGCCATTGGACAACACGATGACCTGCTCACAGTGGTGAAGAAACGGAAACTCCGATGGTATGGCCACGTCACCAGATCATCAGGCCTTGCAAAGACCATTCTGCAAGGCACAGTGCAAGGAGGTAGAAGAAGGGGGAGACCGAAAAAGAGGTGGGAGGACAACATTCGAGAATGGACTGGTTTGACACTGAGCGAAGCCATGAGGGCTGCTGAGGACAGAGAAAGATGGAGTATGCTGGTTAAGCGATCATCTGTGGTGCCCCTACGACCTTCGGGTTATGGGACAGGATAGGATAGGATAGGATTGGCGTGTAAGTTTTGATTAATCAGCTAATATATGCGCGTGCAATTGCGTGTGCATTGACGCTTGCGCAGTTTGGCGTGACAGTTTTCGATCAATCAGCTAATAGATGGGCGTGCAATTGCATGTGAAATTTTCGCGTGCAATGGCACGAGCATTTGACGCTTTCCACCTTCCATACTCACCTGTGTACCTAACAAGGAGCCACCTGGGAAACATTTGTTTCTATCGGTTTATACGAACTGAAAATCCTATCCTATCCTATCCTATCCCATAACCCGAAGGTCGTAGGGGCACCACAGATGATCGTTTAACCAGCATACTCCATCTTTCTCTGTCCTCAGCAGCCCTCATGGCTTCGCTCAGTGTCAAACCAGTCCATTCTCTAATGTTGTCCTCCCACCTCTTTCTCGGTCTCCCCCTTCCTCTACCTCCTTGCACTGTGCCTTGCAGAATGGTCTTTGCAAGGCCTGATGATCTGGTGACGTGGCCATACCATCGGAGTTTCCGTTTCTTCACCACTGTGAGCAGGTCATCGTGTTGTCCAATGGCTTGTGTGATGGTCTGTCGGACTTGGTCGTTGGTGATGTGTTGGGTATAGGAAATGCCCAGAAGTCTTCTGTAGCACCTCATCTCCATGCTTTGTATTCTTCGTTGGAGATCTGCTGTGAGGGTCCATGCTTCGCAAGCATATAGGAAGATGGAGATGACCAGAGAGCGCAGCAGTCTTACTTTGGAATGTAGACTGATGGTTCTGTCTTTCCAAATGGGCTTCAACCTTGTCAGGGCTGCAGTTGTTTGTGCGATCCTGGAGAGGACTTCCTGTCGAGACCCATTGTCTGACACAATGGCTCCTAAATATTTGAAGCTGTGCACTGTGTTGAGGGATTGGCCTTGTACTTTGATGTCCGTGTTGATGCCATTGGTGTTGTTGGTCATCATTTTGGTCTTCTCTGCACTTATTTCCATTCCATAAGCTCTGGAGGTGGTGTCAAGCCTCTGTACAAGCTGTTCAAGTTCTTGTTCCTCTCCAGCCAATCCATCAATATCATCCGCAAAACGAAGATTGGAGATTGCTCTGCCCCCTATGCTGACTGTGCCTTCGTGATCTGCAAGAGCATCTGACATGATGCGCTCTAGGAAGATGTTGAAGAGTGTTGGAGAGAGTAGGCATCCTTGACGCACACCGATTGTTGTTCTGAACCAGTTCCCGATGACGCTGTTATGGAGGACTGCACTGGTAGCCTTGTCATACAGGCTTTTGATGACTTCTATAATTTTCGGGCTGATGTTGTACACTTTCATGGTTGCCCATAGAGCTGCATGCCAGACTCGGTCAAATGCCTTCTTGAAGTCTATGAACACATGATATAGATGTTGTTGGTGTTGTAGGTATTTCTCACAGATTATTCTGAGGTTGAAAATCTGTTCAGTGGTACTTCGCCCTGCCATGAATCCTGCTTGTTCTTCAGCTATGATTTGTTCAGCTTGTGGTTTCAACCTGTTGAGTATTATTTTCAGGAGGACCTTGCTGGGATGGCTGATGAGGCTGATGGTGCGGTAATTTTCACACTCCTGAAGGTTACCTTTTTTGGGAAGAGTGATGACAAGCGACTGGGTCCATGGTGTAGGCCATTCCCCACTCTGCCAGATCTTGTTACAGATAATGGTGAGAGCATCAATCATCGCTTCTCCTCCTGCTTGTAGCAGTTCCGCTGGTATATTGTCCACTCCCGCTGACTTCCCTTTCTTCAGCGATTGCACTGCTGCCTCAACTTCTTCCCGGAGAATTGGGAGGATTTCTTCTTCTTCTCTGCTCTCGGGACATGCTAGAACTGATGGGTCTCCATTTGGTGTATGGTTGTAAAGGTCAGAGCAGTACTCTGTCCATCTGTCCAAGACTTCTTGTTCTTCTGTAAGGCAAATGCCAGACTTGCTTTGGATAGTGGAGACTTTGGGCTGTTTAACACTTGTCAGCCGCTTCACAGTCTGGTAGGCCTTCTTGCTGTTGTTCTTGTTCAGATTGTTCTCTATTTCCTGGCATTGATCTTCTATCCAGTTCTCCTTTGCTGTGCGCATGCCTTTTCGGATGTCATTGTTGATTTTTCGGTAGACATCAGCTCCCTGTGAGGTGTTCTTTTTCTTTTTTAACTCTCTTCGTTTATCACACAGATCCAAAAGTTCAGGTGTGATCCACGGCTTCTTCTTTGGTCGGTGCTTGCCAAGGATCTCAGTGGCGGCATCTGTTACAGCTGAGTTGAAGGTATTGGTCATGGTGTTGACATCTACTTCGCCTGCCCCCAAAATAAGCAGTGGTGCAAATTTCCCTCCAATTGTGGCCTGAAATATTTTTGCCACCTCCGGGTCTTGCAGTTTGTCCAGGTCGAACTTCAGCCTAGTGCACTTTGCTGTATTTACTCTCTTCAAATGGAGCCGGAAAGACATCATCACGAGGTCGTGGTCACTTCCAATGTCTGCTCCTGGAAAAGTGCGTGTCCTGCCAATGTTGATGCTTGATCTGAAGCGTTTCTTGACCATGATGTAGTCGATCTGGTTGTGATGTTCCCCGCCGGGACTGTGCCATGTCCATCGTCTGGATTTTTTGTGGAGACCAAGCGTGTTTGCCAGTACCAGATTGTTGTATCTGGCAAACTCCAATAGCCTCAGACCCCTGTCATTTGTCTCGTTGTTGCAGTGGGGTCCGCATGTGTCTCCCCAGTTGTGGTGCGCATCTTGGCCAACCTTGGCATTCCAGTCGCCTTGCACTATGACTATGTCCTTCTTCGGCACTTGGTCAAGGACCGCCTGTATATTTTCATAAAAATCCTCCACTTCGCTGTCTTCATAGTCTGATGTTGGGGCATAGGCCTGGATGATGGTAATGTTGAAAGGGGTTGCTCTCAGACGGATGGTAATGAGTCTACTGGAGACTGGGCGGCAACCCATGACAGTGGCTAGAATGTTCTTGTGGACCAAGAATCCAACGCCGTGTTCGTGCCTGTCATCTCTCCCGCTGAAATAGAGCTTGTGGCCTTTGTCAGTTGTTGTTTCACCTAGGCCTTTCCAGCGCAGTTCGCTGATACCTAGAACGTTCCATCGATAGTGGTCCAGCTCGTGGGCCAGTTCTTCTAATTTTCCTTCCGCAGTTAGGGTCCTGACATTCCAGGTTCCTATGACGATGTTGTTTCTCGTGCGCATCTTGCTAATTTGTCCATCAGTAGCATACTTTTCACCTCCGTCCTGGTGGCCAACGGAAGGCGCGGTCCTTGTTCCGGGCGACGACCGATCCGGCATGGAATTAGTGGATAGCCTCATCATGTGTTGTGTCTTGGGCAAAAAAAAGACCTGGCAGGGCCCAATCCTCTCCAGGCTGTTGGCCACAGCCGAAATCCACGAATACAGTGTGGCTCGCCTTGGCCCTGAGCACGTGGTCGTTGAACCTGTAGTAACGTGAGGTTCCTCCGCCCTGGCCGGTGACTTCTGTGTAGAAGACTTTCGCCCAGTGATGTCGTGCTAACATCACCCCTGTTAGTCGCCTCTTACGACACGCCGGGAAACGTTGGGTCTATTCTATTTGCCCGAACCCACAGAGCCAGAACTGAAAATATTCCCTATTTAATGAATA
>CM072523.1:54497660-54525160 GCA_036898135.1 Oncomelania hupensis
AAAGCGGAAATGAGGGACAGGGAGGGGAGGCAAGGGGTAGAGAAGGGGATGCAGAATAGAAGATTGTACAACGATGGAAGTTGTCAAACGCGATGACGACGACAACGACGAGGAAGAAGAACAACGACGAGGAAGAAGAAGAAGAAGAAGAAGAAGAAGAAGAAGAAGTAGAAGAAGAAGAAGAAGAAGAAGAAGAAGAAGAAGAAGAAGAAGAAGAAGAAGAAGAACAACAACAACAACAACAACAACAACAACAACAACAAGAAAGTGATTGGATGTAGTCTTGCTACCAAAAAAAAAAAGTAAATTATGCTATATCACGTAAAGTTCACTTGTTGTTCGACTTGAGATAGATTCTGATTTAAGCTAGCGCTTTGAGCAACTCTTTGACCCTGGAAAAGGGAAGTGCACTATATAAAAACCATTCAATTTCAAATTTTACATTGCAAGTTCCCGTATTTAAGATTATTATTTCTTCTTACATGGATCAGACTGATTAAAACAAACAGATAAAATTAAAATAAAAAAAATGAACTTGCCCTCAGAATATTGACGCTATAAAATCTATATTCTGTTTTCTTTTCCATGGACACAAACCTTGATTGGCTTATTTTGAATAGTGTAAGAGCTATAGCAAACCACAGAACAATATTGATGGAAAAGCACATTTTCTCTAGCATACAGCATGCCAATCCAGCAAGCGGCGAAAGGATTCACGTTAATTTTCTAATACTATTTTACAGATAATTAACATTAATTTTCTAGTACTGTTTCACAATCATTCTAAACCATACAACATTGAATTCTGTAATTCTAGTCCTTCACAAATTATCATATTACTTAATTTTCTAATACCGCTTCACGGATTCTCTAATATTTATTTTTTAATACTTCTTTACAATCAATCTGAACTAATTATCTAACATTGAAAATGTGAGAATCAAGAACGTTAAAAATTGGGGTAAGTCAATTTTTTTTTAATCGACATCTACATTAGTTTTTCAATTGTCATTAATACCGATTGCCACCCTTTTCTTACATTCTTAGTATTATAATTGATTCACATGCTTCGTCGTTTTTGTAAGGTTCAACGGTAAAGAGCCACATCATCGTTGACGCGTGTACGCTGTCCGCAAATAGAGTAGCGTTATTAAAAGGGAAAGGTGGTCCCATAGCCTTGTGGCCGTAGTGGAGCGTGATGTTGGAGATCACACTTATCTTTGGCCAGCGTAGTGAGGGTGATGCCCATCTCTCTCCCTCGCTGCTTTACCTTCTCCACCCTTAAGAGAGTAGGTACTCAGTCACAGTTGAGTCAACTGGGGGCGTTGTTATTTGTCGCCTCACGTTTTGCGGTCACCCATCCAAGTGCTAACCGCACTGAACGGTGCTTAACTTGCGACACAGTAGCGAGTGCTCCAACCACTGCGCTATCCGACACCCCTCAGCGTTATTATTCATGTCAAAACTCTTCCACAAGCGTTCAACGCACCTGTCAATGTTGATCTTCGATAATCACCCGCTGAAAACAGTCAACTGTTGATAAGTGTGCGATACGACTTATATAGTTTAAGCACTCCTGCTTTTGTTATTAGGATCTCTGAAATGTTGAACATTTGATACGAAAGTGCTTTTCATAATAATGAAATTAAAATTTCAAACTAATACCTCGCTACAATACCTAAAATATCTCTTAATCGTAAAGATTCAAGATCCATCAACAGACGCGTTCACTTCTTAATCTTATGATCGCTTTATACCTTACACGATTTTGAAATTAATGGAAATATGAAAAAGAAATGAATAGAATAGCCTGTATTACGTTAAAAGCAATGACTGTTTTTCTAAAATAAACAAATCAATAAATAAATGAAAAGATTTCTCACACATCGACGTCTTAAAATTAAGGCTGTCTGGATACTAAACATTTGAAGAAAAAAAAAACAAGAAGGAATAAGACGAAGGAAACAACATGGCAAGCCATTCAAACGTATTTCCAGACACGCATATAGCCCAAAAATAAGCATCAAAAGTCTTCAGTTTGCTGGCGGTGTTGCCCCCCAGTATTGTCCTAACCAAACAAAATGAAACCATGTATCGCTGCTATCTCAACTATCTGCAAGCTAACAATATTACCCAAATCGGCTCAGACAAGTTTTAGATACAGCTTAACACGTGTTTAGCAAATGCTAAAGAACTATGACCTTGACCTTTGAGAAAGTACCAATACGAATGATCTAACAAACTTAACATTAGCACTAGTATCCGCAAAGCAAAAAGGATGAATTTTAGTTTCGTTATACTTGAGATAATTTTTTTAAAAGTGTGTTTTGAACAAAAAGATGTATTCGGGGCGACCGACCGACTGACTGACTGACCGACAAACGGATTGCTACTGAAGGACGGCCCATGATTTGAAGTACCTGTGCACCAAAGCTCAACGAAATTCATTCAGTCGTTTCTCAGAGGTTGAGCAAAATCCAATGGCGCCTGACAGGTGTGGGTTCGATCCAGCATCTGGGGGTTATGTTTCTCCGAATATTATTTACTTTCGACTCGGGCAACGGCTCAGGGGTTTTCTCCGGGTACTCCGGTTTGCTCCCCCAGCAAAATTTGAAAATCACAACTAATGTTAGGTAGGTTGGGTTTGGGCGCGCCACAGGCTGCGACTACGCTTTCCCCAGGGGAGGCGGCCCAGAATTTCCCTATGGAAAAAGGGACAATAAGGTAAATAAAATAAAAAATAAAAAAAATAAATATCTTTATTGTTGAACTTCTACAAACAAATAATATAATAATGATGATAGTGATGATGATGATAATGATGATGATGATTGCGACGACCACGATAAGGACAATGTTGATGTTGTCGTCGTTGTTGTTGTTGTTGCTGCTGCTGCTACAGCGGATGATGATGCTGTTTTATGGGAGTTATGAAGTGAATTATTTCCTCCTCGGAATAACATTTTGTTATCTCTCTCTCTCTCTCTCTCTCTCTCTCTCTCTCTCTCTCTCTCTCTCTCTCTCTCTCTCTCTCTCTCTCTCTCTCTCTCTCTCATTCTGCTTTCGACCTTCGTTGGGTGAGGACGTATGTAGTGAGCTCTGGCAATATCAAGCAGTGATCAATTTTCTACTCTACTGTGCTGTGCTTATGTATTGGACTGTGTGGTGACTTTCCTGTACTGGATACTTTTAAAAAGAAACATGTAGCCTCGTGTATGTCGCATTCAGTTTTGTCTTGACCACTACTACTTGCAGCAGTGAAAATGTCTCATTGATGGTCAGTCATTTTGTTTGATACGCATCATCACCATTTTTTCAGTTGACCGCTGAAGCAGTTTTGAAGGAGAGACTGAGGACTGTGTTATGTATTACAGTTATAACGGCAAACGTCTTTATTTCTAATGTTCGTCTTATAAAAAAAAAATGAAAGTGGACATTGCGTTATCTTCGATCGAAATATAGTTATAAAAGGACAATCCCTCCTTACCCCCTCCCCCCTCTCCCTTCCTCCCTCTTCATCAGATGCGGCAAGGAACACTGAAAGGACTTGAGAAGTACTCACGATTACATCCAGGCTAATTACCAAGTTGATTAACTTGACTACAAAATGCCCGTGAATAACCAGTATTTTCGTGCGACGTGCGGAACCTTTGTAAGTGTATTTAACTGCTTTATGAAAGCAAGGGGAGATGCGGCAAGGAAAATGCACTGCAGAGTTATTACCCCTCGCAACAGATTGGAAACTGCTTTCTTCGTTTCTGTTGCGTTCTACCTGACCTCCTTTGGCTCTTGCAAGTTGAAACCGGTTCAAAGTGTTTGCCTATGTTTGGCGACTGGCAGCATTAGCCATCAGACTTTGCAAACAAATGTACACACTTTAGCAACATTTGACATTTGCCAGACTGCAGCAACCACCCCTGCATCACTGAATCTGAACACCCTGTTGCTGCGTGATGGTGATGTAGAGAGTAACCCTGGCCCTACGCAATCAGACATGGCCAACAATAGCACGGAGACCAACACTGCCAACGATTTTCAGCGTCTGTCACAACAGATTAAGGCCGCCATGAGCGACGTGCAGCGACAGAATGAAGCCTTCTCCCGGCAGCTGAACTTTGTACAACAAGCCATGATTCAGGACATGAACTACATCAAACAAAGACTCAACAGCGTGTGTGAGGGTGTCCATACTAACAGGGACAGTATTCAGCAACTGACCAAAAAATTGCAAGCTACTGAGGAATATATGGACAAATTGCAAACAAGTGTTCAGCGCAATGAGGCGACGGCGAGACGTAAGAACGTGAAGATCAACGGAATCGGGGAAGAGCCCGGCGAGACAACGCAGTCACTGAGGAATACAGTGGTACAAACACTAAACAAGTACACCTCTGATACGGACAAGTACACCAGCGACATGATCCTGGATACTTATCGGGTGGGCAGGAGAGGAAACCAACCGAGACCAATTATTACACAGTTTCTTAGGTTTGACGTCACAATGAAAGTGATGAATGACCAAGTCGCACGTAAAGCCATGCTAGTGGACAACATCAGAGTCAGCGCGGACCTCACACCACACCAACAGGAGAAGATGCAGGACTTGCGGAACCGCGGTATCTCGGGTGTCTTGAAGAATGGCAGAATTGTTCCAGCCAGAGGTAGAAACCAGCCCAATCAAGATACTCACGATAGTAATGGTAGTGGTTCCAAAGTTGCCAACACAATTAATGCTACGTTGTCTCGCCCTGAAGCCTCACATACATCGGAACAGAATAGTGATCATCAGACGACAGGAGACATGCAAGGACAATGGAAGAAGGCGGCCACTTCAGACGGTCGAGATCATGGCAGCACTACAATCACGGAAAGCGCAGTAGCCAGGACGTCAGAAACCAGTGGCAGCAATGGCAGTTACAGCGGCCTCTCGGTGGACCAGAATCATCAAGCCAATACACAAGACACAGACAAAGGATTGCGTGTCGAAGCGATTGGCGGGTGGGAGAGAACACTGCTCGGTTCAGCTCGACTTGACGGCCAGGAAAAAATCCCGGAACCTGAATTAGCAGATTGGGCCCTTGACCTGGAGTCTTCTCCTGTATTAGGGTTATCTCAGACGTCATTCTCAGGGCAGTGGGATCTCCCTTCAGCTGACAACGAGCGTAGCGGACGAGCCAATGCTGAGCAGCAGGCGCCCAATGATAGAGTAGTGACTCGGCGCATGCGACAGCAACAGCTACATTTCAACAGTCTGCATGGTACACCTCGAGCACCTGCGTCACTAGAATTTGATAAATGAGGATGTGGCCGGTCCATCAACAACAGCAGTGTGAAGTTTTTAAATTTTAACGTTAATGGTCTTGCTGCGAAAGTAAACAACACAGATTTTATGAATATCTTAGAGCTGCATGACGTCATCTGTATAACAGAAACGTTTGTTCAAGACAATTTCCAGTTGAACTTGTTACCTCAGTTTGACGTATATCAGGCACCAGCAAAGAAGCTTAGTACACAAGGTAGACGTAGTGGCGGGACGATGGTCTTGGTCAGGAAATCCATTTCACAGTACTTTTATCGCATTCAGGTGAATATTGACAACTTGGTAGTTCTGGAGATGCAAGCTCAGTGGGCATCGTTGTCAAAACCCCTAATATGTATATTTTGTTATATACCGCCCGTAGACTCACCTGCATATGATGAAACAGTCCCAGGGAACCCTCGTGGCATAGAGCTCCTTGAGCAATGTATTTTAGACCTGCAGACTAGAGGTGATTGTTACTTACTTGTGAGTGGCGATCTCAACGCCCGCACAGCTGATAGAAATAGTAGAACGATGGACACAGACCTCAGAGCTAGTGGCGAAAGTGAATATTGCGTAGCTAGATCATCACAAGACTCTACGATCAATACATTTGGTAACCAACTCTTGTGCTTGTGCGATGCAATTAACTGCTCAATCCTGAATGGCGCTGTAGATTTTGACTTTGACGACAGTGTCACTTTTATCTCCAAACAAGGCGCTAGTGTTATCGATCTGTTTATCATGTCGAGCGAGGTCTGCACAAGCTCGTTACTGACCAAGCTGAGTGTGGACAGCAGTTTTGTTGACACTGATCACCGACCAGTAACCTTGCAAATGAATATAGGACACGTAGCCCAAACCACTGTAGTCAAAACAACATGGGCTCAGAAGCTGATATGGGACAAATCCAAAACAGATGAGTACCGTAGGAGACTGAAGAGCGGACAGATCCAACAGAAATTACATGAAGCACTTGATGGCATGCCGGAGAACATGTGTAACTCACTAGAGACTTTCGTAGACTGTTTGAAAACAGCAAGCCAATGTATGGTGAAAAAAGTTAAAGTAGGTGAGACGACTAGACTAACACAGAAATGGTTCGATACAGAATGTTTTCAAAATAGACGGAACGCGAGATCAATGTTGCGAAAATACAAACGCTCAAAGCAGAACGAAGATCGGGAACTTTACGTGAAAGCCAGGCATGAGTACAAAGTGCTGTTGAGAAAAAAGAAGCAATCTTTTAAAACTTCGATGGCCAAGATTTTAGAAGCTTCAATAAATAATCCAAGTGAATTTTGGAAAGAACTAAGGTCATCGTGTAGCATGATTAAGAAACGAACAGTCAGAAATAGCATAACAAAAGAACAGTGGCGAGATCATTTCATGAAAGTATTTGAGTCTGGCGAAGAGGTAAACTCAGAAACAGATAACGCAAAGTACGAATTGCCAAGTATTGAGATCTTAGATAGTAACATTTCTGAAGAGGAAGTACGAGAGAGTATTCGAAGACTAAAAACAGGCAAGTCGGGTGGTCTTGACGGAGTTGTCCCAGAAATGCTCAAAGAAGCGGAAAGTGACGTCGTACCGTTTTTAATACTTTTGTTCAACCAGGTGTTTAGAGGTGGCCAGTATCCAGATTCATGGTCACAGGCAATTATAGTACCAATACACAAGAAAGATGACGTACAAAACACAGACAATTATAGAGGTATATCACTCCTGAGCATTCTTGGTAAATGTTACACTTCTATACTGAACAACAGACTTTATGGATGGCTTGAGAGTAACAAAAAAATACACGAGTCTCAGGCAGGATTCAGAAAAGGATATACTACATGCGACCACGTGTTTACTCTTTATGCAGTTACGCAGAAATACCTGTCTAAAAAAGGAGGGAAGTTATATGTAGCCTTCATAGACCTGAGGAAAGCATTTGACTCGGTCAAAAGAAGTACCCTTTTTGATACTTTATCGAGAGCAGGTATATCCTCTGAGTTTTTGAAGGCAATCCAAGCGATTTACAGCAGCGTAGTCTCATGCGTTCGAGCAAACAGCAACAGTGAACTCTCTGAGATGTTTGATTGCCCCAAAGGACTAAGACAAGGCTGTGTCCTCAGCCCCACCTTGTTCTCAGTCATCATAAATGAGGTAGCAGCAAGGATTTCGATCCATGGTAGACACGGTGTACAGTTAGTGCCAGGGCTGCTAGAACTGCTGATATTATTGTTCGCGGACGATATAGCTCTGTTGGCGTGTTCACCTACTGGCTTACAGAATCAGCTTAATCTCCTCTTCGGCATGTGTCGGGATCTTGATCTCATCATAAACAGTGACAAAAGTAAAATAATGGTTTTCAGACATGGGGGATACTTAAGTAGGTACGAGAAATGGTCTGTTGGTGGTCAAATGCTAGAGGTTGTGAACAACTACGTATATCTAGGTTACAAGTTCACCACTACCATGAGTAGCATTGAGGCAGCCAGGTATCTTGCGTCCAAAGGTAGAAAAGCTGTGTTTGATATTTTGAAAGCGCATAATCGCATGCAGCAAATGGCAACCCGGACATTCTTCAAAATCTTTGACTCAATGGTCCAGCCTGTCATTTCATATGCATCTGAAGTATGGGGACCCCTAGTTGACTTCGAAAAGGATCCAACGGAAAAAATTCACTTGCTTGCCTGCAAAAGAGTGTTGAACGTCGCAACTAGAACACCAAATAAACTCGTGTACGGCGAGCTAGGTCGATACCCTCTGGCAATTATGCACAATGTTAGGGCAGTGAAGTTCTGGTTTAGACTGATTGGGATGGACATCGGTAGGCTCCCTAGACAGGCCTATGAAATGCTCATGACATTAGACCAGAGCGGTAAAGTCAACTGGGTGACCAAAATGAAGACGCTTCTGTTCCAGTCCGGCTTCGGACATGTATGGACAAATCAGGGTGTAGGCAATGTTAAAAACTTTATGTTGTTATTCAAACAGAGACTCATTGACATGTATAGGCAGGAGTGGAACAGCGCTTTAAGCTCAAGCCAGAGATATGATGTGTATACAGCTTTTAAGCACAGTGCTTCCCTCGAGACTTACCTTGACTGTATCTGGATAAAAAGCTTTAAGGATGCTTTAATCAGGTTTAGATTAGGCATAAGCAACCTTAGAGTCCACAAAAACAGATACCTGAAACCTGGTCAGCTTGTAGACAACAGCTGTCCGTTCTGTCCAGATGCTGTAGATGATGAGGTTCACATGTTGTATAGTTGTCCAGGCTATGAACAGCTACGACCGAACTTTCTTCGAAATGTACAACAGCATAACCATAGTTGGCAGTTTGCATGTACAATGTCAACTACAAATGCCAACAAATTAAGACAATTATCATGGTTTTTGTTCAAATGTTTCCAACGGCATGATCAAGAGGCTGTTTGATTTGTTTTCCTGAACCCATATCCCATAGTCCCGCACCCTTTCCCCACCACCTAATTGTATCTGAGAAGAAAATTAAGAAGTCGCGTATGTGAGCATGCGTATATGTGTATAGCATATGTGTTAATGTGTGCGATAATCTTCAAGGACCGAAGAACCTTACAGAGAGAGAGAGAGAGAGAGAGAGAGAGAGAGAGAGAGAGAGAGAGAGAGTGAGAGAGAGAGAGACAGAGAGAGAGACAGAGAGAGAGAGTGAGTGAGTTGAGAGTTTATGCGATAATAACGATGATGATGACGCCAAAGGACAGTGATGAATTCTAATATAGAAGTAGATGATGTACGTCTTTTTTTTTTTTTTTTTTTTTTTTTTTTTTCTGCACATGCTGTTACTATTTTGTCGTGTTGTTAACTGTTAGGAAGGCCTCTCTCGCCTCTGTGCATAAATGGTGTTCATCGGTGTGTTTATATATATGATATATATATGTATATGTATATATGTGTGTATATATGTATATATATATATATGTATATATATATATATATATATATATATGTATGTGTATATGTGTGTATATATATATATATGTGTGTGTGTGTGTGTATATATGTGTGTGTATATATGTGTATGTATGTGTGTATGTGTACATATGTCCTCCATGTGCGAATGTGCGTATGAGATGAGTTTTGTTGTGATGTGGTTGGCTATTTTCAATTTTCAAGTGTTTGTATAGTGCCTTCATATATGGTGTGATAGAGAAAGTAATCTGTGCATTATATGTGGGAGTTGGAGAGAGGGGTACATTCTGTAGTAATAGCATTATTATTCGTTGTCATTGTGTGCGGTAATGTAAATGGTACAGTATTATGCATGTCCGTGTGAGTCGCCCATTTGTATGTCATCTCGCGTTACGTCTGTTTTTACTTTTGTTCTTGAATATAATCGATCATCTGTCCATGTCGGTATTTCGTTCATGTAATTGATAATTTCAAACGACTTTTTTGTTGTTGTTGTTTGTAGATTATAGTCACACGACACTTTCGCATATAGGTGACTACTGGACCGATTTATACTGACACCAGCGGGCCAGTTGTTGGTAAAGGGGAAAATAATATGATCACACGTTGACCAATCCGGGATTCGAACCAGCGACCTTTCGGTTACTAGCAAGACGCTCTTACCAACTGAGCTACCCGGCCCCACCAGTTGCTATTTTGATGCTATTTTATATGTTGAAATGGACCAATGGCCTTTTTTCAATAAAACATCCGAATCCGAATCTCTCTCTCTCTCTCTCTCTCGCTCTTCCTCTCTCTCCCTCTGCCTCCCCCTCTCTCTCTCCGTCTCTCTTTCTCTCTCTCTCCCTCCCTCCTCCCTTACCTTCTTCGAAGAAAATTCATCCCTGTTCAACGAACCGCGACGGTACTCTGCGTGAAGATGCAGCGGAACAAAAACCAGCAAAGCAGAACGAACCCTCTCTTTCCTTTAGACACGCTTGATGAATGACTATACCCCGATCGATCAGGGTTATCCCAGTCAGGCGAGACAGCAAACGCCTGAAATAGATTTGTTTTTCTTTCTCACTGTGTACATCTCTCTCTCTCTCTCTCTCTCTCTCTCTCTCTCTCTCTCTCTCTCTCTCTCTCTCTCTCTCTCACTCTCTCTCTCCCCCTGATATGCTTTAAATGACAGATAAGAATTAACAGCGCCTTGTGGGGCCGGGTAGCTCAGTTGGTAAGAGCGTCTTGCTAGTAACCGAAAGGTCGCTGGTTCGAATCCCGGATTGGTCAACGTGTGATCATATTATTTTCCCCTTTACCAACAACTGGCCCGCTGGTGTCAGTATAAATCGGTCCAGTAGTCACCTATATGCGAAAGTGTCGTGTGACTATAATCTACAAACAAACAACAAACAAACAAACAACAGCGCCACTCTTCTGAGCACAATAGTTGACGTTTTATTAAATCGATTAAATCGATTTTTTTTTCTCTTTCTTTGTCTGTTTATTTTTTCTGTTTACCTGCATATTTTTTCCGTCCTCCCTCCCTGTTTTCTCTCTCGTCATCCCTCCAATTCTCCGTCTTTCTATCTCAATCTTTGTCTGTGTGTTGGTCTGTCTCTGTGTGCTCTCCCGCTTTTCTTCCTACCGTCTCCCACCCCCTCCCCTCCCCACGTTTTTGTTTTTTTCTCTTTTTGTTTGTCTGTCTCCCTATCCCTGTCTGTTTATCTGTTTCTTTATCTCTGTCTATCTCTCTACCATCTTCCTCTCTCTCCTCCTCTTCACACCCTCTCTCTCTCTCTCTCTCTCTCTCTCTCTCTCTCTCTCTCTCTCTCTCTTTCTTTCTACAAGACCGTAAAATATTAAGTGCAAAAGCTTACGCTGCAACTTTATAATTATTGTCGTAGACGTATTTATTATTGGAGGATGGATTATTTCAATAGCAACAGAATAACTATAATTAATTCTTGCCTGTCTGGTACATAATTTCATTTAGATATCTAAATCTTGAAGCTCTATAAAGTAAGCAGCGTGACGTAAATGAATTGCAGCTACATATTAAATCCATCCCAATCTTTATCGTCGCCGTCGTTGCCGTCCTTGATAGTGATGATGGATTTTTAATCTTTTTTCTTCTTTCTAGTCTGGCAGGAAAGTAATTTGGGTAGGATCTATAGACGTGAAGCCTAAGCTGTCTGCAAAGTTGCAACGTTACATAAAAGACTGAAGAGCTAATACGTTGTTGGCAATGATGATGATGATGATGATGATGATGATGATGATGATGATGATATGTGTATGCGTGTATGAGCGCGCGTGCGTGTTTGTGTGTATTTGTTGTGTTTGTGTTTGTGTGTATGCCTGCCTCTCCCTCTCTGTCTGCTTGTGTGTAGTGCATGTGTGAGTGTCAGAGCGCGTGCGCGCGTGTGTACAGACTTCGTCATCAGAATTGGTGTGGCACGTAGGCAAATATTGGGTCGCGGTGATTGAAACTGTGGCTTCTCCAGGCCGCAGTCCTGTTCTATTTGGTCCCAATCCTGTCCATGTACATGCTCAGTAAAGACCAACAACTTTCAACAACGTCACACCGAACAAAGGCTGGCTGGACAGATCTGTCTTGTAAGTAACTATGCTGCTACTATGACCTCCGGAGGTAGCTTCAAATAGGTATCCCCAATTGCTAGACAGCTTTGTTTCCCTTTTATTGTTTCAGTGTATATTACTCGATCGTAACTGCCCACACGATGGATAATGTGTGTATGCTTTACATTTCTGGATGCGTTTCAGTTAGCCAGTTAATATTCAGTTTAAAAACAACAATGTGTGTCTGAACGAAGACAGGGTGAGGGTTGGCAATTGCGGGCCGGGTGTGAGCAATTGCGGACTGGGGGTTGGCAATTGCGGTCGGGTTGTCATATTTGTTCATTGCTGGGAACAAACCATCCAAAGCATTAAGAGAATGTTTTGGATTACAGTCCACGAGCGGTGAACACCAACGAGTATATCAAACTGATAGGTAAATTATATTGCGATGTAACTACACCGTAAAAGGTGGGTAGATCGCTAAAGGCCCCGCCACACATACCGGTTTGAAGGCCGATTCTAGATCGGGTTTCGGATCCGTTTGCGATCGGGCCGGGCTCCAAAACCGATAGCACTGCCACACGTTTCCGATCAGGTCGACCCGAAACTTCCACACAATGTGCATTGTTTATATTCACTTTCACTAGTGTCAGTGTACACGATCCCCAACCCCATCCAACAGTTTACCATCCCCATCCAACAGCTCACCATCTTGTCTGAAACCACAGCAGAAATAATGTCTCTCTACATGCTACAAAAACTATTTAAAAATAAAAACGTAATGGAAAACCAAATCAAAACCATACAAAACATCGCGGGTTACATCACAGGCTCTGAAGTCTTTATTAATTTCGGCTTTGTAAACTCGTGGGGCCTTATACATAGGTACGTAGTTTAGTATATATAGTATGTAATTGAGGCCTACGAAAGACGAGACTTCCCAGCCTGTCACCTGTCATCAGCTTCGTTTGTGCCGCCAAGTTGACGCCAAGTTGACAATGAACACGGGACGCATTCTGATTGGTTGGAAGTTTACAATCGGGGCCGATTTTGCACAGCAGAATAGAACAGGTTCTAATCGCACGATACCGAGCCGATTGTCATCGGACCGCAGGGCAAGTAGTAGTTCTGACGTCATCACGTAGGAATCGGGATCGGATCGCAAACAAAATCGTTGCACAATCGGCATGTGTGGCGGGGTCTTTAGATGCTTTTAGTTGCGTCGTCAGTGTATCGTCACATCTGGAAAAAGTCGGTATCCGCAATTGGGAGCTGATCGCAAATGAGGAAAAACAAGAATAGCACGCTCGCATTGCGTTGCAACCGACCACGGTTGGATTCCCAGAATATGTAAATGCCAAAAAGTTTCGATTGTCTCTCTTTAATCCTCACCCTCCATCCATACCTCAACTCTCTCTCTCTCTCGCTCTCTCTCTCTCTTTCTCTTTCTCTCTCTCTCTCTCTCTCTCTCTCTCTCTCTCTCTCTCTCTCTCTCTCTCTCTCTCTCTCTCTCTCTCTCTCTGTTTCTGACTTTGTCTCTCTGTCTGTCTGTCTCTCTTCTTATTCTGTTCTTGCCCACTCCAACCATAGCTATCCTTCTCTTTCCAATCTCTCTCTCTCCCTCTCTCTCTCTCTCTCTCTCTCTCTCTCTCTCTCTCTCTCTCTCCCCTGACCTGTCGTGGCGAGGTCTTCTGGAAGCCATTAGAGTTGTTTGACAAAACGGGCAGCCCGATTGCATATTAATCCGCGCAAAGCTTGAGTAAACAGGCAGCCAAGTGCTCCCGCTGTTGGAATAGAGTCCCTGTAAAGAGCCACTTGTAGCCGTCTTTCTGACAGTCTCCCACAGCCCTGCCTGTGTCTGTCTCCTCCCTTTCTAGAACAGTCTGTCTCTAGCTGTGTCTTGGCGTAGAATAGTGTGTCTCTGTCTTCGGCATAGACTCAATTAAATTAAGGGTTCCTTTGTACGACTTTTCTTTCAGCCTCATAGGTTTGTCTGTCTGTTTTTCTCCCTCTTTAGAACAGTTTTCTATGGTGTTTGTCTTCCCGACAGCCTCGCTGTCTAGATCAGTCTTTGGTTGTGACCATCTCTGTCTCTCAATTAGTTATTAATTGTTAATAGGGTCCAGTGGACTGCAAAGAGCCGAATCAGGACCACAACTTGGTTGAAATAGGACTCACCCACTATCCGTATACAAGATCTGCTGAAACAACTTCAATGGTAACACTGAAGGCCCTGAAGGCACTCCACCAGCTGGTCACTTTACAATAAAGGCATCCCATACAAGGGACGCTGAGGCTGTACTCTGATTTAGCGAACCCCCGTTTACAAAAAACAAAATAGAATATAAATATCATTATAAAATAGTAACAAAACTCATACATATAAAATGCCTGCATTGCTAAATAATAATACATAGAAAGACCTATTGACCATTTGGCAGAAAGCGTCCATTATCCCCAAGCTGAACCAACAGATCCCATAAACAAATGAAGAGTTTTGGGATAGAAAAGATAGGTGACTGGTCTGGCGAAGAAGATAGTAAGACTGATAGAAAAAATTAGGAACGAGAAAGAACAAATGAGAATGACAGAAACAGTAGTAATTTAAAGCACTAAATTTCCACAAAGTGGGGATACTATTTATATAGAAAACCCTGGCACCCCAAAAGGGTCTCTCTCTCTCTCTCTCTCTCTCTCTCTCTCTCTCTCTCTCTCTCTCTCTCTCTCACTTTCTGTTTGTGCACGTTTTGAAGATTAAGAAGTACCAGTCTAAAATCGCCATCTTTGCTGAACAAGATGCTGTCACAATTCACATTAACTGCATAGGATGCGTATGCATATGTGCATTATGTAGAAGGTCGAAGTTCAGAGACCCTGCGGCGAACACAATCATCGCAATATTTGTGTGACTATTTGAAAGTACTATCATCGTTAAGTAAGTTTATTTATGGGTTCAGTTTAGAGAAACATTTATAATTATAGAGCAATGTATGCATGCAATAATGGGGTAACAGGAACCTATTGTCCACTGGATGTATATTTATAGCCCGAACTCCTGCGTCTAGGACATGTGGATCTTAAAAAATCCGTGCCATGAAATGCGTGCGTGCACAGATTAGACTTGGGTTTATATTCTGATCCGAAGTAGTAGGAGCGCGGAGCAGCAAGACTATGGCATAGATAGTATCTGGGCGCAGTATCTTAGGGTCATGTAATTCTCTCTCTCTCTCTCTCTCTCTCTCTCTCTCTCTCTCTCTCTCTCTCTCTCTCTCTCTCTCTCTCTCTCTCTCCTTCCCTCTCTCTTTCCCTCTCTCTCTCTCTCTTTCCACCTCCCTCGCTCCCTTCCCTGCAACCTCTCATTCTTTCATATGATCTAACGCCATCTTTATTGTTCTCGTTCCTTTCCCATGAATGTCACCAAACCACCATCATGAAAGCAAAAGCCTGTTGATGCAGCAGACGACAATATTATACGGTCTGTGCTGTAGGGTTGCTTACATCACATCACTGACCTTTTGACCTTGTTTTACATACGTCTGCATACCTAAATCTTGGGAACAATGAAATATTAAAATAAATGACAGCTGGGGGAACTCTGACCCTTTGAACTTTGGGTTGCCATGGCTGCGGCCCATATATTACTGATTACGTAAGATTATGCTAGCCTCGTTTTCGCACGAGAAAAATGTTGTCCCCCCAACATGTGCAGTGCATGCTGGGATTGCTTTTCTTCCGGTTCCCAGGTCACTGCGTCGTTGGTGGTACGTAGAGGTACAGTATGCTCAATGAATGAGAAAGAAAAGGAAGAAGAAGGAGAAGAAGAAGACGAGTTAGGGGACGATTATTAGTCATTCAGCTCGCAACCGGCGCCTGGAGCCCATTTTATTTGGAGAATCACGTTTCACAAATGCTTGATGATGATGATGATCGTAATGATAATGATGATGATGATGATAGTAATGATGATGATGATGATGATAATTGTGATGATGATGATGATAATGATAATGGTGATAATGATGATGACAATGGTGATGATGATGATGATGATGATGATGATGATGATGATGATGATGATGATGATGATGATGATGATGATTGTAGCCTTATCGTGGATCTAAACGTTTCTTTTGTATCGTGGACTTAAATATGCTACGTCCAAGTGAGGTCATTATTAAATTTTTCATCATCATCGTCATCATCATCGTCATCATCATCATCATCATTAACATCATCATTATCCTCCTCCTCCTCATCATCATCATCATCATCGTGGTCGTCGTCGTGGTCATTCTCACCGTCATTTCATGTTCCTCATGAAGCAACAACCACACCAAGAAAAATAACTTCATCATCATCATGAGTAAGCAACGACGACGACAACAACAACAACAACAACAACAACAACACACAACGCTAAGCCAATATAGTGAATGCTATAGAAAACAGAATGACGCCGACGGCTAGAATTTTAAACTATTGTTATTGATTTTTTTAAACTGTCGTGTAAAATACGTTTCAAAGGACAAAAAGAACATTACTAACAATCGGTTATTTTACCACAATAGTGAGTACACCGTGGACTCTGTACATAAGCAGAAGAGACGGCAAACGGACGAGAGTCTAAACCGAGGTCTAGTCTGTGCACGCATGAATTCCATCCATACATTATAGACCCTGACGCTCGTGTCTAGTCTGTGCACGCATGAATTCCATCCATACATTATAGACCCTGACGCTCGTGTCTAGTCTGTGCACGCATGAATTCCATCCATACATTATAAACCCTGACGCTCGTGTCTAGTCTGTGCACGCATGAATTCCATCCATACATTATAGACCCTGACGCTCATGTCTAGTCTGTGCACGCGTGAATTCCATCCATACATTATAGACCCTGACGCTCATGTCTAGTCTGTGCACGCATGAATTCCATCCATACATTATAGACCCTCACGCTCATGTCTAGTCTGTGCACGCATGAATTCCATCCATACATTATAGACCCTGACGCTCATGTCTAGTCTGTGCACGCATGAATTCCATCCATACATTATAGACCCTGACGCTCATGTCTAGTCTGTGCACGCATGAATTCCATCCATACATTATAGACCCTGACGCTCATGTCCTATATGGGTAATTAAATTGCCAATTACATGTATAGAAATAAAAAAAATACCCCGAAAGCCTTGGTGAAAAAAACGTTAAAATGACATAAATCAACCAACCAACCAATCAGTAAACCCAGCAAACAGTAGGTCCTGTTCCCTATTCGGGCTGTCCGTATCGCTCAGTTGCCTGTTGCGTAAGACGAGGCGCACAAAGCATCAAGTGGGCGCCCTGAGCGGCTTTAGTTCGATCCTGTTTTTGGCCAGCGTCTTCACATTGAGATTACGATATTTTGTTGTCAAGTACCATGCAATGCAACATGCTGAGGTTTGAACAGCCCTTGAGCTCCTGAACAAAGGGCTATACAATTATAAAAGACCAATTCCAAAAGACACGCTAAAGCAGAAATAATGGCCGTCTTTAGAAAAGGAGAAGAAGTAAAATGGCTTTTTTTTCCTTGGGGTAAGTATTGTGGGAAACAGGAAAGTTGCTATAAGAACATCTAGGACAATTATACATTTTATTAGATGCAAAGGGAGGTAATAGGAACGATATTTATTCCGTCCACTCCCATTCTCTCTCTCTCTCTGTTTCTCTCTTCAAGAGGGACTGTTTCTCTGTCTTTCTCTGTCTCTGCCTCTCTCTATCTCTTTGTCTGTCTGTCTCTGTCTTGTCTGTCTGTTTCTCCCTTCAACTGTTCTTTTCTGCTGCAGATTGTCAATCGTTGGCATGTCACAACCTCTGGAAAAGATCAGCACCCATACAATAATCCCTAGCTTCTTCCCCAACAGTCAATAGAATTCCAAAGATAACATAAAGATCCTCCTTCTTCTCCTGCTCCTCTTTCTTCTCAACATTATCATAATCATCATCATTATCATCAACACCACCTCCACCTCCTCCACCTCCACCACCACCACCACCACAACAACAATAATAGTTTCTCCACCGACACGAGCAATTCCAAGAGCAACAACAAAAAAACACTCCCCCCCAAAAAAAAAAAAAAGAAAAAAAAAAGAAAAAGAAAATCACCTATGGAAACAGCAGCAGAAGCAGCAACAACAATAACATAATAATGTTCGTCATTTATAAGGCGCCTTAGCCTAAGGATCAAGGCGCTGGCCGATACAGGATCTAACTCAAACCGTCCGAGACGCCCACCCGCAGCAGCCTTTGGCGCATGGTCTGACGCCCGGACAACTGAGCACAATCCTGGGCAGCCAGGGATGGGGGAGAGGGACCAAGTGCATGCTGGGTGTGTTCTTGTTACCGGCACTCACCCGTCTAGGACATGAGCGTCAGGATCTTTAAAGTCCGTTATGATAGAATGTATGCGACACACAGACTAGACCTCGGTTTATACTCTCATCCGAAGGAGTAAATACTTAACTGAAATGAAGTTAATCCCTTCGGTTAACGGTTAACACAACATTTTATTGCTGTCCGTCTTTCACATTTTTAATCTAGCATGTATTTTTCTTTTTTTCAAAAATAATGTTTACCCTTTCAAGACAAAATACTCCCTTGTTCTTTGCTTCAAAATATATATTTAAATATTAAAGAATTAATTATTTATTTAACAAAATTGGGTTCGGTAATATGGACAAGGCTGTACCAGACTGCTGGTGGTCGGGTCATGGTCGCGTTTCTCTTTATTTTTTTTCTTTGGACACGATTTACAACGATTTTCAAAATTAAAGTCCGATTTCACAAACCGCTACTCTAACATGGACCAGACTGTACTGGGTTGATGGCGGCTCGTCCAGAATGGCGTCGTTAAATTTAGCGCTTGTGGTCCCCCACCTCACCTCCCAAACACACTACCCGTTTGTTGTATTCCCTACTTTTAATGGAATTGCACATCTCTCTCTATCTCTCTCTCTCTCTCTCTCTCTCTCTCTCTCTCTCTCTCTCTCTCTCTCTCTCTCTATCTCTCTTTGTAATACGAATAAGGCTGTACCAAGTTTGATGGTGACTCGCCCTTCGTCCTCGTATACCCCATCTCCACCCTCCATTGGTACGTGTGTTCTCTTCGTTTAAAAAGAGACCCCGCTCTTTCTCTGCTTTTGGATCGTCTGCTTGGAATCAACTCATACTTTCTCTCCGCAGCAAACCCTCGATCCCCTCCTTCAAACGGAATCTAAAAACTCGTCTCGTCTTCCTTTGCTCATTAACCATTCTTCACAACAATGGTCCGTTCCGCATGATCTATCTATCTATCTATCTATCTATCTATCTATCTATCTATCTATCTATCTATCTATCTATCTATCTATCTATCTATCTATCTATCTATCTATCTATCTATCTATCTATCTATCTATCTATCTATCTATCTATCTATCTATCTATCTATCTATCTATCTATCTATCTATCTATCTATCTATCTATCTATCTATCTATCTATCTATCTATCTATCTATCTATCTATCTATCTATCTATCTATCTATCTATCTATCTATCTATCTATCTATCTATCTATCTATCTATCTATCTATCTATCTATCTATCTATCTATCTATCTATCTATCTATCTATCTATCTATCTATCTATCTATCTATCTATCTATCTGTCTATCTATCTGCGTGTGTGTGTTCTAATATTTTATCTTTGAGATAGACTCTTGGCCTTGTGCTTGACTGTGACCTTTCACTTGAACAGCATAATTCGGCAGTAGTGAGATCCTGTTTCTTTCATTTAAGAGCTCTTGGTAAAATCCGTTCTTCTCTGACCCGTAGTGCAGCAAACACTGTTGCTGTCTCTCTTTGGTCTTGTCAAGACTAGACTATTGCAACAGCCTTCTTGCCAATCTGCCTCAAACACAGATCAAACGCCTCTAATCTGCGCAGAATTCTGCAGCTCGATTGGTCACAAAAAGTCGTAAATTAGTCCACATCACCCCCATTTTTTAGCAACTTTAATGGCTTCCTGTCCACAAGCGCATAAAACACAAACTGCTTTCAGTTGCCTATCGCGCAGTTAAAGAGCACACCCCTGAATACCTGTTCGAACTTCTGAATGTGTACGAACCATCTTGCAGCCTCCGCTCAGCTTCCAAGTCTCTATTCGTTGTTCCTGGGCACAAGCAGTGTAGAACTAAGAGCTCTGGCCAAAGGTCTTTCAGATACACTGCACCGGTCTGGTGGAAAGCTCTTCCAGAAGGCATAAAAAGAGCAGACTGTGTCGATGCATTTCGCAGAAACTCGAAAACACATTTCTTCTCTTCTTGCTAATCTGGATGTATAACTATCTGATCTCATCCCAATTTCATAAGTCACTGCGTGAAAGTATTGCATAAATGTTAATTGTATGGTCTGCCTGCTAGAATGTGTTGAGCGATAGTGAAGAAGTTAAAATTTTAAGTTATGATCTATGCACCCTTCCCGCCACTCTGTGTGTGTGTGTGTGTGTGTGGGTGTGTGTGTGTGTGTGTGTGTGTGCGTGTGTGTGTGTTTATCCACCTCCCTCCCACCAGCGCTGCGATCATGCCCGTGGAGATATTTACGCGCTTTATAAATTATTAATTAATTCATTCATTCATACATCCTTTTTTGTTCTTTGTTTTAATCGTAACGTTTTTCTTTGTTTGGTATGTGAATGCGTGAGAATTGCACATTGAGATTTTATCAGAAAAAAAGCGCTATTTAAATGTCATTCTTCTTCTTCTTCTTCTTCTTCTTCTTCTTCTTCTTCTTCTTCTTCTTCTTCTTCTTCTTCTTAGTATTAATATTATTACTGTTATTGTTATTTATTATTATTATTATTATTATTATTATTATTATTATTATTATTATTATTATTATTATTATTACTATTATTATTATTATTATTAACAATTATTAGAATAGGTCAATTTTTATTAAACAGGCGACGTTGACGCTGACTGAGTGTCGGAGAGCTATCAAGCATAGGTTGCGTGTAGGCCTTTGCCCTCAACAATCACATTGGAGTCAGCGTCGCTTTCGGGTCGACGGCTTCTAAAAGCTTAGTCAAATAGCGACAAAGAGGTCTACTGCGACTCTCCTAAATGCCCCTCTCTCTCACCGAGTCTTTTCCGGGTACTCCGGTTTCCTTCTCCCCTTCAATCAGTGTATTGGATGTGGTCTGTCTAAAATGTCAACGTTGAGGACGTCAAAACATGGACCAGGCTGTACCGGGTTAGTGGCGACAACGGATCAGGGTCGCGTTTCGTTTAATTTTGTCCAGGGCGTGATTTACAATGGCGATCGCCTGTTCCGGTGTCCGCTGACAAATTAGAGAGCAGGAAAGACAAGAACTTCAACAACAGCTAACCCTCTCTTAGAAAAATAAATATTATTCCAGCCGAACGGGGAGATGAGGGAAGGGGGGAAGTGGAAAGGAGGGGAGAGGGAGCAAGGAGAATGAAGAGTGAAGGAGGTGAGGGAAACGGAGAAGAAGAAAAGGAGAAAGAAAGGGAGGGAGGCGGTTATTGAAATGGGAGGGAAAAAGGTTGGAAGAGGAGAGAAAGTGTGTGTATTGGTGTGAAAGGGGGGGGGGGGGCATAAGGGTAGTAAAGAAAGAAGATATTGGTGTAGATACTTGTACAAAACAAAAATACGTAGCAAATACCTTTTTTTTTTTAAAAGGCAAAAAAGTAGAAATCTTTAGAGAAATTCTATAAAAACCCCAAATGCATTCAGGCTTACTTTGTTATTGTAATCAAATAATGAAAATGTTGTAAAGAGACTTTGTTTGTTTTTTGGAAAGAGAGTTGAAGTTTAGGAAAACTGTTTTGTCGTGATGTAGCCTATGTTTTGAGGATGTCAGATACTGCACTGTTTAAATGTATGTTTGACTTAAATGCTGTTGAATTGTGATTTTTGTCAATATACTGCACACACCCCTTGACACAGAGAGAGCGAGAGAGAGAGCGAGAGAGAGAGAGAGAGAGAGTTGGTAGGATCAGAAAAAAATACAAAGGATGAGGTGTGGTGAGACGGGTGGACGGGGGTGGGGTGGGACAGGAAAAGAGAGAAGAAGACAAATTAAACTCTGGAACTCCACAAAAACAGCTACAATCAGGTCTGGTCTTTGTGGACAATGACTATTGTTCCCTACAGAGAAAAGAGAGAATGGAGTTAGACACATGGAGAGTGATGAGAGTAGGAAGAGGCGGGTGATGGGAAAGGAAGTTTAAGGAGGGGGGCAAAGAACTGAGAGAGAGAGAGAGAGAGAGAGAGAGTGAGAAAGAGAAGGGGGGGGGGAGAGGGGCGAATAGACTCAACCTGGTTCCGTCTAGTCCTTTCAAGATTGATTTTGTTAACCTTTAGGGAAAATGTAATTATATTATATTTGTACGAATTATACGAAGCTGAGTCTTCGGTATCCTGGTACCCAGGGAGGTTTTGAAGTAAAAATATAATCATTCCCATTTAAATTAAATTATTGTTATTAGGTTTAGAGCTATTTATAGGTGTCTGGAAATATTCTTCTTCTTCTTCTTCTTCTTCTTCTTCTTCTTCTTCTTCCTCTTCTTCTTCTTCTTCTTCTTCTTCTTATTATTATTATTATTATCATTAATAATAATAATAATAATAATAATAATAATAATACAGGATGCTATGTACGCGCCTTTCCCCAAGGCTCAAAGCGCGGCGATCTATACCAACATACACGCTCACCTGTCTCATTTACCCTCACACACACCAAATACACATACATCACTCAAACAGGTGGTGTAAAGGCAGGGAGATCGCTATTAGAAGACGGAAGAAAATCGAATTTTTATTTTTGAAATTTTTATATTGACTGCATCCTGTACCATTAATGAAGGGAGGGAGGAAACCGGAGTGCCCGGAGAAAACCCTCGGTGACCTCAATAGTCTCGTACCTAAGTCACATACGTTCGCCCCTTGCGGGAATCGAACCCGCGACCTTCGGCATAGGAAACCGGCGACTTATCCACTGCGCCACGAGGCCATTATTATTATGATTATTATTATGATTATTATTATTATTATTATTATTATTATTATTATTATTATTATTATTATTATTATTATTATTATTATTATTATTAAATCAAAATTTTTATTAAACCAACATGAACAATACAATATCTATTAGAAATGTTTAACCCCTACAGAAAATTAATTAAATTGAATGAAACAAAATCTACGAAGTCATAGTTCGCGTGAGTGAATGTGAGAGAGAGTATGTATGTGTGCGTGCGTGTGCGTGAATGTTTATATAAGTTTATAAATATGTTTGCAGTAACTTCTGGCATCTTCTGGAACCGTGCCACTGAAATGCTATGAGGTGCAAGTGTTCAAACCACCCAAGGTGGGACGATATACAGTCAAAACGGTGTTGGTTTTTGAACTTGCCGAAATCTCTTATGAAACCCTGTGTGAGAGGCGAAAATGTGGAGAATAATAAATAATAATAAAAATATATACAAGTGAGAGCAGGAGTGTGCAGTTTCTGATGTTCTCTCTTTCTCTGGTGTTTTGACTCTCTCCCTCTCTCTCTCTCTTTCTAAACCTATCCTATCCTGTCCCGTAAACCGGAGGTCGTAGGGGCACCACAGATGATCGTTTAACCAGCATAGTCCTCAGCAACCCTGATCGTTTCGCTCAGTGTCAAACCAGTCCATTCTCGAATGTTGTCCTCCCACCTCCTTTTCGGTCTCCCTCTTCTTCTACCTCCTTGCACTGTGCCTTGCAGGATGTCCTTTGCAAGACCTCATGATCTGGTGACGTGGCCATACCATCGGAGTTTCCGTTTTTTCACCACTGTGAGCAGGTCATCGTGTTGTCCAATGGCTTGTGTGATGGTCTTTCGGACTTCGTCTTCGTTTTGTGTTGGGTATATGAAATGCCCAGAAGTCTTCTGTAGCTCCTCAGCTCCATGCTTTGTATACTTCGTTGTAGATCTGCTGTGAGGGTCCATGTTTCGCAAGCACATAGGAAGATGGAGATGACAATGGAGCGCAGCAGTCTTACCTTGAAATGTAGACTGATGGTCCTGTCTTTCCAAATTGGCTTCAACCTCTCCAGGGCAGAAGTTGTTTCTAAAGTTAACTGTTAATAGTTCAAGAGTTTTCCTCGTGGTGTTGTATAGCTATAGTGGTTCTGTATTAATGTAAGCGCTTAGAGCTTAGTCCCTGTAAGATCCACCGTTCAATTCCTACAATTTGTTCCATGCGATTTAATCTCAGGACTGATCGCACGAAGCAACCGGTCACACGCTAAAACCAATTCCATACAACAGAGGCGGAAGTTGGTGTTGGCTGCGGCCTCTTTGCTTGTTGCTGTAGTGCTCTCCCCTGTTGCTACGTGCTTGTTGTGAAATATAAGGCCGAGTTCGAGCAGTTCGAAGGATAGTGAGAGAGAAGATAGTTTGCCATTTTGACTTGCTTTAGTAGCGGATGAGGAGGAAATTCGACAGAGAAGACGACATTCATTCAGAAGGAGGTTTCTTTCCTTTACCCTGTTGGGCTCTCCCCTTGTTGCTATGTAAGTTACATTATGTAAAAGCAATGAATAACTTTTAACGTGTGACCGGTTGCTTCACAGTTCGGAGAGTGAGAGAGAAGATTGTTTGCAGTTTAATTTAGCAGCAGATGAGGAGGAAACTTGTGTCGATGGTGGACACGGCCGTGGATCGGGAGAAGGAAGACACTCGGGGCTACATTTTGCTCTTTGATCCGATGACAACCTTTGTGTTGTGGTGTCGGCCATTTTCTTCAGTCGCAATGTCAAGGACGCCACAGCACGTTCTGATTGGTCCGGACTTATTATTTCGTCGCATGTTCCATCTTCCGAATCTAATAATCGCGTGAGATTTTATCGTAATCTTCTTGTACAACTTGTTGCAGCGTGTGACCGTGTAAATTTATGAGAATCGGTAGGCCTGACTAGGGCTTAAATCTAGATTATGCGCAAACATAATAATAATAATAATAATAATAATAATAATAATAATAATAATAATAATAATAATAATAATAATAATAATAAGGAGGAGAACAAGAAGAATGACAATGATGGTGATGATGATGATGATGATGATGATAAAAATAATAATAATAAAATTAATAATAATAATAATAATAACAACAACAACAACAACAACAACAATAATAATAATAATAATAATAATAATAATAATAATAATAATATTAATAATATAATAATAACAATAATAATACTAATAATAATAATAATAATAAAAATAATAATAATAATAAAAATAATAACAATAATAATAATGATAACAACAATAATAATAATAATAATAATAATAATAATAATAATAATAATAATAATAATAATAATAACAATAATAACAATAATAACAATAATAATAATAATAATAATAATAATAATAATAATAATAATAATAATAATAATAATAATAATAATAATAATAATAAAACTATAGGGTGACAGGTTACACATGAGAGGGCGGAAAGTATGGGGAAGGGATGCAGTGTGATTGTGGGGATGAGCATGTTGTTGAGCCCAGTCAGGTATGGGGTCCATTGTCGGTGATCACGCTCAACAAGCCATTGCATCACAATGTCATACACTAGTGAATGTTTTTATCCATGAAGTAACGACGATGTCGATGATGATGGTTTTGATGGTGGTAGTGATGATGATAAAGATGACGATGATAATGAGATGATGATGATGATAAAGATGACGATGATGATAAAAATGATTATGATGCTGATGATAATGCTGTTTACGGTGTTGTGAGGTTTGATGATGATGAAGACGATGATGTAAGTAATGTCTAATAATGATGAGTCGTTGGATGCTGCTGCTAATGGTGATGATAATAATGATAATAATGATGATGATGATAATAATAATGATGATGATGATGATGATGATGATGATGATGATGATGATGATGATGATGATGATGATGATACTAATAATGATGATGATGCCTGTCCTCCTCTAAACATTTCCGTTCGCTACTTTTAACTACCGATTGGTGGACGCAGAGAGAGAGAGAGAGAGAGAGAGAGAGAGAGAGAGAGAGAGAGAAAGAGAGAGAGAGAGAGAGAGGGAGAGAGAGAGAGAGAGGGAGAGAGAGGGCCAGGGGGGAATGGGAGGAGAGGGGTGCGGATGAAGGAAAAACCATAACACAACATTATTTTAAAAAAGCAAATGAACACAAATCTGAACATTATCTCTTTGAGATGCCACTTGCTGGAGCGAGCAAGGATTACAAGAAATTGCCGGGGATGCCTGAATGGAACGGGAACCAATGCAAATTTCACTGTCTCGGCTGTCCGCCCGCCCCATAAAAATGGTCGCATGAATACGGGACATAACTCTAGGGCAAAGGGACATAACTGCGGGCGAGGGGAAATAATCCAGAATAGGGGCAAATCACCCTGACTCGTATTTTCAAATGCTCTGATTTCAGGGCCCGACAACTCCTGATTGGCAGACTTTCTATTTCGCTCTGCCTCGTTAGAAGGTCAACCTGACCCGGATGTGACGTCATGCCATGTGATTTCATTATCACCAGTTGCAATGAAATGACACGACAGCCGATGTGTAGAGTAGTCCTGTATATTCCGAGTCACACCACGTTGCCTTGGTCCGCTTGAAGCAAGACCATGCATTCAGTTCATCGACCTGGCTCAATGGTACAGCGTGCACCCTGCGCACCGATGACTCAGGTTGAATTCCCGTGATGGGCAAGGATAAAAGTAGCCATTTTTCAGTGTCCGCTTTATCAGTATGATTGCTGTGTTGGTTCAGCGTTGATGTAAACTTTCTCCATGGCACGGTAATCCCGGACTGCCGTTGTGCCAATGGCGGGTGCGGGTGTTACGTTTCAGTGTCCATTCATTTTCGTTTTCTACCTTATGGGGGAATACTGTTTCCGAAAGAAATCTTCCCAAAGCATGGAACACAAATTAAGAAAAGAATTTAAAAAACAGGATTCAGCAAACAGAAATATTACGTTTTTAATTTTACCAGCGTGTTATACAATAAACCTTTAAAGAAACCAACAAGAACGCATGATTAGAACGTATTGTCTGTACGCACTTATACAATTATGCTAAAAATAAACTTGTTTAAAATTAAACATTCTCAAAAATAATGTAACTAAAATTATTTTACGAAAAATAAACATGGCGAAAATAAACATGCTAAAAATAAACAAGCGTGCTCACAAATAAACCTGCTACAAAAATAAAGATGGTAAGGTTAAACGTGCTAAAAATAAACCAATACGCTACAAACGGACGAACACGTGACCGTGGCGTGTAGGGGTCCATATTCAAAGGCTGCAGGAATGTTCCCCAAAGGAAACCCCGCATTTACAGAACAGGGCAATGCAATTGACTAGCAGGACTCAATTGGCGCAAATCATTTCCTTGCACACTACAAGACGGGATAAAAAGAACCCGAAACTGAAAAACAGAGAAAACGTGCAGCAAAGAAAAGGAAGAAAGGGAAACAAGAATTAGAAAGAACAGAAAAAAATGAATTATTGCATGAATGATGAATAAAATAATGAAAGAAAGAATTAGTTATGGAATCAATGAATTTTGGATAGCAAAACGACGCATATCTGG
>CM072523.1:54527660-54552660 GCA_036898135.1 Oncomelania hupensis
TCAAATAGGGGCGCAGTCGGCTAAGTGGTTGAAATCGATGGGAAAACAACTGAAGCGTTTAATGTTAAGCGATACTCTTGCAAGCAGTGGCCTGAAGCTGCCTGGATTACTATAATACAACCCCTACTTCTTCGGATGATGGTGTAAGCCGAGGCCTAGTCCGCGCAAACGAGCAATCCATTTTACAGTTTTTTAAAGATTCTGACGCTCATGTCCTAGAAAGGGGTGTGCCAGCTACACCAACACACCTTAGCAAGCACTAGGTCATTTCCTCCATTCCACCATCCCCGGTCGCTCGGGATCGTGCTCAGTTGTCTGGGTCGACATACGATGGGCCTAAGGTAACAATTGAGCGTCTCGGGCGGCTTTAGTTAGATCCTGTATCGACCCGCGCCTTGAGCAGCTCTTGAACTGGAGAAACGTTGTGTGTGTGTGTGTGTGTGTGTGTGTGTGTGTGTGTGTGTGTGTGTGAGTGTATACATTGCCGGTAACATATAATATTATATATAGCCAAGACGACATTCTTTTGTCAAAATATATTACATGTGTATTGATAATATATTTTGACATAGGGTAAAATATTATGCGTTGTCTTGGCACCATTGTTAAATGAAGAATCCGAGCTGCACGGTACAATAGAGAGTATCTCAAGTTCCATCGATTGAACTGTCGTTATTTCATTGTATACTTTCTCCTGCATGTGCACCACCGCAGCTCGCTTTGCAAACCCAAACAGCATCCATTCACTGATGGAATTCTCCACCCATGCGTGTTGATAATATGCACAGCTTTATCCACTGCGCATGCGCGTTGCGCCCAATCTAACGTAGCGTCATATCCTGGGGTCTTCGGATCACGAACCACAACCCAGGCCAGCGCTTCACCGCGAGTGACCTTCCTTTGTGCGGGGTCCTTGTCAGGGTTACGACCGGAAGTAAGGCGAGCTGACAACTCTCCCAGAATGCATCAGTGAATCAAGGAAGAAAATCGTTTGGCGGCGATTTCATTATCGAATTCCCCCGCCTGTGGGGAGACAGTTCGATAATAGCATTTGCATAATTGGTTGGAATGTAGTTCTGTTCCCAAATTATTGCGCCACGCATTTTGTCCGACGCCACAGATGCATCAACAGACAAGCTTCGATCACTCCGTTTGCACTATTTTTCTTTCTCTCTTTTGTCTACTTCCTTCTTCTTCTTCTTCTTCTTCTTCTTCTTCTTCTTCTTCTTCTTCTCTCTCTCTCTCTCTCTCTCTCTCTCTCTCTCTCTCTCTCTCTCTCTCTCCGCTTTTAAGTTATTCCCCGACCCCTCACCCCCTCTCCTTCCTGGGACCCTTCCCTCTTTCTCCCAAACAAACCCTATTGCCGACCATCTCTCTCTCTCTCGTTGTCTCTCTCTCTCTCTCTCTCTCTCTCTCTCTTTCTCTCTCTCGCTCTGGGATAGCTCAGTGGTCAGAGCGCACGACTGGTGTGAATGCGTCTTGGGCGACTTGGGTTCGAATCCTGACTTCAACAAACTATTTTGTGATTGCTGGATATTACGGGCCAGCGCCTTGAGAAGCTCTCTGAGCTTGTAAGTGCGCTATATAAGAGAAATCTCTTTCTGACTTTCTCGCTTTCTATTATTAACTCTCTTTAATCATCTCTGTCGTATTTTGGTCCAAGCCTGTGGAATTCTCTACCACAGGAGGTCAAGGATATTAAATCATTAACATCGTTTAAAACTGGACTCCACGAATTTCTTCTCTCCCTTTGCTCCTAATATTAAAGATTATATACCTTTTGTTCTTTCCTACCCTGCGACAATCTCAGTTTTTGAGAATGTTTGAAGTTGCGCGCAGGCGCGCGCGCCTGTTTGTGGTGAGGGGAGAGGGGGGAAGGGGAAGAGAGGAGTGGAGGAAAGAGGTGTTGAGGGATGGGGAGAGGGAAGGGGGTGGAGTAGTATGCGTATTCAGATACATTAATAACATCTTAGTTATTTTTTTACCATAGCTAAAGCTTATATGTTAGTTTCAAATTAATTTTAAGTAACTTCTTTGGTTCTTAATTGTTTATGAAAGACTGTAAGACAGACTCATAGGACCTAATGCTATTATCCTATTTAAGGTTGCGACTTGGATTTCTCTCTCGACCCTTAGTCTCATGCCTTTTAACGTCTTCTTTTAGGTATGCTCACTCAACCAATGTCGAGCGATGTGCCGTTATAGACTGCTCTCATCACTGCCAGATGCAATGAGTACAGCCATTAAATGCAACCACCATAAGGATCACAGTACATTCAGCTTCTATTTAGAAACGTAATAAGCAAATTTTAATGGGGAGTTATTTTCAAGCACCCAAAACACTACTATCGTGCAGCTAGAACAAAAAAAAAACAACAACAAACAACCACATAGTCTAGCGATAAATAATACATATAGCATTTATGTTATATATTATGATGTAATGTCATTTTTCGTGTAAGCGTGAGCGCGCGCGATAAAGTGTGCAAACACGAGCAACATAGGCCTACTATTTTACGACACACAAATTTGTCAATTCTAGTCATTCCGTGATGAGACATTGTGTTAATCTATAATTGATTTAACCACCCTAGTGTCGGAAGGTTGTTGTATGCTGGTATATGTGTATGTATGATTGTGTTTGTCGTGCAGGATTGCTTGCTTTTAATTGTGTGCTTTTCTTCTGTATAAACATGAGCGAATTACATTATATAGGCCTACACAACTGAGTACCCCAAGCGCACCAAGATTTCTTCGATGTAAAAGTTAAAGCGAAATAAAATGTCTTATGTCATATTACCGCGATTAACTCATTGGATTTTCAGGAATTTGAGCTTCTACTGCTAAAGAATCTTGAATGACGTGTTATACTAAATGTATTTAAAAGGTCTGAGCTTCCATATCGTTTATTTATTTCTTTTAAATAATGACAATTCATGTACCTGAGAATTCGCATTGACGTTGCGTTAAAAGATGATATAGGGGGCAGTGGTTGCACAAACCGACCGCTAAACTTTGAATTTTTAAACGGTGTTGTGTTGTATATTCCGCTGCGGCGCGTTGTTAAAAAAAATTTGATTTTTTTGGGTTGGATATTGTATTGTCCCTTTTTATCGGGAAATTGTGGGCCGCCTCCCCTGCGGAGGGCATAGTCGCAGCCTGTGGCGAGCCCAAAACACTACCTAAGTAATATTAGTTGTGTTTTCGACGTTTTTGCTGGGGAGCCAACCGGAGTACCCGGAGAAAACCCCCGAGACGTTGCTCGAGTAGAAAGTAAATGCTATTCGGAGAAACATAATGCCCAGTGGCGGAATCGATCCCACACCTGTCAGGCGTCATTTGTTTATAGCCTGTGGACAAGACAAGTTAGTCCTGCCTTAGACCACGCGGCCACAATGCTCGTTCTTTTAGCATCAATTTTGTTGCTATTAATAGCCACATGGTATCCCCACTTTCTGGAAATTTAGTGCTTTAAATTCCCACTGTCGCTGTCTTTCTCATTCGCTCTTTCTCATTCCTGCTCTGTTCTATCAATCTGCTATACTATCGTCTTCTTCGCTAGACCAGTCTCCTACCTTTTTTCTTGAAAACTCTTCCGGGACAAGACTCCTTGTTTGTGTATGAGGTTGTTGGATCAGCTTGGGAATATTGGACGCTTTCTGCCAGGTGGTCACTAGGGCTTCCTATGATGTTATTATTTAGCAATGTAGGCATTTTTATGTATGTGTTTTGTTGATAATTTATAATGATGTTTGTATTCTATTTTGTTTTTGTAAACGGGGGTTCGATAAGTTGGGGTAAAGCCTCAGCCGTCCCCTGCGTGGGATGTCTTTATTGTAAAGTGACTGGCTGGTGGAGGGCATTCAGTTTTCCAACTAGGGTTGTTTCAGATCTTTTATGCGGATTGGGGGTTGTCCGGTCCTGATTTGGCTCGGAAGAGTCCGCTGGACCTAAAGCAACAATTATGTAATGTAATGTAATGTAACACGTTGTGTTTTATCAATGGCCGATTCCTGCCCCCATGCTTGAATCTTGATAAGTGTAACTCAAATTCGTTTATCCACTCGTTTGTTTACTCAGCAACAAAGCAGGAGTCGTCGTCGTATAACATTTTCCAACTGTTTTCAGCAAAAAATCAACAACTGCATACAAGATCATTTTCCGAAAATCACCTCAATAATCATCATCAAAAATCATTATAAATCTCTCAAATCTCGCTCAAGTTAGTTAGTTAGTTATACAGGATTAACGTCCCCGGAGACAGCGCTTCACTTATATAGTCTCTCTGCAATCGAGAAAAAGTTCGAACATTCCAATATGACGCAATAACATCCAATCAAAATAAAACTCGTCACCGGAACTATGCACTGTCTTACGTCATATAACTTTATTTAGGATAGAAGAATCGCTTAGCTATTACTAGATTTATCGCGAAGCTTCGGTCGATAGTAAACAAGTAATTCCTGAAAAATTCTCAACAATATCGAGCGACGAAAATTATCAACATTATACAAAGCTTCTTCTAAGAAAAATGGAAAATCAAATCAAAGGTAAACTCTGTTATTACATGCTTTTCAAAACAAAATGATCGGATCTATCGTGCGCGTCTCAAACGTAACACACAACCACACACATGATTGATTGATTGATTGATTGTTGCTTTAGGTCCAGCGGACTCTTCCGAGCCAAATCAGGACCGGACAACCCCCGATCCGCATAAAAGATCTGCTGAAACAACCCTAGTAGGAAAATTGAATCCCCTCCACCGGCCAGTCACTTTACAATAAAGACATCCCACGCAGGGGACGGCTGAGGCTTTACCCCAACTACTCGAACCCCCGGTTACAAAAACAAAATAGAATACAAACATCATTATAAATTATCAACAAAACATGTACATATAAAATGCCTATATTGCTAAATAATAACATCATAGGAAGCCCTAGTGACCACCCGGCAGAAAGCGTCCAACACTCCCAAGCTGATCCAACAGACCTCGTACACAAACAAGGAGTCTTGTCCAGGAAGAGTTTTCAAGAAAAAAGGTAGGTCATTGATCTAGCGAAGAAGAAGATAGTATAGCAGAGTGATAGGACAGAGCAGGATTGGGAAAGAGTAAATGAGGAAGACAACGACAGTGGGAATTTAAAGCACTAAATTTCCAGAAAGTGGGGATACTATTTATACTGAAACCCCCGGCACCCCAACGGGGGTAACCACACACAAAGTGAATGCATCGATTGTAAAACAAAATAGTACATTTGAAAGAGGTTATTTCTGTGGGTCTAATCTTATATTTTTCCAGTGCGGCAATAATCATTGTGAATTTTGAAAGGATCTTTGAGACTGAAATGTGTGAAAGTTAGTTCCTTTAAAAAAGGACAATAGTTCCCCAACGTGTCCTAAGGGCGGCAATATGGCCCTTGGTAATGTGCGACAGAAGCTTCGATTTTCAGTTCCTACTGGTCCTCAGTGCCTCGTTTTACCCATTTGGTCAGCCATTTTGCCTTCTTTGTGAGCAGTTTAGCCGTTACCGTCTGAACTTTGTGTGTGCGTGTGAGCGTGTGTTTAAGGAGGAGGGGAGAGAGAGAGAGTGTGTGTGTGTGTGAGTTTTTATGTAGAGACGGCGTTGTTTTCGCAAATATATGAAAATCTACCACGTTTTTTTTCTTTGTGACGGCCCTCGTTGTGATGATGTCAAAAGAGTGTTTCCTTAGAGTTAGGGTTAGGGTTAGCGTTAGAAGACTTAAAACTACTTGAAACGGACTTTGCAAGTTTGTGTGTGCGTGTGTGTGTGTAATCTGTGCGTTGTGGATATGTTAAAAAAAATGTCTTTAATGCCAGGCTTTAATCTTCGACTAATGGTTCTTTTGCTGTGGCTCTGACACTGAGGTAGTTCAAGTTTGTGGGAATAACGATCTTGTTTTTATAACTGCACATTAAACATGAGCTTTTCCTCACAACACAAAAGGCATTGCTTAGGCGGTGTTATTTCTACGCAGCAAATCAGGATTATGTCTTTCTCTATCTTTGTCTCGAGAACCCCTCCTCACCCCAGCCCTCCCTGTCCCTCCGCTCCCTTCTGTCGCCCAATGACTCTCCCGAGCGTCATTACAAGAGACAGAGAGAGGCTTGATGTATTGATGCGCACTTGGCATGGGTGTGAAGACTTCCATGTACCACATTCTTAGCTCATTAAAGCAGAATCATGCCCACAGCGAGGTAGTAGTAGCAAGGCCTAGCAAAGTGGTTTGAGCTCAATATAGTTTGGCATTATTACTTTTTTAGTTATTAATATTTCATTATTATTAATTTTACAAAAATATTTTATTTTCTTATAATATTAAAAAAACACCTATTTACATTATAATAATATCTTAGTTTCTTGGATGGATGGCCATACTTGGAAGGCAACCGGTTGCAGTCACTCGACACTCCCGCAATGGGAACAATCGCACAACACAACCCAAGTCAACCCAGTTGTGGTTTGGTGGATAACTGGCTCGACATGTCTTAAGAACCGGAAAAGGTAATGCAAAGAGGGGAAGGGGGAGGAAAACCGCCACCAGTAAGCTGGCCCAGAGAAAAGAAAGACCCCAAACATCACTGTCCTCAACGACCTGTACATTTACCATTTGCACAGCATAAACAAACTTATTTATTGCTACTAGTAGATCCACTACCAGAACCACTACCACTAATACCAATATTACTACTACTGTATGTCTGTCGTAAACGCGTTAAAAAAAAAAAGCACCTCAGAGCGCAGAAATTCAAAACGTTAGAAGGTTTTAAAGAAAATCCATTTGTATTTTAAAAATTTAGTTTACATTGACTACATGTAATATTATTTTTAAGCGAGGATGGTAAATGAAGCACCCGAAGAAAACCCGCGGTGATTTGAAAAGACACAGACCTTAGTCAAGATTGCGTCCTTATTGAAGATCGAACTGCAACCTTTGACGTTGCACCAGGCCATCTTTAACACACACACACACACACACACACACACCCACACACACCCACACACACACACACATCCACACACACACACACACCCACACCACCACCCCACACACACACCAACACACACAATATATATATCTATATGTATAGATCTCTCTCTCTCTCTCTCTCTCTCTCTCTCTCTCTCTCTCTCTCGGGGGTCACGTGGCTGCCGTGACTTGCAATGGCTGCTTTTTGAAAACGTTGTGTGAGAAGTCAAGAAAATTCGACCATTGTGGATATACAGCGAGGTGGCAGCGGCCTTCAAAAATGCCTAACGACAGTGGACAACATCGGCAGGCTACGGGGCGATTTTTGTGTAAAGTGTGTGACAATTTGGGACTTTATTCGTGGTGCAAACGTCGTGAGTACTGTGGTGTGCCATTGTTGTTGTGCCGGTCTGGCCGTGTCAGTGTTGGGTCAACTAGCAGCTACAATGGCGTGACTGTATTTGTAGTGTGTTTGCTACTGTGTTGCGGCGATGTGGAACAGAATCCTGGCCCCAACTCCCCTACAAAGTCAAGAAATGATAAAGATGAGAAGGAACAGCACCAACACCCCAACGACGTATCCCAACCCATCACCACTGACTGCATCATGAAAGGAATTGACAGCATTAACGCCAAAATGAATGTCACTGACAGCAAGTATGAAAGTCAGTTCAATGCAGTGCTGATGAACATAGATGAATTGAAAGTCTCAATTAATTCAAGCCTTGCCATGATAAATAACACACAACAAAAACTGCAAAGCAGTGTGTCTGAGTTACAGTCTGTGTATAGTGACTTGCAAGCTGAAAACGCTGATTTACGCTCAGAACTGTGCTCGCTAAGAAACATGTGTGACAGTCTAGAAAACCACAGCAGGCGCAACAATTTAGTTTTCTATGGCATCAAGAGAGAGATTGGGCGAGAAACATGGGACATGTGCGAACAGAAAGTAAAAGACGTAATCAGAAATGGGCTAGGCATCAAGGACAACATTGACATTGAACGTGCACATAGAGCAGGGGCTGACAACGCCATTATTGTTAAGCTGTTATCATATAAACAGAAGATGTTGATCTTGTCTAAGGCACGCACACTCAAGACTTCTGAGCAGTACCAGAGAATCTACATTAATGAAGACTTTTCTAAGACGATGAGACACAAACGCCGTGCATTACACGAGAAGGCCAAGGAAATCTTCAGCAGTACAGGCGAGAAGTGCAAGATCAAGTTTGATAAATTATTTACGAAAGACGGTGTTTACACATTCGATACAGGCACATAAGATCTGGTATTACAACAGAGAAGACGCAACGAGAATGACACACACGATCAGCTGACGGCACACAACGAACACTTCTACGACGAAGGTAAACAACAACAACAACAACAACAACAACAAGAGCACTCTGAGGGGGCCTTCGGGGGCGTTGACAGAAGCAGGGATCCAGACAACTGGAACTACAACCTCCTTACAATGTCTATGGAGGCCAACTTCCCACCCCTGGCAGAAGACAGAGCGAACCGCAGCGACGACCGAGACGATAACAGCGTAGCAGACGACACGCGAGACGATGCTGTGGCAGTGACAGCGGCAGCGAGCAGCGCTAGGCCTACGTCTAGCGCACAGAAGAAGTCAGTCGACATGGGCGTACCGCGACACGACCCTGACCTGTCAAGGCCATCTGCCGACCGAAACAGACGTAACAGTAACCCGGGGTCAACACGTGGTGTAAACAAGAACATTGGCTCTAGGGAAAGCCCTGTGCTGACACGGAATTTGTCGCGCCATGCTTCATTGAGTAGTAGGCCTGATGATTCGAACTGTGTGAGATCTAAACCAGGCCTGGCTGTGTGCGACGACAAGGGCCAAACCAGTCTTCAACAATGGACCAAAAGCAGCAAGTCGCAGCAGCAAGGAGGGAGAGGGGGTGGTGGGGTAGGCAGAGGAGGGAACGACAACAGAGGGTTGAGGGACAAGGAAAAAGGAGGGGGGAGGGGAAGTGGAGACAAAAGAAGTTAGGGGGGTGGCCGAGGCCCAAATGATCATTTTTCTATTTGTACATGGAATTGCGAAGGGGGTTTAAACAGGCTAGAAAATATAGAGAGGGTGCATACCTTGGCTTGCAAAAGATTTCTCAACGTACCCTTAGGAGTACCCAACAAGTTTATTTATGGAGAGACCGGACGCTTCCCACTGTATGTTAACAGTGGTGTAAGGTGCATAAAATATTGGCTAAAGCTTCTAAAATTAAACTCAGATAGGCTACCCAAGCAAGCATACCAGATGCTAATTAATTTAGATGATAGGGGAAAATTATGCTGGGTAACTAAAGTTAAAAACACCTTATTTTCTCTTGGTCTCGCTTATGCTTGGGCACAACAGAGCGTTGGGTGCGAAAATACTTTTGTTAGCCTAGTGAAACAGAGAATGAAAGATACCTTTATACAAGAATGGGATAGCTCTGTGTTGACAAAAGAAGCTTATAAGAATTATAGAATGTTTAAAGAAATGTATCAGACTGAAGATTATCTTGATTTTATGCATATAAAATGTTTCAGAGATTGTATAATTAAGCTGAGACTTGGTGTTCTACCTTTGAAGGCCTCATTCTTTAGAATAATGTTTAACGAAACAGAAGGAAATACACTGTGTACATACTGCAATGTTGTGGAAAGCGAAGATCATTTTATTTCTGATTGCTCTCTGTATGATGACTTAAGAGCAAAGTATTTGACATTTTCTGTCCGGTCTTATCAACATGTTTTGCAGAGAGGATCAAAATTTTTTATGTGGCGATTAAGCCTTTTCGTTTTTCATGCCCTAAAGTTAAGAACCGAATTTTATGAGAGTATGACATAATAGGATACACCATTATAATGATGACAGAATTATATGCCCATTGAACTTTTACCTACCACGTGACCAACCATTTCTTCTATGGGCTGGTGGCCCGAAGAAGTTTGTGTTTGTAATGTGTAATTATGCTTTTTGGAAAAGTAAACGGACGATGTCCAAATGTCAAATGTCAAATGTCTCTCTCTCTCTCTCTCTCTCTCTCTCTCTCTCTCTCTCTCTCTCTCTCTCTCTCTCTCTCTCTCTCTCTCTCTCTCTCTCTCTCTATGATTTCAGAATAACCATGCAAGAACTGGAAAAGCGACAATTCGGCGTTCACGTAATAATATCACAATTTTCACTTTCTTCAGTTCAATTCAGCGATAAGACTACATATCAACTTAAGCCAAGTTTGTACTTACTGTTTTTTCTTTCAAATTATACTCAGTGGTCGAGAATTAAAAAAACAACGGTAATGGACATAATTCATTGTAGCAGACAGCAATTATTTCCGGCTCCCGGCGGAAAGTAGGATCGAAAAATAAACCTCGGAACCGAAGCAGACGGTTCTGTTTTTTGCCGTCTACTCCCTCCCAGCCTCTGATGAAGATGTGTTCTTTTCCGAATCAACGTCGGGTGCATTATTTAACAATTTTTCATGGTGGACGTCAATCCCAACCCCCACCGCAATGTCCTGCTCCACACTGGAAAAAAACAAAATAAAATGTCAATCTTCCCATCTCCATAATTCGATTTGGGAAAATCGCTTTAATCTTTCACTTTCCGTTTGAAGTACAGCGACGTTTGTTATCGGTTTTTCCTTTTAGGTTCACGAAGTGCTTTGGAATTCAATAACAGAATTACCAAGCTCAAAGGTTTCATTTAGCAGACGATCGTTCAGCAGACGATATAGCATAGCAGACGATATCGTATTAGCAGACGATAATTTAAGCTGGAGCGGCTTCCAATCTGCCATTAAAAACTTTGGACAGATTCGACACAAAACACGACGTCAGCAGAATTCTGACAAGAACCGCGTGAAAAAAAATATGCAGTATAGCAACAGGTTTCCTTGAAAAATATTTAGCAACGACCACCGTGACGCAATAGTTCTGGTCGATATCTATTTTGGAAGGGAGCAGACGACGGTGCAAGCAACAAGGCGATCGTCTGGCTAGGGCAGACTTATTCGGAGTATCTGAAATCACGTGGTTATGGAAGCGAAAGCTGTAGAGAAATCAAAGATACTTTGGCGAAGACTTTGCAGACGATCAAGGTCGCGGCTAGTCTGCCCCAGTAACCCACTGAGTTATAAACTAACCCCGGGCAGGCCCGGTTCTTTTATGGTGGCTGAACATTTTTACAGAGGGAGGGAGAGAGGGAGAGAGAGACTGGAGGGAGGGTAGGGGTCACGCATGCGTTCTATCCCTCGGACGTTGACACCCAACGTGTGAGTGCCGGATACAAAAACACACCCTGTCAGCACTACGTCCAATTTCTTCGCTAGGCCTCGTTGGCGCTGCTCTGTAGCTACAGCGCTTTCGCTGAGAAAGCAACCCGAATTAGGCCCGCATAGGTGACAGTTATTATCCCCAAATCCAGACCTCTGTCCTGCGTGGAGAATCTCTTAGGGGCCTTTCCGTTCTTTGAGATCACGTTTGTCTAGCTAACGTCCTTCATTCAATTTTCTACTCAGTCGCTTCCAATGGTTGGTTTCTTTCATTCCCACACTGAACTCACTGAGTACAAACTGCGAACTTTGATAACGGCAATGTAGAATATATATAGAGAGAAGAGCATGCAGAGAGAGAGAGAGAGAGAGAGAGAGAGAGAGAGAGAGAGAGAGAGAGAGAGAGAGAGAGAGAGAGAGAGAGAGAGAGAGAGAGAGAGATTTGACATTTGGACATCGTCCTTTTATTTCCCAAAAAATATTCTATACATACATTTCACACAATCTTCGGGCCACCAGCCCAGAGAGAGAGAGAGAGAGAGAGAGAGAGAGAGAGAGAGAGAGAGATAGAGAGAGAGAGAGAGAGAGAGAGAGAGTGAGTGAGAGAGAGAGAGAGAGAGAGAGAGAGTAAGTCGATGTTTTTTAGACCGAAGTCTTTCACGTGCCGCTTCGGCAACACGTGCGTGGAAAAAGTGAAACATCGATGAAATAATCGTTAACGAAATTGACACTTGCTGCCTTTGTCGCATCGTATCACGCCTCAAACAACTGGGAGATGGGGAGAAGGGAGAACGAGGATAGGGAGTAGGGACGTACGTATAGTACTTGTGCTGGGTGAATCGATGAGGCTGGCGCTCGCCCGTCAACAAAACGAGCGGCAGGATGTTTAAAGTCCGTGCGATGGGATGCGGTTGCAGAGACTAGACCTCAGTGTATACTCTCATCCGAAGGAGTAAGGAGGGGCTCATGCCTGTGCATCAAGGTGATATTATTTGTTGGGCTCTCAACCAGCTCTGAACCACTGCCTGCAACCTTATCACTTAATAACCAACGCATCCATTGTTTTGCCGTCACCATCTTCACTGAACCAGCGGCGTCCCAATGTCTAATCTCATAGACATTTTCGAAAAAAACAACAACAACTATAGTGTGATTCCGAAACTGTAAGCGCCTAAGACAAATACAAAATTTAATTACCCCAAAGCCGGAGCTAAGTGGTAGAGCGTTCGCCTGGCACACCGAGGACTTAGGTTCGGATCTCGTGGTGGGCGATATAAAAGGGGCACTGTCTATTTTAGTAGTTTGGTTCCTTTGCTTTGTTTTGAGTCTGATTTAGGGTTGATTTACTCCCTTAGCCCCCCTCGCCTAGGATGGTTATCCGGGACCGTCTACCATATCGCCAATGGTGGCTGTGGGCGTCAAACTTCTGTTAACATTCACAATTTGATTGCAGAGATTGAAAATGGCTTGTAAAGTCGGCATGAGTTTAAAAAATGTAGGCTTTTAAATGTAAGGTTTGACACATGTAAAGTTATATACTAATCACATCATATACCACAAGAAAGGGGAAAAATACAACCCAAACAAAAGTCGTATAAAATTGCAAAATGTTCTACTTCACTAACAAGGCATTCCCAAGTCAAAGTCTATATGTGAAAAAAAGATATTGTAAAATCTAAGATCAAGTAAAAAATTCTAGACACTCAAACTTAAAGACAAAGTATACAAAATATTACAAAAAATAAAACCTTTTTGGTTTGAAGTTGCAGAGTTTTATAAAAATAGGGTTCTGCGCTCTAAGAGCTTATTTTAAGAAAATAGCGCCATCGGAAACTGATTCAGAACAACAATCGGTGTGCGTCAGGGATGCCCACTCCCTCCAACACTCTTCAACATCTTCCTAGAGCGCATCATGTCAGATGCCCTTGCAGATCATGAAGGCACAGTCAGCAAAGGGGGTAGAGCAATCTCCAACTCTCGTTTTGCAGATGCCATTGATGGATTGGCTGGAGAGGAACAAGAACTTGAACAGCTGGTACAGAAACTTGACACCACCTCCAGAGCCTATGGAATTGAAATAAGTGCAGAGAAGACCGAAATGATGACCAACAACACCAATGTCATCAACACGGACATCAAAGTCCAAGGCCAACCCCTCAACACAGTGCATAGCTTCAGATATTTAGGAGCCATTGTATCAGACAATGGGTCCCGACAGGAAGTCCTCTCCAGGATCGCACAAACAACTGCTGCCCTGGCGAAGTTGAAACCCATTTGGAAAGACAGGACCATCAGTCTACATTCCAAGGTAAGGCTGCTGCGCTCCCTTATCATCTCCATCTTCCTATAAGCTTGCGAAACATGGACCCTCACAGCAGATCTACAACGAAGAATACAAAGCATGGATATGAGGTGCTACAGAAGACTTCTGGCCATTTCCTAAACCCATCACATCACCAACGACGAAGTCCGACGGACCATCACACAAGCCATTGGACAACACGATGACCTGCTCACAGTGGTGAAAAAACGGAAACTCCGATGGTATGGCCACGTCACCAGATCATCAGGTATAGCAAAGACCATCCTGCAAGGCACAGTGCAAGGAGGTAGAAGAAGAGGGAGACCGAAAAAGAGGTGGGAGGACAACATTGGAGAATGGACTGGTTTGACACTGAGCGAAGCCATCAGGGCTGCTGAGGACAGGGAAAGATGGAGTACGCTGGTTTAACGAAACTCTGTGGTGCCCCTACGACCTCACCTCCGAGTTACGGGATAGAATAGGATAGGATAGGATAGGATAGGATAGATAGGATAGGATAGGATAGGATAGGATAGGATAGGATAGAATTAAGAAAATAGAAACACCAGGGACACAGGGAGAAGGGAGAGAAAAGGTGGGGGGTGAGGAGAGGGTGTTGGGATGCCGCGTCGCATTTGATTCCCAGACAGCAATGGAATCCCCGTCTCTCCTGCTTTTTTTTTTTACTTTCTGTCGAGTCTGCCGTTTCCACTGCATTCCTATGCACTAAGAAAAAGTCAGCTTTACGGCTGTATGCATTGTACCCGCAGTAGCTTTTCCCATACAAAACATAAAAGCAGATAAGGGGGAGGAGAGGGGCACTGCCCTCAGTATGCTGGCCCAGATAAACGGGAGTTAACAAACACCCCCCCCCCTCTCAAGATCGAAAGCGTACGGGAGAATACCTTCACCATTGCAAACGTAAAAGATGGTATAATGGGCAATCCTTGGAAAAACGGACGGCTAAGCTTTGAATGTTAGGCGTCTCTTTCTTGTTGTGTAAACAGACAACTGTGTATACTATACTGCTATTATTAGAATCAACCTGGATGCTATCTACAGGAACATAAACGAATGACAAGATTTATATATTAAAAACCGTATTTTTGAAAGAGGTTGGCTTAACATCATTTTTTCAGGTAAGGCAACACTCACTGTGAATTTGAAAAGGATCTGTGACAATGAAAGAATATGATCGTGTGGTCCTTTAAAGGGACCCGCTTTGACTACGCCCTATCCTATCCTATCCTACCCTATCCCGTAACTCAAATGTCGTTGGGGCACCACAGATGATCGTTTAACCAGCGTACTCCATCTTTCTCTGTTCTCAGCAACCCTCATGACTACGCCCCCTGAACAGATAATAAGTAACCTCAATTATGACATGTTCCGCCGTCACTTGTTAGAAGACCCAGTCTGTCAGTGTGGGCATCCTGCAGAAACATCTGAACATTTCCTCCTTTGTTGTCCTATATTGGGCACTGTACGTAGGCAGACAATTAGCCAATTAGACCCTACTTTTCAAACCATCAATACCTTATTGTTTGACAGTGAACATCCCTTCACACAAGAAAACACCAAAACTTTTCAAAAGGTCCCCACATTCCTCACATCTAGTGACCGCTTCGTTTAGAAAATAGCCCAATTCTGATTGGTCACCCTGATACCAGATAAAGCAATCCCCGTTTGTTTCTCTCCCCCTAGTAGTTACACCCCACCCCTTCGCACTACAAGTTTATTAATAGCTGTCAGAGTGAAGCTGACCAGATAATTGTCTCTTTGAAACTGAATGGAAGAGATCATCACTATTTGAATTATCTGTTCACGTGCAAACGTGCGGTCTCCAACTATTTTTATTTGGTTGTATTTTATATTACTTTCTTTTATTTTTTTTACTTGCAAGTGACTTTTTTTCTGTTCTTTTCTTTTTGTTTCATTTTTTTAATCCCTACTCCTCCAAACTGATTATTTTCCTCATTGTTTCAGATTGCTTCAGGCTTTTATTTACCTTTTTAATCAACAACTACTATACACTCCAGCTCAATGCATATGTGAGCAGCACTCTTAGGTTCTCCCACATTTTGCTGGCTGCGGGCTATTTATAGCTTGCCTACACCCTCCCTTTCAGTGAAAGGAAAGGAAAGAAGAGCGCCGGCGAAGCTATTTATAGCTAGCCTGGCTGAACTAACTTCAAAACCTAAAAGCTTTGGTTGAGTCGGTGTGTATATATTGTGTGAAGTTTAATGTTGGGTGCATGTATCTGTTTCTCGTTAGTTAGTTCATTCATTTATTTCTTTAATACGTTTTGTTTTCTTTTCGATGTTATTGGTTTTTTTTGTCTCTTATACTATAGATGTATATATGTTTTTTGTTTTTTTAAATTGTTGAGAAGATTATTTAATATACTTCTGTTTTTCTTACTATGTACTTGTTCTTTTTTCGCCAAACATTTCATTATCATTTATCAAAGGGTAGCACTTATTTAAGCTCTGCTTTTGGTAGCCTTAATGTTCTGCATGCTTTGTTTGATTGTCTCTAAAATTCTGCTTAAACCAACTCATGGTAATAAAATAAATTATAATACGAATATTTACAAAAAGCACTTTTTCCTATTTAAAAAGATCGGTTCAAAGAGCAATTCTCACACATTCACACACCATACAAGAAAATCATTACGAATTAAAACAAATGAAGGTATACATCAAAACACACACAAAAATATACACGCTGGAAGGTGTGGGTAGGTCGATAAAATGTAGAACATACCACTGTTGTGGAAGATAATTAATTAGCAAATAAGACGAGAAGAGACGAGCTTGAAGAAGGTGATTGAGGATGAGCTGCAGACAGACAGTGGGAGTTGATTCCAAGCAGAACAAGAGCGGGATCGGGCAGGAACAAGTTTGGCTCGAGAAACTGGAAGAGTCGGAGGATCAGAAGCTGAGCGGAGGTTGCGTGATGGTGTGTACAGAACTGATGGATGCTGTCTGAAAGGTAGGAAGGAGCAGAAACGCTGATGCAATCGAAGCAGAGAGTGTTAACTTTGTGGAGTATTCTGTGTGAGACAAAGCAGCCAGTGAAGGGAGGACCGCAATGTGGTGATGTGATCAGACCTTTTATTTTTCAAGATTAGTTACTTGGAACATTCACAGTGAGTGTTGCACCACTGGAAAAAAATTGCTTTAAAAAGACTCTTTGGAAAGTATAGTTATTTTTAAATGAATAAATTACGTAGTTTGTGTGCCTATTATTAGCAACAGCCGTTGCCTAGCCAACCAACACTCTGGAGCTAAAAATAGGAGCAATCAAAGCCGGTAAGAAACAGAATTTGTAAAAAAAAAAATGGATTGGTAAGGGTTTTCATTTTAGGTTGATAAAACAGACCCTGCTCTATTCAGAAATAGGGTCAAAAGTCACACGCGGCTATGGTATCGATGTACCGTTAAAACAGGGGAAATCACTCCTTGTCAGAGCAGAAATGGAAATGTTCAAACTGTAGCAGTTGGTTATAAGCAAGGAAAGCCCGCTGTGTCGTTGTTTAATGCTATAACAATGCCAATTTTAGGGTAAACCTGTTTTAGTCAAAAGTAAACAAAGTCTTCGCATTACATGGTTATTGCTTTAGGTCCAGCGGACTCTTCCGAGCCAAATCAGGACCACAAAGTCTTCGAAATGGGGCCTTTTATACACATGTGGTCTAACCAGTCTCATCTACGTTCCAATCAGCCGTGGTTGGTTCACTGTAATTGTCACTCATTTCTTTCTGCAGCAGCAAAGTAGTCGCTGACGCAGATGGCTAAACTTTTGTCTGAAGGAATTGTTGAGGGCGCCGTATATGAAAGGGTTGGCCACAGAGTTCACGTATGGGAAATGCAGGAACACGTTGTACACCACCAGATCCACTCCGCGCAGGTTCCTGTCAAACTCCTCGTAGAAGGCTTGGTATGGCATTAGGATGACTGAAGGCAAGAAGCTGAGGAAGAACACCGCAGTGACGAACGCGGCCACCACTGCAGTTTTGTAGCTGCGCACTCGCGTGGTTTTGGATGTGGTGTATACATTGGGCGTTGTTGGTGCTGGTGTCGCAGAGGATGAAGAGTTCGCCGTTGTTGTTTCTGCTGTCCCTGCAACATTGTTGAGTGTCACAGTCTGAAATCGATTCCTGACCATCTTGACCCTTTTCCAGATCTTGACGTAGATGATAGTCAAGGCGACGATTTCGACGATGAAAGCAACTAAACGCACGACGTTCAAGATGAACGGGTAACTCGTGCTTTTCACAGAATCGTCGTAGGAACAGAAATGTATTTGGATATGCAGCTCAGTGATGTTGTTAGTCCCATTCCTTGGATCGGTGACGTTGCTCGTTTGAATCCCGGGGTAGGTGATGTTGCGGGTTTGAATCCCATAGATCAGCGGATTGGAGATTGAGAGGAAGAAGGCAACAATCACCACAGCTATCAGGGCCATCTTGGCGTGCCGCAGCGACATCTGGCCAGCAAAAGGGCGACAAATCTTCAAGTATCTGCACACAGGAAATGTGCTGCAGACGATCATTTTAATTGAAATGAAATATATTTTACGCAATTTAAAGGGACAACTCCCCCTCGACAGACCCGTTTAACAGTTGCAGTGAGTGCTGTCATACTAAAAAAACGCTTGCAACCAAAAAAAAAAAAACTCTTTGAAAGTATAGTTATTATCAATAAATGACGTAGTTGTGTGCCTATTAATAAATGCCGCTTTAGCGCTTAGAAAGATCATCCAGCAGATCGTAGAACGTATTGCTGTACAAAAGAAATCACAACAAAAATGTAAAATTTGAACTTTAACGGCTGGTTTGAACAATGAAAGCCCACTTTTCCTTTTTCAATGTAACAACAGTGCAAATGTTGGGTATACCTATCCTATCCTATCCTATCCCCATCCTATCCCATAACTCGGAGGTCGTAGGGGCACCACAGATAATCGTTTAACCAGCGTACTCCATCTTTCCATGTCATCAGCAACCCTGATTGTTTCGCTCGGTGTCAAACCAGTCCATTCTCGAATGTTGTCCTTCCACCTCTTTATCGGTCTCCCTCTTCTTCTACCTCCTTGCACTGTGCCTTGCAGGATGGTCTTTGCAAGACCTGATGATCTGGTGACGTGGCCATACCATCGGAGTTTACGTTTTTTCACCACTATGAGCAGGTCATCGTGTTGTCCAATGGCTTGTGTGATAGTTAGTCGGACTTCGTCGTTGGTGATGTGCTGGGTATAGGAAATACCCATTGTCTGATACAATGGCTCCTAAATATTTGAAGCTATGTACTGTTTTGAGGGATTGGCCTTGGACTTTGATGTCCGTGTTGATGCCATTGGTGTTGTTGCCATTTTCGTAAAAAAAATAAAGGCAGTCTTTCACTTGCGGTCCTTAAAGGAAGACAAAACAGCCAGTGGAATAAATATTTGTATAAACGTCTATAATAATAATAATAATAATAATAATAATAATAATAATAATAATAATAATAATAATAATAATAATAATAATAATAATATCAAGGTGTGCAAAATATGACAATAATAGTGAAAACCAAAAAAGATAGTACTAATAGTAATTAAAAAAGGTGAAAAAGGTAAAGGTAGTCCCATAGCCTTGTGGTCGTAGGGGAGCGTGATGTTGGAGATCACACTTATCTTGTGCCAGCATAATGAGGGTGATGCCCATCTCTCTCCCTCGCTGCTTTACCTTCCCCACCCTTAAGGTAATAGGTGCACAGTCACAGTTGAGTCAACTGGGGGCGTTGTTATTTGTCGCTTCACGTTTTGCGGTCACCCATCCAAGTGCTAACCGCACTGGACGGTGCTTAACTTTGCGAAACAGTAGCGAGTGCTCCAACCACTGCGCTATCCGGCACCCCTATAATAGTAGTAGTAGTAGTAGTAGTAGTAGTAGTAGTAGTAGTAGTAGTAGTAGTAGTAGTAGTAATAATAATAATAATAATAATAATAATAATAATAATAATAATAATAATAATAATAATAATAATAATAATAATAATAAGATGTGCAATATGTGACAATAATAATAAAAACCAAAAAAGATACAACTACTACTACTACTACTACTACTACTACTACTACTACTACTACTACTACTACTACTACTACTTCTACTACTACAAATAATAATGCAGCTTACCTGTCCATCCCGATCACCAGAAGCGTGAGTGCGGATCCAATGGCAGTATAATGTGTGAAGAATCCTAGCATACGACACAAATGTCCGTTGTTAAACATCACGTAATAGCGCAAGATGAACATGCTGGCCGGAATGGCAATGAAGCAACACAGAAGGTCAAAGATAGCCAAGGTCACAAACAGGAAGTGCTGAGTGCTCATGCGCAAACGGGAGCAGAAGCCGTAGCAGACGACCACATTACTCACGATACCTACAATAAGGAGAATGCCGAGAAATATGATAACAGGAATCAGTTCAATGGCGATCTCAGTGTTTAAGGCGCGCAACCTCTCTAGGTCTGAGATCCCGGATTGGCTGAAAGACAGCACCGGAGTCGACATTGCTAAGAGCGGTTAAACTCGCTCAGAGAGCACAGTAAATTCCAATAACTCAAAGTTTTGATAGCTTTAAGTGTAAAATTTTCGTGCAAATATAATTGCGGGATAAATCGACGATTCATTATTCCTGCGTGATTAAACAGACACTACACTGGTAGTCTCCTGTTTTCAATTCTACACATGCTGATCACACAGAATTTACTCCATTCTAATGCTGAGCATAGTTGATTGGCAGAGTTGTCATTTGCCGTCGTTTTTTTAATGCTGGAGAACTACTTTAAAAAAAAACAACAACTAATGATTCCATACAATTGTCAGAATTACTTTTTACAAATCAAACTTAACAAAATGAGGCCTTTGTTGGAGTTTCTGTTTTGAAGTTGTTATTGATGTCTTTAATATTGCCGTTCGTCAGTTGAGTCTTCAGAAAAACAAACCGCAGGCACACACTAGTAATAATCCTTCCGAATATTTAAGAAGGTTGTTATTTATAATTGTATTATCATCAGTATAATTGTTCGCTAATAGCGTTTTGTCAGCTCATCACCGGCGCAAGGCTCTGGCCAATACAGAATACTACTGCTACTGCTGATGATCATGATGAGTATGATGATGGTGATGATGATGATGATGATGATGATGATGATGATGATGATGATGATGATGATGATGATGCTGATGATGATTATGAATCATCGTCATCATTATCATCATCATCATCATCATCATCATCATCATCATCAACATAATCATCATCATATACTATTACTGATGATGATGATGATAATGAGTATGAAGATGTTGATGATGATGATGCTGATGAGTATGAATCATCATCATCATCGTCATCACCATATACTACTACTACTACTTTGATTTAGAAAGCGCACATATCACACATAAAAAATTGATTTAATGCGCATTGTCACTATAGGTTTTACTAACACCACTGCCTAACATAACACATCACCACACTCATAACTGTGACTTTACTGAGAAACATTGCGGCAACACAGTCCACCCAATCTAGTGACATTTGGTTTAAGGCCAACGTTTTACAGCCTGGTTTGTACTTCCTTGGCCAATTCATTTTAAAACTACAAGGGAAGACTTCCCAGTAAAAGCGGAAAAAAAACCAGCGTGGCTACATGTGCAACTTAGACCAAGCGTAGTGACTGAAGTTCATACAAGCTGAATTTTATATCCTATCGTATCCTATCTTATCCCGTAACTCGAAGATCGTAGGGTCACCAAATATTTAGGAGCCATTGTATCTGACAGTGGGTCCCAACAGGAAGTTCTCTCCAGGATCGCACAAACAACTGCAGCCCAGACAAGGTGGAAGCCCATTTGGAAAGACAGGACCATCAGTCTATATTCCAAAGTAAGGCTGCTGTGCTCCCTTGTTATCTCCGTCTTCCTATATGCTTGCGAAACATGGACCCCCACAGCAGATCTACAACGAAGAATACAAAACATGGAGATGAAATGCTACAGAAGACTTCTGGGCATTTCTTATACCCAGCACATCACCAACGACGAAGTCCGACTAACCATCACACAAGCCATTGGACAACACGATGGCATGCTCACAGTGGTGAAGAAACAAAAGCTCCGATGGTATGGCCACGTCACCAGATCATAAGCCCTTGCAAAGACTATCCTGCAAGGTACGGTGCAAGAAGGCAGAAGAAGAGGGAGACAGAAAAAGAGGTGGAGGACAACGTTGGAGAATGGACTGGCTTCACACTGAGCGAAGCCATAAGGGTTGCTGGGAACACAACATGTCAGATTTGCACTAATGATAACAAATACATTCAGAATATGTGTCAACATTTTTAAAAATGATTTTGTAGATCAGTACACATAAAATCGTCATATTAAAATTGGTGCCATTTTGGAGTTGAGGTTAAACATGCGTTACATGTACCCATGAAAAGTACTCACACAGCAAAAATACTCCGTTTTACAGTTAAATACTTCGTTTTACAATTAAAGGGAGGTAACAAACAATTAGGAATTATTAGTCTTACTCCAAACTGTACACTCCCTTTAGTAGTTGGGTTGCTTATTACGCACTACCGACCTTCCAAAAGCCCTAGCTTAACTGCGCGAGACAAACCCGAACCTTGTCTCGGCGAGACACCCGAGACAGTCTCGGCGAGACACCCGAACCATCCTTGCCCTTAACTAGGCTCGGCGAGCAATCCGAGACAGGATCGGCGAGAACATCGAGACGTGTCTCGCCGTGTCGCGGGCCGGCCTTTTGTCTTGCCGTTCGTGCGCAGCAAACCTGCCCGAGACACTATTTTGATTTGCTGAAAAATCTATCAATGTCAATGACAACTGATCTAAAGAAATACTACAACACTTAAAATAAGTAGGTGCACCAAATCCAAACTTAATTTAGACTAGAGAACAGTGAAAATACTGAATCAGTAAAAATAATAAATCATTGAATAGCCACTGAGCTGTTCAGCCAACTCTTGCACCAGTGCATGAAATGCACTTTGCTGGTGCCTTTGTAACACATAGGGAAGTGTTGCCTTTTGCTTTCTTTCTCTTTCTGCTGCCCCTTCGTTCTCGCTTAGGACATACAGCGCTAGAACAACGCCAAAATCTTCTGCAGTTTTCAATTCACGATCGAAGGCCGCCATTGTTGCTAACGTAACTTTGTCAGGTATGTCAGTTTCGACGCAGCTAAAAATAGACCCAGTTCAGAAACGATAGAGCTCGCCGTGACGCCCGATCTCCTGTCTCGTCTCGGCTGGTCTCGGGAAGACCCAATTAAGAATAAAACCGCATTTTTGACCTTTGGTTCGCCGAGACAAGGTTCGGTTTGTCTCGCCCAGTTAAGCTAGGGCTTAAGACGTGCTGCGCTGCCAACCATGCAAACGAATCGCACATCCTATGACGAGCATGTATCATATGGCGTCAAATGTTATTTTCTCCTCTATTGACTTACAGTTTTTTCTTGTGTTTCATTCTTAATATGTACTTCCGCTGTTATGTGAATTTATTTTTTATTGATCTGGAGCTTGACAATACATTTTCTGACTAAGACTGTGATTCTGGAGTTTTTCTTCTTCCAATAGACAACCCGATCTGTAACTGAAATCATTGCCCTTGTGTACTTGGGCGATGCGTAATTGAGGATTTGAAGCTAGAGAAGGGCAAGAGAATGGGTGAAGTGCTGGGGGGGGGGGGGGATGGGGGTGGGAAGGGAGAGAGAAGGTCAAAGTAGCTCAGGGTACTAAGAGTACCTCTGAGGTCCTCGCAATGAAAGCGTTCACAGATGGGACTGGACGACCTCATCACGTAAAGAATTCCAGTTCTTGATGGCACAGGGGAAGGTTTGGCAGTGGTCGGTTCAACAGATGATAGAGGCGTACTGCAAGCTGTTGCCTCACCGAGTTCTCGGGGGCAGGGGTTTCAGATGTTTGCAAATAACATGGAGGAGGTTGTGATGGATCTATAAGAAGGTATAGAGTGTGGCAACTTTTCTTCTTTTTTGAAGAGTTGGCCATTCCAGCTGTTCCAGCATTGACCTCGCGCTTGCTGTTGGCTTGTAACTGTTCATGACAAAACATGCTGCTCCACGCTGGCAGCCTCAATGTAAGAGATTAGAGTCTGCTGTGTGGGATCCCAGACTGTTGACGGATACTTCAGATGAGGAGGAAGAAGGGCTTTATAGGCCTGTTCTTATACACGTCTCTGTTTAGTCTTCAAGTTCCGCCTCACAAAACCTTAAATGGAATTGGCTTTGCCAACCATCTTGTGGACATGCTCGTGCCACTTGCCGTTGCTCTGCAGGGCGACTCCCAGCTACCTTGAGGAGGGCACATGCTGAAGGGTGCGACCATGCAATGTGTACTTAAGAGGTTGAGTAAATTCCTTCTTTCTTGAGATTCTCATGACGTTGCATTTGTCAGGGTGGAATTGCATGTTCCAGGCATATCGCATCCTCCCATTTCTCTGACTCATAATGAGGCGGAATGGGAGACGACTGGTACATGGTTCAAGCTTGGGAGAGAGGTTTGTCTACTTTCCATTTGTTGGTTAGACTAGCTTTGTGTGGCTCCTGCTGTGCACAATCCTTTGGAGTGGCCTTTGGGTTATGCAGGACAAGGCGACACGAGATTTGCTCTCCTCGGCTGACCATTCGTCTTCTGCCTTTGGTGGTGAGCAGGACTGCATTGTCGGCAGGCATTTTGTTCAAGTCAGTGGCAGTGACTTTGCAGAGAGTGTCGTGGCACTAGTAGCTGGCATACCGGTTTACGATCAAAACACTTCTCTGCTTTGGAAGGCAACAATTTGTATGTCCCTCTTGTGAGGGATACATGAATATAACAGTTGGGGTTGGGCCGTGCTCTCAAGGTGGTGGCCGAGAGGTGGAGTCAAATACTCCGCTCGGCTACATTAATAAGAGTAATACAAAACGAAACAAACAAAAATCCGCTACACGCTTCGTTTTGTTACCATTCGGCATAATTACAGGCTGTATTAATAATACCACAATCTGTCGAAACAGTTGAACACATTGACACTCAAAACTGTGACTTAGCTAAGATACATTGCTGGAACACGGCCCACTCTTTCAAAAGATCACCTACTTCAGGGAAGTGTTCCTTTTTCTACACCGTTAAACGTGGTTCGGTAATAGAACCTTTCTTACAACACATATAACCCACTCAATCTACTAATGCTCTTTACAGAATCTACTTTCGACACCCTACTGTGTAATTCCTCTAACAACGCGTGCAAACGAGTTCTTGGAATGTAATTGAAGACTTCCGTGCAAAGTTGAAGTCAAACGGCGGCAGCGCAACCGGATTTGGTAAGGGTTTGAGCTGTTG
>CM072523.1:54555160-54682660 GCA_036898135.1 Oncomelania hupensis
GCGTTGATCATTGAGAAACCCTTCCGATCTGTGTGTGTCCCCTCTCCATGGTGGGTGATGTGTGTGTGTGTTTTTGAAGGAGTTAGAAAGATTCAGATTCATACATTTTATTTACTGCAATTATAGAGATTTTAGGCAATAAACCTCATCGTACCATATATCTTTGTGTATGTGATCTCTTCTCAAATTCATACATTTAGGTTTTATGGTTTGATATTATATTATATTATATTATATTATATTATATTATATCATATTATATTATATTATATTATATGAGAGAGATAGAGAGAGAAAGAAAGAAAGAAAGAAAGAGAGAGAGAGAGAGAGAGAGAGAGAGAGAGAGAGAGAGAGAGAGAGAGAGAGAGAGAGAGAGAGAGAGATTCAAAAATTGTATTCGGAGATTGTAAGCACTAAGCCTAATCGTGCAATATGTCCTTGTGTGATCTCATCTCACATTCATACTAATATACATTTATTATAATTATAATATTATATTTGAGAGAGAAAGAGAGAGTGAGAGAGAGAAAGAGAGAGAGAGAGAGAGAGAGAGAGAGAGAGAGAGAGAGAGAGAGAGAGAGAGAGAGAGAGAGAGAGAGATTCCACCAGGCAGAAGTTGAAATTGTGGAGATGGGAGCGAGAGAGTTTGAAAAAAGTAGGGTTGGGGAGGGCGGGTGGTGATGATGGGGAGGGAGGGGGGGTAGAAGGATGAGGAGGTCTGGAAGGGTATGGGCTGGGGCACCAGGGCTGTGTCGGTTGTAAAAGAGGGGGGGTCAGAAACGCCAAACAAGATCGATCTGCCGAAGGATACTTCCGCCGCTAAAGAACGGACACAGGACCCGTATGCAGAGAGGGAGATCAAGTTGACTGAGTTGTACAGGGGGGGGGGGGGGGGGCGTTTTTACAGCGCTGTTGATGCTTACACTTTGTGGATACATCTGGATGATGTTCACCAGCGATGAAAGAGTCATCGGAGAAAGACCATTACTCTGAAGGGAAAACAAAACTCCATTCAGCATGGAGATTCGAACCCAGATTTCCCAGCAAACCACTGAACTGGTCTAACTATTCTGAGGTAAGGCCAAGTCATTAATTTCATCGCTCTTATATATAGCGCTGTTTCACATCAGGAGGCGCTCAAGGCGCTAGCCGATACAGGATGTAAGTCAAGCTGCCCGAGGCGCCCCGTTGTTTCCCTTCAACGCGTCGCCTGACGCTCCAGCCCCTTTTGCACACAATCCGAGGAGAAGGGACCTAGTGCTTCCTGGGTGTATTTGTGTAGCCGGTACTCACCACCCGTCCCCCCTCCACATCCACAACTGGCGAGTGGGCAGACGGGGATAACCATCCCAGGGAACAAAGGGGTAGGGACCTGAATCAACACTGAACCACCAGAGCAATCATACTGCTATAATGGACAGTGAACATGGCCACATTTGTCTTACCCATCACGTCAAAGGGAAACAATTCAGTATAGTTGTGTACATCGACTACGCACTAGCATCAATGTCACAAGAGGTGTCATGGGCGACAACTGGGACGAGAATTAATCCTGTATCCGAAAAACAATTCTTTACGTCCTAGTTTTAAAATTAAAATTGGATAAGGACAGTTAAAACCGGTCGAAGACCTTTCAATGTTTCGATATATTTCCTTACTATATATCCATATATATATCTACACATTACTATCCAGTCTGGACAGGAGGATTTACCAGCGCCCATCGTACAACAAAGATTTAAAAAAGGGGAGAATCAATATGCGCACGCTGCCTAGGTCGAATCCTGTCAAAGGTCGACGCTATTTATAAGCGAGCAGCTAAGTGTGACACTCCTCCTGGCTCCTGCGTATGGACACATGGCAATTGGGCAGTCTAGGCCGGGACGTGGGTAGAGAGGGGGGGGGGGAGGAGGATAGAAGAAGCCGAGGCAGACGACAGCGGTTCTTGGAGAACTGGCTGCGTAAATGAAGTCTGAACAAACGCCGGCACTCGTGTTTGGGCCCAAGTTTGATTGACCTAACAAAATCACCAGCCCTTTTCTTTTCTCCGCTCACAGAGTATCCCATTCTGATCTTCAGCGATGGAGACTCTCTCTCTCTCTCTCTCTCTCTCTCTCTCTCTCTCTCTCTCTCTCTCTCTCTCTCTCTTTCTCTCTCTCTCTCTCTCTCTCTCTCTCTCTCTCTCTCTCTCTCTCTCTCTCTCTCTCTCTCTCTCTCTCTCTCTCTCTCTCTCTCTCTCTCACAGATAGGGTAGAGAAGACTGCGGCGTAATAATACTACTGATTTATCGAAGAATTTGTTTTGCCCTCGTAGGCTAATGTAACTATTTGCCAAATGTGACTTACAAATCTCTGTAGCAGCTTTTCGTGTAGAGATTAACTCCGTGACAGACCAAACAACCCATAACAACCGTCTTTTGCCCTCCTTACAGTTTGGGATTGCAACACAAACAGCGCTGTTTGGAGACAAAATGTGAACATCTTGAGACATCGGACCTCATTACAACCTGAACCAATTCACATTTTACTTCAAGGCTTCAGCAGTCGACCTCTATTTTATATTGGTTGGAGAGAGTTGTGACCTCATCAGGCAGAAGAGAGAGAGAGAGAGAGAGAGAGAGAGAGAGAGAGAGAGAGAGAGAGAGAGAGAGAGAGAGAGAGAGAGTCAAATCCAATCGACTATAATATTATTGAACTGAGTCTGATGGCAATTCCCTCCCCCCCCCTCCACCCCGTAAAAAGAATTCTAGATAGTGTAATTCTAGAATTAAGAGTTTTTCATATCCCAGAATATTGAGGAGAAAGCTGGCAAATAAGCGTGTAGGCATCTTTCAAAAATCGTTCCTTATAGTAACAAACCTCGTGAGTTTCCTACTAAAGTAATTAAGAGAAAATCCGATACAACAGGCTGAGAACCAGACGATGAAAACGTCCGGTAACTCCATGTTTTTGGCGCCTGAATAAGACATTCCAAGGGAGATCAGTCTCCCAGTAGCCTACAGCAGACGACCTTTTGAATGGTCGGACACAAAGTTTAGATTCCATTTTCGCAAATACTAGGCACGCACAAAATCTGAATTTTAAAAAAACAAATAATCCTCTCTTATCCAGATTTTGACATTTTATTTTATTATATTTTTTGCGCAAGCAAGAACACCTGACGTTTAAAATTTATACAAATCGTATTTTTACATGAGGATTTAAATTCCAATTTTTTTAACATTACCCGGCATCCTATAGATAGCAATAATTCTAGTTCGACGATGATGTTTTCTGTGAAAATTGCGAACAAACTTTAAACCATTGACTTACTTTAAGTTATCATGAAACGGCTAGAATACGTTGAATTGATTGACTATTTTGGCAACACACGGCGGGCGGTACGTTACGGATCAATTTTTCTTTCCGTTCCATTTCATAATTTCCCTCCTCCAACAGATAACAGATAACAGAACTTTATTTCGCCAGGTGACAAGCACGAGGAATACACTTTGATGTTGGCACACATATTTATACAAAACACAATAACAAAGCCAACCACACCTACGCGCAACCATCCACTTGCTGACACATTCATACAAGACTAGGAGTAATTCACACTTTTCTGCTATCCTATGCACCAACGGGAATCCCCTCTATGAAAAATACTTCCGGTTTTTTTTCTCCGCGTGTTTTAGTGAGTTATTTCCAAATATTCAAGAATAATAACATGTGTCACTGGCCACCTGTATCGTACCCTCACTTTTTTTTTTGCTGCAGTTTATTATCCCTTTCTATCGCCAGTGGCGCGCCTAAACCCTACCTACCTAACATTATTTGTGAATTTTTGAAAAATATTAGGAAAAACATAACGCCCAGATGCTGGCTCGAACCCACACCTGTCAGGCGCCATTGGTTTCTGGCTTGTGGACAAGGCAAGTTAGTCCCGCCTTAGCCCACTTGGCCACAATGCTCGCATAAACATAGTCAGTTACTTCGTGTTTTGTGAAGGTTGCGACGGCGATGCTATGGAAAACTACAAGAGTTTTCAGGTCCTGTTTCACTTTCTGTCGATGATCGACGCACCTCCGAAGTCGCCACAAATACAGGCCTCTACGATTGTTTTTGCATTCTTTCACTGAGCATGTACTTCCTCCACCGTTTTTATACTTTTCCCACTCGTTTTCTGGCTCTAACAATCGTCGTTTTCGGCAATTTGCCATATTTAAAAGTCACGCATCAAGCTTTGATAAAAGCAAAACAAGCAAAACCGGAACTTGGTTTCATATAACCTCGTTTTAATTTATAATGGCGATACCCACGAGTTTTTATGAGAGGTGCCGGAAAGTTGTGAATACTGACTGGAATATAGTAGACACGGAATGATCAAATCAAATAGACACACACATCCACACACACGTGCGCGCTCTTCTCCGTTATCTCTCGCTCTCTCGATTCTCTTCTCTTATCTTACACACTCTACATACATCTATAAATTCTCTCTCTATCACTTCCTATAGATACCCACCCTCTCTCTCTCTCTCTCTGTCTCTCTCTGTCTCTCTCTTCCTCTCTTTCTTTCTGTCTTTCTTTCACTCACTTCCCCCCCCTCCCTCTCTCTCTCTCTCTCTCTCTCTCTCTCTCTCTCTCTCTCTCTTATGCATAAGTCACTGAGATAGTCCGGGATCATCGGGTGCCAGACAAGGAGTTGAGGTTTGTCACTGCTTGTGGAAAAAAACTGTTCTTGAAGCGGCATGTACGGGTCTTCATAGTTCTGAGCCTTTTGCCAGATGGAAGCAGCTCGAAGAGGTGGTATCCGGGGTGGGAGGCATCATCCACTATCTTTCTGGCTCTGCTCATCAGGCGTTTGGTATAGATGGACCGTGTTCATATTGATTGGATTTGGTGTTTTTGTATGTGGACACTTTATTGTCCCTTTTTATCGGGAAATTCTGGGCCGCCTCCCCTGGGGAAGGCGTGGTAGCAGCTTGTGGCGCGCCCAAACCCAAACTATACCTACTATTAGTTGTGTTTTTTAAATTAAATTTTTAAATTGTGTTGAGGGAGCGAACCGGATAAAACCCCCGAGGCATTGCCCGAGTCGAAAGTAAATAATATTCGGAGAAACATAACGCCCAGAGGCGGGATCGATCCCCCACCTATAAGGCGTCATTGGTTTGTAGCCTGTGGACAAGACACGTTAGTCCCGCCTTAGACCACGCGGTTTACCACTCTTCATACCAACGTGTAAGCTTACACCAGAGAATCGGGCCTAAGCATATTGTATCGCACAGACCAGAAAGATATACACATACGTTTCTGCATTAAGATAAAAACTAAATCAGGGCTTTGATGCTGCCCGTTCTGCTGTACGGCTGCGAGAGCTGGACCTTGACAGCAAAACTGGAAGAAAACGTACTCAGGCCTTTCAACTGAAGTGCTACCGCGGAATGCTGCAATTGGCCTGGTACGAACACAAGACTGATCACGTCGATCGCGGACCCTAAGAACCACTCCTTGCCGTCGTGAAGGGGAGAAATTCGGCGTGGTTCGGGCACGTCACGCGGCACGACACACTGGCAAAAACCATTATGCGAGGAACATCGGAAGAAGGCAGTGGCAGAGGAATTCAAAGAAACAACTGGAAAAGATTATGCCAGATATGCTCAAGAGCTGCTCAAGGCCTAACTCGAGCTGCATCGTCTGACGTCCCCAGTCAACTGAGCACAAGCTTTGGCGACTAACAATGGGGGAGGAAGGACCCAGTGCGTGCTGGGAGTATTTGTGTAGCTGACTGTCACGCTACGCAGTTTGCAGTCGCGCGCCTATGTATATAGTTTAATCATCAGCCTGTACATAGAGGTTAAAAGTTACGACAGTCAAGGGGAGAGAATCAGAATAAATTAATTAAGTTTATAATTAATAAAAGTAGCGAATGATTTGCGCCCGTGCGGAACGCACTATGTTAGAAAACAGCATAGTTGGCTATTTTGTTATTGAGAAGATTAATTGCTGCCATGCGATATTCTATGTGTGAAATGCGTGCTCTAATCGCGAACGGTGTAGGGAATGAATTATAATTAAAACGAGTATATTCTAGAAAATTCTTAGCTAATCGTATAAAACCCCATGCACTGTATGTTTTGATAGGAGCAGTAACATTTTCATATCGCTTTTGTAGCCAGAACCAACAGATCCGAGTTGGGTCAAGGTGCCAGTTAGTGACTTTGTCTGTGGGTCGTACTGATCAGACCGTCAACAAAAAAGAGACTAGTTTTCGGAAGAGGAGGACTGTTTTGGGAACACTTTGGAAGTGTTTGTTTAACTGGAACTGTTCTAAGCTGTTTAGAATACCTACTGTGTATTCTCGGTGAAATCTGAGTTATCTACGTATAACGTCGGGTGACCTGTGACTCCGTCTAGGACTTCTTCTGCCTGTATATCACCTTGCCTAACCATCTGTGCCTGTGTGTTTGTCCCGTCGTTTGTGTGTCTTTGTCAACAGGCCGGAGGATCCACTGGTAGCCGTAAGTTGTTTACCTCAATTTCTCAGTTGGCCATAGCGTTCGGGGGTTTGGGTTATGCATGCAGTGTGAATGGATAGTTGATTATGTTTTCTTAATTCTATTTTGTTTCATATTGGTTGCTGCATAAATACCTAGCAATAGAGAGAGAGAGAATTTTCTAAAATGTATTATAAATTAAATAATTATAAATTGATATAAAAGAATTCGCTGTTATGTAGCGAAGAGATGACAGAAAGGAGGTGATTGTGAATGTATATGCGCGATGACAGGGAGGATGAGTAAGGATGTTGAAAGGGAGACAACCATTCCGATAGCGGGATGCTTGTGCAGTATATTGTAATATAATTATTAATGGTTGCGTATTTTTGTATGTATTGTTGTAGATGTACCAAAACCAAAACATTAGAGCAGATCGTTGATGGTGTGCTGAAACCTTGCTGGTGTGAAGCTGGTGTGCCTCGGCCTATTACGCCGGTGTTACCGTGGGTCAACCTCGGTTGCGAAGGTTGTGGTATTCGACCAGGGAACCTTAGTTCGTTTGTAAAGCACACACACGCACACTCCACCATACACAACAAATAACTATAACCATTGATAAATAGTTGTGAGGAACAATAATTGTTTTACATGTGATAAATTATAAATTACAGCACATTGAAATATATTTAATCTGAATTGATTGATAAACGTTGTTGAGTAATATTACCTACTAGATTAAGTAGCCCTGTGATTGTATAGTTTTGTCTGGGGGAATTATTTCGCCAGATATTAATTAATTAATAATTTAGATTAATTTCTTACAAATTCTATTTTGCATAAAGGATAAATTTTTTATTCATTTTATAAAAGACTTGTTGCAGCTATTTGAAGTTTAAGTGGAACAAAGTTTGAACATTTATAAAGATTTAAAGCAGTTGCTTACTGTATATTTACCTTGTTGTCAGTAAGCTGTTCCAGACATCATTATTATAAATCTTTTGTACATTTTGTAGTTAGACATTTTTCATTTTGATTTAATTATCATTATTATTTTGAGCGAATTGTTTATGTATTAGTTTGGGGTTGTATTAGTGGTATTGAGGTTTGGTTGGTTGGGAAGTGGGATAAAGGGAGTTAATTTTGAGTATGAATGTGTGAGTGAAATAAAGAAATTGTCTTGTTACTTCTGGTTTTGTCTTTTAGAGTTATTTAGGTGTTGGGTTATTTTCTCGTGTGGAAGTTGCACATGTCGAACCTCTGTTGAGGCAGTTGGGACGTGACACTGACACTCACCCGTCTAGAACATAAACGCCAGGACAATGAATGTCCGTGCGATGGAACGCGTGCGTGCACATGGTAGACCTCGGTTTATACTCACGTCCGAAAGAGTTTGGCATACCGGCAGAGTTTTTTTTTCATGAAATGACAAAATTCCAGATGACGTTTTAAAAAATGACTTCTCTCTCAGTCTTTTTATTGTGGAAGATACTCGGAGATAGCTGGAGATTCCGATGTATAAAGAGGATCGGCGGAGATCATCTAAAAAAAACAACAAAAAAACAACACACACACGAAATTTCAGTCACTTTATATCTTATTGATGAGTCTACAGGGCAAGTAAAGCTGGTGAGATCATGTGACATGGTCCCGGATGTGGAATTGAAACTGGCGTCGCTGTTGATTGACAGGTGAAATTGTTTTGTGAAGAGTGATGGAAAGAGGGGAGGCAGTTATTAAATAAATAATTCACTGGTGTCTGTGTGTAGTGCGTGTGTGTCTGGTATAGTGGTGGTGGTGATGGTGATGGTGTGTGTGTGTGTATGTGTGTGGTGGTGGTTGTGATGATATCCTGGAGAAGATACGATAATCTTAGAAGGGGATTAAGATCTGTAGATAGATGATGCATTTAGCTATCTGTATCAGTCGTTCTAAGCGATGAGAGAGACTAAATCACGGTGCTTGGTCACATAACAATTTATATTTGTTCTTGGGTTTCAAATTATCATTGGCTCACTTAAAGAAATGCTTTTTGCTAGTCAGCGACTAGTTTAATTGGTCTCAAGAGCTGCTGTTCATACGTGGTACTTTCAGGCTATGGCTAAAAATAACCCTTGTGCTATCCCTTATCGCTGGCTGAACTGCTTGTATCCAGATCCAAGATGCTGGCTGTGCTTGCTGGCGTGGTTAAAAATAGCTTACAGCTGATGGCTGAAATTTACTTTCAGTGAAGGAAGTTTCAGCCGTGCAAGATATAGAGAAGAAGAGCTAGTGGACACACAACAATACAAATAGAATTACACCAGTCGTATTTATGTGATTTCAACTTTTATACCTTCAACACAAATTCGAACATGACTTTAATTAAATATAATTAATAACTGTAAACTGTTCAATGGCCTGGGAAAGTTCTTTAGCAAGACTTCTTCATCATGTGCTAAGGAGTTCTATGTGTTTGATGGTCTAATAGTGTTCCGAGTAGTTTTGACATCAGTTGCAGCTGGGAGGAGACTTAGCTCTCAGTTTCTGCGAGTGCTTGAGTCGGGTGGTTACTCTGAGAGAGTCTGGTCACTCTCAGGATGATCGGGCGAGTCTGGTAGCTATGGGGCCGGATGTGGTGAGGTAGATTCTAGTTGATCTCCTTCTTTCCACGGGAGCAAGCATTCTGGCGTTAACTCCACAAACCATCCCAGAGCTGAGCTGGAAAATCCAGAACTCTGGCTACAATATTCTATTAAGATATATTGGTATGTGGTGCTCTCTGCAAGGAGTCTATAGCATCAGACACCTGCCGAGTTTCCCATAAGCACACTATGATATCTGAATCTTAAGGCTAAGATATATTGAGCAATATGCACAACATGTCAGAAACAATAATCGGTTTCTGTAAATACATATAACATGAACATACTAATACATGGCAATGAATATAATATATAAACATATAAGTACTAGAAAACTACTAGTGTTAACTTACTTCTAGTCTCTGGGAACTGTGAAACCATCTCTAGTCTATCTGTTGGTGATGGCTGAGGATTTTTTCACTTCAGTCTGCTCCTTGACCCTCGTGGTTCTACGCTTCGTATATGACTGCCCGGGGTTATCTACGTCATCTCCGACCAATCATCTCGTTCTCGTGATACGTGAATCTTTTCTCGGACTTCTTTGTTCTCTTGTCCTGCTTCTGGGACACTATCTGTTACGTCTCAAATTCGTGTGTCAGGGGAGGGATGCAGGGTAGATTTAAGAGTGATATGATTCGCGTGGCTACTTAGCGGTCCAATGACACCGGTCAGATGTCCAAGTGGGCTAAGTTACATTCTTTATAGCGAGTTCCGCATGATACTATCGGGCGTGAACGTCTCAAGGATGTTAATTTTAAAACTGGGAACATTCCCCTAGAGAGTTGGTAAATTAACGTCAGGTTGTGTTCAGTACTATCTGTTTATCTCTAAGCTAAGTTACAACATATTTGTTGTCAACAATTCTGATATTACAGTGGTGGTTGTGGTGTGTGTGTGTCGTGGTGTGTGGTGGTGGTGTGTGTGTTGGTGTGGTGGTGGTGTGTGTATGTGTGTGTGTGGCAGTGTGTTACATTCGTTTGGTGTTTTTATATCAGTAGTTGATTCAGCCCCAATGCTTGAATCCTGATAAGTGTAACTCAGATTCGTTTATGCACGCAACCTATTCACTCAGCAACAAGGCACCGGAGTCGTCGTATGAAGTTTCCCAACTTTATTCAGCGTACATCAACAACTGCATACAATCGCTTTTTCACTTTCTCTCTTTCTCCTCTACACAGTGCATCCATTATATAGTTTTTCTAGACTCCAGATTACGTCAGAACGTTCCAGAATGAGGCGTTATAACCAATCAAACTAAACTTCCTCATCACTGTCTTACGTCATACAACATTCTTCATCATAAGTGAATCTCTCAGCTTATAGTGGATCTATCTAGATTCTTCGATCGATAATAAACATGCAACTCTATTTTTTTATTTGTTTTATTTTATTTACTTTATTGTCCCTTTTTCCATAGGGAAATTCTAGAGAATTCTCCAATAATATCGACCAACGAAAATTATCAACTTTATACAAAGCTTCTTCTAACAACAACGCAAAATCTAATCAAAGGTAAATACACTTTGTTATTGAATGCTTTGCAAAACAAAACGATCGGATCTATCGTACGCGTCTCACAGTACTATCGTGCGCGTTTCAACGTAACACAGTGTAATGGTGCGCGCATGATTTGCACGCGAGATTGAATGCAATTTGCGAGTGAAAATATTATGATCTTACTACCATTTGAAATCTTCCCATTTGCTACAGTGTGCTAACTTTGCTGAAAAAAAGAAAGAAAGAGGAGAGTGAATGAGAGAATTGATTATGTGATTGTGCCTATGTCAACAATAAGGCCTTTGCACAATCACGATTAAGCCTGACTATTGTCTGTGATGTTTTCACTTCCCTACATCCATATATGCATGCGGTTTATGGAGAATAAAATCTTGAAATGTGTAGGCCTACTCCTGTGTGTTGGTGTATTAGTGTTTTTTGATTGATTTATTATTGCTTTAGGTCCAGCGGACTCTTCTGAGCCAAATCAGGACCGGACAACCCCCGATCCGCATAAAAGATCTGTTGAAACAACCCCAGTGGGAAAATTGAATGCCCTCCACCGGCCAGTCACTTTACAATAAAGACATCCCACGCGAGGGACGGCTGAGGGTTGACCTCAACTACGCGAACTCCCCGATTACAAAAACAAAATAGAATACAAACATCATTATAAATCATCAACAAAAAACATACATATAAAATGCCTATAGTGCTAAATAGTACATTCATAGGAAGCCCTAGTGACCACCCGGCAGAAAGCGTCCAACATTCCCAAGCTGATCCAACAGACCTCATACACAAACAAGGAGTCTTGTCCAGGAAGAGTTTTCAAGAAAAAAGGTAGGTCATTGATCTAGCGAAGAAGAAGATAGTATAGCAGAGTGGTAGGACAGATCGGGAATGGGAAAGAGCAAATGAGGAAGACAGCGACAGTGGGAATTTAAAGCACTAAATTTCCAGAAAGTGGGGATACTATTTATACTGAAACCCCCGGCACTCCAACGGGGGGAACTGTTGCCGCAGTTAATTTGTCATGCCTACAAAGGCAAGACAGGTTTTCAACTGGGGCTTTCACTGTACCCTTTATAGGTTAGAACAATCTACAGTGGCAAGATTGCTCATGACCCCAAGGGGGTGTATTAGTGTAGCATACATGTTTGTATGTGCGCCACCATAAGTTTCTTGGAAGTTCAATGTGTTTGACCAGTAACAAGGTGTTGTGAAAAATGTTAATATTTAATTATTTTGAACACGGTTTTAAACATATACTAGTATTAATACCAAAAAAAAAGGAAGCAACAAGACAGTGAACTTTAGCTGATACACAATGCAGCGCTGATCACCTCATTAAACATCTACTAAAATTATTTGCATGCTTCATATTTAAAGCGACTGTCTAACAAAGACAAGACACTTTTTTGGTTCTTGGGAGAGGCAGAGGGTGAGGGGTGGGTTGATAATGAGGCTACCTGGGAATTTGTGGCAGAGGGTGTAGCTTATGCGGTCAGTGTTACAAATACTCTAAACTAATACGGTCTATGTCCAGTAAGTGTCAAAGCCTGTTGCGTCCCCTATGACGCATTGCAAGGGCAGCAAAGGCATGTGCTGATAATAAGCAGTGGCTCTGTTAGAGAACATCACTTTGAAATACCACACAAAAGTGAAAATTAAAATAAACACTAAATAATAACACATAAACACATGTTTGATCATATAAGCGATGTCAAATCATGGACGGCGCAGGACATGCCACGTGTCCTGACGACAGCTGCAGACAAACCGAAGGGGTGAAAACTGCGTCAGCATCACTTATGTCTCCCATAACGCCTTTCCGGCTGCGGTACTGATGATGATGATGATGATGATGATGATGATGATGATGATGATGATGATGATGATGACATAAGCTTATAGTCATGTCTGAGTGAGAGTGAGGCACTTTGCTCTAGGATTCCGGCTGAGATTACATTAGGATCCTATAGTTCGTGATAGTTTGCTGTGGGCTGCTGCATTGTGTACGTCATGAATACACTACCGCTTCTTCTGGTCGTTGTCTCTGGAATATTCCTCTTTATTCCGTAAGTCGGTTAATGTTATTTATTTATTTATTTATTGACTTGTATTGAAAAAAAAATTAAGTATTAATTATTTTGCTTTTCTCAATAATATATTATCTCTGGAAATACTTTTTAATAATCGTGGACGAGAACGAGCCAACTGTCAGCCTAGTCTGTCGGTTGGTCGGTTGTAGTTATGTTGCTCGCCATATTATGTCAAGAATAAGATTTTGTTCAAACTTACAAAGGAGCATTACCAGAGTTAATGATCTGCAGCTTCCCGTGCCATCGTATTTGTGTACCTCAAGGTCGCTGAGGTCAATTATTTTAAACAAGCGTTGGGCTATGTTACTGCTCGCCCACCCAATTCACACACGGAAGTCACAACGCAGGTGTAGGTATAGGTTGATATTTTATTCAGTACAACTGTACCCCGTGTGTCCTGGTAAAAACTACAAACTAGGTATAAATATCTAGTACCACAACAAATGCAATACTTGGCAAACACTGAGCTCGGCTTCATACAAACACAAGAAATTAACAAATAAAGAAAGAGGAAGAAAGAGAGACAGAGACAGACAGACAGACAGACAGAGAGAGAGAGAGAGAGAGAGAGAGAGAGAGAGAGAGAGAGAGAGAGAGAGAGAGAGAGAGAGAGAGAAGAAATTCATCATATTATTATAAATAAGGTAATGAATAAAGGCCACATATCTCGGCAATGAGTGTCGTCGAGTGTGGACTCAAAGGTACAACTGATCAAAAAAATTATCGCTAACATTCGAAACAAGATAAAGCATAAGTTCAAGAAACGATGATATAAAGAATGAAACAGAAAGACTGATCCGAAATGATAGATCGTGGCCTAAACAATATAAAATATTCGAGTATTTACCTTGGAACCGCGTATTGGGGCGATACAGTACAAATCTGGTGTAATCGAACAAGACTTGTTCCTCTTAGCAGGGTTGACATAAAAGTGAAGCGGAATTCCACAATCAACTAGGCTTACTTATTTTAAAAAAAAAATTCAATTCGTGAACCCAAAAGAGCCTCGTTGTCAAACTTATAATTAGCATTCTTCTCAGTTCGCTTTTATGGCAACAATAATTCCTATAGCAGATCAGCGCGGAACATGAAAGGAAGAAGAGGGTTAATAAACAAAACAAAAAAAAACGTGCAGCTCGGTGCAAACTATTACTAGCAAAAAACTTAGCGTTGAACAATACAGTGAGCGATTTGTTATGCATACGACCCAAAGCACACGCGTATGCACGTACAGGAGCTACAAATGATTACATGTGCAGCACAGAAAGACAGATGAAAGCAAAGCATCAAGGCAAAACAAAAAATCCTTCCAAAGCCAAATAAGGATAATATTGTTAACCAAAATAAGACCCAAGATAACTCAGACTTCCAATACAAATAAATCTGATCTAGATAGTGGTGTCTCGTTAGCTTTTTAACATCGTTGAAACGTCTTCATTGGCACAAGGGGGGAGAAGACCAGAGGGGTGGGGGGAGGAATACATACATACCAAACAGACATTCACAAAACAAAACCAACAACAACAACAAAGTGTAACGGATTACAACAAAAAATAGACGAAACAGGTGGCCACACAACATGAAATAATAACTAAAGAGCTCTTATTATCAGCCCTTCCGCGCGCTGAAAGGACTAATAAGGCTTGAGAGGGACAAAAGCATAATAAGGGGGGAGGGGTGATGACGACACAAGACGAAAGATAACAAGGGAGGATAACGAGGAAGACAAGAAGACGCATTTCCATACAGACTCAACACACTGGCAAGAACAGGCTATATCTAAAAAATTACTCATTCGATTTTTGTGGTAAACAGGTTCTTCAATCCCATATCAAATCAGTCTTTTGGTTGGTCAGTCTTTGTTCGGTATTTCACTTGTCTGTTCAAAAGACCTTTTCTGTTAAATTATCTAAAAGTTAACTTTACTGATTTTTATTTAAAAAAATTAAATATGCAGATACTTCAACTACAGCGCAGACGATTATGACATACATATTTGCACTTTCTCAAGGTCAATTTCGCTGAGGTCCACCTTTTTCTAATCAAGTTTTGCACTGTATCTCAAAGTCTGCTCGACATATTTTAGTGTGCAGGACGTTGAAAGAGTGTTCAATCTCTCATTGCTCTGGATGAGGACAAACTCTCTATTCTACTTCTTCTTGACAACTCTGCTGCCTTCGATACTATCGATCATTCTATTCTCCTTTCTCGTCTTGAAACTGTTTTTGTAATTCGTTCAGTAGCTCTTCGGTGGTTCACTTCCTATCTCCAAGACCGTACTCAGTATGTGTCTGTCAATAATTCCTCTTCAGTTCCTTCTCCGCTTCTCTATGGTGTGCCCCAGGGTTCCGTTTTAGGCCCTGTCTTGTTCATTATGTACACCACGCCCTTATCTATAATCATAAAACAGCATACTGTCAACCACCAATTATTTGCAGATGACACCCAACTACAGCAATCATGCAAGCCTGCAGCACCACTGACATAAAAACCTGGATGAATGCAAACATGCTTAAATTAAATGATGACAAGACTGAGGCCCTTCTCTTCACTTGCTCTTCCGTCACTGATCTTTCTCTGCCTACCTCTGTCACTGTTGGTTCTTGTGCAATTTCTTTTTCTGACTGCTAGAAACCTGGGGTTCATCATGGATTCTACTCTCTCTATGAAACAGCATATCACTAGAGTCTGTCGGGTTTGCTACTTTGAGTTGAAGAGAATTAGTTCAATTAGGAAATTTCGATCAGAAGACGCCACAAAGACCTTGGTTACTTCCTGTATTCTATCTAGATTAGATTATTGCAATTCCCTTCTCATTGGCTGCCCAGATTCTATCCTCTCTCTGCTTCAAAAAGTTCAGAACTCTGCTGCCCGTCTTATCTTTAAAGTAAATCATCGCCAACCCTCCACACCTCTCCTTGTTAAGCTACTCTGGCTTCCTGTCGCAGAACGTGTTAAGTATAAAACTGCTTGTATCTGCTACAATATTGTCATCGGTTCTGCTCCTTCTTGTCTATGTGACCTTGTCTCCCTTTACACACCATCTCGTTCCCTTCGCTCATCCACTGACTGTCGTCTTCTCCGTCAGGGCCGTTACAAAAGAAAATCCCATGGTTTCCGCTCTTTTGCTGTCCACGGCCCTCACCTATGGAATTCTCTCCCCTTTCATGTTAGACATTCTGCCTCCTGTGAATCGTTCAAATCCAACCTTAAAACGTATCTTTTCTCAAAAGTCTTTCAGCAGTATCTGTAGTTGTAAAAAGGGTTTGGAGGGGTGGGGGGTTAAGTAGTAATTTAGAATGTTTTTATCATATTGATTTATATACACAGCAGTAGTATGTATGCGTGAAAGAGTAACTTGTCTTATAATTAAAGTATATGTATAGTGTGTATATGTGTTTGCGTAAGAAAGTGTGCGCATATATGCGCTTAGATCCTTAGGGTAGGCGCTTTATAAATGCTAGTTATTATTATTATTATTATTATTATTATTATTATTATTATTATTATTATTATTATTATTATTATTATTATTATTATTATTATTAATCGTTCTTCTTTTCCTTTTCGCGTTTTAGGATATAATAGAGACAGGTCGGCTTCTAACCTGTCCTATCCTATCCTATCCCGTAACTCGAAAGTCATTGGGGCACCACAGATGATCATTTAACCAGTGTACTCCATCTGTCTCTGTCCATAGCAACCCTCATGGCTTCGCTCAGTGTCAATCCAGTCAATTCTCGAATGTTGTCCTCCCACCTCTTTTTCTGTCTCCATCTTCTTCTGCCTCCTTGCACCGTGTCTTGCAGGATGGTTTTTGCAAGGCCTGATGTTCTGGTGGCGTGGCCATACCATCGGAGTTTCAGTTTCTTCACAACTGTGAGCATGTCGTCGTGTTGTCCAATGGCTTGTGTGATGGTCTGTCGGACTTAGTTGTTGGTGATGTGCTGGGTATAGGAAATGCCCAGAAATCTTCTGTGGCACCTTATCACCGCGTACAACAGGACAAAGGGGTGGTGGAATCCTCGTACTCGTAAAGAACAGTTTGGTATCCTCCGTGTTCTATAAACGTATGTCTAATTTCACCTCTTTTGAGTGTGTGGAGATATATGACAATCACAGTCAACCGGGTCACTACTACATGTATCTGTGTGTACCGGCCTCCGCCTAGTAAAACGAAGAAACTGACATCGGCCATGTTTTTTTTTCGCGAATTTCCGGAGCTATCGACTATATACGCCTATCGTAGCAGGGATGTGTCTTTTATGGGGGATTTCAATCTCCATGTAGATAATCATGCTAATTCTCAAGTTCGCCGTTTCATGACTATGCTCAGCGACCATGGTTTTTCACAGCTTGTAAATGTTACAACCCAGCGTTCTGGTCACACTTTAGACTTGGCTGTGGTGAGCAGTGACGACAGTCTCTGGTCTTTAGAGGTAGTGGACGACAGTACCTACCTCTCCCGTTTATCCGACCACTATCTCATGGTCTGCATGATCGCTCTCGCTCGGCCGCATGCTCCGACGCGGCTGGTGACGTCACGGAACCTCCGCGCAGTTGACCCGGCCGCTCTCCAAGCTGACGTGCAGGCGCTGGCGTGGTCGGCCAGTAAGCAGCAGGCAGACCTTGATGTTGAAGGTACTATCCCAAAGCAGTTTAAACAGGCAGTTGTGACACCGTTATAGAAAAAAACTGGACTTGACAGCGATGTACCAAACAATTATAGACCTGTATCTAATGTTCCATTTATTTCCAAGATCCAGGAGAAGGTTGTGTTAAAACAGTTACAAGATCATCTATTTCAAAACAGTCTTCTAGAAACCTACCAGTCAGCAAACAAGAAGGACATAGTTGTGAGACTGCTGTTCTCAGTGCCCTTGATTGTTTACTTGGACAGGCTGACGAGAAGCGTGTTTCTCTTGTAGCATTGTTAGATCTGAGTGCTGCGTTCGACACGCTGGATCACCACATACTTCTAGAGAGATTGCGCACTACATTTGATTTAAGAGGGACTCTTCTCGAGTGGTTTTAATCGTATCTCGCTGATCGTTACCAGTCTGTTGTCATTGATTGCAATACCTCTACTCCTAGTCCCCTGTAATGCGGAGTCCGCAGGCCCAGGGCTCTGTGCTCGGCCCTGTTTTGTTTTTGTTGTACTCCCAACCACTATCTAATGTAATCACAGCCTGCAACTGCGTGTTCCACAAATACGCAGATGATACAGAACTGTCAAAGAGTGGTCAGGTTGATAATAATAATAAATAATAATAATACAGGATGCTATATACGCACCTTTCCCCAAATCAATCAGGCTCAAAGCGCGGCGATCTATACCAACATACACGCTCACCTGTCTCATCCACCCTTACATACACTAAATACACATCCATCACTCAAACAGGTGGTGTAAAGGCAGGGAGATCGCTATTAGAAGACGGAAAGAAAATCGAATTTTTATTTTTGAAATTTTTATATTGACTGCGTCCTGTACCATTATCGAAGGGAGGGAGGAAACCGGAGTGCCTGGAGAAAACCCTCGGTGACCTCAATAGTCTCATACCTAAGTCACATACGTTCGCCCCTTGCGGGAATCGAACCCGCGACCTACGGCATAGGAAACCGGCGACTTATCCACTGCGCCACGAGGCCACCCCTTCCCTGATAACTTCCCTTCTGGTGTGTCTGAAGTAGAAACCTGTATTGAAAGTGTCCAGGTTTGGATGAATAGCAACAGGTTGATGCTTAACCCTGACAAGACCGAGGTTATACCTGTAGGCTCATCTTCCCGTCTTAAGCTGGTCGACAGCGATTCTGCAAACATCGGCGGCAGCACCATCCCATTTAGTAATATTGTTCGTTATTTGGGTGTCAAGCTAGATAGTTCTTTGTCCATGCATGACCACATCAGTACCATCTGTCGTTTGTCCTTTCCTGAGCTTCGGCGTATTGCGTCCTTGAGGCAGTTTCTATCGAGGGATGCATGCACACAGTTGGTCAGCGCTTTTGTGACATCCAGACTTGATTATTGTAAATCAATTCTAGCTGGTCTCCCCATTGATGACGTTAGCCGACTGCAGCGTGTACAGAACTGTGCTTGTGCTTAAAAAACGGAAGCGTGATCATGTCACCCTCTCTCAATGCAGCTCCAATGGCTCCCTGTCAAGTTCCGCATTGAAAACAAAATTGCTGTCCTAGCTTTCCGTCACTTCGACCAGTCACTTCCACCATATCTGTCTGAGGTACTCACTACCTACACTGCAACTCGTTCTTTGCGCTCATCAGATGAAAAAGTTTTGAAAACGCCCAAGCGTCGGCTAAACACAATTTGTGAGCGGTCTTTTAGTTTTCAAGCACCCAAGGTTTGGAATGCGCTGCCTTCCGGTTTAAGACATTGTACAGACCTTGTTTCCTTCAAGAGCTGCTTAAAAACGCACTTGTTCCACAAGGCGTTGTCTGTGTAAATAGTAAGAACAGTACTAATACTTTCTGAACGATGTTGTACATGATGTAGTGCAAGTGTTGTGATGATGCGTACGAACGATGTTTGTAAGCGCATTGAGTTGTTATTCTAATGAAAAATGCATTGTATAAATGCAATGTATTATTATTATTATTATTATTATTATTATTATTATTATTATTATTATTATTATTATTATTATTAATAATAATAATAATAATAATAATAATAATATTATTATCTCCATGCTTTCTTCGTTATAGGTCTGTTGTGAGAGTCCATGTTTCGCAAGCGTATAGGAAGATGGAGATGACAAGGGAGCGCAACAGCCTTACCTTGGAGTGTAGACTGATGGTCCTGTCTTTCCAAATGAGCTTTAACCTTGTCAGGGCAGCAGTTGTTTGTACGATCCTGGAGAGGACTTCCTTCGGGGCCCATTGTCTGATACAATGGCTCCTAAATATTTGAAGCTATGCACTGTGTTGAGGGATTGGCCTTGGACTTTGATGTCCATGTTGATGCCATTGGTGTTGTTGGTCATTATTTTGGTCATCTCTGCACTTATTTCCATTCCAGAAGCTCTGGAGGTGGTGTCAAGGCTCTGTACCAGCTGTTCAAGTTCGTGTTCCTCTCTAGCCAATTCATCAATATCATCCGCAAAACGGAGGTTGGAGATTGCTTTAACCCCTATGCTGACTGTGCCTTTGTGATCTGCAAGGGCATTTGACATGATGTGCTGTAGGAAGATGTTCAAGAGTGTTGGAGAGACTATGCATCCTTGGCGCGCGCCGATTGTTGTTCTGAACCAGTTTCCGATGGAGCTGTTGTGGAGGACTGCACTGGTAGTCGTGTCATACATATTAGGGCTGATGTTGTACACTCTCATGGTTGCCCACAGAGCTGCTTGCCAGACTCGGTCAAACGATTTCTTGAAGTCTACAAACACGTGATACAGATGTTGTTTTTGCAGTAGGTATTTTTCACAGATTATTCTGAGGTTGAAAATCTGTTCAGTGGTACTTCGCCTTACCCTGAATCCTGCTTGTTCTTTAGCTATGATTGGTTCAGCTTGGGGTTTCAACCTGTTGAGTATTATTTTCAGGAGGACCTTGCTGGGACGTCTGATGAGGCTGATGGTGCGGTAACTTTCACACTCATGAAGGTTGCCCTTTTTGGGAAGAGTGATGACAAGTGACTGGGTCCATGGTGTAGCTCCATGTAATTTCATATTGTGTGGGTAATACTGGCTTTCTAGCTGGTCTCCCCATTGATGACGTTAACCGACTGCAGCTGGCTTATGTGTGGAAGTGTTTGGAAACATATTTCATTGGCGTGTTATCTAGTCTTCAATTCTGTGTGATTATCATTCTTCTTCTTTTTTTTATTGTTCCTTATTTTCCTCCTCCTCCTCTTCCTCTTCACCCTTCTTCTTCCTCTTCCTCTCGTCACCGAGTGAATTAAAGAGTTCTCAAATAAGACTACAAAAGACCAACGCGTACTAAATGTCCAAATGAATAATTTCAGCTGGGGCTCCGGATGCTGCCCAAAGAAAGTTTGCTGCAGTGAGACAGTGTGCTGTGATAATGGTGTAAGTGCCTACTCCTTTCATTGAGAGTTTAAACCGAGATCTAGTCTGTGTACGGATGCATTCCATCGCACGGACATTAAAGATCCTGACACTCATGTCCTATAGACGTGAGTGCCGGCAAAATCCATACATCTAAGAAGCACTTATTAGGCCTCCTTTCTCCCCCATTTCTTACAGCCCAGGATTGTGTTAATGTTTGTGGGGCGTCAGACGATGGACTCGCCTAACGCAGCAAGTGGGCACCTCTGGGGGCTGCCTCAGATACTGTATCGTAGAGCGCCTTGAGCAGCTCTTGAGCTGCAGAAGAGCTGTATAAGAACGATAAATAAATAATGGAATACTTAAAGCGACATCAATAAAACAATTACATAAAATGACATAAAAAAAAGTAAGTAAATAACTAAATAAATAAATACATAATTAAAGTTCCTGTTTGATGGGTTCATACTTTTCCTCAATTATCTTCCTGCTGGGCTATGTAGTCTAACGGCAGTGAAATCTGTGGGTTTGTAGTACGTAATGACATGCTTAGCGGCAGTTTAAGAATTTAGTTTTCATGAAAGATATTGTGCTTCCTGGATAACAAGTGGTAAATGCGTTCGGACGCGTATTAAATGTCCAGGCATTGAATCTGAAAACTTTCATGAGATGTGAAATTATGGAACGCGGAAAGCATCAAATGCGCATGCAATTGCAAGCGAAAATGCACACGCAATTCCATGCCCATCCAGTCGCTGATTGGTCGAAAACTGTCATGCCAAACTGCGCTAGCACAAATGCACACGCAATTGCATAGGCAATTGCACACGCGCAATTGCACACGCATTTCCTACGAGTCATATTAAAACTAGGAATGGGAAATGTCCGGAAATAAGTTTTATATACCAAAATAATATAATAGAAATTAACAACTAATTTACAATGTAACTGTCGCAAGAGGACCAGTTTAACCCAGCACTACGGCTTCTCGACTTAAATAGTTCAGCCTGCCAGCCTTTTTAAATTAAGACAACGCAAGTCAGTGTGGTCTAAGCATGTGTACCCTAACGCTGGCTCAGTTAGGCAGTGACCTCATTCCGCTGACGTATGGCCAGAGATACCCGCCAGAGGGCGCCACTTGTAGTCTAGATTTCGCGGGCTTAGGCTGACCACAAGCTAGGTAGGGTCATTCTTTGTCTGAACTGCACACGGGAAGGAGCAACGCTCTGATAGATCTCTCTAACTGAAGACTAAAGCAGGGACAGGTAAAATTCAATTCAACCTAGTTAGCCACAGCCTGACATCGTCAAAAAGGTAAATGATCTATCCTTTGTTTCACCGTGATTATTGATATTATTGTTGTAATTATGTTTGGGGAGTTTTGCCATGTTTAGAATTGTGAATGTTAGTCAAACTTTGCTTGACCACGTGGTGGACACGCGACCTGTTTTTTGCCACCATGAAATATCCCCTACGGACCCACTGTTGTTTCTCCTATGTGTATTATTGCAGACCAGTGGCTGTACCGGAGAATATGTATATTGTTAATTACTTCTCCATGTGTTTAGTTTAGCCATGATGTGTATATGTATAGTAATTAGAGTGGAGATTCCAGTGGACCACAGATATAGAAGATTGCTCATCGCCTATATATATATATATATATATATATATATATATATATATATATATATATATATATATATATATATATATATATATATATATATATATACACACACACACACACACACACACATAAGTGGAGCTATCACTGAGAGCTGTTTCTGCCATCAGTGAGACGCTCTGCACACCCGTAGTAAACACGATGTTGCAGAACTTCATCTTATATTTTGCAGACGAGCAGGCATCGTTGGCCCGAGGCAGGAGTAAGACCACTAATCACTGTCAATAATAATCAACTGTACACATATAAACTGACTGATTGACTGACTGACAAACTGATTTACACGACCACTTCATCATGAACTGAGAACCGTGTTAATTAAATTGTTTGAACGTGTGCTCTTTATGACAGTACAAGTGCTGTCCACGAAAACCAGATAAAATCTCCTTGTGCTGTCGTGGGCCAACCTGCTGTGTACGGTAGACCGCAAACAAACACTCGTGTTAATTCTCCGATGAAAAGTGTCCGAAATCTTATCTGCAGTGTTTCTTTGTTAATGTTAAAAATTGCATCAGCCTAATTTTTCTAGAAGAATAAGAAGATGATGAAGAAGAAGTAAAATAAGAAGTAGAAATAGAAGAAGAAGAAGTACAAGTTGTAGTAGAATAAGAAGTAGAAGCAGAAGCAGAAAAAAAGAAAAAAAATAGAAGAAGAAGAAGAAAAATAATAATAAGAAGTAGTAGTAGTACATGTAGAAGAAGAAGAAGACGAAGAAAAAGAAGAAGAAGAAGAATTAAAGTAGAAGAAGAAGTAGTAGTAGAAGAAGAAGTAGAAGCAGAAGCAGAAAAAAATAAAAAGAAATAGAAGAAGAAGAAGAAAAAGAAGAAGAAGTAGTAGTAGTAGTAGTAGTAGTAGTAGTAGTAGTAGTAGTAGTAGAAGTAAGGTAGAAGAAGAAGTAGTAGTAGAAGAAGAAGTAGTATAAGAAGATGTAGAAGTAAAGTAGAAGAAGGAGAAGTAGAAGAAGAAGTAGTATAAGAAGATGTAGAAGTAAAGTAGAAGAAGCAGAAGTAGAAGAAGAAGTAGTAGCAGAAGAAGAAGAAGAAGTAGTAGTAGTATATTTTATTAACGTCTGCTAAAGCCAAAGGTCATTCGAGGCGACATATACAAAAGGGATTTAAAAGTGTGAATAAAATATCAATAAAGAAACAACAGTAAAACTGAAATCGATTACACAGTAAGCCTAAATTTACACAGGCGATTACATGCATACAAAGAGCTACATACAAACCTACAGTAACAACACTCATAGACATTGTATTTTCTAAAACAAATTATATACATATACATATATATATAATATAAATAAATACATAAATAAACAAATAAAGCGTGCATATATTGGAACTTGCAATTAATGACACTGACGCACTAAACAACAGAATCGTCCATGTGTAAGTACAGTTTAACATGCCATCTCATATCTCTCCGAACTCTCACTCTCTCTCACCCACTGGTGTTCCACTCCCCCCTCCTCTCTGCGGCATGCAAGACAAAGCTTCAACGACCGTGCGCGCATCCCCATAAACACTCTCAAACACATACACGCACACACACCCGCACACCACACACACACACCAATCATGTATAATAGGTTTCACAAAAACATAGTTTACATCCTTTACGTTAAAGCGCACTGTCGCGTTATATAGTTATATATATATAATATTATATTATATTTATAATATATATATTATGATGTTAAAGGTTGAATGAACAGACTAAAAGAAATTTATAAAATAGGATCAATTTTCCCTTCTTACTATGTCGAAGATTCGATAACAGACAAGAAAATAATGTTGAGAAATAGAAAATAAAGAATAAAAGAAATTATTGGCTATTCATTCGTCCTGTTTACTTTTTTACAACTAAAAAAGAATACCACTGGTTGATGGTAGATGAGATTTATTTCATATGGTATGATACGATGAACCCGTGATGACAAGGTTCTTATAAATGTACTGTTATTTAAATTGTCACTTAGCTGGCGTAGAGTTGTGTGAAATTCCTGACTTCCTTAATTGTAAAAATTCTTGAAGTGTTGCTCCTAGTATTCTAATCAGATCTCCGTCTTCACGCTTGGCCAGGAGGAAGATAATTCGTCCAGATGACTTCACATGGACGTCAAGGATATGGCGAAACCCATGTCATCAGAAGAATGTACGTGGAAGATGAAGGTGGATTAGAATGAACATTTTAGGAGTCCAAATAGTCAAACAATAAAAGAAAATCCTTTCCCTGCACACAAACAAATAACACGGTCTAAGTACACAATCCGCATCCCGTTGAATGACCAGCGAGGAACGTCGTTGACGTTATTTTAACAAGAACCCTGCATATTCACGGGTTATTGTATCTTATTCCCGAAATGCAATAATGTTCCTTCCTCGCTGCTCATCCACTCTGTTCCAATGATCAAGAATGCAACAATATTCTTTATGAACTGAGCAAAACATGTTACAATAACTATCATTATATAAATTGCACACACTGACGAATTTATAACGAATCACCTTGATGAAGGACGATGAATGATTCGCATGGCGCAATGGACACAAGCACAAGACTACCCATTTCTCTGCTTCAAACATCGAATTTTAACTTACCAGCTCAGGATTCTTTTGTTGTGTTTACGACACGTGCTGTATGGTTGAGACGAGCCTTTCGAACCAAATCTATGACCCCTGTAGTCCAAAAATAGTGGCTGGCTTGAACAAACGTTGCTTGCCTTCAAAAATGGGTGCTCGAGTGATTTTCATAACGTATCGTTTTCACATTCAGCCAATCGAATGGATGGTATACAGATTGTCTATGGTAACAAAGCTACAATATTAGTCATGACAACTATTTCTAACAATGAAACCACATTAAAAAAAATGTCGAACACTACATCATTCTGAAAACAATATTTTAGTCACTGTCACGTCCCAACTGCCTCAACAGTGGTTCGACATGCGTGCACTTCCACACGAGAAAACACCCAACACCTAAATAAAATCTAAAAGACAAAACCAGAAGTGACAAGACAATTTCTTTATTTCACTCACACATTCACACTCAAAATTAACTCCCTTTTCCCCCTTCCCAACCTTCCAACCCTCAATCCCACTAATACAACCCAAAACTATACATAAAACAATTATTCACTCAAAATAGTAATGATAATTAAATCAAAATGAAAATAGATGACTAACTACAAAATGTACAAAAGATTTATAATAATTATGTCTGGATCAGCTTACTAATAACAAGGTAAATAAATGTACCTTGTTTCACTTAAACTTCAAACAGCTGTTAACAACTCCTTTCTATTATGTAAAACAATAAAGAAACTTTATATTTTATACAAATAGAATTTGTAAGAAAATTGTTCAAATTGATAACTAATAATGGTCTGGCGAATTAATTCCCCCAGACAACCTATACATCACAAAAGCTATTCTACCAGGTATGTAATATTTCACAGTCAAAAGTTATTACTCAATACTAATTAAATATATTCCAATCTACTGTAATTTACAAGTTATCACATGTAAATAAATATTTCTTTTTCACAAATGTTTCTCGATAGTTATAGTTATTTGTTGTGAAATGTGGGGTGTGTGTGTGTGTGTTATGTAAACAAAAATAAGGCTTTCCTTTCGACAACCTCAACCTTTAGAACCAAGGTCGACCCAAGGAAAAGCGTCGTCACAGAACGTGGCACATCACATCACCCCAGCTAGGCTACAGTACAGCAATCACTGAATCTGGTTTTTGGTTTGGTACATCTGCAGCAATACATACAAAATACATAACCTTAAATAATTATATTACAACATATTGCACAATCATTCCTCTGACGGTATGATTGTCCCCCTTACATTCATTCTTAATCATTCTCCCTGTCATAACTCTGTCATTGCGCACATGCACTTCCATTCACCTCCTTCCTGTCATTCCTTCGCTACATAACAGCGAATTCTCTTATATTAATTTATAATCATTTAATTTATAATTCATTTTAGAAAATCCTTTCATTCTCTCTTTGGTATTTATGTAGCAGATAATATGAAACATAAAATAGAATCAAAGAAAATATAATCAACTATCCACTCACGCTCACACTCATAACCCAGCCCCTCCAACGATATGGCCAACTGAGAAATTGAAACAGGCGACTTACGATACCAGTGGGAGTTCTCCGGCCTGTTGGAGACAAGGACATACAAACGACGTGACAGACACACAGGCACAGATGAGTATTCAAGGTGGTACACAGGCACATAGAAGTCCCAGGCGGCGTCACAGGGCACCCGACGTTACACGTACGTAACTCAAGTTTCACCGTAAACACACAGCAGGCGTTAGATCGGTTTAGGAAAATATAAGTTCAACAAACACATTCCGAAGTGTTCCTTAAATAATCCTCCTCTTCCTGCCTAGGCTCTTTTTTGTTGACAGTCTGTTCAGAAAACGTCTCACAGACACTGCCACTATCTGTCACCTTGAAAAAACACAGATCCACCGACTTTACTGTACGCCGATCTTACTGCACAAGTGATGTGAAAAAGCTCTCTTCCCTCACAAAATATGCAGTGCAAGAGGTTTTATACTGTTAACCTAGAATGTTCTTGAATATACTCATTTCAATTATAATTTACTTCTAGAAACAAACGCGATTAGAGCACGCATTCCACACTTAGCAAATCGCATGGCAGCAATCAATCTTCTCATAACAAAATAGCCAACTACTGTTTTCTAACAATAGTGCGTTCTGCACGGGCGTGATTCACTCGCTACTTTTATTAATTATAAACTTAATTAATTTATCCCAATACTCTCCCCTTGTACCGTAACTTTTAACCTCTATGTACAGGCTGATGACTAAACTATATACATAGGCGCACGACTGCAAACTGCGTAGCGTGACAGTCACTGTCTATGATGTATTGTCTATGATGTATTGTCTATGACGCATTGTCTAGACGAAAGGCAGAGTACCACAGTCGCATGTAACATAGGCGCTTGTATTGCGACAGGTACAAAGAACAGTCATAGGTGATTTAATGTTAAATATGCAGGCTAAGCATATTTTAAAAAAAAACCACATAAACAGTCAATAAAATTCTATTGGAAAACTACCAAAACAAACGAACAAGGCAGGCATATTACAATTTAGAGAACACAAAATAGAGGCACGTACCACTTTCAAAGGTTAAAGCATATGTAGTGGTGTTGGTGGTGTGGAGAGAAGATGATACAGTGATGGGGGCTAGGGTGATGAAGAATTCTCACGCATTCTCTCTTTCTCTCCTCAACGCCAGTTTGTTGATGACCGTTGAAAGTTTTATTCTCGAAGTGCATCCTACTAAGAGAGCGCAACAGGCAATGCTCGTACAGCTACATTCTGCCCTCTCTGTGTGTCTGACTCGTTCTTCCGTTCTCTTGTTCTCTTTCTGCGTGCTCCAGCCCTCTGTCTTTTCTCTCTTGCTCTCTCCGAGTGTGTGTCCGAGTGTGTGTGTCCGAAATATTTCCACGTCCGGGCTTTTATGTGGTGCCGCCAGCCGTACTGAACCTGAGGCTTAACGCACGATACGCGCCACAGAATGTTCGTCTCTCTCGGTAATTTGTTTTAGTTGTTAATCTTTATTTTACATATAATGGCTGAAACGCTAACGAACACTATACAAATTATATATGGGCGGAAACGCGGAAATACGACCTTTCTACTAATATAATAATATCGGACCTATCTGCTATGAAATAAAAATAACTCGCAATTTAAGAGGGAGTTGCTGGCCAGGCTGCTCTTAAGCATTTCACAACTCTAAACTCATAACAACTCTTTAATTTAATACAATTATAAATAATAATAATAATGACAAAGACAGAACAACGTCTCCCCTTTCCAAAGATATATAATATGACATGGTTACTATTATGGGTTCCGACTATGACGGACTAAAATAGCAATCACCTAGCACAACAACAATATTTACATCCAACCCTCTTCTTACAACTTTTCCTCTGTTTCTCTTTCGATGTATGTCCCTATAAAACTAATATTTAATTTAAGTATATATTATTAGAGAATTAACTAAGGCATCGGAAAATATCACACTTAAGGTGTTACAGTGGAAAATCTTAGCTATCGCCATCATCGACAACTTTGTTCTTATCATGTGTTAATCTACAATTACACAAGGCGGGAAGTGCGTTAGACCGGCCAACAGTAAGCCTAAGCTGCTGATTAGCATTACAACAGCGTGGTGTCTTTATCACCGTGATAAGCATCGCGCTATTCTAAACATCACACTCTCATTCAAAATTGCTACATAAATCACAAATAAAATTTATATATTCTATTAGAGAATTTAATGCTGCGTCTAACGATTATCTGCTTTAAGGGATCTGAAAAGTATATAACAAATTATTGCATACAGCTAGTCTAAACATAACAGAGAACAGAGTGAGGCCTAAGTATCGTAATGGTCAGAAATTCTTTGTAGCCGCCCGGCTACACATACAAATAATATTTAAAATTATAAACATATATTAAGATCATGTTTCAGTAAGCACAATACACAATTACACACATCGCTCCTCCTAACATATACACACACACATTAACGCACATGCAGACATGCATACATGGGCTATCATACTCACATAATCCCTCATACCAATTCACAAAGACACCAGCAACTTCTTTTCAAGGCAGCGGGAAGGGATGCTTGTCACTAGTCGCTTTCGCTGACGCAGGCCCTACTGTTCTCTTCGTATGCGAAGCTCACCATGCTGGTGTTGATGTACACGCTCCTGTGCTGAAGTAGACGCGACCACCACTCTTCGCTCTCTCTAATACTGGCGATGTAGCTCCGAGACTGTCCCTCGACGTAGTCTTGCGGCAGCCACGTAGTCCCGATCTGTTGTTCGCTCACAAAGCAACTCTTCAGCGACTACACGCCCTTGCAGTCAACCCGAATCTATCAGGGATGTAGTCCCAGTATGTTGGCCCCACCCGACGCAACTCGTTGGTGGCTACCCTCGATGACTGCCTCTCGTAACGTTGACTCGCTTGTTGTAGCAGTTGAACCCTTGGCCTAGATCCCGGCTTGGCCCCCAAAATGTTACACTGGATGTTGTTTTTTCTCTATCAGTAGTTGATTCAGCCCCAATGCTTGAAATCCTGATAGGTGTAACTCAGATTCGTTTATCCACGCAACCTGTTCAATCATCAACAAGTCAGGAGTCGTCGTTTGAAGTTTTCCACTTTTATTCAGCACACATCAACAACTGCTTACAATCGTTCAATCGCCTTTTCCACTCTGCAATTCTCAACTATGAATTTTCCACTTTTTAACAACTTTCTCAACTCTAATACAACAGCTCTCTCTACTGTCAACTCTCTCTAAAAAAAACACCCTTTTGAAACAGTGCGGCACTATATATATATACTCTCTCTAAACTCCAGAAAGAGCGAGAATACCCCCAATGTGACACACCTCAACCAATCAGAATTAATTTCATCATCACTGTCTCACGTCACACAACCATATTTGGGATGGAAGCGTCACGTGGTTACCACTAGAATTATCCATACGCTTCGATCGATAGTAAACATCTGACTCTAGAAAATTCTCAAATAATATCGACCAACTAAAAACACCAACGTTATACAAAGCCTCTTCTAATAACAACGCAAAATAAAATCAAAGATAAATACACTCTATTATTGCATGCTTAGCAAAACAAAACGATCTGATATCGCGCGTCACACACGCAAGCCTACCATCGCACGCGCTTCACACATAATATCGTGCGCATTTAACATGCACCATCATGCGCGTCTCAACGTAACAGACAACAACAGCCTTAACAACGCAACAAATCCAAGAAGAAGAAGAGGATGAGGAGGATGGGAATGAGGAAAATGAGGAGGAGGGAAAGGGGAAGATAAGAAGGTATTGGGGAGAGAGGGAGGAGGAAAATAAAAAAGGTAAGGAGCACACTGGAGATGACGTAGGAGGAAAGAGGAGGAGGGAGATGGTGGAGGAGCGAAAGAAAAAGCAGAAGAAGAAGAAGAAGAAGAAGAAGAAAAAGAAGAAAAAGAAGAAGAAGAAGAGTGCCAAGCTCATTCACATTCACTCAATCAATCGTGGACTCTTCACTTTTAACAGGTTAAGGAGAGACAGAGAGAGACAGAGAGAGAGAGAGTTTTTGAAAGAGAACAAGCGAGCAGACAAATGGTTTATTTGTATAAGGCATAAAAAAAGTGTTTTAGGTAACATAGGAAAACAAATAGGATCTGTAGGTCGGCTTCCATGTTGTTGTTCGTTTTTTTTTTGTGTGTGTTGTTATTTTTTAAACCTATTTTATTGGGTGCAAATTTTGTTGGCTTGTTCAATTTACAATTTTTTTTCCAGATGTAATTTTTCTGTTGTTTAAAAGGGTATATTTTATTTAAATTCCAACCACCTATGGGCTCCAATTTTACAGAGTGCTTTTGGAATGTTTTTAAAAAGCTCTTAAAACAGCATATATTATAATGAAAGGACGCCTGAAAACAACTTGGCGCAAAACCCGCTATTTCTCTCTCTCTCCCTACATCCATATATGTACGCGGTTTATGTAGAATACAATCTTGAAATGTGTTGTCCTACACCTGTGCGTTGGTGTATTAGTGTAGCCGGCATGTTTGTATGTGCGCCACCATAAAATTTGTTGGAATTTCAATGTGTCTGACCAGCAACAGGGTGTTGTGAAGCATGTGTATATTTACTTTGAACACGGTTTCAAACATATACTACTAGTATTAATACCCAAAAAAGACGGAATCAACAAGACAGTGAACTTTAGCCGATACACAGTGCAGCGCTGATCACATCATTGTACATCTACTAAAATTATTTGCATGCTTCATTTTTAAAGCTACTGTCTTACGAAGATAAGATATTTTTTTGGGAGAGGGAGGGGGTGGTGGGTGGATTGATAATGAGGTTACCTGGGAATTTGTGGCAGAGGGTGTAGCTTATGCGGTCAGCGTTACAAATACTCTAAACTAATTCGGTCTATATCCAGTAAGTGTCAAAGCCTGTTGCGTCCCCTATGACGCATTGCAAGGGCAGCAAAGGCATGTGTTGATAATAAGCAGTGGCTCTGTTAGAGAACATCACTTTGAAATATCACACAAAAGTGAAACTTTTAATATAAACACTAAATACTAACACATGTTTGATCATATAAGCGATGTCAAAATCATGGACGGCGCAGGACATGCCACGCATCCTGACAACAGCTGCAGACAAACCGAAGTGGTGAAAACTCTGCCTCAGCATCACTTATGTCTGCTGAAACGGCCTGTCTGGTTGCGGGACTGATGATGATGATGATGATGATGATGATGATGATGATGATGATGATGATGATGATGATGATGACATAAGCTTATAGTCATGTCTGAGTGAGAGTGAGGCACTTTGCTCTAGGATTCCGGCCGACATTACATTACGATCTTATAGTTCGTGATCGTTTGCTGTTGGCAGCTGCATTGTAAACGTCATGAATAAGCTTACACTAACGCTTCTTTTGGTCGTTGTCTCTGGAATATTCCTCTTTATTCCGTAAGTCGGTTAATTTTATTTATTTATTTATTACCTTGTATTGATTAAACAAAAACTTATTTATTTTGCTTTTCTCGATAATATATTATGCCTGGAAATACCTTGCAACAATCGTGGACGAGAACGAGCCAACTGTCAGCCTAGTGTTGGTCGGTCGGTAGTTATGTTGCACGACATATTATGTCAAAAATAAGATTTTGTTCAATCTTACAAAGGAGCATTACCAGAGTTAATGATCTGCAGCTTCCAGTGCCATCGTATTTGTGTACTTCAACGCTCAAGGTCGCTGAGGTCAATTATTTTAAACAAGCGTTGGGCTATATCTAAAAAATTACTCATTCGATTTGTGTGGTAAACAGTACCATCTGTCGTTTGTCCTTTCTTGAGCTTCGGCGTATTGCTTCCTTGAGGCAGTTTCTTTCGAGGAATGCATGCAGACAGTTGGTCAGCGCTTTTTTGACATCCAGACTTGATTATTGTAAATCAGTTCTAGCTGGTCTCCCCATTGATGAAGTTAGCCGACTGCAGCGTGCACAGAACTGTGCTGCTCGGCTTGTGCTTAAAAAAATGGAAGCGTGATCATGTCACCCTCTCTTAATGCAGCTCCACTGGCTCCCTGTCAAGTTCCGCATTGAATACAAAATTGCTGTCATAGCTTTCCGTCACTTCGACCAGTCACTTCCACCATATCTGTCTGAGGTACTCACTACCTACACTACAATTCATTCTTTGCGCTCATCAGATGAAAAACTTTTTGAAAACGCCCAAGCGTCGGTTTAAAACAGATGGCGAGCGGTCTTTTAGTTTTCAAGCACCCAAGGTTTGGAATGCGCTGCCCTCCGGTTTAAGACATTGTACAGATCTTGTTTCCTTCAAGAGCTGCTTAAAAACGCACTTGTTCCGCAAGTCATTATCTGTGTAAATATTAAGAACAGTGATAATACTTTCTGAACGATGCTGCACATGATGTAGTGCAAATGTTGTGATGATGCGTACAAACGATGTGTGTAAGCGCATTGAGTTGTTATTCTAATGAAAAATGCGTTGTATAAATGCAATTTATTATTATTATTATTATTATTATTATTATTATTATTATTATTATTATTATTATTATTATTATTATTATTATTTCCATGCTTTGTAATCTTCATTATAGGTCTGTTGTGAGAGTCCATGTTTCGCAAGCGTATAGGAAGATGGAGATGACAAGGGAGCGCAAAAGCCTTACCTTGGAGTGTAGACTGATGATCATGTGTTTCCAAACGGGCGTCAACCTTGTCAGGGCAGCAGTTGTTTGTGCGATCCTGGAGAGGACTTCCTTCGGGGCCCATTGTCTGATATAATGGCTCCTAAATATTTGAAGCTATGCACTGTGTTGAGGGATTGGCCTTGGACTTTGATGTCCATGTTGATGCCTTTTGTGTTGTTGGTCATTCTTTTGGTCATCTCTGCATTCATTTCCATTCCACGCCGATTGTTGTTCTGAACCAGTTCCCGATGGAGCTGTTGTGGAGGACTGCACTGGTAGTCATGTCATACATATTAGGGCTGATGTTGTATCTCATGGTTGCCCACAGAGCTGCTTGCCAGACTCGGTCATTCTTGAAGTCTACCAACACGTGATACAGATGCTGTTTTTGCTGTAGGTAGGTATTTTTCACAGATTATTCTGAGGTTGAAAATCTGTTCAGTGGTACTTCGCCCTACCCTGAATCCTGCTTGTTCTTTAGCTATGATTGGTTCAACTTGGGGTTTCAACTTGTTGAGTATTATTTTCAGGAGGACCTTGCTGGAATGGCTGATGAGGGTGATGGTACGGTAACTGTAATGTTTGTCCTTTTATGCAACAGCATAAAACTCAAAGAGACGTTGATGATGTTCACAAATACTACTTTATTAGATCTAGTAAGTTGTAACAGCCATTTGGATCTAGGTCTTCGTTCAACCGCCTAAATCCCCGGATCCATTCAACTGAGTAACCTCCCTTTAGTTACAAGTCTTCCAAGACTATTCGCACGTTACATTACATCAAGACTATTCGCACGTTACATTACATCCCCCTTTGTTTATAAGATAACTTCCTTCTCAAGTTCAGAGGTAAACACATTTGATTAAAATTAATTAAACTGACTTCGACGATGAATCTGTTAAATTGTTTACACACAAAACATTCTCTCGCACAACGGAGTCTTCCATCCGTGTCTTTGTTTAAATGTTATAATAGATTTATGGGAGCGGGGTCTTTCACCCGAGTCCACTTCAAACACAAAATTAATTTAGTGGGAGCGGGGTCTTTCACCCGAGTCCACATTAAACACAACATATGGTCTCGATGATCAGACCACATAGTCTTTGAAACGAACTGGTGTTCGAACATGTCGTCCACTGCGAGTTGTTGCCCCTGATGCTTCAGTGGTCTGTTGCCCTGCCTGAGGCACTACAGGTGTGGATTTAGACGAGTCACCTGCATCATCTCCTGCGTCCGTTGGCTGTGGATGTGCTGCAGGTTGTTGTGTTGCTGTCGGCCGTTGATCTGCAGGTGCGTCAACACTGCTGGCTGCTTTTGACGCCATCAGATGTCGCCGATTTCGTCGAAGTAGTGCACCACTCTCTGTCTGCACTGTGTAAGAGCGGGATGCACACTGACCTGTCACAGTGGCTGGCAATTTCCAGCCTTTCTCGCCATCTTTCTTGACGAGCACGCTGTCGCCTGGCTGAAGAGTCTGCAATGGTTTGGCTCCATGTCGCCTGTCGTAGTACATCTTTTGCTGCTGCTTGGCGAAGTGGTCATTGTCCTTCACTGCCATGGCTTCTGGAGTGTTTGGAATAAGTCTTTCTGGCAGAGTAGGCATAGTGGTACGTAGTTTTCTGCCAAATGCCAACTCGGCAGGACTATAGCCAAGATAAGGGATGGGTGTCGCTCTGTAGGTCAGTAGAGCGAGATCATAGTCTTTCTGACGTAGGAACTTCTTGGCTTCCTGGACGGCTCTTTCAGCTGCCCCATTGGACTGGGCATAGTGGGGGCTACTGGTCACGTGGGAGAAACCCCACTGGGTAGCAAAGGATTGGAATTCGGGGGAGGAAAACTGCCTACCATTATCTGAAATCACTATTTCTGGTATCCCATACCTCCCGAACATCCCCTTCAACTGCCTTATAATCACTTCTGATGTGATTTTGCCCACTTTTGCCACGTCTATGAACCTTGAGTAGTAATCCACTAGAACAATATAGTTCTGACCCTCTAGTTCACACAAATCCACCCCAACTTTCTGAAATGGATAGTCTGGTAATTGTGATGTAATCAGTGGTTCACTTGACTGAGTAGGTCTCTTTTCTATGCAATGCTTGCATTTCCCTACCACGTCTTTGATATCCTGACTCATCCCGGGCCACCATACGCTCTGATTGGCGCGCTCTCTGCATTTTATGATACCCTGGTGCCCATCATGGATTCTGTCGAGCACGTAACTACGCGCTGACCATGGGATCACTATTCTGTTGCCCCTGGTAACCAACCCTTCGTACTCACTGAGCTCATCTTTTAGTGGGTAATATTCCCGTGCTGCTAGAATGACATCTGCTTTATACTCGGGCCAGCCCTCCCTGACGTATCGAAGTACTGCACTAAGCTGTATGTCCTTTTCTGTGGCATGCTTTAACTCAACGAGCTTTTTATCTGTGACATTCCACGAGACGCGGACTGAGTCAACGTGCACATGCACATCTGTTTCAAGGTTATTTACCTTATGGCGGGTGTCAGTGTCTGCAATCGGGCTGCGTGAAAGTGCGTCTGCGACAATGAGATTTTTGCCTGGCACGTATTCCGCCACAATGTTGTAACGCATTAAACGCATTAACATTCTTTGACAGCGAAGTGGTGTGTCGTGCAGGTCTTTCTTGTTTATCATCGGGATCAACGGTCTGTGATCCGTCAGAACACGAAAACTTGGTAACCCTATGAGATACCGTTCAAATTTTTCGCATGCAAACACTACCCCTAGACACTCTTTCTCTACCTGTGCGTAACGCTTTTCAGCTTCTGAGAGTGTACGTGAAGCAAACGCAACAGGCTTGAGGCCTTCCTCATGCATCTGATACAGAACACCACCTAAGCCATAGGATGATGCATCCGAACAGACAACTGTTTCCCTGTCTGACTCGAAATACCCTAACGTAGGCGATTCTGTTAACAGAGTTTTGATTTGTGTAAATGCTTGCTGTTGTGCAGGACCCCATACCCATGTGTTCTCTTTATGTAAAAGTGAATTGAGTGGATGCAGAATAGTTGCCAGATTCGGGACAAAACGTCCTAAATAGTTGACCATCCCTAGGAATCTGTGCAATTCTGGAACATTCTTGGGTTCTGCCATGTCAGCTATGGCTTTGACTTTTGCCGCATCTGGCTGAATACCACTCGAACTGATTGTGTGCCCAAGAAAGTTCATGCTGTGCTTTTTAAACTCGCATTTTTCTTTGTTTAGCCTTAGCCCTGCTGCCGCTACTTTTTGAAACACTTGTTCTAATCTGCGGTCATGTTCTTCATCTGAATCAGCACAAACGACTACGTCGTCCATGTAGCAAACTACTCCAGGAACGCCCGCGAGTATGTTTTCCATTGTTCTTTGAAAAACCTCTGGTGCGAGATTGATTCCAAACGGCAACCGTTTGAAAAAGTATCGCCCAAATGGTGTCATGAACGTTGTGAGTTTTGCCGACTCATGATCTAATGGTACTTGCCAAAAACCCGAGGTTGCATCGAGCTTGGAAAACACTTTTGATCCGGCTAATTTGTGTGTCACATCATCAACAGTAGGTAATGTGTACCTCTCACGTTTCACTGATTTATTAAGGTGTTTCAGATCTACGCAAATTCTGACGTCTCCATTTTTTTTTCAGAACTGGCACCATTCCAGCGCACCAGTCAGTGGGCTCTGTGACCTTTTCAATGACGCCATTTTCTTCCATGCGCTTTAGCTCTTTTTCCACTTTTGGCAACAGTGGAATGGGTATGCGTCTAGGAACAGAAATGCTATATGGTTCAGCATCTTGTGCCAAAACAATCTTGACTGGGTCACACCGAATTGGTGGTCCAATGTCACCAAATGCTAGATCTTTCGCTTCGGTCGCGTCTAATCTACGCACTAGACCCAACCGGATCGCCGCGTCACGGCTGAGTAAACAGTCTGTACTACCTTTCAACACGAAAATGCGAAGGGAAACTTTGTTTCCGCGGTGTTCGGTCTGTGTCACGAATTGACCTAGATATTCGACTTTGCCTCCAGGGCTCTGCAACACTGTATCACTGTGTTTCAGTTTCGGTCTCGGGCGTATCGATTTGTACACGGACTCTGAAATAGCTGAAACGTCAGCCCCAGTGTCAATTTTGAACGAGACTGCTTTGCCACTGATCGGAATTGTTATCCTCCACGGCTCATCAACTGTGCTTAACGAACCTAGAAACAACGGATTTCTACTAGCAGTCAGATTATGCAAACTTTTTGATTTGCATTCTCTAGCAAAGTGATTTAATTTATGACACTTGTGACATTCTTTCCCTTTAGCTGGACATGTAGCATTGCGCCCATGTTTTCCACCACATTTTTGACATTTAAATGTGCCTGATCCCTGCGGTTGACCTTTGTTCCATTTATGACCTGTTCCCGACCTCTGACCTTTGTTATTTTTGTTTTGAACATCTTCTACTGTTCTCTTATCTTTATGTACTGCATCTAAAGAACCTGATCCTTCCCTCTGTGTTACAAGCTGTGATTTAACTTGCTCGAACTGTCTGGCCATTTCTGTGGCACTTTGTAAGGTTAGATCTGACTGAAGCTGCAACTTTTCGCTCAGCTCTCTGTCTCTAACCCCCAGGACTAACCTGTCTCTGATAGCTTCTTCTCTATTCTGAAACTCTGTATTTTCTGATAGCTCATACGAACTGCGAACATATGATTCAATGTTTTCCCCCTCCTTTTGGGAACGCATGTTAAAAAGGGCTCTTTCATGGATAAGGTTACGTTTGGGAACGAAGTGGGAGTCAAACTTTTCGATCTCAATATCGAAATTGTTCTGTTGATCTGCCGTAAGTCTGAATGACGACAGTAGACGCTCACCTTCGACACCCATGCAGTAGATAAGAGTAGATACTTGGATTGTGCCATCTTCTCTGTCCAATTTTGACGCTGTCCTGTAGCGACGAAAGCGCTGAATCCAGTCCGGCCAGGTGTTGGGTTTGGAGAAATCAAACTCCGACGGTGCTTTGAAAGCAGGCATGACGACGAGATTCACTGTTCACCGCTAGCCACCATGTAATGTTTGTCCTTTTATGCAACAGCATAAAACTCAAAGAGACGTTGATGATGTTCACAAATACTACTTTATTAGATCTAGTAAGTTGTAACAGCCATTTGGATCTAGGTCTTCGTTCAACCGCCTAAATCCCCGGATCCATTCAACTGAGTAACCTCCCTTTAGTTACAAGTCTTCCAAGACTATTCGCACGTTACATTACATCAAGACTATTCGCACGTTACATTACAGTAACTTTCACACTCATGAAGGTTGCCCTTTTTGGGAAGAGTGATGACAGGCGACTGGATCCATGGTGTAGCTCCATGTAATTTCATATTGTGTGGGTAATATTGGCTTTCAGCTATGTGTTTGTAAACATATTCATTGGCTTGCTATCTAGTCTTCAATTCTGTGTGATTATCATTCTTCTTCTTTTTCTTTTTTTTGTTGTTCCTCATTTTCCTCCTCCTCTTCCTCTTCACCTTCTTCTTCCTCTTCCTCTCGGCACCGAGTGAATTGAAGAGTTCTCAAATAAGAGTACAAAAGAACAACGCGTAATAAATGTCCAAATTATTAATTTCAGCTGGGGATCCGGATGCTGCCCATTTAAAGTTTGCTGCGAGACCAGCCTGTTTGAAACAGGACGGTGCTGTGAGAATGGTGTAAGTGCCTACTCCTTTAATTGAGAGTTTAAACCGAGATCTAGTCTATGTATGGATGCATTCCATCGCACGAACATTAAAGATACTGACACTCATGTCCTATAGACGTGAGTGCCGGCAAAATCCATACATCTAAGAAGCACTTATTAGGCCTCCTTTCTCCCCCATTTCTTACAGCCCAGGATTGTGTTAATGTTTGTGGGGCGTCAGACGATGGACTCGCCTAACGCAGCTAGTGGGTACCTCTGGGGTCTGTCTCAGGTACTGTATCGTAGAGCGCCTTGAGCAGCTCTTGAGCTGATGAAGAGCTGTATAAGAACGATAAATAAATAATGGGATACTTAAAGTGACATCAATAAAACAATTACATAAAATGACATAAACGAAAGTTAGTCAATAAATAAATAAATAAACAAATAAATAAATAAATACATAAATACATAAATGAATACATAAAGATCCTGGTTGATGGGTTCATACTTTCCCTCAATTATCTTCCTGCTGGGCTATGTAGTCTAACGGCAGTGAAATCTGTGGGTTTATCCCACTATTAGCTCTAGTATGTTTTCTATCCCTTTCGTGATATATCCATTCCAACCGTGGGAAATTAAATTTCGGAACATTTATAGTGTAATTTCATATTACAAGACAGATAGATCAAAAGCAGGATACCGCCTACATACCAATATATGTCCCGTACCAATGTATGTAGTACGTAATAACATGCTTAGCGGCAGTTTAAGAATTCAGTTTTCGTGAAAGATTGTGTGCTTCGCTCGGCGTGGGATGACAGGTGGTAAATGCGTCCGGACGCGTATTAATTGGCCGGGCATTAAAGCTCAAAACTTTCGTGAGGTGTGAAATTATGGAACGCAGAAAGCGTCAAATGCGCATGCAATTGCAAGCGAAAATGCACAGGGAATTGCACTCCCATCCAGTCGCTGATTGGTCGAAAACTGTCATGCCAAACTGCGCAAGCGCAAATGCACACGCATTTCCTACGAGTCACATTAAAACTAGGAATGGGAAATGTCCGGAAATACGTGCTATTTACCAAAATAATATAATGTAAATTAACAACTAATTTACAATGTAACCCTCACCACCCACGACCTCCCCACCCTTCCCCGCCCTTAATTAAATGCTATAATAATTTACTTTGGTATGGCTGAAAATAATATGAGAATTACCTTCCATTACGCGTACCACGATCTTCAATATGACCACAGTACAAAGCTTACGACAGACTGCTACACGGGTTTTCCAATGCTTTTTCCGTTCCATGTTTTGTGTTTCTTCTTTATTAACATCCGGCGTGCAGTTTGGCGTGCAATTGTGCTTGCGCAGTTTTGGCGTGTGAGTTTTCAACCAATCAGCTACTAGATGGTCGTGCAATGGGCTCTATGCACAAGTCGGCGCGCAAAAGCGGCATGGTCACGTGGCGCGGGGATAACACAGCGGTCATGGCTTCTTTTAGCTCGCTCGCGTGTACTCCAATGCTGCTTACAACTTTTAACTTTACCGACATTTTGGGATATTGTGATGTTTTGAACATAGCACATTCGTGCAAAAATGATTACAGACAAATTATTATCAGGGGACAGGTTTTTTCAAAAGAGCGATTTGAGACTGACATTCAGTATAGAGTTGACGACATGCAGTGCTTCATCATACTCGTAGGCCTAGTATTAGGTAGAAGGCCGGGATGAGAGGCCTATAATTTCTGGATTAACTCTATCTCATGTAAATTTATGTTCTTTGAAACCTTATGACGAATTATGTGGGGTTCAATTTATGACAGTTCAGTTCACACAGGCTTTGGAAGATATTGTTCACTGTTCAGCACGTAGTTGTACTCTTGTACTAAGTAGTAGCTTACTTGTCTACTCTATGTACTGTATAGCATTGTTTGGTAAATATATGCCAGGGCCTTGTGGCTCAGTACTGACTGACTTAGGCCTACTTATCAAAGAAGTTAGGCTACGCAAAGAACGGTCATAAGGCCTAGGATAGCGAAACGATGAGCGCGAGCGCCGCCAAGCGGCTGAAATGATAATTACGTCCCTTTGTTGTTGAAAAGCATGGCGGGACAGCGGGGAGAAAGCGTACGATTGTACTATGCACAATTTCCTGGCTTATCTTGTGCACTGTCACATGTGTTTAGTAAACAAACGCTTGCGGTTGTATGAATGAGCGCAATAATATGGTTATGTGTATTTGTGCTTGTGTATATGTACATAGTTATTTAGAGGATATTGCAGGATAGAGGACAATGAGGATTTGACAACTACATTTTTGCCAGTTTGATATTAAGAGAACTTTAGTCAAAATGATATGTTTCTAAATACTGCTCTGATAATATGAATGAGCTCAATAACATGATTATGAGCATGTGTGTATATACATTGTTTTCAGTGCAATACCAAAAACACTTTAATTAAAATGTCGTAGGTCTGACTGCTGTTGTTGTTCTTGGTTTTTATTTTTAACTTTATTTATTTTTAGTTATTTATTTATTTTATTATTATTATACTAATTGTTATTATTACTTTTTTTTTTAAATTTTATTGTAGTACATCCTTTTGTAATTGTCACGTCCCAACTGCCTCAACAGAGGTTCGACATGTGTGCTCTTTCACACGAGAAAAAAAAAACAACACCTAAATAAACTCTAAAAGACAAGACCAGAAGTAACAAGACAATTTCTTTATTTCATTCACACATTCACACTCAAAATTAACTCCCTTTATCCCACTTCCCAACCTACCAACCCTCAATCCCACTAATATAACCCTAAACTAATACATAAACAATTCGCTCAAAATAATAATGATAATTAAATCAAAATGAAAAATGTCTAACTACAAAATGTACACAAGATTTATAATAATTATGGCTGAAACAGCTTACTGCCAACAAGGTAAATAATTGAAGCAAATGCTTTAAATCTTTATAAATATTCAAACAGATACAACAAGTCTTTTATATTATATAAAATGAATAAAGACAATTTATCCTTTATGCAAAATAGAATTTGTAAGAAATTAATCTAAATTATTAATTAATAAATATCTGGCGAATTAATTCCCCCAGACAAAACTATACAATCACAGGGCTACTTAATCAGGTAGGTAATATTACTCAACAATGTTTATCAATCGGTTCAAATTAAATATATTTCAATGTGCTGTAATTTATAATTTATCACATGTAAGTCAATTTTTATTTCTCACAACTGTTGGTCAATAGTTATTGTTATTTGTTGTGAATTGTGGAGTGTGCGTGTGTGTGCTTTTTAAACAAAATAAGGTTCCTTTTTCGACTACCGCAACCTTCGCAACTGAGGTTGACCCAAGGAAACACCGGCGTCATAGGCCGTGGCACACCAGCACAACACCAGCTAGGTTTCAGCACCCCAATCAACGATCTGGTCTAAGGTTTTGGTTTTGGTACATCTACAACAATACATACAAAATACACAACCATTAATAATTATAAAACAATATATTGCACAAGCATTCCGCTGTCGGAATGGTTGTCTCCCTTTCAACATCCTTACTCATCCTCCCTGTCATTACTTCTGTCATCGCACATATACATTCACAAACACCTCCTTTCTGTCATCTCTTCGCTACATAACAGCGAATTCTCTTATATTAATTTATAATCATTTAATTTATAATTCAGTTTAGAAAATTCTCTCTCTCTCTAGGTATTTATGCAACAGATAATATGAAACATAAAATAGAATTAAGAAAACGTAATTAACTATCCATTCACACTGCATGCATAACCCAAACCCCCGAACGATATGGCCAACTGAGAAATTGAGATAAGCAACTTACGGCTACCAGTGGAGATCCTCCGGCCTGTTGACAAAGACACACAATGACTGGACAAACACACAGGCACAGATGGTTAGGCAAGGTGATACACAGGCAGAAGAAGTCCTAGACGGAGTCACAGGTCACCCGACGTTATACGTAGATAACTCAGATTTCACTGAGAATACACAGCTGGTATTCTAAACAGCTTAGAACGGTTCCAGTTAATCAAACACTCCCAAAGTGTTCCCAAAACAGTCCTCCTCTTCCGATAACTAGTCTCTCTTTTTCGCTGACAGTCTGATCAGTACGACCCACAGACGACGTCACTATCTGGCACCTTGACACAACACAGATCTGTTGATTCTGGCTACATAAGCGATATGAAAATGTTTTCTGCTCCTCTCAAAATATACAGTGCATGGGGTTTTATACGATTAGTCTAGAGTGTTCTAGAACATACTCATTTTAATTATAATTCATTTCCTGCACTGTTCGCGAAAAGAGCACGCATTCCACACTGTCACCGCCACGACTCCCCCTGGGCAGACGCCACAAACAAACAACTTCCGCACGCAGACAACCCAGAAAGAATGACGATTTCCCGCAGACGGAAGTGATGAAAAACACAACAAATAATATACAACTTTCAAGCTATTTATTCATTCATACCACACACTCATACACATACAACATTTACACATGAAACGAAGAAATGGTAATGAAACAATCAATGGGTCAATGGAACGATGCAATGGTTCGTGGGTGATCGGGGGTCGCTAATCGACCAACGTCCTCAAATCGAACGTGCACAGCCAAAGTCCGAGGCACGTGTTCACAAACAGACAGGGGGTGTGTGAAGGAGAGGGACAACACAAAACGGGCCCACCTGGCGAAATGCAGTCCCTCGTAAAGTCTCCTCCAACGTGCTCGCCCCCTTCCGTTGACGTCCAAACGAAGGAGCGTTGCCACCCGTGGTCGCCACTGACGATGATGTTGAAGTGATGATGATGGCGCTGATAACAGGGGACGCGTGGACAATAACAGATGGCGATGCTGATGATGTTTGGTCCACTTGACCAAGTGTCGTCGTCGTCGCTGCCTTACGTTTTCCAGCGACGAACTGGCGGATTGACGAACGTTGAGCTGCGAACTTCGAACTCGAATTCAATCCTCAACGACAATCCTCGACGAACCTGTAACATGCTTGTCGCATCGTAAATGTCATGTTCTCGATTCTGTCCCCCTCCCTCCATCACACTTACCCCCCCCCCACTCTCATTAGCTACTCCACTAAACTTCTGCCACTTGAGGGGTCCAACTGCAGTCTATTTCCCCTGTCCTTGACTCTCTCTCGCTTTCTACTGTTATCGTCACTTGAATCAAATACATATTATACAATTCAATGAAATCCTGAATGCCGGGAATGAATGATGCTGCAAATGAATACAAATAACCATCAACACATTATTCATATCAAGCATCCCCAACGACAACAACAGCAACCACTTCCATCCTACCTTCATCACACTCCACCCCCTTTCTTCTCCCTCATTCTCACACTCTTCCTTCCTTCTGCCTCTCCTCAGTGCAACCTTTCTCATCCTCCTCCTGTCTCACACACAGCTATCATTCAACACCCCAACAGCCGGCCCTTGGTTATTAGCACAGTGAGGAAAAAACCACCATCCACTCACCCAACGGTTCGCATGTAATTGCACCCCGTAGCCCTTCTCCACTGTCCTCCTACGAAAGTACATCCAATTAGGGTAATCCGGTAGTGTGTAGTTCCCGTAGTAGACAATACCTCGATACTACCTACCACACTACCACAGACTTGCTTTTCTACAGCTGCACTCCAACTGAGCGTATCACTTCAGAAATTTGCAATCTTTAAACTAGTATCCTTCTCGGAACCAGATATTATTATTCGTTAATACCCGTCCCACCCTAATTCCAGAACACAGCAAAAACCACAGAGCACTAGACAAACACCGTCTACACTGTACTGCTGACAAACACGTTCTGACGATAGTGAGCAAATTCCTAACCTGGCCTAACCGGCGTATGCTGTTTACCATGCTTTGCACGCTCCCGAGACAACAATAATCACGAATACGGCAACACGCAGTACCACCCCCGCCCCTATACTCTTCACACACAGACTACATGGCTTTCTTCACGGGCTGCCCTGTGACACACCCCCCTCCCAAGACGAACCTACGGAGAGTTCAAAACTTAAACTTCCACAGGGTCAGATCTGCTGAGGAAATCCGCTTCAATGTTGTCTCTCCCTGGAATTGGTCGCACTGTGAAGACGTACGCCTGCAACTGCATAGCCCACCGAGTGAGTCTGGCACTGTTGAGGTGCGTTCTCTGCAGGTACTGCAGCGGTCGATGGTCTGTCTCCAACCAAAAGTGCCGTCCAAACAGGTATGGTTCGAAACGTTGTACTGCCCACACAACTGCCAAACACTCCTTCTCAATGGTGGAGTAGTTTCGCTCTGCCGGCAGCAGCTTCTTGCTGGCAAACCCTACCGGTTGCACACCCTCACCGGTTTCTTGCATCAGCGCAGCTCCTAGCCCTTGCTCAGATGCGTCTGTCCTCAGGATGAACTCCTTGTCCAGGTTCGGTAACTTGACCACTGGCTCACGGGTCAGCGCTCTCTTCAAGTCATCGAAAGCTCTCTGGCAGTCATCCGTCCAGTTGACCTCTCCCTTCTTCCCTCCTTTCGTCAAGTTGGTCAGTGGCAACGCTCTCTCGGCGAAATGCGGCACGAATCGTCTATAGTATCCGCACAACCCCAAGAACGCTCGGACTTGCTTCTTGGTTGTCGGTGGACACGTTCGGCGCACCTTGTCCGACTTGTCTCGTTCTGGCTTCATCGCTCCATCCCCCACTTGATGGCCCAGGTAGCTCAGCTCCTTGTATCCCAGGAAACACTTGCTGGGTCTAGCGGCGAGATGCACTTCCTGCAGCCTCTGAAACACGGCTCTCAACGCTTGCAGATGCTGCTCCCACGTCTCGGTCGCGATCATGACGTCGTCCATAAAATTGTCGACGTCAGCTCGGTGCAGTGGTCGTAGCAGTTTCCGCATCATGCGTGAGAAAGTCGCCCCTGCAGTCTTCAGACCGAACGGCATCGTGGTCCATCTGAACTGGCCCTGCGGTGTCGTAAACGCCGTCTTGTCTCGGTCTTCCTGCTTGACAGGTATCTGCCAATACCCTTTTGTGAGGTCCAGCTTGCTTAGGTACTTGGCCTTCCCTAGCTTGGCGAACAGGTACTCGATGTCCGGTAGTGGTTCAGCATCGAACTTGACCACCTTGTTCAACCCACGGTAGTCGATGCAGAATCGTACCTCCCCACTCTTCTTCCTCACCAACACGATCGGTGCGCTGTACGGTGATGTACAGGGTTCGATAACCCCCAACTCCAGCATCGATTCCACTTCACCCTTGACGACTTCCATCTGTGAAAATGGTAGCGGATGCTGACGTATGCGCACAGGGCTGTCGTCGGTCAACACCACTTCGCACTCGTCCAGGTTGGTGCGCTGGGGTAGATCCGTCAGCTGACTGGCATACCGTTGACACACTTCCCGTAGTTGGCTTTGGTGAAGTGCAGACAGTGTCGGGTCGATCTGTACGTTCCCCGGCCCTTCGCTTGCTCGTAGCGGTATCAGTGGTACCGTACCCTGGTAGCTGATGTCTGACATCTCCTCCGTTTCGGCCTGGTCAATCACCACTGCTACCGTCGTCTCTGGTTCCCCTCGGCGTTCCACATAGCGCTTCAGAAGGTTGGCGTGGTACAACTTCCTGTTCTTGCCGACTCTCTGCACTGGTACCTTGGCTCTCCCCTTTGGCGTCGTTCGCTGGCACACGTCGCATGAAGCACAGTACTTTCTCACATCACGGCACATCCCTGGCCAGTAGTGCTCGGCCCACACGCGATCCAGGGTCCGCTTGGCTCCTAGATGTCCAGCCATGGGTGTGTCGTGTCCCATGCGCAGTACCTCCGATCGAAGCTTGGCTGGTACCACCAACTGGCTGTGATCCGCTTTGTCCTGTCCTGTGTATTCGCGGTACAACAGGTCCCGCTTCCAGACAAATGCCACTTGCCCTTTGCCTCGCTTCTCCTTTCCTGCCTTCCGGTCTGCTAGCTGTCGTACTTTCGCAAGCTCGCCGTCTTCCAACTGCAGTTGGCGCATCTCCTTCGGCGTCGCGACGACGCTCTTGCTCGGTCCGACCACCACTGGTTCTGCAGCAACCTGCTCCTTGGCTGCCTGCGCTCTGGTTTGCACCGCGCAACACTCTGCGGCTCCCTCGACGAACACCGGCAGTGCTGTGTCACCTTGCTGTTTCGTCCTCGCCCAGTTGCCGATCACCACTGGGTAAGTCAAGTCTGGTACCACCACTACCTCCACTTCCCCGGTGTAGAATGGTGATTCCAGTTGCACCCACGCTGTCGGTAGCGACTTGGACAACTGGCGAATGGCGAATCCTACGCGCCGCGTGCGTCCCGTGTACTTGAGGTTGGCAACCTCCCCTTCCCGCAAGCATATCAGGTCAGCTCCCGTGTCCCTCATGGCCGTCAGCGGAACACCTTCCACTATCACCTGGCTCTGGAAACGCGAGTCTCCCCTCTTGCCTGCCTCCTTCTCCTCCTCCAAGACGCGCAACGCTGCTCCAGCTCTCTCGCTGCGTTTCGGGCAATTCCGCTTAAGGTGCCCCTTCTGCCCACAGCTGTAGCACTCTCGCTTGTCCGGCGAGTTGGGTCGTGGTCCCGCTGGCTTGCGACCCTCGCTCTTGTCCCTGGGTGTAAAGGGTTGACGTGGTGGGAAACGTAGGTTGGTTCCCGCCCTGGCGTCGACGTACTGCTGTGCTAACGTCGCGGCCTCCTCCACCGTTGCTGGGTTGCGCTCGCGCACGAACGTGACCAGTTCTGGCGTCAAACCGTTGACCATCTGCTCCATCAACACCAGGTCCAGTAAGTCCGCATACGTGGCCTTCTTGTTCGCTAGTCCCATCCAGCGCTCCAGGAACAACTCTGACTTCCGCAGATACTGTTTGAAAGTCTCCGGTGGCTCCCTTCGTAGCTGGCGAAACTTCTTCCGATATGTCTCGGCCGTCAGGTTGAAACGCACCAACAACGCTGCCTTCAGGATCTCGTAGTCGGCAGAGTCGTCCTCATTCAAACCAACGTAAACTTCCCTCGCCTTCCCCTTCAGCAAGGTCCCCAAGCGAATAGCCCACGTGTCCTTCTTCCAGTCTTGAGCCTTGGCGAACCGCTCGAACTGGCACAAGTAGGTTTCTAGGTCGTCCTTGTCTTCGAAAAACGGTAACCTGAGCTTGACCGTCTCGAACTCGGGTTGATTCCTGCGGTTCCCGGCGCCGCCCTGCAACCTAAGTTGCGCCATCGCTAGTTCGTGTTCTCTTTCCCCCTCTCTCTCTCTCCGATCTGCGTCTTTCTCGCTCGCCCGCAGCTCTATCTCTCTCTCCCTGGCCCTCTGGTTTGCTTCCTCCTCCCTAGCCGCTTGGTCCACTGCGTAGTCTAACGCTGCCTGGCCCTTCAATCCTTCGCGCTTGGCGAGCCTCAGGATCCTTTCCATCGGCGTCTCGTCCGGGAACAGTCCTGTCCTCGGCGTCGGTGCCGCCTCGATCTTGTAGACTGAACGGTAGGGATTGGTCTCGAACCTCTTCGGCCTCGTTGCATCGCTCAGTCGACCCTGGTCTCCCTGGAAGTCGGTGCCTGCTGACATCCCGCCAGTCGCGCCAAATCCCGTCACAAAAGGGTCACTCACTGTGTTTCTGGCTTCCCACGTCGTCGACTCGTCGTCTGCTGACCCACGACGCGATGACCTGACCGGCGATCTCCGCTGCTCGTCCGCAGAAGGTAGATCGGTGACTCCCGTATCAGCTGCCGTCGTCGCCCGCTCGTCCATCGTGACACCCACGCGAGAACGCGTACGAGCCGCGATCGGTGACACTCCTTCAGCCTCCTCGATCGATGCCATCCTGCTTAAGGAAAGCAACAACAACACCAACAAGTCAACAATACCTATGTAACCTTACCTAACCCTATCCTAGCCTAAGGTACTACTACCTAAACTAAGCTATCTCCCTTACCTCTCACCCACCTCCTCCCACTCAAACAGTGGAAACTGGCCTGCAAGGTAGCGAACCGGATGGAGAGTGCAACGGTGCCCTCCCCTCACGTGTGGTCGAACCCAGGCCGGCTGTGAGCCTCCGCTAAACAGCGACCTGACTCCCTCCAACCACCCGCTGGGGTGCACACTCTCACCGAATCACGCCTCACACACACGGACACCACAAGACATACACAAGACAACTTCACGTCTGGGCACACTCACACTACCCCGCAGGTCCACCATATGTCACCGCCACGACTCCCCCTGGGCAGACGCCACAAACAAACAACTTCCGCACGCAGACAACCCAGAAAGAATGACGATTTCCCGCAGACGGAAGTGATGAAAAACACAACAAATAATATACAACTTTCAAGCTATTTATTCATTCATACCACACACTCATACACATACAACATTTACACATGAAACGAAGAAATGGTAATGAAACAATCAATGGGTCAATGGAACGATGCAATGGTTCGTGGGTGATCGGGGGTCGCTAATCGACCAACGTCCTCAAATCGAACGTGCACAGCCAAAGTCCGAGGCACGTGTTCACAAACAGACAGGGGGGGTGTGAAGGAGAGGGACAACACAAAACGGGCCCACCTGGCGAAATGCAGTCCCTCGTAAAGTCTCCTCCAACGTGCTCGCCCCCTTCCGTTGACGTCCAAACGAAGGAGCGTTGCCACCCGTGGTCGCCACTGACGATGATGTTGAAGTGATGATGATGGCGCTGATAACAGGGGACGCGTGGACAATAACAGATGGCGATGCTGATGATGTTTGGTCCACTTGACCAAGTGTCGTCGTCGTCGCTGCCTTACGTTTTCCAGCGACGAACTGGCGGATTGACGAACGTTGAGCTGCGAACTTCGAACTCGAATTCAATCCTCAACGACAATCCTCGACGAACCTGTAACATGCTTGTCGCATCGTAAATGTCATGTTCTCGATTCTGTCCCCCTCCCTCCATCACACTTACCCCCCCCCCCACTCTCATTAGCTACTCCACTAAACTTCTGCCACTTGAGGGGTCCAACTGCAGTCTATTTCCCCTGTCCTTGACTCTCTCTCGCTTTCTACTGTTATCGTCACTTGAATCAAATACATATTATACAATTCAATGAAATCCTGAATGCCGGGAATGAATGATGCTGCAAATGAATACAAATAACCATCAACACATTATTCATATCAAGCATCCCCAACGACAACAACAGCAACCACTTCCATCCTACCTTCATCACACTCCACCCCCTTTCTTCTCCCTCATTCTCACACTCTTCCTTCCTTCTGCCTCTCCTCAGTGCAACCTTTCTCATCCTCCTCCTGTCTCACACACAGCTATCATTCAACACCCCAACAGCCGGCCCTTGGTTATTAGCACAGTGAGGAAAAAACCACCATCCACTCACCCAACGGTTCGCATGTAATTGCACCCCGTAGCCCTTCTCCACTGTCCTCCTACGAAAGTACATCCAATTAGGGTAATCCGGTAGTGTGTAGTTCCCGTAGTAGACAATACCTCGATACTACCTACCACACTACCACAGACTTGCTTTTCTACAGCTGCACTCCAACTGAGCGTATCACTTCAGAAATTTGCAATCTTTAAACTAGTATCCTTCTCGGAACCAGATATTATTATTCGTTAATACCCGTCCCACCCTAATTCCAGAACACAGCAAAAACCACAGAGCACTAGACAAACACCGTCTACACTGTACTGCTGACAAACACGTTCTGACGATAGTGAGCAAATTCCTAACCTGGCCTAACCGGCGTATGCTGTTTACCATGCTTTGCACGCTCCCGAGACAACAATAATCACGAATACGGCAACACGCAGTACCACCCCCGCCCCTATACTCTTCACACACAGACTACATGGCTTTCTTCACGGGCTGCCCTGTGACACACACATAGAATATCGCATGGCAGCAATTAATCTTCTCAATAACAAAATAGCCAAGCTACTGCTTTCTAACAATAGTTCGTTCTGCACGGGCGCAATACATTCGCTACTGCTATTAATTATAAACTTAATTAATTTATTCTGATGCTCTCCCCTTACTACCGTAACTTTTAACCTCTATATATAGGCTGATGATTAAACTATATACATAGGCGCACGACTGCAAACTGCGTAGCGTGACACAGCACCCCACTAAGACGAAAACTAACAGTTTTAGTTCTTAACAACCACGCTACTCAGTTCTGCTCAAGAAATCAGCTGGTACATTTTCCTTCCCTGGAATACTCTCCACTATCAGATCGAAAGGTTGGAGTTGAAGTGCCCACCTCATGAGTCTACAATTTGTAGTCTTTGCTTGCTGCAGGTACTGCAAGGGTCTGTGGTCGGTCTGCACAATGACTGTACGATCATACAGATACTGCTTGAACTTTTGTACTCCCCACACCAATGCTAAGCATTCCTTCTCTATGGTGGAATAGTTCCTCTCCGCTTGGTTTAGCTTCTTGCTGGCACATGTAATAGGTTGTAAACCCAAACCCTGGTCCTGGCACAAAATCGCCCCTATTCCAATCTCTGATGCGTCTGTCTGTAGCACTAATGGTTTCTCCATGTCTGGCATACAACATACAGGTTTGGAACATATGCGGTTTTTGAGCGTCTGGAATGCCACTTCACAAGCATCGGACCACTGTACGGGACCTGATTTGCCTGCCTTGAGTTTCGTCCCTTGCTTCTCGCACTCTCTAGCTCTAGCTAAAGTAGGATCTTCTTCCTGCAACTTGGCCAACTGATCGGGCGTCACATTGAATTGGAATGGCTTCGGAATTGGCAGTGCTTTTTCCTGCTTCCCTTCTGCTTTGGCCTGTGCCCTGGTCTGAACGGCGGCTATCGCACAGTCTAACCCATCTACAGCCACTGGACTACGATAGCCTCCCTTGAAGGTAACCCAGTTGCCTAGAATCACATCATGTACTACTTGCTCGATGACGATCAGTTCTACTGTCCCCTTCACAAAAGCTGAGTCTACTTCTACGTACGCTGTAGGATACTTCCCTGACTTGACCTGATCAGCGAACATGACCTCGATCTCCCTACCAGTCATATCCTCGGGACGCACCCACTTGGCTGCTACTGCCCCCACCTCGGCACCAGTATCTCTCAGAATTTTCACAGGCTGACCCCTGACTGTTCCCATGCTCCACGGGTTGTACGGCTGAATGGTACTAAAGCTAGTCTTAGTCATTTCCGAGTGAATCGGTCCTGAATCCGGACTGACAGTGATGCGTAGCAACTGTTTCGGACTACGGCACTCCTTCGCTACGTGACCTAGCTTCCCGCACTTGAAACACTTCACAGGACGTTTCTCCCCACTAGGTTCCCTCCTCTTATCCTCTTCACCCTTGTTGCTACTAGGACCACTCCTCGCTGCCCCTACAGGCTGACTGACAGCACGATTACCCCCCTTGTATGGCACGCTACCGAACACTGGTCTGTTATTCACTGTCCGTTTCGCATCTACATGTAACTGGGCAATCTCAGCTGCTTGCTCGCCGTTCTCAGGCTGCCTCTCCCTCACAAACAGCTCTAACTCAGGGTTCATTACTGACAACAACTGTTCAGTCAGAAAGACATCAAGCACTACGCCCGCATCATCTATATCCTTCTTAGCCAAAGAAAACCACCTCTTCACTAAGACTTGTACTCTACTCAAGTACTGCGGAAAAGTCTCTGTCCCTTCTTTCCTACTCCCCCTGAACTGTTTGCGGTAGTAGTCAGCATCTCTCCTAAATCGTTTCAGAAGAGCCCCCCTGACCACCTCGAAATCGACTATCTGCTCTGGAGTTAACTTCAGATAAGTCTCTCTTGCCTCCCCTGACAACAACGGTGACAACCTAGCCGACCACGTCTCTTCCCTCCATTTCTGCGTTCTAGCTATTTGCTCAAAGTGCTGAAGATAGCTCTCAATATCCTCTTTGCCATCAAATGGTTGGACCTTGATCTTATAGCTATCAGGCTGAACTCTATCCCTCCTACGTTGGGCTTCTAGTTCCTTCTCTTGCTCCAACTGCGCTCTAAGCCTTTCTCTGTCATCTTCCCGAGCCTGCTCTCTAGCTGCACGCTCCTCTTGCAGACGCAACTTGACATTCTCTCGTTCGGATTCGATCTTCTTCTCTAAGAGCTTCAGTTCTCTAGCTTTATCTTTACGCTCTTGCTCTAGCCTTCTTTCCATCAGGGCCAACTCTTCTGCTCTTTCCTTACGCTCTTCTGCTCTTCTTTTCTCTGCTAGGGCCAACTCTTCTGCTCTTTTCTTCTCCTCACGTTCCATCTTCCTCTCGAGCCTCGCCGTCTCCTTTGCTAATCTAGCAGCTTCTTGCTCCCTCTTCGCCCCGTCTACTACAAAACTGGCTAGACCTGCTCCCTTCAGCCCCATGCTAGCGCCTAGCTCCTTGTATCTAAGATATACCTCCATGCCAACGCTACTTGTTCCTGCACCGGTCTTAACTGAAGTAGGAGTAAGATCAGCTGCCATGCGAGTACCATGAGTGAAAGGCGTACTCACTGTGGTTTCCTCGTCCATCGGTTCCCGACGCGAAGCGGCTGCGTCGGCCTCGGTGTACTGGTCCATCGCTCGCACCTGCCCAGCTGCTCTACGAGTCGCAGCCCTTGTCAGCAGACAGTCGCGGACTAAGAATGAAAATGGGAAAAAATGGGTGAATAACAAATGAAACAAATAACGATTAACACATATACAAACAGTCGGACAAATGACAAGTAAACAGCAACAGGAGCCGGAGAAGTCCCTTATCGTCTAGGCCTCGACGACAAAGTTGCCTACCTCAACTCCCCGTTTGTGCACACACGCTCGGGGTGTGAACCCTTTTGCGCAGCGCAACCTCACTCCCGACCAACCACCCACTGGCCACTCATCCGACACACAAGACGACAAAGAAACAAACACTGACTTCTGGTATCTAAACAATAAAAAAATAAATCTACCCTAACTACTTCCCCCTATCCCTTCCTAGATCTATCCCACCGCTGCCACCAAATGTCACGTCCCAACTGCCTCAACAGAGGTTCGACATGTGTGCTCTTTCACACGAGAAAAAAAACCCAACACCTAAATAAACTCTAAAAGACAAGACCAGAAGTAACAAGACAATTTCTTTATTTCATTCACACATTCACACTCAAAATTAACTCCCTTTATCCCACTTTCCAACCTACCAACCCTCAATCCCACTAATATAACCCTAAACTAATACATAAACAATTCGCTCAAAATAATAATGATAATTAAATCAAAATGAAAAATGTCTAACTACAAAATGTACACAAGATTTATAATAATTATGGCTGAAACAGCTTACTGCCAACAAGGTAAATAATTGAAGCACATGCTTTAAATCTTTATAAATATTCAAACAGATACAACAAGTCTTTTATATTATATAAAATGAATAAAGACAATTTATCCTTTATGCAAAATAGAATTTGTAAGAAATTAATCTAAATTATTAATTAATAAATATCTGGCGAATTAATTCCCCCAGACAAAACTATACAATCACGTGTGTATCAGTTTATAGTCCCCTCTCTTCCCGATTAGGATTTTCAGAGAGGAGACTGTGTGTTATACAATCACAGGGCTACTTAATCAGGTAGGTAATATTACTCAACAATGTTTATCAATCGGTTCAAATTAAATATATTTCAATGTGCTGTAATTTATAATTTATCACATGTAAGTCAATTTTTATTTCTCACAACTGTTGGTCAATAGTTATTGTTATTTGTTGTGAATTGTGGAGTGTGCGTGTGTGTGCTTTTTAAACAAAATAAGGTTCCTTTTTCGACTACCGCAACCTTCGCAACTGAGGTTGACCCAAGGAAACACCGGCGTCATAGGCCGTGGCACACCAGCACAACACCAGCTAGGTTTCAGCACCCCAATCAACGATCTGGTCTAAGGTTTTGGTTTTGGTACATCTACAACAATACATACAAAATACACAACCATTAATAATTATAAAACAATATATTGCACAAGCATTCCGCTGTCGGAATGGTTGTCTCCCTTTCAACATCCTTACTCATCCTCCCTGTCATTACTTCTGTCATCGCACATATACATTCACAAACACCTCCTTTCTGTCATCTCTTCGCTACATAACAGCGAATTCTCTTATATTAATTTATAATCATTTAATTTATAATTCAGTTTAGAAAATTCTCTCTCTCTCTAGGTATTTATGCAACAGATAATATGAAACATAAAATAGAATTAAGAAAACGTAATTAACTATCCATTCACACTGCATGCATAACCCAAACCCCCGAACAATATGGCCAACTGAGAAATTGAGATAAGCAACTTACGGCTACCAGTGGAGATCCTCCGGCCTGTTGACAAAGACACACAATGACTGGACAAACACACAGGCACAGATGGTTAGGCAAGGTGATACACAGGCAGAAGAAGTCCTAGACGGAGTCACAGGTCACCCGACGTTATACGTAGATAACTCAGATTTCACTGAGAATACACAGCTGGTATTCTAAACAGCTTAGAACGGTTCCAGTTAATCAAACACTCCCAAAGTGTTCCCAAAACAGTCCTCCTCTTCCGATAACTAGTCTCTCTTTTTCGCTGACAGTCTGATCAGTACGACCCACAGACGACGTCACTATCTGGCACCTTGACACAACACAGATCTGTTGATTCTGGCTACATAAGCGATATGAAAATGTTTTCTGCTCCTCTCAAAATATACAGTGCATGGGGTTTTATACGATTAGTCTAGAGTGTTCTAGAACATACTCATTTTAATTATAATTCATTTCCTGCACTGTTCGCGAAAAGAGCACGCATTCCACACATAGAATATCGCATGGCAGCAATTAATCTTCTCAATAACAAAATAGCCAAGCTACTGCTTTCTAACAATAGTTCGTTCTGCACGGGCGCAATACATTCGCTACTGCTATTAATTATAAACTTAATTAATTTATTCTGATGCTCTCCCCTTACTACCGTAACTTTTAACCTCTATATATAGGCTGATGATTAAACTATATACATAGGCGCACGACTGCAAACTGCGTAGCGTGACAGTAATGTTGTCTTTTCTGATTTTTATTTCTAATGTGTGAATCATAAGTGTGTGTGTGTGTGTAAAGTTCTGAATAGTTTTGAAATCATGTTTGTAGCAATGTCTATCTGTTCCTTGCAAAATGTTAATGTTGGCATGAGTTCAAAGCCTATCATAATCCTAACCGAAATGCAATAAGAGCTTGAAAATCATCACTACCTTATTTCATTTTGCATCAACTATGGTACTTAAAATAAGTTTGTATGTAATTTATTGGTTGTTTGTTTTTTTAAGCCTACTGGTATGAAACAAACGGAATAATAAATAATTGTATTGTAACAGTACTAAATTTGATCATTGTTCATTGTCAGTGTGTGTAAAAACACTTTGCTCTCTCTCTCTCTCTCTCTCTCTCTCTCTCTCTCTCTCTCTCTCTCTCTCTCTCTCTCTCTCTCTCTCTCTCTATCTCTTATGTATATGTGTAAGTGTATTCTTTTGTGTGTGTCTATCATCTGATTTGTGTGTGTGTGTTTAACATAGTTCTTGTTATTTGCAACACACATACATACAAAAAGTATGAACTGGAAACTAGCTAGTAAAGTTACTGCCATGAATCATATCAAGTGCATAAATTGTGCATAATATTTCTCTCTTCTATGTTACTAGGAATTCAGTGTAAACACATAGTCTACCACACACACACACAAAACAACTATCTTTTTACAGTTCCAATGTAAAATGTACAAGCAAATTATTATCTCATGTCAATGTGTTTCCCCACACCAACTCCCTCAAACAATTATCATATTTTATAGGTGTTAAAAAAAATCTGTTCATTTAGAAGGTTACACAGGCATGAACGGGGCTCGATCGTTTCAGCTTTCACGTTTTAAAATTCGGACGGATTTTTATTTTATTTTAAGTATTATAATGACTTGTGATATGTTGATGCATCTAAAGACATAATTATTACAGTATGCTTATATGCAAAACTCCATGAATATCGGCCAGGAAGCGATGGTATGGCGTCCGGCAAAGGAGGATTGTTTACAGATCGCTAAGCGGACGGTTATCTCCCTTGAGTTTTATCATCTTACTCGTTGGAGGGCGCTGCGCGCTGATCGTCTTGTAACTTTATAGAAGGGAATCTCCTTATGACCGTTCTTTGCGTAGCCTACCTTCTTTGTACTTATTTACTGGCATGATTGATTTAATTTTACTTGCTTCTCACTACTTAGTTGTACAGTTGTAGTTGTAATGTTTTGTCAGTCACCTGTTAATAGCCCTTGCTGATGTAGGCTAAACCATGATGACAAAGGCTGTTACTAGTGTTGATTTACTTTCATTTACAGTGCTGTGCTCTTTTGCCACAACATCTTTCCGGCTTAGTTTTGAATACCACTGCTTCATCAATATTTCATCTTTCAGTGGAAATCGATGAAAGGAAATGTTCTTTTCTTAGCATAAAGGTTTTACGTCGGAGTTAGAACATCTAAACGCAGCACAGTACTTCACCATTTTCAAACTCGCGCACGCTGTGTTATTCCCGCAGCACGTGACCGCCTCGCTTTGTGCATAGAGCCCATTGCGTGTGCGTTTTCTCGTGCGATTGCACGAGCATTTTGGCGTATATAAATATAAAATGGGATGATCAGCGATAGTTTACGATGATCGACACTTTGAACGCTGTGGAAAAGTATTGAAGGGAGGAATTTTAACGCTTGTATAGTTGTAGACAGCGTTGCATTCGTCAGCAATGAAATCGCTGTTCACCGTTCATCGTCTCAATGATAGAATAGACTGACCGTGAGATGGATGTGTGAATACAGTAATAAGTTGTGGATGTATGACTGAAAGAATAGCGTGTGGACGTGTGTAACAAGGAATAAAACAACTAACAAATGGGTCAATGAACTATCGCTGTCCGTAGGTGTGTGTATTTCATTGCATGTTGTGTTTGTTTATTTTATAATTGATTGATTGATTTATTGTTGCTTTAGGTCCAGCGGACTCTTCCGAGCCAAATCAGGACCGGACAACCCCCGATCCGCATAAAAGATCTGCTGAAACAACCCCAGTGGGAAAACTGAATGCCCTCCACCGGCCAGTCACTTTACAATAAAGACATCCCACGCGGGGGACGGCTGAGGGTTGACCTCAACTACGCGAACACCCCGGTTACAAAAACAAAATAGAATACAAACATCATTATAAATCATCAACCAAACACATACATATAAAATGCCTATAGTGCTAAATAGTACATTCATAGGAAGCCCTAGTGACCACCCGGCAGAAAGCGTCCAACACTCCCAAGCTGATCCAACAGACCTCATACACAAACAAGGAGTCTTGTCCAGGAAGAGTTTTCAAGAAAAAAGGTAGGTCATTGATCTAGCGAAGAAGAAGATAGTATAGCAGAGTGAAGGACAGAGCAGGAATAGGAAAGAGTAAATGAGGAAGACAGCGACAGTGGGAATTTAAAGCACTAAATTTCCATAAAGTGGGGATACTATTTATACTGAAAACCCCCGGCACTCCAACGGGGGTACTGTTGCCGCAGTGAAGCGTCTTGCCTATAAAGGAAAGACAGGTTTTCAACTGTGGCTTTCACTGTTCCCTTTATAGGTTTGAACAATCTACAGTGGCAAGATTGCTCATGACCCCAAGGGGTTATTTTATAATTACGGAAACACTCTTTCAAATAGTTAAAAATGAGAATGAATAAAATTTTTGTCTGTCTGTCCGTCCGTCCGTCGTTCTGTCTGTTGGTCCGTTTTTACGCCATATCTCCCTAAACGGATTTTGATCATTACCAAGGTTAGTGGCCTGCCGCCTGTCACATCAAATTTGCTCTATACTATTGCTAAATAAGTGTTGCTCTATACTATTGCTAAATACCTGTTGCCCTATACTATTGCTAAATACGTGTTGCTCTATACTATTGCTAAATACGTGTTGCTCTATACTATTGTTGCTCTATATTTTAAAAAAAAAGTCTAAAGCGATTTTGTTGAGTTTTAGTATATAGGTACTTAAACTCAATGTCAATGCGGATGTCACATTCGGTCGGTTGGTCTGTCCGTCTCTCAGAATGTTATGTTTTAGTTAAAAACACAATTTTGTCTGCAAGAATGCCTAAAGTGATCTTGCTATTTTTAATATGCAGATGGTTTATTTTCCTGCTGTTAATCACTCCAGGGCATTCATATTTGCGTTTTCTCAAAATTCAAGGTCGCTGTATTTCATCATTACCTAAACAGGTTTTGTGCTGTATCTCAAAATGGCTGAACCCATTTGATGATAATTATTTGGTCGCAGATAACATTGAAGGTAAATCCCAGTCACATCACCGCCATAAAACATTAACCCTTTTGCAAAAAAAGTTGATTTTCAGTTAAGTATGTGATATAAGTTTAAATCTGAACAAAAAACCTTATTAGAGGGTTAATCACTGTCAATTATAATCAACTGTACACATATACAATGACTTATTGACTGACTGACAAACTGATTTACATGACCACTGCATCATGAACTGAAAACAGTGTTAATTAAATTGTTTGAACGTGCTCTTTTATGACAGTACACGTGCTGTATAAAAAAAAAAGGAGATCTTCGTTTGCTGTTTTGGGTCAACAACGTCCTGCTGTGAACAATAGACGCAATCAAACACTGTGTTAAATCTCCGATGGAGGGTATTCGAATTCTTATCTGCTGTGTTTCTTTGTTCATGTTAAAAATTGCATCAGCCTTATTTTTTTTAGAAGATGATGAAAAAGAAGAAAAAGAAGTAGAAGAAGAAGTAGAAGAAGTACAAGTAGCAGTACAAATAGAAGAAGAAGTAGAAGCAAAAGCAGAAAAAAAGAAGAAGAAATAGAAGAAGAAGAAAAAGAAGAAGAAGAAGAAGAAGAAGAAGATGATGATGATGATGAAGAAGTCGAAGAAGAAGTAGAAGAAGAAGAAGTACAAGTATAAACAGAAGAAGAAGTAGAAGCAAAAGCAGAAAAAAAGAAACAGAAGAAGAAGAAGAAAAAGAAGTAGTAGTAGTAGTAGTAGAAGAAGAAGAAGTAGAAAAAGAAGAAGTAGAAGAAGTAGAAGAAGAAGAAGAAGTAGAAGAAGAAGTAGAAGAAGGAGAAGTAGAATAAGAATAATAATAGGAAGAAGTAATAGTAGCAGTAGAAGAAGAAGAAGTAGTAGTAGTATATTTTATTAACGTCTGTTAAAACCAAAGGTCATTCGAGACGACATATACAAAAGGGATTTAAAAGTGTGAATAAAATATCAATAAAGAAACAACAGTAAAACACTGAAATCGAGTATACAATAGGCCTAAATTTACCCAGATGATTACATGCATACAAAAAGCTATATACAAACTTACATTAACAACACTCATAGACATTGTATTTTCTAAAAAAAAAATTATATATATATGATATAAATAAATACATAAATAAACAAATAAATTGTGCATACATTGGAATTTGCCAATAATGACACTGACGCACTAAACAACAGAATGGTCCATATGTAAGTACTGTTTAACTTTCTCCTCAACTCTCACTCTCTCTCACCCACTGGTGTCCCACTCCACCCTCCTCTCTGCTGCATGCAAGACAAAGCACCAACGACCGTGCGCGCATCCCCAGAAATACTTTCACACACATACACGCACACATACACAGACACACGCACGCACGCCACACACATACACACACCAATCATGTATAATAGGTTTCACAAAAATATATTAGTTTACTTCCTTTACGTTAAAGCGCACTGTCGCGTTATATATATATATATATATATATATATATATATATATATATATATATATATATATATATATATATATATATATATATATATATATATATATATATATATATATATATATATTAATATATATTATGATGTTAAAGGTTGTTGAATGAAAAGACAAAAAGAAATTTATAAATTAGAATCAATTTTCCCTTCTTACTAATACTATGTCCAAGATTTGATAACAGACAAGAAAATAATGTTGAGAAATAGAAAATAAAGAATAAAAGACATTATTGGCTATTCATTTGTCCTGTTTACTTTTTTTACAAATAAAAAAGAATACCACTGGTTGATGGTACATGATATTTATTTCATATGATATGATACGATGAACCCGTGATGACAAGGTTCTTATAAAAGTACTGTTGTTTAAATCTTCACTTAGCTGGCGTAGAGTTGTGTGAAATTCCTGACTTCCTTAATTGTAAAAATTCTTGATCTTGAAGTGTTGCTCCTAGTATTCTAATCAGATCTCCGTCTTCACGCTTGGCCAGGAGGAAGATAATTCGTCCAGATGACTTCACATGGACGTCAAGGATATGGCGAAACCCATGTCATCAGAAGAATGTACGTGGAAGATGAAGGTGGATTAGAATGAACATTTTAGGAGTACAAATAGTCAAACAATAAAAGAAAATCCTTTCCCTGCACACAAACAAATAACACGGTCTAAGTACACAATCCGCATCCCGTTGAATGACCAGCGAGGAACGTCGTTGACGTTATTTTAACAAGAACCCTGCATTAAATGACTTAATTCATGCTTAAATGACCTCTGTCCAGTTGCTCTGACTTCGTCTGTGATAAAGGTTTTCGAAAGAATTGTCCTAAAGCGCCTAGAAATTTTAGTTGATCCATTTTTAGATCCCTTGCAGTTCGCTTATAGAAGAAAAAGAAATGTGGAAGATGCAGTCTTGTATGTGCTGAATAAAATATATGCACACCTAGACAATGCTAATACCTGCATACGATTGATGTTTTTTGCTTTTAGCTCTGCTTTTAACACCATGCAATGTCATCTACTTTTAGAGAAATTGATTAGAATGAACGTTGATTTCCATACTGCTTCTTGGATTTTAGATTATTTAACTAACAGACCACAATTTGTGCGCCTTGCCTCTGTATGTGATAGAACTTCTTCTTCTCGTGCAATATATTCTAGTGTTCTCTCTACAAACACAGGCGCTCCCCAAGGAACAGTATTATCACCTTTTCTTTTTAGTCTATATACTTCTGATTGTAGGCATACTCAGGTGACATGCCCCATTGTGAAATTTGCAGACGACACTGGCATGACTGGACTGATTACGGATGACGACGACACGACATACAGACAAGAGATTGACAGTTTTGTTTCTTTCTGTGATAAAAATTTTCTTGAATTAAATGTCGGAAAAACCAAAGAAATTATAATTGACTTTAGGCGCAAGAATGTTGTTTTTGATGAAATTTTAATTAAAGGTCAACCAGTAGAAAGGGTTAAAAGTTACAAATACTTAGGAATAGTTTTAGATGAAAAATTGACATGGAACGACAACTTAGCTCATATTGTTAACAAAACACACAGCCGTATCTATTGCCTGCGCAAATTAAGATCTTTCGAAATATCACATAAAATACTGCAAATGTTTTTCACATCTGTTGTCAGCAGTGTCATGACCTTTGGCCTGTCTTGCTGGGGTGGGAATGTGACAAAGAGAGACAAAGACAGACTGGACAAAATCATCAAGAAAGCAGGTAGGGTGGTCGGGAGTAAGCAAGACGACATACAGACTATTCACAAGAGACAGGTAGTGAAGAAAACGACAGCAATTTTGGCCGACAGAGATCATCCACTGTACACGGAATTTGCCAGTAGGTTGATAGAGAGAAGTGGTAGATATAGGGCAGTAAAGACGAAAACGACGAGACACAAACATTCATTTATTCCGACAGCCATTCAGATGTACAACGAGCAATTAGATAGGGCAAACACAAAACACACGACTAACTAACATACTGACTAGCTGCATTCCCACCTGGGTGGGACTCACTACCGCACTATAGAATTAACTTGCAGTATGCTCTTTTTAATGCTAAACTACACTTTTATGTTTTCATGTGTATAAATTCTTAAATAATAGTCTTTTAGACCCTTTTTATGATTGTAGCTTACTTTTGCTTACTATGTGTTATATACTGTTTGACTCCCATTGCTATAAAAAAATTTATAATGCATGCCTAATGATAAGTGTATGTGGTGTTTCTCTTTTGCCTGATTGTTAGCATGCCGTCTTTAATGTTGCATATTACATGTATGTTTTTATCATATTTAAAATTGTGATGAGTGAAAGATTTCCTTGACGACATTGTAATTTTCATTTTATGGATTATTAAAGATTATGACCTATGACCTATGCTCTGTGGGTTCGGGCAAATAGAATAGACCCAACGTTTCCCGGCGTGTCGTAAGAGGCGACTAACAGGGGTGATGTTAGCACGGCATCACTGGGCGAAAGTCTTCTACACAGAAGTCACCGGCCAGGGCGGAGGAACCTCACGTTACTACAGGTTCAACGACCACGTGCTCAGGGCCAAGGCGAGCCACACTGTATTCGTGGATTTCGGCTGTGGCCAACAGCCTGGAGAGGATTGGGCCCTGCCAGGTCTTTTTTTTGCCCAAGACACAACACATGATGAGGCTATCCACTAATTCCATGCCGGATCGGTCGTCGCCCGGCTACACAAGGACCGCGCCTTCCGTTGGCCACCAGGACGGAGGTGAAAAGTATGCTACTGATGGACAAATTAGCAAGATCCGCACGAGAAACAACATCGTCATAGGAACCTGGAATGTCAGGACCCTAACTGCGGAAGGAAAATTAGAAGAACTGGCCCACGAGCTGGACCACTATCGATGGAACGTTCTAGGTATCAGCGAACTGCGCTGGAAAGGCCTAGGTGAAACAACGACTGACAAAGGCCACAAGCTCTATTTCAGCGGTAGAGATGACAGGCACGAACACGGCGTTGGATTCTTGGTCCACAAGAACATTCTAGCCACTGTCATGGGTTGCCGCCCAGTCTCCAGTAGACTCATTACCATCCGTCTGAGAGCAACCCCTTTCAACATTACCATCATCCAGGCCTATGCCCCAACATCAGACTATGAAGACAGCGAAGTGGAGGATTTTTATGAAAATATACAGGCGGTCCTTGACCAAGTGCCGAAGAAGGACATAGTCATAGTGCAAGGCGACTGGAATGCCAAGGTTGGCCAAGATGCGCACCACAACTGGGGAGACACATGCGGACCCCACTGCAACAACGAGACAAATGACAGGGGTCTGAGGCTATTGGAGTTTGCCAGATACAACAATCTGGTACTGGCAAACACGCTTGGTCTCCACAAAAAATCCAGACGATGGACATGGCACAGTCCCGGCGGGGAACATCACAACCAGATCGACTACATCATGGTCAAGAAACGCTTCAGATCAAGCATCAACATTGGCAGGACACGCACTTTTCCAGGAGCAGACATTGGAAGTGACCACGATCTCGTGATGATGTCTTTCCGGCTCCATTTGAAGAGAGTAAATACAGCAAAGTGCACTAGGCTGAAGTTCGACCTGGACAAACTGCAAGACCCGGAGGTGGCAAAAATATTTCAGGCCACAATTGGAGGGAAATTTGCACCACTGCTTATTTTGGGGGCAGGCGAAGTAGATGTCAACACCATGACCAATACCTTCAACTCAGCTGTAACAGATGCCGCCACTGAGATCCTTGGCAAGCACCGACCAAAGAAGAAGCCGTGGATCACACCTGAACTTTTGGATCTGTGTGATAAACGAAGAGAGTTAAAAAAGAAAAAGAACACCTCACAGGGAGCTGATGTCTACCGAAAAATCAACAATGACATCCGAAAAGGCATGCGCACAGCAAAGGAGAACTGGATAGAAGATCAATGCCAGGAAATAGAGAACAATCTGAACAAGAACAACAGCAAGAAGGCCTACCAGACGGTGAAGCGGCTGACAAGTGTTAAACAGCCCAAAGTCTCCACTATCCAAAGCAAGTCTGGCATTTGCCTTACAGAAGAACAAGAAGTCTTGGACAGATGGACAGAGTACTGCTCTGACCTTTACAACCATACACCAAATGGAGACCCATCAGTTCTAGCATGTCCCGAGAGCAGAGAAGAAGAAGAAATCCTCCCAATTCTCCGGGAAGAAGTTGAGGCAGCAGTGCAATCGCTGAAGAAAGGGAAGTCAGCGGGAGTGGACAACATACCAGCGGAACTGCTACAAGCAGGAGGAGAAGCGATGACTGATGCTCTCACCATTATCTGTAACAAGATCTGGCAGAGTGGGGAATGGCCTACACCATGGACCCAGTCGCTTGTCATCACTCTTCCCAAAAAAGGTAACCTTCAGGAGTGTGAAAATTACCGCACCATCAGCCTCATCAGCCATCCCAGCAAGGTCCTCCTGAAAATAATACTCAACAGGTTGAAACCACAAGCTGAACAAATCATAGCTGAAGAACAAGCAGGATTCATGGCAGGGCGAAGTACCACTGAACAGATTTTCAACCTCAGAATAATCTGTGAGAAATACCTACAGCACCAACAACATCTATATCATGTGTTCATAGACTTCAAGAAGGCATTTGACCGAGTCTGGCATGCAGCTCTATGGGCAACCATGAAAGTTAACAACATCAGCCCTAAAATTATAGAAGTCATCAAAAGCCTGTATGACAAGGCTACCAGTGCAGTCCTCCATAACAGCGTCATCGGGAACTGGTTCAGAACAACAATCGGTGTGCGTCAAGGATGCCTACTCTCTCCAACACTCCTCAACATCTTCCTAGAGCGCATCATGTCAGATGCTCTTGCAGATCACGAAGGCACAGTCAGCATAGGGGGCAGAGCAATCTCCAATCTTCGTTTTGCGGATGATATTGATGGATTGGCTGGAGAGGAACAAGAACTTGAACAGCTTGTACAGAGGCTTGACACCACCTCCAGAGCTTATGGAATGGAAATAAGTGCAGAGAAGACCAAAATGATGACCAACAACACCAATGGCATCAACACGGACATCAAAGTACAAGGCCAATCCCTCAACACAGTGCACAGCTTCAAATATTTAGGAGCCATTGTGTCAGACAATGGGTCTCGACAGGAAGTCCTCTCCAGGATCGCACAAACAACTGCTGCCCTGACAAGGTTGAAGCCCATTTGGAAAGACAGAACCATCAGTCTACATTCCAAAGTAAGACTGCTGCGCTCTCTGGTCATCTCCATCTTCCTATATGCTTGCGAAGCATGGACCCTCACAGCAGATCTCCAACGAAGAATACAAAGCATGGAGATGAGGTGCTACAGAAGACTTCTGTGCATTTCCTATACCCAACACATCACCAACATTGAAGTCCGACAGACCATCACACAAGCCATTGGACAACACGATGACCTGCTCACAGTGGTGAAGAAACGGAAAATCCGATGGTATGGCCACGTCACCAGATCATCAGGCCTTGCAAAGACCATTCTGCAAGGCACAGTGCAAGGAGGTAGAAGAAGGGGGAGACCGAAAAAGAGGTGGGAGGACAACATTCGAGAATGGACTGGTTTGACACTGAGCGAAGCCATGAGGGCTGCTGAGGACAGAGAAAGATGGAGTATGCTGGTTAAGCGATCATCTGTGGTGCCCCTACGACCTTCGGGTTATGGGACAGGATAGGAGGATAGGATAGGACCTATGACCATATTCACGGGTTATTGTATCTTATTCCCGAAATGCAATAATGTTCCTTCCTCGCTGCTCATCCACTCTGTTCCAATGATCAAGAATGCAACAATATTCTTTATGAACTGAGCAAAACATGTTACAATAACTATCATTATATAAATTGCACACACTGAAGAATTTATAACGAATCACCTTGATGAAGGACGATGAATGATTCGCATGGCGCAATGGACACAAGCACAAGACTACCCATTTCTCTGCTTCAAACATCGAATCTTAACTTACCAGCTCAGGATTCTTTTGTTGTGTTTACGACACGTGCTGTATGGTTGAGACGAGCTTTTCGAACCAAATCTATGACCTCTGTAGTCCAAAAATAGTGGCCTGGCTTGAACAAACGTTGCTTGCCCTCAAAGATGGTTGTTCGAGTGATTTTCCTAACGTATCGTTTTCACATTCAGCCAATTGAATGGATGGTATACAGATTGTCTATGGTAACAAAGCTACAATATTAGTCATGACAACTATTTCTAACGGTATACGCTGGGCTCTCGCCTTTTCATGTGGAAGTGACGTTGCGTTCTCTATAATTAGATAGGTGCGCCAGGGAAAACCCTTCGCGTGTCTAAAATTAGATTGCTCTGCTGGGAAACTCAACTCGACTCGCGGGAATACTATAGTAGGCCTAAAGTCCTTCTCCTACGCAACTAAGCAAAGTTGAGTTGTACATTTATTTTACACACATGCTGTAATACTGTATTTCCGATTATTTATATTTATCATTAAAGCAATGATTGTTTTGTTTAATATATAGAAAACTAGCTTATGAAATGTATATTTCTCAGAACTGAAAACAATTTGATTGTTGTTTGTTTTTTTAAATTTTAGATGATTAAATTTTGTTCTATTTGTACTAGATAGCATGTTGATTTATCCTTTTATTTTATTTATTTACATATATTTAAATTTACTTTATTATTTTATTTTTATTCCTTTTATCAATTTATTTATTTACCCTTTTTTTATTTATTATTATTTTTTAGTTTGTGTTTGTTTGTCAATAATAATGTAAACTTGTAATCCATCTCTTGGTGAGGGATATATTATATTCTAATTATAAATTCTATATACCCAGCATTCTTTATTGGGTCAAGAATAAAGTGAATTGACTTTTAAAAAAATCCATACATTGATTTTTTTTAAAAATCATTGTTTGGATTTATGTTCCACACTGTTTAATAGTAGCATTTTATTTTGAGTGTGTCAATGCAGATGCTGCTGATTGTGTATGTGTGTGTTTGTTTTTAAATGTGTGTGTTTTTATTGAATTATAAATTCATTGTTTTGATACTTAACGTGAGTGTGTGCATGTTGAGCATTTATAAGCTAGGCTCGTTTGTTTTGTTCCCAGAAGAGCTCTGTGATGTAAAACAAAAACATGATTAAGTTAAATTTTTTTTAGAGCAATCAATGTCTTTATATACATGTGTGTGTGTGCGTGTGTGTGTGTGTGTGTTTTCTTGTAGTGTTTTGTTTTGTTTTTGTTCTTTGGAGAATAGGGTACTCGTTTCTTTTTATTACTACCAAGCACACGCAACAAGTCAACACACACAAAACAGACATAAACAGTGATTAAGTCTACAAAAAAATTAAAGACACAACAAGGCTAAGAAAGGTTTCTTTTTTCAGTTTTCTTTGTTTCTATTTTATTAATTAAATTAATTAAGTTCTATAAAATAATTAATTAAAAATGGTTGTATTATTACTATCAATACACCTGATCATACAGTTTCAAAATTGAAATAAACATGTTAATCAATCAGTGACAGCACAACTCTGATGCATAAAATGGCAAGGACCATACAAGTCTCCTACATGAAATGGTGAGGACCATACAGGACTGCTACATGAAATGGCGAGGACCATACTAGTCTACTACATGAAATGGTGAGGACCATACTAGTCTACTACATGAAATGGTGAGGACCATACAGGACTGCTACATGAAATGGTGAGGACCATACTAGTCTACTACATGAAATGGTGAGGACTATACAGGACTGCTACATGAAATGGTGAGGACCATACAGGATGGCTACATGAAATGGCGAGGACCATACAGGATGGCTACATGGAATGGCGAGGACCATACTAGTCTCCTACATGAAATGGCGAGGACCATACTAGTCTCCTACATGAAATGGCGAGGACCATACAGGATGGCTACATGAAATGGCGAGGACCATACAGGATGGCTACATGAAATGGCGAGGACCATACTAGTCTCCTACATGAAATGGCGAGGACCATACTAGTCTCCTACATGAAATGGCGAGGACCATACAGGATGGCTACATGAAATGGCGAGGACCATACTAGTCTCCTACATGAAATGGCGAGGACCATACGTACTAGTCTCCTACATGAAATGGTGAGGACCATACTAGTGTACTAAATGAAATGGTGAGGACTATACAGGACTCCTACATGATATGGCGAGGGCCATACAGGACTGCTGCATGAAATGGCGAGGACCATAAAGTCTACTACAAAAAATGGTGAGAACCATACTAGTCTCCTACATGAAATGGCGAGGACCATACGTACTAGTCTCCTACATGAAATGGTGAGGACCATACTAGTGTACTAAATGAAATGGTGAGGACTATACAGGACTCCTACATGATATGGCGAGGGCCATACAGGACTGCTGCATGAAATGGCGAGGACCATAAAGTCTACTACAAAAAATGGTGAGAACCATACTAGTGTACTATATAAATTTGCGAGGACCATTCTAGTCTACTAAATGAAATGGCGAGGAACATACAGGACTGCTACATGAAATGGCAAGGACCATAAAGTCTACTACAAAAAATGGCAAGGACCATACTAGTGTACTATATAAATTGGCGAGGACCATTATACTAGTCTACTACATAAAATGGCGATGACCATACTAGTCTATTTAATGATATGGCAAGGACCATACTAGTCCACTACATAAAAAGGCGAGGACTATACAGGACTGCAACATGAGATGGTGAGGACCTAACAGGACGTCTACAGGCGATAATGAGGACCATACAAGATGCTACATGAGATGGCAAAGACCATAGAGTACTGCTGTATGAGATGTCGAGGACCACACAGGACTGCTACATGATACCAAAACAGGGCAAATAGTGATAATGAGATAAAAAAACAAAACACAGTAACATTCACAATGAAAATTCAAAACAATTCTATTACAACCTATTTCTTTTCCCTATATATATTGCCATGTAGCATCTTTAAAATGCTGATAAAACATCAGCGACATCATTGTCCGTCTCGACTGTTCCAATTATTCTTTGGTCGTCTTGAAAAACTATCGATAAGCACGAAGGCAAACCAGCTTCCATCGTAACTGTTACCTTGGAGATTGTTGACATCAAGTATGCCGTATTATAGGGCTCCGTAATCGCGGGAAGTTGATATAGGCCTAGCGGGAATTCCCTACACGCGCTGTAGCTATCTAAATTTAGCTTATGCAACGTCACTTCCACATGAAAAGGCGAGAGCCCAGCGCATACCTATTTCTAACAATAAAACCACATTAAAAAAAATGTCGAACACTAGGTCATTCTGAAAACAATATTTTCGTCACTGTCTATGATGTATTGTCTATGACGCATTGTCTAGACAAAAGGCAGAGTACCACAGTTGCATGTAACATAGGCGCTTGTATTGCGACACGCACAAAGAACAGTCATACGTCATTTAATGTTAAATATGCTGGCAAAGCATTTTTTTTTTAAACATAAACAGTCAATAAAATTCTATTGGAAAACTACCAAACAAACGAACAAGGCAGGCATATTACAATTTAGAGAACACAAAATAGAGGCACGTACCACTTTCGAAGGTTAAAACATACAAATAATATTTAAAAGTATAAACATATATTAAGATCATGTTTCAGTAAGCACAATACACAATTACACACATCTCTCCTCCTAACATCTACACACACACATTAACGCACATGCAGACATGCATTCATGGGCTATCATACCCACATAATCCCTCATACAAATTCACAAAGACACAAGCAACTTCATTTGAAGGCAGCGGGAAGGTACAAACAGGAGAGGGCTGACTGCATAGACTTGGAGCCCAGCTATTATCCTAGATGATTATTAAATTAGTGCTGCAATCCCTAAATTAAATAACTCTTTAATAAATGTTTCAGTTACCTGCCATCCAAATACTGGATGCTTACATAGCGGGGAAGCAGGGGATGGGGCAACGGCGTATTGTTGCAATTTATTTAATTTGTCTCTTGGTGGTTTTGATGGGCTTCAGGAAAATTCACACTGAAATGGGTCGGACAGTGTTTTCTTGGAGGATGTAAAATAAAATCGACATTTGGCAAATCGGAATGGACTTGCTTTGTTTTGTCCTTACACAGCAGAATGGATCAAGGGAGGCAATGCTTATTTTTCCATCTGTTGTTCTCTCCCTTACTTCACTGTTTATTGCGTTAAAAAACGAAGAGGCAATATTAAGGTAGGGCCTTGATTTATGCCTTGAAAAACGAGAGTTGTTGGTGTGTTTCTTTGCAAGACAACAACAGCCTTAACAACGCAGAAATTCCAAGAAGAAAAAGAGGATGAGGAGGATGGGAATGAGGAAAATGAGGAGGAGGGAAAAGGGGGAGAGAAGAAGGTAATGGAGAGAGAGGGAGGAGGAAAATAAAAATGTAAGGAGCACATTGGAGATGACATAGGAGGAAAGAGGAGGAGGGAGATGGTGAAGGAGCGAGAGGAGAAGGAGAAGAAGAAGAAGAAGAAGAAGAAGAAGAAGAAGAAGAAGAAGAAGAAGGAGAAGAAGAAGGAGAAGAAGACGAAGAAGAAGAAGGAGGAGGAGAAGAAGAAGGAGAAGAAGAAGAAGAAGAAGAAGAAGAAGAAGAAGAAGAAGAAGAAGAAGAAGAAGAACGCCAAGCTCATTCACATTCACTCAATCAATCATGGACTCTTCACTTTTAACAGGTTACGGAGAGAGAGAGAGAGAGAGAGAGACAGAGAGAGAGAGTTTTTGAAAGAGAACAAGCGAGCGTACAAATGGTTTATTTGCATAAGGCAAAAGAAAGTGTTTTAGGTAACATAGGGAAACAAATAGGATCGGTAGGTCGGCTTCCATGTTGTTGTTTTTTTGTTTTGGTTTTTGGTTGTTATTTTTTAAAACCTATTTTATTAGGTGCAAATTTTTTTGGCTTGTTCAATTTACAATTTTTTCCCACATGTATTTTTTATGTTGTTTAAAAGGGTATATTTTATTTAAATTCCAACCACCTATGGCCTCCAATTTTACAGAGTGCTTTTGGAATGTTTTTAAAAAGCTCTTAAAACAGCATATATTATAATGAAAGGACGCCTGAAAACAACTTGGCGCAAAACCCGCTATTTCTCTCTCTCCCTACATCCATATAAGCACGCGGTTGATGTAGAATACAATCTTGAAATGTGTTGTCCTACACCTGTGCGTTGGTGTATTAGTGTAACCTGCATGTTTGTATGTGCGCCACCATAAAATTTGTTGGAAGTTCAATGTGTCTGACCAGCAACAGGGTGTTATGAAGCATGTGTATATTTACTTTGAACACGGTTTCAAACATATACTACTAGTATTAATACCCAAAAAAGACGGAATCAACAAGGCAGTGAACTTTAGCCGATACACAGTGCAGCGCTGATCACCTCATTGTACATCTACTAAAATTATTTGCATGCTTCATTTCTAAAGCTACTGTCTTACGAAGAGGGGAGAGGTAGGGGGTGGTGGGTGGATTGATAAAGAGGTTACCTGGGAATTTGTGGCAAAGGGTGTAGCTTATGCGGTCAGTGTTACAAATACTCTAAACTAATTCGATCTATATCCAGTAAGTGTTAAAGCCTGTTGCGTCCCCTATGACGCATTGCAAGGGCAGCAAAGGCACGTGCTGATAATAAGCAGTGGCTCTGTTAGAGAACATCACTTTGAAATGTCACACAAAAGTGAAACTTTAAAATAAACACTAAATAATAACACATAAACACATATTTGATCATATAAGCGATGTCAAATCATGGACGGCGCAGGACATGCCACGTGTCCTGACGACAGCTGCAGACAAACCGAATTGGTGAAAAATCTGCGTCAGCATCACTTATGTCTCCTGAAACGGCCTGTCTGGCTGCGGGATTGATGATGATGATGATGATGATGATGATGATGATGATGATGATGATGATGATGATGATGATGATGATGATGACATACAGTAAGCTTAAAGCCATGTCTGAGTGAGAATGAGGCACTTTGCTCTAGGGTTCCGTCTGATATTACAATAGGATCCTATAGTTCGTGATAGTTTGCTGTCGGCTGCTGCATTGTATACGTCATGAATAAGCTTACACTATCGCTTCTTCTGGTTGTTGTCTATGGAATAATCCTTTTTATTCCGTAAGTCGGTTAATTTTATTTATTTATTTCTTGACTTGTATTGATAAAACAAAAAAAAATATTTTGCTTTTCTCGATAATATATTATGCCTGGAAATACCTGGAAATACCTGGAAATACCTTGCAACAATCGTGGAGGAGAACGAGCCAACTGTCAGCCTAGTCTGTCAGTTGGTCGGTTGGTAGTTATGTTGCACGCCATATTATGTCAAGAATAAGATTTTGTTCAAACTTACAATGTAGCATTACCAGAGTTAGTGATCTGCAGCTTTCTGTGCCATCATATTTGCTGTACCTCAACCTCAAGTTGCTGAGGTCAATTCTTTTTTTAACAAGTGATCTCCATGCTTTGTATTCTTCATTGTAGATCTGCTGTCAGGGTCAATGTTTCGCAAGCGTATATGAAGATGGAGATGACAAGGGAGCGCAGCAGCCTTACTTTGGAGTTTAAACTGATGGTCCTGTCTTTCCAAATGGGCTGGGGATTGCTTTACCCCCTATTCTGACTTTGCCTTCTTGATCTGCAAGGGCATCTGACATGATGCACTTTAAGAAGATGTTGAAGAGTGTTGGAGAGTGTAGGCATCTTTGACGCTCACTGATTTTTGTTCTGAACCAGTTCCCGATGGCGCTGTTGTAAGGATTGCGCTGGTAGCCGTGTCATACAGGCTTTTGATGACTTCAATATTATTATGGCTGATGTTGTACACGCTCATGGTTGCCCATAGAGCTGCATGCCAGACTCGGTCAAACGCTTTCTTGAAGTCTACAAACACATTATATAGATGTTGTTGGTGCTGTAGGTATTTTTCACAGATTATTCTGGGGTTGAAAATACGATCAGTGGTACTTCGCTCTGCACTGAATCCTCCTTGTTCTTCAACTATGGGTTGCTTAGCTTGGGGTTTCAACCTGTTAAGTATTTTTTTTTAGGAGGACCTTGCTAGGATGGCTGATGAGGCTGATGGAGCGGTAATTTCACACTCCTGAAGGTTACCCTTTTTGGGAAGAGTAATGGTATAGCTCCATGTAATTTCATATTGTGTGGGTAATATTGGCTTTCAGCTATGTGTGGAAGTGTTTGGAAACATACTTCAATGGCGTGCTATCTTGTCTTCAATTCTGTGTGATTATTATCCTTTTACTTTCCTTGTTCCTCCTTTTCATCCTCCTCCTCCTCTTCTTCTTATTTTTCTTCTTTGTCTCTTCTTCCTCTTCCTTCCTACCGGGTAAATTAAAGAATTCTCAAGTAAGACTACAAAAGAACAACGCGTAATAATTGTCCAAGTTATTACTTTCAGCTGGGGATCCGGATGCTGTCCAGGCTTAAATTGCTGCAAACCTCCTGGCTGGGCAGAACATGGAATATGCTGTGAGAAAAGTGTAAGTGCCTACTCCTTTGATTGTGAGTTTAAACCGAGATTTAGTCTGTGTATGGATGCATTCCATCGCACGGACATTAAAGATACTGACACTCATGTCCTATAGACGTGAGTGCCGGCAAAAGCCATCCATCTAAGACGCACTTATTAGGCCTCCTTTCTCCCCCATTTCTTACAGCCCAGGATTGTGTTAATGTTTGTGGGGCGTCAGACGATGGACTCGCCTAACGCAGCAAGTGGGCACCTCTGGGGGCTGTCTCAGGTACTGTATCGTAGAGCGCCTTAAGCAGCTCTTGAGCTGAAGAAGAGCTGTATGAGAACGATAAATAAATAATGGAATACTTAAAGTGACATCAATAAAACAATTACATAAAATGACATAAACGAAAGTTAGGCAATAAATAAATAAATAAATAAATAAATAAACAAATAAATAAATAAATACATAAAAATAAATACATAAAGTTCCTGTTTGATGGGTTCATACTTTTCCTCAATTATCTTCCTGCTGGGCTATGTAGTCTAACGGCAGTGAAATCTGTGGGTTTATCCCACTATTAGCTCTAGTATGTTTTCTATCCCTTTCGTGAAATATCCATTCCAACCGTGGGAAATTAAATTTCGGAAAATTTATAGTGTATTATCATATTACAAGACAGATAGATCAAAAGCAGGATACCGCCAACATACCAATATATGTACCGTACCAATGTATGTAGTACGTAATGACATGCTTAGCGACAGTTTAAGAATTTAGGTTTCGTGAAAGATATTGTGCTTCGCTCGGCGTGGGGTGACAGGTGGTAAAAGCGTCCGGACGCGTATTAATTGGCCAGGCATTGAAGCTGAAAGCTTTCAATAGGTGTGAAATTATGGAACGCGGAAAGCGTCAAACGCGCGTGCAATTGCAAGCGAAAATGCACACGCAATTGCACGCCCATCCAGTAGCTGATTGGTGGAAATCTGTCTCGCCAAACTGCATCAGCCAGGTTTGGTTGCATATGCAATTGCACACGCGCACATTAAAACAAGGAATGGGAAATGTCCGGAAATACGTTCTATATACCAAAAATATTTAATGTAAATTAACAATTAATTTACAATGTTAACCCTCACCACCCACGACCTCCCCACCCTTCCCCGCCTTTAATTAAATGTTAGAATAATTTACTTTGGTATGCCTGAAAATAATATGAGAATTATCTTCCATTACGCGCACCACGATCTTCAATATGACCACAGTGCATAGCTTACGAGATTGCTATGCGCGTTTTCCGATGCTTTTTCCATTCCATGTTTTGTGTTTCTTCTTCATTAACATCCCGTGTGCAGTTTGGCGTGTGATTTTTTTGACCAATCAGCTACTAGTTGGGCGTGCAATTACGTGTGCATTTTCTCGTGCGATTGCACGCGCATTTGGCGCTTTCTGTTTTCCATATGAAATGGGATGATTAGCGATAGTCCGCGATGACCGACACTTTGAACGCTGTGGAAAAGTATTGAACTGAAGGGAGGAATATATAACGCTTGTATAGTTGTAGACAGTGTTGCATTCGTCAGCAATGTAGTCGCTGTTCACTGTTCATCGTCTCAATGATAGAATAAGGTTGACCGCGAGATGGATGTGTGAATACAGTAATAAGGTGTGGATGTATGACTGACAGAGTAGCGTGTGGACGTGTGTAGAAAGGAATAAAACCACTAACAAATGGGTCAATGAACTATTGCTGTCCGTAGGTGTGTGTATTTTATTGCATGTTGTGTTTGTTCATTTTCTATGTACGGAAATACTCTTTCAAATTAGCGAAAATTAGAAGGAGTAAAATTTTTGTCAGTCCGTCCGTCCGTCGTTCTGTCTGTCAGTCCGTTTTTACGCCATATCTCACTAAACGGATTTTGATCATTACCAAGGTTAGTGGCCTGCCGCCTGTCACATCAAATTTGCTCTATGCTATTGCTAAATACCTGTTGCTCTATACTATTGCTAAATACCTTTTGCTCTATACTATTGTTGCTCTATACTATTGCTAAATACGTGTTACTCTATACTATTGCTAAATACCTGTTGCCCTATACTATTGCTAAATACGTGTTGCTCTATACTATTGCTAAATATGTGTTGTTGCTAAATACGTGTTGCTCTATACTATTGCTAAATATGTGTTGCTCTATACTATTGCTAAATATGTGTTGCTCTATACTATTGCTAAATACGTGTTGCTCTATACTATTGCTAAATATGTGTTGCTCTATACTATTGCTAAATACCTGTTGCTCTATACTATTGCTAAATATGTGTTGCTCTATACTATTGCTAAATACCTGTTGCCCTATACTATTGCTAAATACCTGTTGCTCTATACTATTGCTAAATATGTGTTGCTCTATACTATTGCTAAATACCTGTTGCTCTATACTATTGCTAAATATGTGTTGCTCTATACTATTGCTAAATACCTGTTGCTCTATACTATTGCTAAATATGTGTTGCTCTATACTATTGCTAAATACGTGTTGCTCTATACTATTGCTAAATACCTGTTGCTCTATACTATTGCTAAATATGTGTTGCTCTATACTATTGCTAAATACCTGTTGCCCTATACTATTGCTAAATACCTGTTGCTCTATACTATTGCTAAATATGTCTTGCTCTATACTATTGCTACTTACGTGTTGCTCTATACTATTGCTAAATACGTGTTGCTCTATACTATTGCTAATTACGTGTTGCTCTATACTATTACTAAATACGTGTTGCTCTATACTATTGCTAAATATGTGTTGCTCTATACTATTGCTAAATACGTGTTACTCTAAACTATTGCTAAATATGTGTCGCTCTATACTATTGCTAAATACGTGTTGCTCTATACTATTGCTAATTACGTGTTGCTCTATACTATTGCTAAATACGTGTTGCTCTATACTATTGCTAAATACGTGTTGCTCTATACTATTGCTAATAACGTGTTGCTCTATACTATTGCTAATTACGTGTTGCTCTATATTATTGCTAAGTACGTGTTGCTCTATACTATTGCTAAATACGTGTTTCTCTATACTATTGCTAAATACGTGTTACTCTATACTATTGCTAAATATGTGTTGCTCTATACTATTGCTAAATACGTGTTGCTCTATACTATTGCTAAATACCTGTTGCCCTATACTATTGCTAAATACGTGTTGCTCTATACTATTGCTAAATACGTGTTGCTCTATACTATTGCTAAATACCTGTTGCTCTATACTATTGTTGCTCTATACTATTGCTAAGTACGTGTTGCTCTGTACTATTGCTAAATACCTGTTGCTCTATACTATTGCTAAATACCTGTTGCTCTATACTATTGCTAAATACGTGTTAATCTATACTATTGCTAAATACGTGTTGCTCTATACTATTGCTAAATACGTGTTGCTCTATACTATTGCTAAATACGTGTCGCTCTATACTATTGCTAAATACCTGTTGCCCTATACTATTGCTAAATACCTGTTGCTCTATACTATTGCTAAATACGTGTTGCTCTATACTATTGCTAAACAGTTGTTGCTCTATACTATTGCTAAATACGTGTTGCTTGTTTGTTTGTTAAGTAGATTAAAGTCTCTGGACACTAAACGCGTATAAGAGACGTGAATAGGATTATCAATACTTTAAGAAGTCAAGTGAAGAAGTGTAGAGACGAGGTGTGTAGAGTCAAAGCGCTCGAAGGCGGCATCGAAGGTGAGTGGAGGACTTGCTACCAGATGAGGAAGAACACTCTGAGAGGAGTAATCAGTCAAAAGCCCAATGGGGGTAGGCCGTACCAGGAAAGCTACGCTAAGCTACGGGGTGAGGTGCCAAGGACACTATCCAGGAGGAAGGGAGAAAAACAAACTTTTTTATAGAGGCAGACCAGGTCTGTCGAGTAATACAGCAGAAACGGGGCAGACAGATATAAAAGCCGGTTAAAAATAAAATCCCTCAGGACCACAATTAAAAACCTAACCACTATGTACAGCTAAAAAGGAAAACAATAAAAAATAAAACTACATGGAGGTAGGCTATAGGCAAAATAGCGCCCAACTATAAAACTCAAACAAAAAGCACAATATTTTAACAAATCGGGCCGATAAGGCCAAAATGGAAATTTAAAGTTTAAGAAGTTAAAATATATAAAAACTCGGCAAACAAGTAGACCCTATGTAGGTCACTTCGGTTTCCGCCTGAGGTTCCACGGGGGACCCTTCGGACAAGAGTCCTCGGCCAGACCCGAGTAGTAGACCCACCGACAGAGATGGCCAAAAAGGTTACAAAAACAAATAAATTAATACTAGATACACGCAGTTATAATGAACCATACTATGGTTCCTAACAAAAATAGAATAAGATTTACATTATAAAACGTTCCCGGTGTTGAAAACTAATGCCTCCGAGTTTAGTACCCTTCGGCATGGTCTTTGGGCGGACAGACTCGCAAATGGTCACACCCATAGATCTGAGAGTTCTTTCGGTCAACAAAATCTCGAGAGCACGGATACCCGGCTCCAAAGTCTCTCTAATATCGACCGCCAAGGCAGGATCCCGTGTGATAATATGGACCTAAAGCAATAACCTTGTATTGTATTGTATTGTGTGATAATATACTCCTCCATGCTCGTCGCGACATGCTTAATAAAATCCCGCACCGGCAGATCACGTTTCGTCCGCTCCGCCACATCTATCCGCCCGGCCAAGGGATCGGAACTAGGTGGGGTCTGAGACGCCCCATCCCTCACTGAGTTAGACGACTGATCGGCCACGTCTACCGCATCACCGATGCGAGGCGTACCAACGGCGGCATCTGACTGCGTACCGGCATCGGTCTGAGCACCGGACTCGGGGAAAACAGGGCTGCGCAGCGGCTGTGTCTTATCAGCCAAGCCACGAACCAAGTCCAGCAAACCGGTAACGGTGTGAGTGAGCTGGTCGACCACCCTCTCCAATCTGCGCACCACGTCCCAAGGGTCGTGGCAGCCAGAAACAGGCGCATACGGCACCTCGGGAAGGTTCGAGATCCCGCTGGCAGCAGGAAACACAAGAGGAGAGGGCCGATCGGAGCGAACGGCCGAGGGCAGCGGTGGGGGACCAGCCACCGCAGGGGCAGCAGGAGCACGAGGTGCTCCCCAGGCAAACGGAACACGATTCTGCAGAGGCATGGAGCATGAATTTTGTTGACGGGCCTGGCTTAAGGCCTGGGCCCGCGGCATATATTGAGTCGCCCTGAGTTCGTTCGCGAGAACGCGCTCCTTCAGGGCGGGACAATTGGGATTAGAAGCCGAGTGATTGCCTAGGCAGTTAAGGCAACGGCGAACCTCAGCTTTGTATTGTGCGCCGGAATGTCCAGCAGCACCGCAGGATGAGCAAGTCAAAACAGATCTGCAGGATTTCCTAGTGTGACCGAACTTCTGACAGCGGTGACAACGAATGACTTCCGCGACGAACGGCCGCACCGGGAATTCTCTGCAGTTAATTAACAGAACAGAGGGAAGGCTCGAAGATTCTATGGTGACCTTGACCGAGACTGATGGTGATCCGTCTGAAAGATTCAAACGCCTAAAGTGTTTAATTTTGCATGCCTCTACAGAACCGTAAGGCCCTACTGACCCTAGGCACTTGGCCAGGATGTCGGCTTCCGAGACCGAGGAGGGGATGCCCTGAACAACACCCTCCACAACAGGACTGGGAACGGAGCAAATAACGCGGTATTTGCCCAGCGAAGTTAGACCAACCAGTCTCTGCTGCCGAGCGCGGGTGGCACACCCCACCAAACAACCGTCAGCAAGCGGCCGTACTCTGTCCACCGGCCCAACCGCCGCGCGCAAGATCTCGACGAGTCGCCAGCTAAGCGACCTGGGTGACACAGAGTCAACGCTCTCAGAGAGCTTGACTACAACTGGAAAACTACAAAGACCGTGACTGGGCAGGGGCGGAGGACGCAGCGGACCCCTGCGCCTAGCGCCGCGCCCGCCAGTCACGGCCGTCCAGTCATACTCAGGAGGATCAACAGTATCCTGTGAATCAACCCGGGGAACAGACACCAGGTGTTCAGCATCCCCTAGAGGCAAAACGCTCTCCGTAGCCGCGTCCACCGGGGCCGGGTCCGGCGAAGATCCAGCACCGGACGACGCGGCCTCGATTGTATTCTCCAAAGGAGACGACGGAGGGGTGGAAGAATCGGTCAGAGTCTCCCACAACCTCTTTCTGCTAGGCGTAGCAGGACCTTCTTCCATGGCTGCGACCAGGTCGCCACCATCGGGAGCAGAGGACAAACAAGTAAACGGCTCGGACGAGCGAGCCCCGGACTCCGCGGCGTCAACACGGCTTTTCACAACCGGCGAGTCCCTCCGCGGACCCCCAAGCGAACCTTTACCACGTTGGGATTTGGGCTTGCCCATATCCCACAAAATCAAAATCAAAGACCGCAAGCCACCACAAACACAGTGGATACCAAAAGGATCCTCGAGATAAAAACGTCTACAGAGGGCCAAGAAAAAGACCTACTATAAACTCGTAAAACAATTAAAACCGCTAGTTTAAAAAATGACGGCCCTACAATTAAGACAAAAAGAGTGCAGGACTCAATACTAAAAAGTTTACAACTAAAGCTAAAACCCACTGGGAGGGAACTCAGCACAAACGGCTATGTATCCCTCTCCCATGGGGTGAGACTAAAGTCTCTAGGGGCAGGTGGGCAACAAATATCAAAGTTCGATATTCACCATATGCGTATAGTCCAGCAGCCGTCTACACAAGAAGTGAAGAACAAGCTCACAGTCGAAGCAGGAGCGCTGTGGACACGGCCGATGCCCAGCAGTTCAGACTCTGTAAATCAGCGACAAAGTCGAGTCGGGTGCCCGGACAGTACGATGTCGCAGCTTGAGACACAATCTCCAAACAGCCAAGTCGAGGAGCGACAAGACTGTCTCAAGATGCGAGTGGTCAGAAGAGGTTAGGTGCACAATAGCGCTCGTAGATCAGATGAGGACAGAAGTCCAAATCGCAGCAGGGATACATCAAGGCGACATGTAGGTCCCGGAAAAGCATGAAGGCAGAACCGTCGACTCGAATAACAGAGAATCCTGACCTTTTCTCAGCGATGATGGTGACGTGTTGCTCTATACTATTGCTAAATACGTGTAGCTCTATACTATTGCTAAATACCTGTTGCTCTATACTATTGCTAAATACGTGTATCTCTATACTATTGCTAAATACCTGTTGCTCTATACTATTGCTAAATACGTGTTGCTCTATACTATTGCTAAATACCTGTTGCTCTATACTATTGCTAAATACCTGTTGCTCTATACTATTGCTAAATACCTGTATCTCTATACTATTGCTAAATACCTGTTGCTCTATACTATTGCTAAATACGTGTATCTCTATACTATTGCTAAATACCTGTTGCTCTATACTATTGCTAAATACGTGTTGCTCTATACTATTGCTAAATATGTGTTGCTCTATACTATTGCTAAATACGTGTTGCTCTATACCATTGCTAAATACGTGTTGCTCTATACTATTGTTGCTCTATACTATTGCTAAATGCGCGTTGCTCTATACTATTACTAAATACGTGTATCTCTATACTATTGCTAAATACCTGTTGCTCTATACTATTGCTAAATATGTGTTGCTCTATACTATTGCTAAATACGTGTTGCTCTATACCATTGCTAAATACGTGTTGCTCTATACTATTGTTGCTCTATACTATTGCTAAATGCGCGTTGCTCTATACTATTGCTAAATCTATACTATTGCTGCTCTATTCGATTGCTAAATATGTGTTGCTCTATACTGTTGTTGCTGTATACTATGTTGCTCTATACTATTGCTAAATACGTGTTGCTCTATACTATTGCTAAATACGTGTTGCTCTATATTATTGTTGCTCTATACTATTGCTAAATACGTGTTGCTCTATACTATTGCTAAATAAATGTTGCTATATACTATTGCTAAATACCTGTTGCTCTATACTATTGTTCTATACTATTGCTAACTACCTGTTGCTCTATACTATTGCTAAATACGTGTTAATCTATACTATTGCTAAATACGTGTTGCTCTATACTATTGCTAAATACCTGTTGCTTTATACTATTGCTAACTACCTGTTGCTTTATACTATTGCTAACTACGTGTTGCTCTATACTATTGCTAAATACGTGTTGCTCTATACTATTGCTAAATACATGTTGCTCTATACTATTGCTAAATACCTGTTGCTCTATACTATTGCTAAATAGAAGTTGTTCTATACTATTGCTAAATACGTGTTGCTCTATACTATTGCTAAATACCTGTTGCTCTATACTATTGTTGCTCTATACTATTGTTGCTCTATACTATTGCTAAATAGCTGTTGCTCTATACTATTGTTGCTCTACATTTTTAAAAAAAAGTCTTAAGCGAATTTTTTAGTTGTAGTAAATAGGTACTTAAACTCAAGTTTTAGTATATAGGTACTTAAACCTAATGTCAATTCGGTTGCTACAGTAGGTCGGTTGGTCTGTCCGTCTCTCACAATGTTATTTTTTTAGTTAAAAACAAAATTTTGTCTTAGTGCAAGAATGCCTAAAGCAATTTTGCTATCTTTATTATGCAGATGCTTCATTTTCCTACTGCTAATCATTCCATGGCATTCATATTTGCGTTTTCTCAAAATTCAAGGTCGCTAACTAAACAGGTTTTGTGCTGTATCTCAAACTGGCTGAACCCATTTGATGATAATTATTTGCTGGCAGATAACGTTGAAGGTAAATCCCAGTCACATCACCGCCAATGAACATTAACACTTTTGCAAAAAAGTTGATTTTATGTTAAGTATGTGACATAAGTTCAAATCTGAGCACAAAACGTTACTAGATGGTTATTCACTGTCAATAATAATCAACTGTACACATACAAACTGTCTCATTGACTGACTGACAAACTAATATACACGACCACTGCATCATGAACTGATAACTGTGTTAATTAAATTGTTTGATCGTGTGCTCTTTATGACAGGTACTGTGCTGTACAGGAAAACATTCGGAGGACAAGTATTGCTGTGATCGGCCAACCTGTGGATACTGTATGAAAATGTAGACCGCAAACAAACACTCGAGTTAAGTCTCCGATGAAGGGTATTCGAATTCTTATTTGATGTGTTTTATTGTTCATGCTAAAAATTGCATCAGCCTTATTTTTCTTAGAAGAAGAATTCTGGCAGAGATCCATAACCTCCACACAGAACTTGTTTCTGAGGGTAAAAAGATAGTTTTTATGTGGGTACCTAGTCACATGGGCATCCACGGCAATATTGCAGTGGACAAAGCGGCTAAAGAAGCTCTGCATCTAGATTTCCCTTCAGAGATTTTCCAGTTTGTTCCATACTCTGACCTGCTTTGTATGACTGGAGTTTATTGTAAACGGCTGTGGCAGACTGAATGGTCTAAGCAAATCAATAACAAATTATTTGAAATTCTTCCGGATTTATCTGCTTCTTTGCCTAACTTTGCGTCCACCCGCAAAGAGGAAACTGTTTTGGCTCGCCTTCATATTGGGCATACTTGTGTCACCCATAATTTCCTTTTAAAAGGAGAGGAACCACCATGGTGCTTTGCATGTGACAAAACGTTTTCCGTTCGTCATTTTATGTCTGAATGTGCTGATCTGGTTGATTTAAGGGAAAGATATCTTGGTTCAGTACCTTTTAATGAGGTTTTTAAAGTATGCAATGGTCAGAACCTGTTTCAATTTTTACATGATGTTGGTTTGTTTTATCGCCTCTAAATCATGTCGTCTTGTCTTGTATTCTTGTTTGGATTTTATTGAAGAAACTACTTTTATTTATATCTTTCAAAATATTTAAATGTTAACAGTTTAATCTCATTTTACTTAATTTTTTGTGGTCCTGATTCGGCTCTTGGCAGTCCGCTGGACCCTATAAGCACTGAGTATCTATCTATTAGAAGAAGAAGATGAAACAGATGAAGTAGTAGTAGTATATTTTATTAACGTATGCTAAAAACAAAGGTCATTCGAGACGACATATACAAAAGGGATTTAAAAGTGTGAATAAAATATCAATAAAGAAACAACAGTAAAACTGAATCGAGTACACCGTAGGCCTAAATTTACACAGGCAGTTACATGCATAAAAAGAGCTTTATACAAGCCTACATTAACAACAATCATAGACATTGTATTTTATTAAAAAATCTCTCTCTCTCTCTCTCTCTCTCTCTCTCTCTCTCTCTCTCTCTCTCTCTCTCTCTCTCTCTCTCTCTCTCTCTCTCTATATATATATATATATATATATATATATATATATATATATATATATGAGTGTGTGTGTGTACCCCCGTTGGGGTGCCGGGGGTTTCAGTATAAATAGTATCCCCACATTCTGGAAATTTAGTGCTTTAAATTCCCACTATCGCTGTCTTTCTCATTTGCTCTTTCTCATTCCTGCTCTGTTCTATCAATCTGCTATACTATCTTCTTCTTCGCTAGACCAATCACCTACCTTTTTTCTTGAAAACTCTTCCGGGACAAGACTCCTTATTTGTGTATGAGGTCTGTTGGATCAGCTTGTGAATATTGGACGCTTTCTGCCAGGTGGTCACTAGGGCTTCCTATGATGTTATTATTTAGCAATGTAGTATGTGTTTTGTTGATAATTTATAATGATGTTTGTATTCTATTTTGTTTTTGTAAAAGGGGGTTCGATAAATTAGAGTACAGCCTCAGCGTCACCTGCGTGGGATGTCTTTATTGTAAAGTGACTGGCTGGTGGAGAGCTTTCAGTTTTACCACTTGGGTTGTTTCAGCAGATCTTTTATGCGGATTGGGGGTTGTCTGGTCCTGATTTGGCTTGGAAGAGTCCGCTGGACCTAAAGCAATAATCATGTAATGTAATGTAATGTGCGTGTGTGTGTCTCCTGGTTTCTTTTCTTTCTTCTGTTTTTTTTTTTTTACAATAAAACTAAACCTATAAAATAAAGCCTACCTTTATTATGTATGTATACATTAATTTTAAAATCACCATCAAAACTCTTTCTTGTCTATGCAAGTTCGTGTTTTTAGTCTAAATAATTTACTCACACACTACAAAACTATATAGCTATAGGCTGCCTTGTGGTCAGCAATACCAAATGTCACGGACCGGTTTTATAGTATTTCGGTCCGATGATTTATTAATTGTAGTCTCTTCCTGTGAGAAGACATTAATTATATTTTTTATTGATAGCTAAATTCTGATTGGTTGAGCTGGTCACATGACGGCTCACCAATGTACATTCAAAAATATATTCATTCTTTTCTTGACTGTGCTAAGGAGTTGTTGTGTTGAACTTCTCGCAGCTGTGTCTGCAGGTATATGTTGTTTATCATTGAAATATTGAAGTATAAACATAATAGTATTTTACAATGATTATATTCCACTTGTTGGGGAATAGAATTAATAATAAATAATTTTGATATTAGTATGAAGGATGGAATAGGGAGGTGATGAAGATGGATCGTTGTATATTTTTGATTAACGAACTGAAGTCGGATTTTTATTTGATTTGAAGTTGAAACTTCAAATTGCAGTGTATATAGCATTATATTTATTTTGTGAATGAAATTAATTGGTGTCAAGGTGTAATAATCAGTTGTTATAATTAGTTTTACAATTTGCGTATGGGTGAACTGTATTCGACATCGTTGAGAATTGAATAAATTGCTGGTCTGGTCCCGTCACATAGAGGAGAGAGGTATATGTAGTAATCCAAAGAAGTCTTTGTATCAAGAAATTTAGTTTGGTAAACTCGTTTGTTTACAGAAGTTCCGGCTGGGGGCCTCAAAGCGGAAGAAGAAGAAGAAGAAAGAAGAGACGCAGACGAAGCATAAAGAAGAATAAAGAGAAAGAAGAAGAAGAAAGAAGAGGAAGCAGAAGAAGAAGCATAAAGAAGAATAAAGAGAAAGAAGAAGAAGAAAGAAGAGACGCAGACGAAGCATAAAGAAGAATAAAGAGAAAGAAGAAGAAGAAAGAAGAGGAAGCAGAAGAAGAAGCATACAGAAGAATAAAGAGGAAGATAAAGAAGAAGAAGAGGAAGCAGAAGAAGAAGAATAATAAGAAGACTTTAGACTTTAAACGTTTATTGCAATTACAACATGTTACAAGGATAATAATTTTAAGCTTACAGCTTATTCTTACAAATAGTCCTTGTTTCAGGCACCCACTCAAGCATAATACATTTATACAATCAATTAAACCTGCCACATGTTACATATATAAAAGTAAAACTATAATAATTTCAAAACAAGAACTTTTAACATATCTAAACGTCATCTGAACAATATAATGTTATACCATTATAATATGGTGACCTGTGGGTGGAAAAATTATGAATTTAAAATATGGTTAAAAAGCATTAATTTAAATGATTTGATTGTTTTGTTTTGTTTAATGATCGGAGGAAGTTCATTCCATAAAGACGGTACTCTGAACCCAAAACTAGTCTTATATAGATCAATTCTTGGTTTAGGTAAGATAATTTTGGGAATGGTATACATTTGATGATTTAGTTAAAAATCGGGTTAGATAGTTTGGTGCAATATTGTTGTGAACTTTAAACATAAGCATGATCATATTATATTGAAATTGTTTATTTAGAGGTAAAATGTTTAATTTTATAAATTTTTCATCTGTTGAAATAGTTGTTATTGCCCGTCGATGCAATGAATTTATTTTTTGTATTTGATTATGACTAGCAGCACTCCACACAGTGGAAGCATAGTTAATATGCGATAGTACAATTTAGCAAGTGGAAAGCATTTATGGAGAAGCTTTTTGATTCCAGTCCACACAGTGACTGTGGCCACATTTTTATAACAGCTGTCGATGCCAACGTGTACGACAAGATTTTGAATGTTTCTGTTGACCGGAATGTGACGTAGCCAATGCAAGACATCATCTATTGTAAGGCCAGGTATGCAAATCTTCTGACACTTATTGGCATTTGGAAATGTTAACTCTGGTTTGACAAATCTGATTACAGAATCACCAATCATGAGGCATGTAACATTTTCTCTAACCCTCATCTCCGCAAGAAGCTCTCGAGGCGTTTTATCAGAGGAACAGCTACTGTCACTGCAACAGAATTAGAAGAAAAAAACAAGGGGCTGGCGGTCTTGGTCAGAGTTGTGTGAATGTTTTATGAAGGAATGTTCCTGCTTTAATTCAATGATTGGTTTGTGGGAAAACTTTGGTTTTCTTGCTTATTTTGTGGTTTAGGTGATGATTGCATTGATGTTGCATGTACATTGGTATCAATTTCATGCTTCCGAGACATCAGTTGTTGCATTTTTGAGTCTTCTGCAGCAAGTTTAGTTGGTGTCGTGACTGCAGGTGATGAAATGAAAGGCTGATTAAATGGAGTTTCTACCTGATGAGCACAGAAGCATTCTTTTCTCATGCTGAGCTGTTTTTTTACATCACCAAGCTGTGATTTGAGGTGCTGATTTTGTTTTTCCAGCTCTTTCACTTTTTTTGCCAAGTCATTTATAATATCACTTTGCTCATCAAGCTTATGTTCCATATGCGTTTTCAGGGAAGATTTTACTTGGACTTTAGCTGTTTCAATATCACAGACAGATTTATCTGACACATTTTGGATTGCAGCTGATAGGTTATTTAACTGCCGCTGTACAGCTTTTAAAGTTTGTTTTGTTTGACTGAGCGTGAGTGGTTTAGGTGTTGGTGTACGTCGAAGTTTGGTATATGTTGGATAGTGAGGACGCCTACTTTTGAATTTAGGAAAAGTTGGTATTCTTTCTTGGATGTTTGGTGGAAACAAGACAGCCGTATTTTTATACTGTCATGCATTCCAAGAGATACGTCATCACTATTCTTTGCAATACCCCCTGGCACGTAAGGGGCATCAACCGCTACTTTGGAAGAATCACAAGATACTGTCCCATGAGTGTTTTCAGAGAACACAACGTTAGCACCAGCTTCATCATGTGTTTGATCAACATTGAGGCTGCTCAATTTGACAACATTGGAGCTGCAGGTGAAATTGACAACTGGCATATTCTCTAGTTCACAAACTGGACTAAGAGGTATAAACATGCCAAGAGAGCTGCTCATTGAATATTCACAAGGTACGTTTGTGGCATAGCTACGTAATTTGGAATTATCACGAGCAACTGCGTCACGAGTGTTTTCACAATTTACAATGCTATCGCCTGGTTTGGTATGCATAAGAGCAACATTAGAATTGCCACGTTTGATTGAAGATGAACTAGTGGACAAACTAACATCCACTACATCATCTTCAGCTGTGTCATGTTCATCATGCACTGGACTAAGACACCTGAGTGCAGTAGAACACGAAGCTGTGTAGGGTGCATTTCTTGTGAGGGTGCTTTGAGGAATTAACTTTGTTACCATCACCGCTTGGTAAGGTAAGTGCAAATTTTGTATTCACAACTTCAACGATTTCATCATCAATATCTTTGTCAGAGTCAACAAGGTCAACAATGCGTCTTATAATTCGAAACTCAGTGTGTACCCAGTCATCTGTACAGTATCCCTGAATCAGAACACTAGGTTTTTTTTTCTGTGCATTGTACAAGTGAATTGTTAGTAATTTGTCAAAAGGACAGTCTTTACCCACGTCATCACAAGCCTCATTCCAGACCTTGATCGACGACTGACGAATGTCATTAGAAGGCGTAGAAGCATCCAAGTTTTGGATCAGTTTTCCTTTAACACGAACATAATCTTTCCACTCAGCATGGAAAGAAGGGAACAACTTTTGTGCTTGTACAAAGTAACGCTCTCGGATAACTTTAATCGAAACTGAAAGTCGCTTTTTAGTAGTTTCAAATTTTATTTGAAGAGGGTCTTTAGTTGGAATCAGTAATTCTTGGAATTGTAAAGAAATGTCACTGCTGCTGCTGCATCTGCTGATGGACAGCAAATTGGTAGAATTATCTTCGCACATAACACAGTTTATATTGTTATGATTTATTCACATCATACCAAAGTGTTCCTGTCACTTTAGTGAGATCAAGCTTCAAATATGTAAAGAAAACCACATTTGCATTAGAGTCATCTTGATATTCACCAAACTGCTCTGTGTTTGAAATCAGTGCCCACTGAAAAGGTAATCTCGGCAGAAGTCAGTAGTGACGTGAAACAATGGCTGTAAAACAGTTCACTTTGGTCAGAACGACAAAATATTTACTATTATTAAGTGTTCATGTTCAGTGATGGAGAAAGTTTTGAAGCTAGGGGTATTTATACCCTCAACCAAAACATGTGGGGGTTTTCATACCCTCATTGCAAACGTAAGGGTTTTTTTTTATACCCCCTTTCAGTTTTTTAGGGGTTACACCAACATACGTAATAAACACTTTGCGTGGAAAGTCTTTTCATCAGTTTGAGTTTCTTCATCCGGGCCCGGTTGCGGCACACCTTTTTCTTCTCTTGATTAATTGATTGATTGATTTATTGTTGCTTTAGGTCCAGCGGACTCCTCCGAGCCAAATCAGGACCGGACAACCCCCGATCCGCATAAACGATCTGCTGAAACAACCCTAGTGGGAAAATTGAACGCCCTCCACCGGCCAGTCACTTTACAATAAAGACATCCCACGCGGGGGACGGCTGAGGGTTTACCTCAACTACGCGAACCCCCGGTTACAAAAACAAAATAGAATACAACCATCATTACAAATCATCAACGAAACATATACATATAAAATGCCTATATTGCTAAATACTAACATCATAGGAAGCCCTAGTGACCACCCAGCAGAAAGCGTCCAACACTCCCAAGCTGATCCAACAGACCTCATACACAAACAAGGAGTCTTGTCCAGGAAGAGTTTTCAAGAAAAAAAGGTAGGTCATTGATCTAGCGAAGAAGAAGATAGTATAGCAGAGTGATAGGACAGAGCAGGAATGGGAAAGAGTATATATATATGAGGAAGATAGCAACAGTGGGAATTTAAAGCACTAAATTTCCAGAAAGTGGGGATACTATTTATACTGAAACCCCTGGCACTCCAACGGGGGTACTGTTGCCGCAGTGAATCTGTCATGCCTACAAAGGCAAGACAGGTTTTCAACTGGGGCTTTCACTGTTCCCTTTATAGGTTAGAACAATCTACAGTGGCAAGATTGCTCATGACCCCAAGGGGTTTTTCTTCTCTTACCGAGCACTCAAATCCAAATGCTGACAAAAAAGTTTGTTTTTCTTTTCCTGCATCTTGTTTTAATTTTTTTGAGCAATTAGTTTTGTCTGCTTTATTTTTCCTTTTCTTCGGCTTCCCCTCAGATCGCTGCTTGTCGGCCATGTTTAATGTTGGGTTGTTGTCAGTCTTATATAGCCAATCAAAAGCGTCGAGAAAAAATAGTGAATATTATCGTGCATATGATTGGCTGTTTTTCGGAAGCGACAGAATGAATAGGAGGGGGAGAGAGGGTGGTAGGCGGTCGCGCAGGACGCACAGGCACACGATCCAAATCGAGCGAAAGCTATAATAATAATTAATAATAATAATTTATTTTGTATAGCGCAATTCAAACATAAAATGCTTCACAAAGCGCTTGATCACACGCAGCCACACACAGATACACACGCATAATAAATCTATTCTGCATTTAAAAACAAGACAACATGTAAACCTAGTAAAGGTAACAAACCAACAAATAAAAGTATAAAATCAGTCAATCAATCAATAAACTTATATAAAATAAATGAATAATTTCACAGAAAAAATTTAAGAGAGGGACGTTAATACCAAAAGAGGCAGATCAACAATGCCTCATCTAAGATGTAAAGTGTAAATGGTGGTGAAATACAGCAGTTTTAAAAGTAGAATAATCGTTTAATAACTAAACATCGTTACAACATATGACAGGCCAGATGAAGAGAATAAAAGCTTGTGTAATGGCATTAATCTGGTTTAAAAAGAAAACATATTTGTGATTCACATAATAATAGTAACAACACCAATAACAATAATAATAATAATAAATAATAATAATAATAATAATAATAATAATAATAATAATAATAATAATAATAATAATAATAATAATAATAATAGCAGTTTCTAATTTCATTTACAGTGAAAACAAGTTAAGAGGGATCAAATGTCATTTAAAAAAGCAAAACAATTTTAAGACAAGTACACGCATACGCACATGCATCCACGTACACACGCATTCACCCACACATTCACACACACACACACACATTCACACACATATTCACACACACACACACACACACACACACACACCCCTACACACACATTTCAGGTATCAGCGCAACAGGGTGTCCGCAAGGGAGGATGTTCTACAGGTGTGTCACGAATATAGGGGGTTGGGGGGATGGGGATCAGCAATTATTCCCCCGCGCTGTGTTGCCTCCCTTGACTAGGCCAACTTGCGGCGACATTCAGGGAAATAATGCTGGGAGTACTAAAGAATGATAGACAGTTGAAAGGGCAGAAGAGAAGAATACAAACTAAACTAGTGGAGAATTTGAACAAGGGGAAGTCGGATGTTATAATATAATATTAGACGATTTATTAAATAGATGTAGGTCAGGCGTAGGTGGTAGGCTATACGGCTGAGTCACTAGTGAGAGTCTGTTAACGTCCAGAGTATCGTGGAGTTATTCTGGGTTAGCTATCTGGGGGTTACTGGGGCGATTGTGGACTGATATCATCATAAGGCAAAGGGGGTATCTGGCTGCTTTAGCGTGGTTAGCCAGATGTTCCGAGAATTGTGGTGTGCGCTGGGTGCGCACTTAGCTGCTATGGCGTATGGGCGGTGGTTGCCTCAGGATTCTGGATGGCGATTGCGCAAGGGTCCAGCGTAGCGTCAGTCTTCCAATCCAGGTCACTGGGTCGAATTCTTGGGTAATAGGGGTGGTGGTGCAATCAGTCTACGGAGCTGACCGGTTGCTGTAATTCTGCTTTCACGCTTCACGGTGTCAACCAGGGGATCTGGGTTGCACGCAGCGGGTCTTGAGTCCGTAGCAGCCCGGTATAAGGGCCCGTTCTTGACCAAGGAACGGGTAAAAACACAAGAATATTGTCGGAGCTCAGCGGTCGCAACGAAGGTGCAGACGTGTCCCGGAGCAGTGTGTTTACTCGGGCTGCTGGAATTGGACTGACGCCTGAGTCTAACTATTCTGGGGCTCCAAGGGGCTATCCCGAGGGGCGTGGCTTGGGTGGCTTGGCCAGCGGGCAAGAAAGTAGAAACTGGACGCGAGCAGCGCCAGGGCTAATCGTACGCTTGTGACAAGGTGTAAGAGGAAGAGATAGGTTTTCATTTGGGCTTTGAAAGAGTCAAGAGATGGAGATTGGCGAAGGCTGCATGGGAGTTTGTTCCACAGGGTAGGAGCTATATGCACGACCGAAGTAGTTGTACCTGATGAAACCTCCCAGCAACTTAACTTTACGTTTTCATACCCCTTTGGCACTGACTTTGTACGTGTGTATACCCTTTCATTACATTTTCCTTACGTGATTTCCCAACTCAGTGCGTGAAACACGTACGATTGAACGTGATCTCCATCACTGATGTTCAATAAAAAAAATTCAGTAATAATATCAAACATTAATAATTTATGGAAACATAAACTACAAGTGTATTATAGTCTTCATGGTGTTGCCAAACTGCAGAATGTTTCAAATCATGTGCCTATTTCAGTGTTATTGAATGACGAACATGACGTAAATCACTGACGGAAATGACTCAAGCTCCTGAATATTCTTCGTCATCGGCACTGATGACGTAAAACAGATTTGTAGAAACAATCAATGTGCATAAATTGATGCAATCGAAAAAATGTACATATCAAGCGCCTCTTTCCATAGACAAATAATGACGTATCGAGAGAAAATGACGTAGTAAGATAAAATGACGTAAGATGTTCCTATCTCTTTTTTTTTTTTTTTTTTTTTTTTATTATTTAATCAGTTTATAGTCCCCTCTCTTCCCGGTAAGGATTTTCAGAGAGGAGACTGTTCCTATCTCAGAAGACTGCAATGTTCATCATTGTTTATAAACAAAGATATTCCATCAAGATAACGTATGCCTAAGAAAGTATCCCTTGTTACATCCTCAGGCTGGATAGTAAGGATTTGACATCAACAACAACAGTTAGCTGCAAATCAAATCATAGGCTTGATTTTGGATCCCATTCACGCGCTGTATCGATTGTCACACTTACTCGACGATATAGATCCAAGTTCCAAAACCAATTTTCCTGAATTTATAAACACAAATATTGAGTCTACTGATCCAAAAATGAATCCCCAAACACAGAGAATAAAGTCATGTTATTAATGAAGAAGGATTAATAACAAGAATACTAGAGAAACATCAATAAGATTTTGATGTGCTCATCGTCAATGGGGAAAATGGCGATTTCAACGTTCATGACATCAACAAAACTTTCCAGAATTTTGACTGAAAAACACTCCACTGGATAAAAACGACCAGATATTAGAATCACCACAATCACTAATTTAAAAAGGTTAAACAAAGAAATCTGAACTTGAATGTAAACAAATAAAAAGAAAGAAAAATGTTTGCAGTAGCACATAAAATCATCCAGTGTTGTCAACAAACCACAGGCGCCGGACTTTTAACAAGAAGAAGAGGAAGAAGGGAGGAAGGAGAATCAAGACGAAGAATCAAGAAGAAGAAGAAGGAATCAAGAAGAAGAGTCAAGAAGACGACGAAGAATCAAGCAGGAGAAGAAGAAGAAGAGGAAGAAGAAGAAGAGGAAGAAAAAAGAAGGTGGAAGAAGAAAGGAGAGGAAGAAGAAAGAAGAAGAAGAAGACGAAGAAGCGGTGGCGGCAACCACAGCGATGGTAGCAGCAACAGTAGCAGCCGCAGCAACAGTGGCAGCGACAGCAATAGTAGCAACAGCAGCAGCAGCAGCAACCGCAGCTGCAGCAACAGCAGCAGCAATAGCAGCAGCAGCAACCACAGCAGCAGCAGCAACCGCAGCTGCAGCAACAGCAGCAGCAATAGCAGCAGCAGCAACCACAGCAGCAGCAGCGATAGCAGCAGCAACCGCAGCAGCGGTAGCAGCAACAGCAGCAGCAGCAGTATCAACCGCAGCAGCAGCCGGAGAAGAGTTGAAGATGGAGAAGTATTAAATGGAGAAGAGAGAGAAGAGAAACAAGGACAAGATAAGGAGAAGAATAATGTGAGAGAGAAACAAAAGAGAATACACAGACAGCGACAGAGGATTACCAAGTCAGATCTAAATATAATCTCAGTGAGTCTCTCGACGTTTAATTCTCTCTGTGGACGGTGACTGGGATTCTATATATGTTATTGTGAGTGTGTGTAATTCACGGATTAACCCTACAAAGTATATGAGTACAGAAGTTAATTGTATTCTTATATTCTTGATTGATTTGTCTGTACTTGTGTATAATTTGGTTGATTTATGTTTCTAGTAATAGAGGGGGTGTGACAACAGAAGTTATTCTTGAGAGTTAGAAAAGTGTGAGACGGGAGGACACGCAGATTTAACCACGCACGCTGTTACACTCAGTTTGATGTTGGTGTTTTCTATCAGTATCTGATTCAGCCCCGATGCTTGAATTCCTGATAGTTGTGTAACTCAGATTCGTTATTCACACAGCCTGCTCAATCAGCATACAAGTCACAAAGTCGGCGTATGAAGTTTTCCACTTTTATTCAGCACACACCAACAACTGCATACAATTCTCAATTCAACTCAACAACTTTCACAGCAACTTTCCAAATCACTATCAACAACTTTTATTCTCAACAGCGACTCGGCTCACGATTAAATAACCTCTCTCTTTTCTGGAACGATTTGGTACGTGGTAGAAATGACGCACTGCCACCAATCGAACTAAAGATCGTCATCACTGACTTACGTCATTCACATTTTCTCTACTTCCGGGAACATTCACGACCTTCGATATCCATCCGGAAATTTCTATCAAGAGTAAACACGCATATCCAGAAGATTCTCAAATAATATCGACTAACGCAAATTATCAACGTTATACAAAGCCTCTCCTAACAACAATGCAAACTCAAATCAAAGGTAAATAAACTCCATTATTGAATACTTTGCAAAACGAAACGATTAGATCTATCGTACACGCTTCCGACATACTTTCGTTCACGTTTCAACGTAACATAACCCCCCACTCAAGAAGAAATTTACCCAATTTCTTTCAACAACGTTGAAACGTAATGCACAAACAAAGTTCAGAATTAAAACTCATTTCAGACTGTCTGAACACTGTCAATGTTCTCAGCTCATTCACACAGAGTCAATGGTTTTCATCTTCAAATCTGTCTGGATATTGTCAATGTTCACAGTTTATCTACACGGTCAACGTTTTTCATTTTCAAGTCTGTCATTACCAATATTCTTAGTTCGTCCACACAGTCAATGTTCTTTCGTTCGCAAGGAATCGACGCCCTCGTCAGTTGCGGTCGTCATCGGCCCAGGGTCAAAGACGATGATCACGTGGGCTTCCCCGGAATCAGTGCGTCCTCCGTTGTCTCCTTCTTCCATCGGATGTCCGACGCAGTCGACGTTGTCAGCTCCCAGAATGCATTTGCTGGGTCTCACGGTCAGGTTGGCTTCTGCGGGACGGTGGAACGGCTCCCTCAAGGTCTGCAGATGCTCCTTCCAGGTCTGGGTGTGGACTTCATGTTCGACTAAAGTCGTAGAGCCTGGGACATCATTGAAGTTATGGGGAAACTCGCCCATAAGGTCCTTGAGCTCCAACTTTTGACCTTCCGTCAAGCTCGGTCCTAGCTTAACATCGTCGATGCCTTCTTTGCTGTGGAAGTCTCCAAGTTCCAACAGTTCCTCGCTGTCAAAGCTGTCGTCTATCTCAGTTGCTGTCGCTGCCTGTACAGTCTCTGATGGCCTTTCCACGTACAGCTTAAGGAGGTTGGCGTGGTATATCTTGGAATGCTGGCCGACCTTCACCTTGTAGTCGTTGATTCCCACCACGGTCTCCACTTCGTACGGGCCTTTCCACTGCATCAGCAACTTATTATGATCGGTAGGTAGCAGCACCAGCACTTTGTTGCCAGGTTTAAACTTCCTGTTCACAGCCCTACGATCATAGTAGTGCTTTCCACAGTCTTGGGACTTCTTCAGGTTTTCTCTTGCTATCTCGAGAGTCTGCTCCAGCTTCTCCCGTAGCTCAAACACGTACTGGTAGCTGTTCTTCACCTCTGGGGTGTCTACTTCTTTCGTCCACAGTTCTTTTAGGATGTGCATCGGCCCTCGGATGGTTCTTCCGTACAGCAGCTCGAACGGAGAAAAGCCGGTGGACTCCTGCGGTACTTCTCTGTAGGCGAAAAGTAAGGCGTTGATGTAGCGATGCCATTGTCTGGGCTGCTCGCTGCACAGTTTCTTCAGGGTGGACTTCAGCGTAGCATTGAACTTCTCGACAAGCCCGTTGCACATCGGATGGTAGGGTGTCGTAGTCAAATGCCGGATGCTCAACAGTCTATTGACCTCCTTCATGCAGTCAGAGACGAACTGCGTCCCGAGGTCTGTCAGGATCTCTTCAGGCACTCCAAGTCTACTGAACATGTCCACTAGCGCCTCTGCAACAGTTTCAGTGTCAATCTTCTTCAGAGGCACTGCTTCTGGGTACCGAGTCGCATAGTCCACTAAAGTCAGTACCCATCGATGACCTTCTTCACTCGGAGGTCTTATTTCGCCGATTAAGTCTAAGGCCACCCTCTTGAAAGGTCGGTCGATCAGAGGCATCCTCTGCATAGGCACTTTCGGGACCCTTCCTCGAGGTATGGTCTTCTGGCAAATGTCACATGATCGGCAGAAACGGCTGACGTCCGCATGAAGCCCTGGCCAGTAGAATACCGCCTGGATTCTATCCGACGTCTTCTTGATACCTAGGTGACCTCCCATGATTGAGTCATGTGCTACTTCCATCACTTGGCGCCTTAGGGGTAACGGTACCAAAACTTGACGTAGTGGTTTACCTCCGTTGACCCTCGGGTGCTGGAAGATTCGATACAGGATCTTGGCCTTCACCTCAAAATAGACCGTGCCACTGCCCTTGGTCACGTGGTCTTGGCGGTTCCTGTACTTGTTTAAAGTACTATCATCTTCCTGGAGCTGGATCAGCTTATCTCTGTCCACGATGGCAGCTTTAGAGTTGTCGGCGACCTTCAGTGGCGTAGACGTCTTGTCTCTCTTGGCCTGGGCCCTGGTTGTAACAGCACCGACGATCTCTGGTCGGCAGGGCTGAGCCGGAGTAACCACATTGTCCCGTAGCAGCTCTGTAAGGTCTCCATCGGGAAATGGCAATGGATCCTCCTCCACAACTTCGACGTGTTGAGTTGAGGCAGGACTCCACTCTGGATCGGGGTCGTCGGGTCGTCTCGCGCCGTCGATATTCCCAATCATCAAATCATACAGCGGCTTCTTCAGGCAAACCGCTTCGACTTCGCCTATGTAGAAAGGGGTGTTGACATGAATTTTTGCAACTGGCGCTTTCACACATTTGCTGTCGGCCATGAGTGTCCATTTAGAATCGCCAGTGAATTGTTCTTTAGCGATTAGGTCTTCTCTGACGATGACCCCACTGCAGCCAGAGTCTCTTAAGACAGTCACTTCATGATTTCCGACGCGTCCCTTTGAAACAGGCATGTTCTGGACGGTCACAGCTGCGCTGGCGACGACGGGGATGGATTTCCCGTTGGCAAGGAGAAGTTGGCCATCAGTCATGCACTCTTGCACGTCCGCAGGGGTAGCTGTGCGCTTGGTCTCACTCGGAAGAATGACGCTCCCGCCGCACACTTGATGGTCAGATCTACTGGTTTGCCGTTGATTGGAGAACCGCCTCTGCCGGTTGCCCGCCGCTGAATTGTCCGTACTGCCCCGCTGTCCGCTACTTTTGTTTTGAGGACAATTAGCCGCCCTGTGGTCTGTAGCGTTGCAGGTGAAACAGCCTCTTGAATGCCCTTCCCTGGGAGGAGGCGTGGAGTCCGACTGTCTCTGGCTCGTCTGGCTCCCTTGGACCTGGTTCACATGGTTTCCAGTCTTCTGAAAATGTTTCGTCGCGCTGGGTGGCCCCAGGGTTTTCCCATGAGCGATGAGATATCTTTCAGCAGCCTCAGTCACATCTTTAAGCGTCTGCAGCTTTTGTTCTTCTAAGTGGGTCGCTAGGTCCTTGTGACAGGCATTGAGAAATTGTTCTTTCACAATCAGGTCATGGAGACTGTCGTAAGACTTCATTTCGCCTGATAACTCCACCCACTTGTGTAGATATGACGACAGGCGCTCCACAAACTGCTTTGGCGTCTCGTCTGACTTAGGCCGGCATTCACGGAAGCGTTTACGGTAGCCCTTCTCTGTAAAGTTGTAGCACTGCAACAGGGCCTCTTTCAAGACGTCGTAGTTTTTGGCGTCATCGTTCGACAGTCTGGTGTAAACTTCGAGAGCTTGCCCCGTCAGAAGTGCACTCAGTCGAATCGCCCAGTCTCGAGGTTGCCAATTGGAGCTTTCGGCGAACCTTTCGAATCTCGCCAGATAGCTGTCGATCTGGTCCTTCCCGTCGACGAAAGCTGGCAATTTTGGAGCCGTATGGTCGTTGGTGACTTGTGGCGCATGCTGATTGTTCTGGATACGCGCCAACTCTAGCTGGTACTGACGATCTCTTTCTTGCTGCTGCTGTTCAATTTCCAGACGCTTCAGTTCAAATTCTCTGTCTTCACGACGTCGCTGCTCCTCTATTTCTCTTTCTTCACGACGTCGTTGCTCTTCTTTTTCTTGCCGCTGCTGTTCAATTTCTAGACGCTTCTGTTCTAGTTCTATTTCTTTTTCTAGACGCTTCTCTTCCAATTCTCTTTCTCGTATTCTCTCCTGAGACTTGACGTACTCCGTCAGCTGCTTGCCTTTTAGATTTAGTTCAACCCCTTTCTGCCAGAAGTCAGCCATCTTGATGCTTCTGGAAAGTTCTTTTCAAGAAAGTTCTTTTCTAGAAAGTTCTTTTTTTCTGGAAAGTTCTTGACTGTGCTGTACCTTTCTAGACTGTTCTAGAACAGCACGCTTTCTGCAGTAGCGCTGATGCTTGTCACTAGTCGCCTTCGTTGACGCAGGCCCCGCTGTCCTCGTCGTATGCGACGCTGCACCACGCTGGTGTTGATGTATACGCTCCTGTGCTGAAGTAGACGCGACGTCCGCTCGCCGCTCTCTGTAACACTGGCGATGTAGCTCCGAGACTGTCCCTCGACGTAGTCTTACGGCAGCCACGTAGTCCCGATCTGTTGTTCGCTCACGAAGCAACTCTTCAGCGACTACACGCCCTTGCAGTCAACCCGAATCTATCGGATGTAGTCCCAGTATGTTGGCCCCTCTCGACGCAACTCGTTGGCGGCTACCCTCGATGACTGCCTCTCGTAACGTTGACTCGCTTGTTGTAGCAGTTGAACCCTTGGCTATGGCGTGAATCGCGGCTTGACCCCCAAAATGTTACACTCAGTTTGATGTTGGTGTTTTCTATCAGTATCTGATTCAGCCCCGATGCTTGAATTCCTGATAGTTGTGTAACTCAGATTCGTTATTCACACAGCCTGCTCAATCAGCATACAAGTCACAAAGTCGGCGTATGAAGTTTTCCACTTTTATTCAGCACACACCAACAACTGCATACAATTCTCAATTCAACTCAACAACTTTCACAGCAACTTTCCAAATCACTATCAACAACTTTTATTCTCAACAGCGACTCGGCTCACGATTAAATAACCTCTCTCTTTTCTGGAACGATTTGGTACGTGGTAGAAATGACGCACTGCCACCAATCGAACTAAAGATCGTCATCACTGACTTACGTCATTCACATTTTCTCTACTTCCGGGAACATTCACGACCTTCGATATCCATCCGGAAATTTCTATCAAGAGTAAACACGCATATCCAGAAGATTCTCAAATAATATCGACTAACGCAAATTATCAACGGTATACAAAGCCTCTCCTAACAACAATGCAAACTCAAATCAAAGGTAAATAAACTCCATTATTGAATACTTTGCAAAACGAAACGATTAGATCTATCGTACACGCTTCCGACATACTTTCGTTCACGTTTCAACGTAACACACGCTTACACGCAATTCTTGATATAACCCCTTTCGTTACACGAAAGAATCTGGAAAAGTCATTAGCATCTACTATTTCTATCTGCACCATGGGCCAAATGTAAAAAAAAAAACACAATAAAATAAATAAATAAAGTATTTGTTTTTTTAAACTTTTTCGCTCAAAAGAACTTAAATATTTATGCACCATCCTGATATCTAGGGCACTGGTATGCCTCCGTCCCTTCATTTAGATATAAATCCACTCATTCATTAATTTCAACACACTATTTCACTATCATCATAATCATTGTTAAATAAAGATGTATATTTGTGTGTGTTTCTGTCAGTGTGGGTGTGGGTGCGTGTGCGAGTGTGTGTGTGTGTGTATGTGTGCTTTTGATTTGATTTTCATGTTTTGCTTTCACATTATTTATTTATTTATTAAAATAAACAAATGTAATCATATACAAAAAATAGAAATAAAAAATTCATCTATTTGTTATGCGTTCTCTAAGCTCACTTTTTTTTTGCTCTGGTGGTTCATTTTTTTTTGCGGTTTTAATGTATAACATTTGCATCTTTAAGCGCCACTGTCAAACACCAAAGAAGCCAACTCGGATAGCCTTAAATGAATGGGCTTGTGCCTGTCACATATTAACTGGATTAATAGACGTGCCTAGATTCCTAAACCTCTACCCTAAACATCCTTCCCCCCCCCCTCCCCACACTTCTCTCTTTTCTGTTTGTTACCCATTCTCTAAGCTCACTGTTTCCCTCCCTCCCCTATTGCTCTGGTGGGGTGGGTGTAGATGTTAAACTTTAATGTTTACACGCACGTGCTCATTTGTCTATACTAAACACAATAAATACTACTACTACTACTACTACTACTACTACTACTACTACTACTACTACTACTACTACTACTACTACTACTACTACTACTGGATACTATATACCAGTGATGGAGATCACGTACAATCGTACGTGTTTCACGCACTGAGTTGGGAAATCACGTAAGGAAAATGTAATGAAAGGGTATAAACACGTACAAAATCAGTGCCAAAGGGGTAAGAAAACGTAAAGCTAAGCTGCTGGGAGGTATCATCAGGTACAACTACTTCGGTCGTGCATATAGCTTTCGCTCGATTTGGATCGTGTGCCTGTGCGTCCTGCGCGACCGCCTACCACCCTCTCTCCCCCTCCTATTCATTCTGTCGCTTCCGAAAAACAGCCAATCATATGCACGATAATATTCACTATTTTTTCTCGACGCTTTTGATTGGCTATATAAGACTGACAACAACCCAACATTAAACATGGCCGACAAGCAGCGATCTGAGGGGAAGCCGAAGAAAAGGAAAAATAAAGCAGACAAAACTAATTGCTCAAAAAAATTAAAACAAGATGCAGGAAAAGAAAAACAAACTTTTTTGTCAGCATTTGGATTTGAGTGCTCGGTAAGAGAAGAAAAAGGTGTGCCGCAACCGGGCCCGGCTGAAGAAACTCAAACTGATGAAAAGACTTTCCACGCAAAGTGTTTATTACGTATGTTGGTGTAACCCATAAAAAACTGAAAGGGGGTATAAAAACCCCCTTATGTTTGCAATGAGGGTATGAAAACCCCCACATGTTTTGGTTGAGGGTATAAATACCCCTAGCTTCAAAACTTTCTCCATCACTGATATACGCGCCTTTCCCCAAATCAATCAGGCTCAAAGCGCGGCGATCTGTACCAACATACTCGCTCACCTGTCTCATCCACCCTCACACACACACTCACACACAACAACTACACATCCATCACTCAAACAGGTGGTGTAAAGGCAGGGAGATCGCTATTAGAAGATGGAAAGAAAATCGAATTTTCATTTTTGAAATTTTATATTGACTGCGTCCAGTACCATTATTGAAGGGAGGGAGGGAACCGGAGTGCCCGGAGAAAACCCTCGGTGACCTCAATAGTCTCGTACCTAAGTCACATACGTTCACCGCTTGCGGGAATCGAACCCGCGACCTTAGGCATAGGAAACCGGCGACTAATTCACTGCGCCACGAGGCCACCCCAATATCAATCAATTTATTCATTACAGTCCCTAAAAAAACACAAAACATAGCCATAGTCAGTGTGGGTGTGGGTGTGTGTGCGTGAGTGTGTGTGAGTGTGTGTGTGTGTGTGTGTGTGTGTGTGTGTGTGTGTTTCTGATTTGATTTTTCCTGTTTTGCTTTCACATTATTTATTTATTAAAACAAATCTTGTTTTTTTTAACTTTTTATTTATTTATTCTTTTTTTGTTTAAAGTACTATGAGCGCCAATAAAAAGTGGGAGCTGTATAAATGGTAATTATTATACACTTCTTCTTACACAGCGACTCAACCAAAGCTTTTTAGATTTTGAGGTTAGGTCAGCCAGGCTAGCTATAAATAGCTTCGCCGATGCTTCCTTTCACTGGAAGGTAGGGTGCATGCAAGCTATAAATAGCCTGCAGCAAGCAAAATGTGGAGGCACTAAACAGTGCTGCTCACATAGGAACTGAGCTTGTGTCCTAAAAGACTGTTAATAACATCGTCTCAACTATTATTCACCAAAAATTGATCCACTTCAAATATCTTCAAAATCACCCATTATAAAATGTTTGCCATTTTAGAGTTCTTTTCAAAAAACACTTCACAAACTCTACTATAATTTAATTTTCTGTATCTACTACCTCTCTGTATATGCGCTATGGTTGCATCAGCCAAAGTTTCGAGATTGTTACCCTCCCAAGCTAGCTCATAAGCATGTTTTTGGTACTAACCTTTCCTCCCACAATGGTCATGCTCAAAGACTAGCAGGATCATAAAAAAACAAGTACCCACCATCCTGTTATCTAGAGCACTGATAAGCCTCTGTCCTTTCATTCAGATGCTATGTACATTAAAAAACAACCACTCATTCATCATAATCATTGTTAAATAAAGATGTATAATTGTGTGTGCGCGTGTGTGCACGTGAATAAACGCACAAATGGGTAGCAGACCTTGTCTTTCTTAGTAACAAATGGGTTTATTTGCTTGGAACCCACTTTTTTTCCAGGAACCCACTTTTTTCTAAGTATGCGGGAGTACTCTTTTAATGCATGGGAGTGCAGTTGTAGTGCATGAGAATGTTTTAAGTACACAGGAGTGCTCTATCCAGGACGGAGAAAATACAGTCAATTTTCGGAGAAATTTTGAACAAAATTCGACCTATTTCGTCGCCTATAGAAGACGAACTAGGTCAACTTTTTAGACAAGGGTTCGGGTAAAGGTTAGTTGTAGATCTGGCCCTAGCCCTTGCCCTAACCCTTTTCCATCAAAAAATCACTTTCCGATTCCTATATTAAATAAACCCAGTTGTGATATATTGCAAATATGTGTGTGCGTGTGTGTCCCATGCAAATTCATAACCATGTCTTTCTACTATTCATAAATAATAAATGTCCGGTAATAATTCTTTCTTCCCTGGCTTTTTTCTGACTTTCCACATAATGTAAAATCAATTAACAATCCACCCAACCGTAAAAGACTCATCATCATGAACAAACTACATCTCCAACAAACACCCGCATGACGTCAACAACATGTCATCAACATGACGTCAGCATGTCACATCAGCACCCCCCAAAAAAAGTTACTTATGAAAAGCAGAGTTCTTAACTACTTACAAACACATACATTCTCTCTCTCTCTTTTTCTCTCTCTTAATCTCCCCGCCCTCCCTATTCCTTCACTATCTGAGGTATCTGTGAACAAAATAGAAAAAAAGAGTTTTAGTACAGGAGAGAGAAGCGCCAAGACCGAACTAATATCCTGTCTAATGACCCTCTCCCTTTTAAGGCCTGGCTTTTAGCTCAATGGCATAAGATATGACCATGCGTGATGGCGTCAACACACGCAACTCACACGACCTTGTAAAAAAAAAAACGAAGAAGAAGTAGGAGGAGGAAGAGGAGGAAAACTGGAGGAGGAGGAGGAGAAAAAAGCCGAATCACAACAGCACCCACTGTTTGTTATGTGGGTGAGTGTCTGGAACTACATTTGAATGTCTCGCTGTCTTGTGTAATAACGTTATCACGCTTTTGCGTGGCTCTGCAATATATATTTATCCTGTCTGCCGTTCCGTGAGGATAGCCGATAAAAGAAAACCCAATTTATATTAAAAGGCGTTGTGGACGATTTGTCTATACATCGCTGACAGCAACACACACACTTCCTCTTGAATGCAGTTGTTTTAAAGTTGATTGCTATGTAAGATTTTTGCTGACGGATGACGGGGGTCAAAGTCCAAAAGTAGCACTAATGAGATGCTATTTCCTCACTGTCGTCGATTTTTTCGTAATGACTCTTTAGACGGAGGTCCCTCTTCCTCTAATTCCATCACTGTGATACCAGCAAAATAAAGATCATTTCTATTAAAAACAAACAAATAACTATTTGCTTGAAAAAAACAAACAAACCTGTATAGTTATCCTTGGAGTGGTAGAATTTAGTTAGTTCACTGGTGCACGCAGTGTATTCGAATATCAGGCAATAACATTGCAGCCTGGACAGGCCGACCTGGAGAACATTTTCAAAAATAAAAATAAATTAGACACTGCGCCCCTGCTCCTTTAGATGAGAGTATAAAGCGAGATCTAATCTGTGCACGCACGCGTGGACTTTAAAGATCCTGACGCTCGTGTCCTAGAAGGGTAAGTGCCGGCTACACACACACACACACACAAATAGCACGCACGGTCGCCCAGGATTGTGCTCAGTCATCTGGGCGTCAGACCATGCGCCCAAAGGTTGCAAGTGGGTGCCTCCAACGGCTTGAGTTAGATCCTGTAACGGCCAGCGCCTTGAGCAGATCTTGAGCTATGAAGGGCGCTATATAAAAACGATTAAATAATAAGAAGAAGAAGACAGGTCTTCATTCAGATGATATTCCTCCTAAATTGCATAATGGCGTCTTGTACGACAAAACCAAATTTAAAAAAAAACTGATATTCTTAAGGAATACTTCGCTGAACAGTCTACCGTTACAGGCCCAGACGACCCGCTTCCTCCGCTTTTTTAAACTGAACAACTCACATATCTATATATAACACAACATGATGTATCCAACATTATACTGAATCTAAAGAAAAATAAAGTTACCGGTCCTGATATGATTCACAACAAACTCCTAATATTTGCTCTTCATATACTTTCGAACCCATTATCCTCAGTTTTCAATAGATGCCTAATACTAACTGGAAACTAGCACATGTGCCCCGCTTTACAAGAAAGGAGACAGCGATTCGTGTGCCAATTACCGTCCGATTTCATTGCTCAGCTGTGTAGGGAAAGTTTTCGAACGATGCATTCACAAGTACATTTACGACTTCCTTAAGTCCAACAACCTTATTTCAGCAGCACAATCTGGCTTCCAAACCGGCGACTCCACAATAAACCAACTGCTTAGTATATACAACAATATGTGCACAAATTTTGACCAAACCACAACGATGCAATCCTAATTCTTTGACATATCCAAGGCCTTTGATCGCGTCTGGCATAAAGCCCTAACTCACAAACTGAACACCATAGGGATCCGAGGAAACCGCCTTAAATGTTTTAAAAACTACCTTAGTGAACGACACCAAGTGGCTGTTCTTAAAAATGAAAAGTCGCAGCTCAGACTTGTTGCAGTCGGAGTTCCTCAAGGGTCGGTATTAGGACCCTTGCTTTTTCTAATTTACATAAATGACATAGTCGAAAATATTACATCTGTTATGAAGATGTTTGCAAACGACACACGCATTTCGCACGGCGATACAAATCCAAACAAACGAACCAAAATTCTACGGTCAGATTTAAGAAAAATAAGGAATTGGTCACTTGTTTGGAAAGTTAAATTTAACCAGAGGAAACCCGAACACCTAACGATCCAACGCGACAACATAATACACCCTTTATTTTTTATCAAAAACACACTATTATCAGAATCAGCGCATCATAAACATCCAGGTGTAACGTTACAAAACAACTGTAAATGGGATGAACATATTGCAAACATAAAAGTAAAGTAAAACTACTACTGAACTGTCTTAAATCATTTAAATACTCCCTAAAAAAATCACTTGAAATTATGTATAAATAATTTATTCTGCCCATCTTTTGAATATGCCGACATCTTATATATGACAATTGTACACAAGCCCAAACAAAAGTTTTAGAAAATCTGCACCTGGAAAATTTACGAACAATAACTGGTTTAGTGAGGGGACTAGCCACGAACCTCTCTATATAGAATCTGGTTTTTGTTCTTTAAAACCTGGTCGAGAAAGACATAAACTAATAATGTACCAGAAAATAGTAAATAATTATGTACCTCAATACTTGCATAATCTTCTCCCACTTCTTGTTGCCAGTATCAATCCGTACCACCGACGGAGACTGCTTGAAAGGTATATCCCTCGTCACAAAATTGAAATTTCAACACCTCCTTCTTTCCACCAACCACTGTGCTGTAGAATTCTCTACCAGACAGCATACAGCAAACCACATCAATAGAAGCATTTATTATTTTATCGTTCTTATATAGCGCTTTTTTAGCTCAAGAGCTGCTCAAGGCGCTGGCCAATACAGGATCTAACTCATGCCGCCCGAGGCGTCAACTTGCAGCATTTGGGCGTACCGTAATAACGCCCCAGACAACTGAGCACAATCCTGGGCAACCAGGGATGGGGGAGAAGGACCTAGGTGCATGCTGGGTGTGTTCTTGTCACCGGCACTCACCCGTTTAGGACATGAGCGTCAGGATCTTTAAAGTCCGTTATGATGGAATGTATGCGACACAGACTAGACCTCGGTTTATACTCTCATCCGAAGGAGTAAGAAACGGGAGTAAAGTGTCTTTCCCAAGGACACAACACAATGCCCCAGCCTGGGCTCGAACCCGGGACCTTCAGATCCGCAAGCCAAAGCTCTACCTTTAAGCCACCGTGCCATTGAAACGTTGTCTTGGCAAAGACGACCCTTGCAGTCCTCCGCAATTTTACATTGGAAACAGGCAAGAACAAATAATACCCTGTCGACTCAGAAGAAATATGAGTGATCTCAAGCACGATCTGTTCACTCGGCATTTAACTAATAATCCTTCCTGCTCAGGTGGCTTTCAAAACAAACTTTCGAACATTTTCTCTTCCACTGTCCCCTCTATACTAGCATCAGAGTAACTACTATCGCTACCCTCAACCAAGAACAAATAACGTTGAATAACTTACTGTACGGAAACCAAACCTTTTCTCTACTTGATAATCAACTTCTCTTCAGCACCATTCAAGAGTTTATCAGTCAAGGCGTTTCGTTATGTGAAATTCTCCGCTTCATCGCGCAAGCGTCCGGTATTCAGCTCACGCTTTATCCCCCTACCCCCTCCCTCTCTCTCTCTCTGACATTCTCTCTCTCTCTCTCTCTCTCTCTCTCTCTCTCTCTCTCTCTCTCTCTCTCTCTCTCTCTCACACACACATCTGCTTCTTCAATTATTTGTTTTAAAATATCCACTACTTATTTATTTATACATTTGATTTCCAGCTAAATACTGGATACCTCTTTTTTTTCTTTTAATCATTTGTAATTAATTGTTACTTGTTATTCTGCATATTCCATTTAATTATTCACTAACGTTAAAAAAAATTTTTTAACATTATACTTCATTTACATGTAATTATTAGTTGACTGTCGCTAAATTATTATGTAGAATTTTTATGTATACAGGGTGGGCTTATATAAGCTCGCTTGATGCCCATCCTGTAAATTATTGTTTCCTTGTAATTATGTGTTTTGTTTAAATAAAACATTTGTTTAAACCAATAATAATAATGATTATAAAAATAATAATGAAAAAAAAAATAATGTGAAGTGCATATATCTGATTTCATCTCGCAGTGACGAGAGCAGGTAAAACTGACCTGTGACCTGAGGTCAGCTCAACTAAGGCATATATAAGACCAAGTTTCCGACAGCAGGCGTCACTGTGAGATGACATCCGAGATCAGTACATTACATTCTCCCACTGTAAGGATCACGATAAGCTTACATTTAGTTTCATGCAAATGCAGTATTATGTACAAACGCACAAGTATATCAACTAACAAGTTAGTATCTCGTATAGCCCCCAGTCGACGTGCGGTGGTCCCGTTTAGCCACAAGCTGAGACGGGGATATACCAAACCTAAAAATAGAATAGAGAATTCTGGGAAATCTGTTCTCGCGAAGATGTGCTCGCTGAAATGAAACGAAAGTTGGGAGAGGAACTGCATATTTCTGGTAGTGAACAAAGGCAGAAACTTGTCAGCAGTATTATCAGCGATGGAGTTATAATGGACGAAGTGCTCCATACCTATGAGGTTGCCTTTGCTCGAGCAAAGAAACTAAAGAAGGATTTAGCCGACGTTATTTCAGAAAAGGATTTCTCTACCCATAATTCCCCTGGGTTTTGAAGTTTCTAAAAAGTTATTTCAGGCCGACGACGCTCTATGGAGCGCAAAGCATGTAAAGGGAAGCAATCGGTTGTACGCGCACGTCGATAGAGACATAGAAGAGAGATATACTAACTTGTTAGTTGATATACTTGTGACAAACGTTATTACAAACACATTTTCAATAAAGAGTTACGTTTTCACCACCCGGCAGCATTGTATCACAGACGGGAAAGGGGTATTAGCCCTTTCCAATGGATAATAATAATAATAATAATAATAATAATAATAATAATAATAATAATAATAATAATAATAATAATAATAATATAGCACTTTCTCCTAAGGAAAACTATCAGTTCAAAGCGCGCAGTACTCACGCATTCATTCTAAACATCCGGCTTCATACGAAATAAATTCAAGCAAGACACTTGCTAACGAATAAGAGATCCCCAAAAAGTGGATCCGTGATAGCACAAAAAAAGTGGATTCTCGATCGCGCAGCGGTGGGTAAATGGGCCATTTGTCTTATGAAAAGGAAGGGTGAGATCATACTACGTAATATCTCTTGGGCCAAACGAAACGGTCGCTCAAACGGGGTTATTCTCAAACTGCATAAGAATGAACATGTTTTTTTTCCCCTTAAAATCGAAACGATATAGGCCTTTAGTAGGTGAAAGTTCTGCATATAATAAAATGAACCTATGTCAGCGTCTTATGGCAGTTATAGGACTTTTTTTTCTAGATGCAAATAAAGATGTAGCTTGGTTGATACGCGGTTTGGGAATAAATCGTCTGAGCGGCCGAGTCGTTTCGCCAATGACACATTCTGATCCCGCCCCTCTATAATCCTATCCTATCCTATCCCGTAACTCGGCGGTCGTAAGGGCACCACAGATGATCGTTTCTATGGTTTTATTCATCATGCAGTGTGTCTTGGGCAAGAAAGACCTGGCAGGGCCCAATCCTCTTCAGGCTGTTGGCCACAGCCGATATCCACGAATACAGTGTGGCTCGCCTTGGCCCCCGAGCACGTGGTCGTTGAACCTGTAGTAACCTGAGGTTCCTCCGTCCTGGCCGGTGACTTCTGTGTAGAAGACTTTCGCCTAGTGATGCCGTGCTGACATCACCCCAGTTAGTCGCTTCTTACGACACGTCGGGAAACGTTGGGTCTATTCTAATCAGTGCCCGAACCCACAGGGTACATGGCCTGTACGCTGCTACTGCTACCGCTACGCTATCGCGGATGCACTTTCTTTTTTGTTATCGTGGATCTTCTACTTGGTTAATACCCCTCTGCACGGAGTGTGCATGTTAGTCCCATGGTATGTCGTGTGTTGGTTATGTCCCAGCAACAGCTTTATATCTTTTTTGTATCACTACGCTGATTGGAATGCAAAGATTCATTTATTATTCTCAGGAACACGGGAAGGGGACAGGAAGAGACGAAATGTTGCACAGAGAGAGAGAGAGAGAGAGAGAGAGAGAGAGAGAAGATGGAGAGGGAGAAGGGGAGGGAGGGAGGAGGGGGGGGGAGCGGAAGGCGCAGTATCGACATCATGTCCAGTGTAGGTGAGCAGCATTAGTATTATGACACTAAATTTAGGAACTGAATATTTTGACTTATTTCCCCCACAGCTCTTTCTCTGTGTCTTTCACATATGGACAAATACACACACGCACGCACACACATAAATACACACACGCACGCACACACATAAATACACACACGCACGCACACACATAAATACACACACGCACGCACACACATAAATACACACACGCACGCACACACATAAATACACAAACATATATCCCTACTCCATCGTACACCTTCACTCCAACCATGTCCTCCCTCCGCTCTCGCCCACCAAAAATAAAAATGTTCGATATTGGATTATACTCACCAGGTTGCAGTCAGTGTCATCATTAGAGGCTGCACGTGCACACGCACGATCTGTGTGCGTGCGGGGAGACGATTTGTTCTGTAGCAGTGATGTCCCCTTGTTTGCCTGATTTATCTCCCTTCAATCCTGAGCTCACAGACAGGATCGGCATCTCATTTGGTTGGTTAGTCACCAGCCGACGATATTTTGTTTACTAAGTCCTTTTAGTGTATCGGGGGTTTAGCCTAAAGGATTCGTGTGCAGGTGACCCAAAGTTGGAATCTTGCAAATGGCTTTTTTTTTCCTCCTTAAAAAAAAAAGATTTTCTGTCATGGTTTCGAATACATTTCATCTAACTCTTGTGTAACCTCAGTGGCGAGTTAAATAATCCGGTCATTCCGTTTATATACAGGTAATTCTGATTATATCTTCAGACGACCGTTTAATCCTGTTAAAAAAAACCAAGTATCGGACACAGCACAGTCGCCGCCGATGCGGTTTCCCATGGGGAAAACCAGAGAGCTGGTCTCGCTTCCCGCGAGAAAGGGAATATCTGCGGCCTGAAATGGATTCGTCTCCTATAATTTTAAAACCTGAAGAGATTTGCCTATAACTTAAAAATAAATGTACTAAACTGACCTAGCTGCACTGAGACAATACATTATTTCAACTGATGCACGATTACTGTTAATATCATTGTGGAATCGGGCAAAGGAGGGTGGGGGGATGGCGTGGGGCTGGGGGGGAGGGGCATTAAACAAACTAACTACACTGATGATTCAAATATTTGGTTACTCTCTTTGAAATAGTTAAAGAGGAAGGAAGGGGAGGTGATGACGAAGGGGTGTGGGGATAAAATATCTATGGTAAATTGAACTAGACCGAGATAGGATTTGACAAAATCCTAATAGCAATGTTGAGAAAAGTACTCTTTTTGTGTGTTTTGTTATAAAACAGCCCACTGAATGGAAACTAGATTTGATTATCATTCGGGAAGGGGCGGTAGACCTTTAATAAAATATCTGAAGTGATCTGGACTGATGCAGGGTTTGGCTAATGCAATTTTGAAGCAAAAAACTGCTTTAAATAAGTTTAAGATAAATATAATGAACCGAGGTTTTTGAAGTCTGGCTTTGTTCCACAAGCTTACCGGGATTTCGGTACCAGACAGTCGTCTGAGTAAGACTGTGTGTGTGTGTGTGTGTGTGTGTCTGTCTGTCTGTGTGTCTGTCTGGGTGTGTATGTTTGTGTGCGAGAGAGTGTGTGTGTGATATGTGATTTGTGTGTGTGGGTGTGGGTAGGTGTGTGTGTGTGTGGTATGTGTGTGTAAAAGGTTTGTGAGTGTGAGTGTGTGTTCTAGGTGTGCATGTGGATGTGTGTTGTGCTGTGTCTCTAACAGAGAGAGAGAGAGAGAGAGAGAGAGAGAGAGAGAGAGAGAGAGAGAGAGAGAGAGAGAGAGAGAGTCAATAATAGACAAAGAAAACATTTACCATCGACAAACGTTGTTGTTTGTTGTTGTTGTTGTTGTTTTTTTAAAATCCACCATCATTCTGTATTCTGAACGAACGCCGTTTGTTAGACTCGTACGCTGATTGTATGGAACTTGAAAGCCTCCCCGGCGTTTCAAAGCAGTGTAGAGACAAACATGGTCTCTTTGTACTTAGCTATATATAGCTTCATTCCGACACCGCATCAACTCACAGGAACTCACCGACCTCTCACTAGACGCGCGTCTGTGCAAATAAGGGACAGCTTCCGGCGCATGCGCACTTGCATTTCCGATTTTGCTACGCGTGTCAGTCATGCGCACTGCTGTCTGCCTCAATAACTTCCGCTACTTCCGTTTCAGGAAAACTTTGCCTGTCGCTCATGTTCTGCATAAAACAGTATTTATTTTGCGTATCGTCGTATTTTTTTTAGAATTCGCAACACCAATTAAATATAAGAGGGATTAGATATTTAATAACCATTTTCCGGCTAGTGTTGATTTTGTGGTTATTTTCAAAGTTTTTACATAATTATGATGCCATCTGCTTAATCAAGGCAAAGGTATTGAAAGTGGATATTATTATGATGTTATTTTATCATCTCGTTTCCGTCGACGAAGCCACTTCTACACAAAGCTCATGCAATCAGCTATTGTTGCCTTGTTTACATCAATAATGGTTCCCTTTCTTTTGCAATCGAAGCTCAATATATTATAAAGCTAATTTGATATTGAAGCTATTTTCGTAATACATTGTTCAGAGGAGCTATTCATTTGAGATGCGAATTTGGACCGAACATACATTTATCCGGTGTCTGATAAAAGAATACGAATAGCACGCATCATCAATTTCTATTCTATTCTGAAGGTTCTCCCGTCCCGTAATCGAGTGCACAGCCTTCAATCAAGCGACCTTATCTTTCTGTTATTAGAACCAAGATGTGATGCAGGTGTGCCGCGGTAGTTCAGTGGGGACAGTGATGGCAAAACATTTAAAGGACAGAAAGTTTTTTTTTTTTTTTTTTTTTTTTAAAGGTCCCAATTCCTAGGCTTTGTTTACTTATGGCGAAAACAGGTTTCCTTTATAAAAAAAAAAACCGCATTGTAATTACATTAAGCAATAGTAAAGTGGGCTTTCGTTGCTCGAACCAATCGTTAAATTTCATATTTTTTAAAAGTTCTTTTCTGACAGGGAGTGATTGTCCATGTTTTTAACGGTACATCAATACTACAGCCCTGTGACCTTTGACCCTATTTGTGAGCGAACCTCGTGGTTTGGAGAGTGCGTCTTTGGGTGTCTGGGTTCTGTCTCTTATCGGCTTCGGTATATGCTATTTTTAGCTCAAAAAATGTTGGCTAGTCGCTGCTATTAATAGAAACAAAATACGGGAATTTATTCATTTAAAAAATAATAATTATACTTTCGAAAGAGTTTAATTTTGTTGTTGTAAGCTTTTTTTTTTTTTTTAGTGGGACAGCGTTGTGAATGTTAAAAGGATCTTTCGGAAGGGGGAGCGCGGTAGGAAGGGGAGTGGGTTTCTTGAAGCGATAACCGTGGGTGGGTCAAAGTTTCACGGCTGCCAGCCTGGAGTGCCGAAAGAATGACATGACCCTGATGCTTCTTACTCTTTGGGTTTTACAGTATCTATCCGCTGAGTTATCTAGTCCGTGCACGCAACGCACAAAGCCCATCGCAGCAAATGCTTTCAAGATCCTGATGCTCATGTCCTAGATGATGTGAGTGCTAGCTAGACAAAACCACCCACCAAGCGCTGGGTCCCTTGTGCCAAACACTCCGGTGTCCCAGGGTTATGCTCAGCTGTCTGAGGAGTGAGGCAGCAAGTGGGCAGTTTGAGTTAGCTCCTGTATCGGCCAGCGCCTTGAGCAGCTCTTGAGCTGTGACAATCAATACAACTTTCTGCCATTCCTATTTCGTTCTCTCTCTCTCTCTCTCTCTCTCTCTCTCTCTCTCTCTCTCTCTCTCTCTCTCTCTCTCTCTCTCTCTCTCATCCTATCTAATCCATGTTCCTCCTCCATCTCCCTCCCTCTTTTGCTCCACACTCTGTCACTCTCTCCCCTCCCCCTCCTCTATCCCTCCCTCTTTCCTTCAGGTCACAACAACCTGACCGACATACAGTATAGTCTGGGAATGGTCGCGGTGAAGAATGTGTTAAAATTGGACGTTTTAAAGTTGCTTGTGCTCAGGCAATTAATTACTCCAACGCCGCACCCACTCATTGTAAACGGAGTGCCAGGGGTTTATCAAGCACAGGTTTAAAGTGCATCTGATGCATTAATCACGATGTTCTTAAATAGAAATAAAAAAGTAACTATCTAGTTAACGCTAATATATATATACTTGGGTACAGATCTGCACGTTTTGTGTATGACATCTGAGAAATTTGATTCTACACGGCGTTGTCTGAGAGTTCTAAAATGCCGCTGAAATCAGTATATGAGTTACCTCCCTTGCAAACGTCATCGTGATAGCTTCGTAGCATGCACTTGCGCTCGGAGTTGGACACAGTCTTACCAGACGTAGTTGATACTTACACTATGAATTATTACGCTTGCATATTAACCTGTACCCTCTTCCACATCTAATGCAAAAGTAAACGCTAATTCTACTACTACTACTACTACTACTACTACTACTACTACTACTACTACTACTACTACTACTACTACTACTACTACTACTACTAAGTTTACCACTACTATTACTACTACTACTACTATGGCTGCCGCTGCTGCTACTTATTATTATTATTATTATTATTATTATTATTATTATTATTATTTCCATTCTTCTCCTCCTTTACTACTACTACTACTACTACTACTACTACTACTACTACTACTACTACTACTACTACTACTACTATTACTACTACTACTAAGTTTACCACTACTATTACTACTACTACTACTATGGCTGCCGCTGCTGCTACTTATTATTATTATTATTATTATTATTATTATTATTATTATTATTATTATTATTATTATTATTATTATTATTTCCATTCTTCTCCTCCTTTACTACTACTACTACTACTACTACTACTACTACTACTACTACTACTACTACTACCACTTCTTCTTCTTCTTCGTATTATTATTACTATGTTATTATGATAGGATAGAAAACGGGGGTTCGATAAATTAGAGTATAGCCTCCGCGTCACCAGCGTGGAATGCTTTTATTGTAAAGTGACCGGCATGTGGAGTGTCTTCAGTGTTACCACAAGGGTTGTTTCAGCAGATCTTGTATACGGATCAGGGTTGAGTCCTCTTTCAACCAAGTTGTGGTCCTGATTTTGAGGTCCTAATTCGGCTCTTTGCAGTTCGCAGTTTGCATTATTATTATTATTATTATTATTATTATTATTATTATTATTATTATTATTATTATTATTATTATTATTATTATTATTAACATAATAGAACAATATAATAATAAGAGAAAGGAGGTGAATAAAGCGTTTTTACTTGACTTGACTTTATACGACAATGCACATTCCAAAGTAAACTCTTTGCCACTAAACTATTTTTGGGATCGTCTGCAAAAAAAATTGAAAAGTGAAACAACAAAACAAATTCGAACCTAAGGTGGAAAAGGTTTAAAAAAAAACAACAACAACAACACACACAAAAAGAAGCCGACCTACCGATCCTATTTGTTTCCTTATGTTACCGTAAACACATTTTTTTTGCCTTATGCAAATAACCCTTTGTCCGTTCGTTCGTTCTCTGTCAAAGCCTCTCTCTCTCTCTCTCTCTCTCTCTCTCTCTCTCTCTCTCTCTCTCTCTCTCTCTCTCTCTCTCTCTCTCTCTCTCTCTCCCTCTCCGTGACCTGTTAAAAGTGAAGAGCCAATGATTGATTGTGTGATTGTGAATGAGCTTGGCGTTCTTCTTCTTTTTCTTCTTCTTCTTCTTCTTCTTCTTCTTCTTCTTCTTCTTCTTCTTCTTCTTCTTCTTCTTCTCCTTCTTCTTCTTCTTCTTCTTCTTCTTCTTCTTCTTCTTCTTCTTCTTCTTCTTTCGCGCCTCCACCATCTTCCTCCCCTTTCCTCCTACGTCATCTCCAACGTGCTCCTTACCTTTTCATTTTTCTCCTCCCTATCTCTCCATTACCTTCTTCTCTCCCCCTTTCCCTCCTCCTCCTTTTCCTTCTTCCCATCTTCCTCCTCATCCTCCTCTTCTTCTTATTGGAATTTCAGCGTTGTTAAGGCTGTTGTTGTCTTGCAAAGAAACACACCAACAACTCTCGTTTTTCGAGGCATAAATCAAGGCCCTACCTTGTTGCTTCTTCTCTTGTTTTTTTTTACGCCATAGACAGTGAAGTAAGGGAGAGAACAACAGATGGAAAAATAAGCATTGCCTCCCTTGATCCATTCTGCTGTGTAAGGACAAAACAAAGGAAGTCCATTCTGATTTGCCAAATATTAATTTTATTTTACATCCTCCAAGAAAACACTATCCGACCCATTTCAGTGTGAATTTTCCCGAAGCCATCAAAGCAAAACACCAAGAGACAAATTAGATAGGCAAAACAATAAAAGTGTGGAATTGCTAAGACCACCAAAACAAAATGGCAAGCCTTTCAGATGTATTTCCAGACAATCACCCGCATGGTTGCAAAAATAAGCATTTTCAAAAGTGTTCATTTTCTTTGATTGTGTCGCGACTCGGCTTGATTGTAACGAAGCAAAACGAAAATACGGAATAATGGCCCACAATCTCGACTATCTGCAAGCAACATTGATCCAAATCGGCTGTGCAAATGTTCATACACATAGATAACACAAAACGTGTTCAGAAAATTGTGAAACACAATGACACTGACCTTTGAGAAAGCACAAAGAAGAATGATCCAACCTGCTTAGCAGTAGTTAAAGAATCTAAGGAAGGAAAGTAAAAATTATGAATTTCGATGTGAATATTACTTGAGATAAGTCAAAAAGTGTGTTTTGACCAAACAAATCAAATCCAGTAGGACAAACCGACAACCAGCTGCTGAAGGATGGCCCATGATTTTAAGTCCCCATATACCAAAATTCAACAAAGCCACTTTAGCCGGTTTTTTGTGTGTGGAGAAATTGAGCAAAACGTGGTTAGCAGCAACACAAATGCAGTTACCTTGACCTTTGCGATAGGGTAGGTGTGATCGGACAGAAGGCAGGCCACCAAACCAGGTAATGTTTCTATGAAGTTTGGTCTAAATCCGTTCAGCCGTTCTTGAGATTTGGCTTCTAACGGACCGACAGACGGATTTACGGACAGACAGGCCGACATTTTGCTCGTTCTGATTCCCTCCCCCCTCCTCCTCCCTCCCTTTCTCCCCTCCCCCTCCCTTTCTTAGACTATGTCAAAGTATTTCCAGAAAAGTGTTGAAATACAAAAACAAAGGTCGTTGGACTTGCTGTATTTTGTAATCATACGGCAGCCATTTTCTCAACACCGGTAGACGTCATTTGTATCGGGTTACCTCCCATGCAAATATGTGCCCCTGAAAACAAGATGCTAAAAAGCATTGAACTCGTGTCCCAATCATCCCTAAAACCAAAATGTGTACAAAAAACGTTATGACTCATTGAAAGATAGGAGCAGAAATTCTTCCACTTTCAGATATTTCAGTGATGTATCTGTGGCGGAAAGGGGGGCGACTGGTTCAAGCTTGGGAGAGAGGTTACCTACATTGCATTTGTTGGTTAGTCTAGCCTTGGGTGGCTCCTGCTGTGCAGAATCCTTTGGAGTGGCCATTGGATTATGCAGGACAAGGCGACACGACATTAATTGTTCTCCCCGGCTGACCATTCGTCTTCAGCTTTTGGTGGTGAGCAGGACTACATTGTCGGCAGGCATTTTATGCAGGTCACTGGCAGTGACTTTGCAGCGAGTGTCGTGGAACTAGTAGCCGGCAAACCGGTTTACTACCAAACACGTTTCACCGCCTTGCAGGGCAAATATTTTGATGTCCCTCTTATGAGGGATAAATAAAAAATAACAGATTGGGCATGGGTCGGGACGTGTTCTCAAGGTCGTGGCCGAGAGATGGGAGTCAAACACTCTGCTGGGTTACACATCATTGGGGGACGCAGAAAGGTAGTGGTTTGGGCACCCGCTAGCAATGTTTGGCGTCAAGCAACGTCATGCGGAGTTTAGTACTTGGATGGGTGTCCACGCTAGGAAGGCGATCACCAAGCGGCACACAAAAAGATTGAAACAGTCGCACCACAGCCATCCAGCGGGTGAATTTTTTTTTTTTTTAAATCAATTTATAGTCCCCTCTCTTCCCGATAAGGATTTTCAGAGAGGAGACTTTCTAATGGATACCGGGATCTTTTTAGAAGGTAAAGCATCGCTGGAGAGGAGGTAGGCACTGCCCTCAATGAGCTTGCTTAGAGAAAAGAGAAGCCCCAAACACTTTCCTCCCCATCGACGGGGACTGGCACCTTTTTTTTTTATTCTTCTGATTCCTTCCCTTTTTCCTTCTTTCTGTTACTCCGTATTATTTATTTATTTATTTCACCGTTCTAATATAGCTGTTTTTGTTTTTTTATCCTTGTGATTCCTTCCTTTTTTCCTTCTTTCTTTTACTCCTTATTACGTATTTCTTTATTTATTTCACCGTTGTAATATAGCTCTTTTCCAGTTCATGAGGTGCTCAAGGCGCTGGCTGATAAATGAATTAACTGAAACCACTCGAGACGTCCGCTCTTCCTTCCCTCTCTTCCGTCCATCCGGTCTTCTTTCTTTGTCTTCAGCTCTTTTCTGTTCTCTTCTTTTCTGTCTCTTCTTCTTCTTCTTCTTTTGTTGTTTTGTTTTTTGCATCAGTTTATCTCTATGATGCAAAGGGTGAACTTTTGGCATGAAGTTTATTTGAGACGGGTTTAGATGCGAGGTCAGTTTCAGAGCATGGCAAGTGTATTTCTATCTCAGATTGCTTTTGAATTAAAAAAATATTGCTTTAACTTTACAATTGATCATCGCTATTGTGTTGTTTCTGGAGACGCAGAGAGAGAGAGAGAGAGAGAGAGAGAGAGAGAGAGAGAGAGAGAGAGAGAGAGACAGACAGACAGACAGACAGACAGACAGACAGACACAGCCAGTGAATGAGAGCCAGAGCCAGAGAGAGACATAGATAGAGATTTACGCCATACTACCTCGCGGAGAACAAAGTCATATACACAGACACACACAGACACACGCACAGACAGACAGACACACAAACACACACACAAAATATTACAGTTGTCATATTGTCATTGTAACTTTTATGCACAACAGCGTTTACAATCCCAATTCTCTTTTTTAAAATCTACATCCGTTCATTGTTAAATATGTTAAATACTTTGAAGCAGTTGGGAATCAAAACGACCCAAACTTTCGATCTGTCGGTGCCGTGTGTCTACACCTCAAGAACCATGGGAGGATTTTGTTCAAGCATTCGCATGGTTAGTGGTCACCTTCCCAAGTCATTCTAATGAGCAAATACGATGGCCCGGGAACATGACACTATCCCTACTAATGTTCATAGAGGTTTGAACAAAACCTGTCCAATGGTTCTTGTTTATAGCGTGAAATGGAACGAAAGACAGACGGACAAACAGACCCACATTTAGCCCGTTCTGTTTGCGATTAAATCAAAATATTTTCACATAAAAGTCTGGAAAGACAAAAACACAATGCTGGATTTAAAAAAGAAAACAAAATACCCAGATGAACGTGGTCCTACTGTAGGTTGATGGTCTGGCGCGCCTGGAGTTGTCTGCGCATTGTAATGCATGTGCGATTACTCGCCCCGGAGCAGAAAAATCAACTAGTGTTATTTCCCTTGGGTCCGCTCTCTAGCTCGATAATGGACGATCATTTTGACTTGTGACGTGAGTAACACATTACATGTGTCGCAGAGGTTACGTTATCAGGGAGGTTCCTTTCACAACGTAACGAGTTCAGCGAGATTCACGTGTAATCTTGATTAGTACGATTATATAGAATGTGTGAGGCTGACTTTGTTCGTTCATTGGTACGGGCTTAACCAAACCTCGGGTGTAAGAAAATATTTTTAAAATTAAAATAAATAACTGGTGAACATCGGGTGAAAATCGGGTCGCATTTTCATCGCAAGCTCTGAAGCCGCCGTGCAGTGCCACGCAATATTGCAATAGACTGTTAGGCCTACAACATTGTTTTGTTGTGGTGAAGTTTTTAATTGAAGCTGTTGTAGATAAATGGAGGAGGGTGGGGGGGAGGGGGTTGAAATGGGGAATCTAGGAGTGGGGGGATAATTTTGAAATAAACAGGTGAAGTTCGGGTCGTTTTCTCGTCGAAAACGTAACAACCGCAACGCATCTCTGCCCACGACAAAAAGGGAAAGACCCACCAAATCTACTTTACGATATAATTAATAGCGTTATTTGTGTACAGAATCCAGAATCCTTTAGTTTACGCAGCCACTGACACAAAACATATTTAATATTTACTAATAGGCGATACAGGTACAACGCACGGTCATCCACTCCCATACTTGTAGTAAAGCTTTTACCTCCGTTTCTTGTGGCCCAGAATATCCTGAACTGTTTCAAGAACACACTAGTCCACTCGTACAACGCACTTTAATTATAATCTAATCACACACAAAAAAATCCAATTACGATCTCATACACACACACACACACACACATACACAAACACCCACTCACACACACACATACTTGTATTGATGTCAAAATGGGGTCCTTTGACGTACTTCGCGCCTCTTAGGCGGCGAATTAGGTCAACTTTCTTCGATAAACGGCTACTTTTAGCAATTTTCCTCGCCTCTTAGAGACGAAGTAGGTCAAGTTTGTTCAAAAACACAGCTAGGATAAGGAACTTTCCTCGACGATTAGGGTAAGGCAGTGCCTCGACGATTAGGGTAAGGCAGTGCCTCGAAAAGGGTTAGGGTCAGGGCTAGTTGCAGCGCTGCAACTAGCCCTGACCCTAACCCTTTTCGAGGCACTGCCTTACCCTAATCGTCGAGGCACTGCCTTACCCTAATCGTCGAGGCACTGCCTTACCCTAATCGTCGAGGAAAGTTCCTTATCCTACCCGTCTGGAAGATGCACTACAACTACACCAGGTCAAGTGTACTTGTAGTGCATGTGCACTACAACTACACTTGACCTGGTGTAGTTGTAGTGCACATGCACTACAACTACACTTGGCCAAGTGAACTTTAAGTGTACATGCACTACAACCGCACTTCGCGAAGTGAACTTTAAGTGCACATGCACTACAACTGCACTTCCATGCACTACAACTGCACTTGCATGCACTTAAAGAGCACTTCAGCGCATTTCAATGGAAAACAAAATGGGTTTACAAATTGGTACCCCATTTTTTTTTGTGAACCCATTGTATACTAAGTGTGCAAGGTTTATAAACCCAAAACGCCATGAATACAGCCCCACACACACACACACACACACACACACACACAAAACAATTTTACAATTTGTGGCATTCTATGATAGAGTAGGTTTTTCTTAATGGTAGTGGTTATGTAATTGTGTACATCTTTTTGATATTGGTGTAATTCTATATGTAGCTTTAATTCATGTCTTTTTAAGGGATTGAAAGTTTATATGTTTACTTCTTTATGGTATATGTTTAATTTTGAACTGGAAACTGTTTATTTGTGCCCTGAGTTTCTTTTAATTTTTGATAAAAAAAAATCTTTAAAAAATTATGTAGGGGTTAATATGATTATGTATATTTTAAATTTATGGGTGATAGTGCAAACTTCTACTAGTGCAAATTTCTACATTCAGATGTATGTCAACATTAATGTACAAGATGTGCAAACCAGCATTGCTAGCTCATTGTTCTGTACATAATATGTATGTCTGTTTATATACACGCGTTCTGTCATTACGAACATACAGCATGTACATGTTAGATAAATTCATTTAAATATAATGCCTTTAAAAATGATGTGTCCAGGTGCTATATATGTGGTATTTATTGATTCTTTTATTGCTGCAAATAATAAATAGTGCATTTTATGTAATCATTATCTCAAAACTTGTAGAGTAGTTTAATTTGTACTTCTTTATTTAAAATATGTATGTTTACTATCTTGTACAAACTTAAATTTGAAATCGTTAATGTTTGTTAAAAGTTTGTGTGTTTTGGTGGAAACTGCAGCTGTGTGTGGTTGTGAGTGTGTAAGTGTAGGTGTGATAGTTGCCTGGAAGCCTGTATACGAATAGGGTAGTGTAGATATGTCTGTGGAAGTAAATTTGTTTAATTTTACTGTTTATGAAATGTACGTTATTTTTTCGGTGATAATCAAAGATCTTGTGTATATTGAAAATTTTATGTATAGTTATTGTCCATGTGTACAGAAATGTCAAAACACTCAACAAATTTCCTAGTAACTTATGACGACAATAAACATTTCTTGAATATTTCTGGTTTGCAAGTTTTCATATACTTTTTCTCGTCTTTCTTAATGGGAAGGTGTGTATGGGAGTACCTGCTTCTGGTTTCTAATGTATTGAAAGTTAATTGTTCCTCATATATATGATGAACAGAAAAAAATATAAAATAAAATATAGGTTCATTCTTGGCACAGACTTGGCACCACCTAGGCACAACCCTTGGCTGCCAGGGTTGGGCCAAGTCATAGCCGCTATGCAATCCGACCCCGGCCCAAGCCTGTTTGCCATGTCCGGTCCAACCTGGGAGCCAACCTTATCCCAAGGTTGGGACAAGGTTGGTGTGTCATCTGGGGTAACATTATGTTTTCATAATAACTGATTCACAGTACCGTTGAATTCTGATCCATCGTCACATTGAATTAGTCTGGGAAATCTAAGTGGGCCTCTAGAATAAATTGCACCTAATGCAAGAGAAAGCTCAAAGGCACCTTTGGTTGTAACAGGTTCCGCCTCTTTATACCTCAAAGAAAGATCAATAATAGTTAGGGCATACTTGAATTTATTTTTTCCTATTGTGTCGTGAGGTAGATACAGCAATTCTATTTGATGAGTGTCATTAGGCTTGGGGTTTTCAAATGTAGGTCTTATTATTTTCTTCAGGGGTGGGAGAAAAATTTGCCGAATCGCTTATTTAGCTAACCATTGTTTAACAGTGTTTTCTGGCAGTCCTGTCTTTTCTGTTCTTTTAGTAATGGCCGTTTTTCCTTTCCAATACCCTGATTCTGAATAATATACTTTGAAGAAGCAGTCATTATTGCCTTGTGGCGCAGTGGATTAGTCGCGGGTTTCCTATGCTAAAGGTCGCGGGTTCGATTCCCGCAAGGGGCGAACGTATGTGACTTAGGTACGAGACTATTGAGGTCACCGAGGGTTTTCTCCGGGCACTCCGGTTTCCTCCCTCCCTTCAATAATGGTACTGGACGCAGTCAATATAAACATTTCAACAAATAAAAATTCGATTTTCTTTCCATCTTCCAATAGCAATCTCCCTGTCTTTACACCACCTGTTCCCGTGATGGATGTGTATTTGTTGTGTGTGTGGATGAGTCAGGTGAGCATGTATGTTGGTACAGATCGCCGCGCTTTGAGCCTGATTGATTTGGGGAAAGGAGCGTATATAGCATCCATTATTATTATTATTATTATTATTATTATTATTATTATTATTATTATTATTATTATTATTATTAGCTGCAATAGTCTGTTTTTCTCATATTCGGCCTGATCTTGTGATAATTTTTCCATTGCTAAGTTATGAGTTTAGATTCTTCTTTACTGTCTAGTTTTGAAAACAAATAATTTGATCCTGAGAAGGCTAACCCGTTGAAAGCAGCAGTGCCAGGAACCATAGCAGCGCCAACCCTATTTTAATTAGTTTTTATTTTCTGTTCCTATTAAAATGGAATTACTACGAATTGCTCACTCAAGAAACAATTAATGTTACAGCCACTGGCATTTAGGTGTTGACTTAACACCTGAACAAGCACTGAGCCTAAAACCTGAAGAAATTATTACTTTACATACTAGACATGACAAAGTGCTCGGAGCTCAAATGGTCAAAGGTTTGGGGGGATCTAGTATGAAGTTATACACAAAAACTGTATCAGCGTTCCTTTTTTTAGATTCTGGAGAAGGATTATTTCATAATTTGAATCAGGATCCTGTTATTAATAATTGCCTTAGCAAAGTGACAATGACTGTGTTATAAGTTTGGAGGTTTGTCAACACCGTTTTCAGCTGGGCTTTTCAGCATGCAAATTTCTCTGCCATTAAAAATGGACTCTTCCAATCTGGAGATGACTCAGAACCCAGAGACACAAAAGACTATGCTATAGGAGATTCCAATGAACCTAGTACAAAGAGTGAATATAAACAAAAAAACCTCCCAGATGAATCACTGCTGGGGACAAAAAAGCTGAATATAATAAATTACACAGATGGAACAAGCAATCAAAAGTGAATATATTAAACAAAGAATAGTCAAAACAAGAACCAATAACACACAAACAATCATTACCAACAAAACCTGAAGAATCAGTAGAGCAGAACCAATTTTCTTCAAGCAAACAAGTTTATTATTTTGTTGCCGCTGCTGGTCTGGAAGCTTCTGGTTACTTGATGTATAAATATTACAGAGATAACAAGCAAAACCAAAAGCCTCTAAAAACGCATATAGAACAAGAAACAGTTGAATCACATTTATTATTAGAAACAAATCCATCATTAGATGTATTTTCCATGCAGTAATAATTTTTAAAAATTAATTTTTAATATCTAAAAATGAGTGTGCTATTATGAACGGACCATTGTAAATCTCACCTACCACAGTGGTATTCTAGTTGTACTGAATACAACATATTCAATGATCGCAAAATCTTTGTATGAAATGAAGCCTGTTGAATTAGGGAAAATGGATCTCATAGACATTGATAAGCTTGTTGGAATTTCAACATTATGTAAAGGTTACCTCGTTAAGCAAAAAAATACTTTCACCAGACCTCTGCATCTAATCTTTGACCTAATATTCTGTTTAGTTAAAGCCTGGTTTGCTAATCAGCTGTTAAAAAAACTTATCAGTGTAACGGAAAGGGAGGCGACTGGTTGAGGCTTGGGAGAGAAATTGTCTACCTTGATTTTCTTGGTTAGACTAGCCTTGGGTGGCTCCTGCTTTGCAGAATCCTTTGGATATGCCATTGGGTTACGCAGGACAAGGCGACACGACATTTGTTTTCCCCGGCTGACCATTCGCCTGCTGCTTTTGGTGGCGAGCGGGACTACATTGTCGGCAGGCATTTAATGCAGGTCGGTGGCAGCGACTTTGCAGAAGAGTGCGTGGCACTAGTAGCAGGCAACCCGTACTCCCAACCACGCCTCACCGCCTTGCAGGGCAAATATTTTTATGTTCCTCTTTTGAGGGATAAAATGAAAATAACAGCTCGGGTGGAGCAATGTTCTCAAGGTCGTGGCCGAGAGACGGGAGTCAAATACACCGCTCGGCTACATCAGTAAATAATCTATTTTAAAAAATATATATTTAAAATATTACACAATGCCTGCCAGGCACGTTTCCACGTTTGTGCCAGACATTTCTCTGGCACCGGAAAGAAAGTTCAGTACCTTAGGCATTTAAGCTACTGTTCTTTCAATAATAGTTGTTAAATAGACATATTTTATATCAAATTAAAGGTAAAAGAGTGAAGAATAAGAAAAACAACCACACAAATGTTAATTTAATTATGTTATTGAAATATGTGTTTTGAAAGCATGTTGATCTTTTTGAAATGATAAAATAAAATAAAAATATTTCTACATACCACAGTGATAAAAAAAATCTGGAGGAATAATTCCAATCACTGAATCAGCTTCACACACCGGAAAGAAAATTTATTTAGGATCAAAATACACTTTACAGTTTGAAATTATATTGATTATTAGCAGAGTTTGACACACTGTCGATTGTGCCCATCACAATGCTTAGTAAAATGCACAAAAAAACCACTCTAAAAACGAATCAATTTGAAGAAACATCGCGCGTGTCGATCAAGAACGAAAGTAGAAAGAGTTATCTCTCTTTGGTCAAAATAAAACTTGGATTGGACTGCGCAAAAAACCGGAACGAAACGGAATACTGAAATCGACGATATATCGTCGATTGGCACAAACATGGCGGCTCAGATCGACGATATATCGTCGATTGGCAGGCAAAGAGTTAAATGTTCAAAAATAAGTGCAAATTACACTGTAATATAGAAGGGTGAGTAAAAAAAAAAAAAAAAGATGTATTATTTTAGGAATGATGGGCTTCACTCAAGACAGGATTTATAACAAATATTTCAAAAGAAATATGGTAAATGAAGAGATGAAAGGGAGGTAAGATTCTAAAAAGGCTCATATTTTAGGAGAAATAAATGAAAGAATGGAAATTAATGTGAGGTTCATCTGTCATTTCTTAAATCTCTGCCTTACCTTACTTTGCCTTACCTTATCATATCATGTCTTATCATATCTTACAGTATCTTCTTCTCGTTCTTCTCTCTCTGTCTCAGTCTCTCTCTCTCTCTCTCTCTCTCTCTCTCTCTCTCTCTCTCTTCCTCCCTCTCTCTCTCTCTCTCTCTCTCTCTCTCTCTCTCTCTCTCTCTCTCTCTCTCTCTCTCTCTGGTTTTTAGCATTTACAACGAATATTGGAGAGTGTGAGTGCACATGATATGAGGAACAATGGTAAATTTAGGTTCCAAAATCTGTATCCCTGTTGCGAATAAATTGTCTGAGTCAGAGTCTGCCTGTCTGTCTGCCTGCCTCTCTCTCTCGTGCGTGTGTGTGTGTTGATGTTTGTGGGAGAGAAAGAGATTGGTGAGTGGAGAAGAGGTGGAGGGAGCGGGGAAAGGGTTGAGGGAAAAGGACACTGGTACTTTTGTGCGCGTGATGTGAAGCATTGTAATGAGGTATGTTGAAATAACTTTTATGAGTGCGGTGCGGATAACAGCGAATTATTGGATATTATTAATGTTAAACCTATAATTTATGA
>CM072523.1:54687660-54840160 GCA_036898135.1 Oncomelania hupensis
TGTAGCTTTCTTCGTTCTACTCTGTGTTCTCCTGCGTGAGGACCAAACAAGGTAAGCCGAGAGAGAGAGAGAGAGAGAGAGAGAGAGAGAGAGAGAGAGAGAGAGAGAGAGAGAGAGAGAGAGAGAGAGATTTACATACGACCTCATATTACATTACATTACATTATTATTGCTTTAGGTCCAGCGGACTCTTCCGAGCCAAATCAGGACCGATCAAAACCTGATCCGCATAAAAAGATCTGCTGAAACAACCCTAGTGGTAAAACCGAAAGCTCTCCACCAGCCAGTCACTTTACAATAAAGACATCCCCCGCAGGGGACGGCTGAGGCTTCACCCCAACTTATGGAACCCCCGTTTACAAAAACAAAATAGAATACAAACATCATTATAAATTATCAACAAAACACATACATATAAAATGCCTACATTGCTAAATAATAACATCATAGGAAGCCCTAGTGACCACCTGGCAGAAAGCGTCCAATATTCCCAAGCTGATCCAACAGACCTCATACACAAACAAGGAGTCTTGTCCCGGAAGAGTTTTCAAGAAAAAAGGTAGGAGACTGGTCTAGCGAAGAAGACGATAGTATAGCAGATTGATAGAACAGAGCAGGAATGAGAAAGAGCAAATGAGAAAGACAGCGACAGTGGGAATTTAAAGCACTAAATTTCCAGAAAGTGGAGATACTATTTATACTGAAACCCCCGGCACCCCAACGGGGGTCGACCTCATATGATAAGAATGAATATATAATATATCAAATATATGTGCATCAAATGCCACTGTTAATGTAAAGGAGAGAGGAAGACAGAGTACCCGGAGAAAACCCTGGGTGACTTAACACGCCTCAATCCGAAGTGAAATATTTCATTTACCTGGCAAAGATCGAACCCACAACATTTTCTATTGGAAATTAGCACCTTAACCAACTGAGCCATAGATCACCCCCTTACATCATCATTATAATCATCATTATTAGCATCATTATCATCCTCATCCTCATCATCCTCATCATCATCAGCATCATCATCATACCTTGGCAACATGGACAGATAAATCACGAAACATTACAAAAAACATTCTAACTGCTTTTGCGCCACAAAGCTTGGTTATTTATAAGCATATTTTATAATATTTTAAGATAACGTCTTTCTGGTCCTGATTTGGCTCGGAAGAGTCCGCTGGACCTAAAACAATAATCATGTAATGTAATGTAATTTATAAGCATAACGCATAATTCGTTTTATCCATAAAAAAAAACCTAATACCACTGATGCAACGACGCATAATTGGTTTTGCGAAACAATGTCTAGACTTGATTAGTTTACGCAACAGAGCCTAATAAAATGTGTGCAACGACGCAAAGATTTAATATGTTTATGCAACAAAGGCTAATTATCTTTATTCCCAAAGCATAATCAATGATTTTTTTTTCAGCAGCCGTTAAGCACAAACCCTAGCAGGCTGTGGTCACGTACTCGTCCTACTGTCTCTGTTCATCATCTGGCTACGATATCCCCGTTAACATTCATCAACACTTCGCCCCTTAATCCCGTAACGCACAGACTGCACGTGCGAGCCATGCCGGTGTATTGCCATAGGATGCTCCCAGGAGCAAGCAGAAAGTTCTCGACAGCTATTTAGCACTTGCAATTTTTCGTAGAGTAAAACGCTGATTGCAGGATCTGAAGAAATAATAATAATAATAATAATAATAATAATAATAATAATAATAATAATAATAATAATAATAATAATAATAATAATAATAAGGGTATTTATATAACGGTCATGAAAGCCTGTGGCTGAAATCTATCTTGTATCAATGATCTCCTTTACCACGCACACTTTCACCATTTCGTTTTATTTTATTTTATTTTACTTGCATTGTTCGTTCTGTTCGTTTATTTAATTATTTGTTTTAAGAACTAGTCTTATTTTCCGAACTTTCATTTTGCATCATTGTAAAAGGAACTAAGGTTATTCGACACAAACATTCACGTGCGAGCGACATTAGTGTACTGGCAAAATAAAATGAGCCCCGAAACAGAATGTCTCCTATACGGATATTTTATACTTGTCATTTTATAACACATATTATATCATATTACATAATATTATATCATACTCTATTATATGTTATATTATATTATATTATATTATATTATATTATATTATATTATATTATATTATATTATATTATATTATATTATAGCCTAATACAAGTTTTTACAATTTACAATGCCATTGACGACGTGAACTGGAATGACATTTTTTGCAGCACTATTTGTGAAAGAACCCGAAACTGTAAAGGGAAAATCTTTGTGCAGCATTGTAATACCTTTTGCTTTTCTAACAAGGTTGCTACTTTTTAGAATGATTTACCAGTTTCATTTTTTTAAAAGCACCTAACATGCATTCTGTTAAAACCCAGTTTTACCAAAATGTAAAGAGACTTTGTGTAGGTATGATGAATGCTTTATAGAAGAAAAACAATTACATGCAAAACAGACCAATAAAGTAAATATACCACTCAAAGAAAGGACTTTTTTTAAAGGCGTCACGACCTATTTTGTCCTCCTATTCTATCCCGTAACTCGAAGGTCGTTGGGGCACCACCAATGATCGTTTAACCAGCACACTCCATCTTTCTCTGTCCTCAGCAACTCATGGCTTCGCTTACTAACTATTATTATTATTATTATTATTATTATTATTATTATTATTATTATTATTATTATTATTATTATTATTATTATCATCATCATCATCATCATCATCATCATCATCATCATCATCATCATCATTTTTATTTCATTATTATTATTATTATTATTATTATTATTATTATTATTATTATTATTATTATTATTATTATTATTATAATTATTATTATTGAAGTTATTTATTATGATCCAGCATAATTCTTCATCTTCTGCATAGAACAGAACGCCATCGATAGACCTAATGTATTTCTTTAACCTGCGTACACGCTTATTTCGAGAGCTTTCACCTCCCTAATGTGAATTCATACGCTCTCCTATGACCATACTACCTAGTGCAAAAGTTTGAAAATCTGACATCAGACTCATTTTAACTATGAGAAGCGGGCAGATCAACCTCACAAGGGTAATTTATAATTGAGACACAGGAGATTATAGAAGCTCTGAAATAAGAGAGGAAAGTTTTACTATCGCATTATGCTAATTGTCCTTGCTTTTGTCCTCGCTGCTGGTCGTCAATGATCAATGGCGACAGACCTACGCACAAATCCCTCACCCGCACGCGCCTAGTGCGAACCTCGAAATGATTAGGCCAATCAGAGCCGAGGAGACAAAAACCGGTTCGGGTCGAATCATCCAGTCATGATGGATTTGACAGTGGCATGCTAAAGATCGTTACATCCTCTCTCCATTCCTCACTCCCTCTCTTTGTCAGACTGACTCTGTCTCTTTCTCCCCCCCCCCCTCCTTCCTTCACCCCTTCTTTCTGTCTCTGTATGTTTGTCTCTCTCTCTCTCTGTCTCTTTTCTATCTCTGTCTCTCTTTCTATCTCGGTATTTGTCAGTCTCTTTTTCTCTCACTTTCTCCGTCTGGTTCTCTCTCTCTCTCGCTCTCCCTCTCCGTCTGTCTCTCTGTCTGTCTGTCTGTCTCTCTCTCACTCTCTCTGATGCCGTCGTCCTGCACTGATTCTTCGGCTTATCAGTGTTAATAATACTAACTGCTCAAGAAAATGACATTTGTTCCTTTTTATGGCTTTAATCAGCTTTAATAATACTTCTTCTTGTTCTTGTTACTCTCTTTTTTCATCTCTATGTCACCGTCTCTGTCTCCCTATACACCTCTCTCTCTCTCTCTCTCTCTCTCTCTCTCTCTCTCTCTCTCTCTCTCTCTCTCTCTCTCTCTCATTATCAACATCACCTCTACCGCCATCATCATCATCATCATCATTAAAAAGAAAAAATGCCACCAATCATGCCAAAATTGCTATACCATTATTTTTGCCTCTCCAACAAGGCCTACAATTATTTTTGACTCTCGAACAGGACCTGCCGCGCCGCTGCATAAGCCAAGAACAAGAAGAAGAAGACGGCGATGGCTTGGCAACAACGGCGACGACGACGATGACGAAGAAGAAGAAGATGAAGACATCTGATCCAAGGTGAAATGTACGAACTGAATGAACTATTCATGTGCTCACAACCATTTCCCGTTATCGTGCGCATGCGCCTTTTCCCGCCTGCCAATGGAGATAGTAACGACAGACGTTTAGTATCATCCATGATGCTTCTACAACTGACGGCGCGTCTGCGTGTGGCGTGTTTTATGACGTCATTTGTGGCGTGTTTTATGACGTCATTTTTACTTTTTTTTTTCTTTTCATGCTGTCCTCCGCCCAGGTTAGACAGGATGCATAATTTAGTCAAATGATTCTGTGTGCTATTTTAAGCTTTGACAACGTGGTAGCAAAGAGCTTATTACGGAAAGAGGGGGAACTTCCATTATGTCCTATACAAAAATGCGAGACGCTCTCACGGATTATTTCCCTTTGCTCGGGCTGGCTATATTTCATCATCTGCTATATGAATGATCTGTGCGTGGTAACTTATTGAGCCTATGCCATTGCAAAAGAACATTTTTATGGCAACGTTTGCAAAAACCAAACTTTTAACCATCATTATTATTAACATTCCGCTACTGCTGTCTTTTTTTTTTTTAATGTTTACTTATTGACATTTATTAGGTGCTTTTATGCTGCTTATGTGTGTATGTCATAGGTTCGTTTTCTGCCCTGGAATTTATTATTTTTTAATCAACAACAGATATTTTAAAATTAAAATATGCATGACAGACTGTTTCATTTATCCGAAACTGTGTAAATCCGTAATCGTGAGAGAGAGAGAGAGAGAGAGAGAGAGAGAGAGAGAGAGAGAGAGAGAGAGAGAGAGGTTGGGGGAAGAGAGAGCTCTGTCATTCAATCAATTAATCACAATAAAGCACAATAACAAAATGTTTCACTAATAGTGTGAATTTAATTTATATCAGGTGTCCCCTAGCCCCCAACCCTCTCACCTCCCACATCACTGGCTTAATAACATCAGTCACTTCATGGAAAATAATTAATTAATCAGACAGAACAATCAGAACCTAGACTACAACATTCCACGCAATATAGATCTAATGCGCAGAAATTCACAGATCAGAACAAGGACTGAGTTTCTACATTACGTTTTTTTTCCCGTTTACACTCAAACGAAAAGGGATTACAACAGATCAAGGACCATTTTTGTGCCTAGGTAAGGGGTTATCTTGCACAGTATTTGATCACGAGGAGAAAACAGACTTAGTCTAATTTAACTTGTTAACATAAGCAGTTTGACGAAGCCAAACTGCCAATCTGACAACATCTACTTTTGAAATGTAAGCACAAATATAGGCTAATAGTCAAACAACCTAGAAACAACGTAAACAGTGAGCGACTTTTTGAACGTAAACTGTCAGCAAGCAAACATTTTTGTTTTAGCACATAGAATAGATATAACATGAATCACTGAAGCCTCTCCCCGATTGTTTTAACAACACTGCAGTGGTCTTGGTTTAGGCCTATATAAACACACAAAAAAGAAGTTTTTCGATTGCAATTTACCTTTCTTTGTCTCTTGGAAACTTGAAAAAGAACTTGCCATCACAACTTTTCTTGTATCTGGCATTACGGCAATTGATGGCTGTGCAAAAGTCACCGCCCTGTTTTACTCGGTCGCCTTTTGTCTTTCTGTCACGAGCCATTTTCAGCATGTCGACAAGGGAGCGTAACTCGTATCTTCCGTCTCGCGGTTTTGTACCAAGTTCCCCCTCTTTTTATAATAAGCTTTTTGGTGGTAGTTTATGTAGATATCGCCTGTGCAGGGGCGGATTACGGAAGGGGAAAGGGGGTGAGTGGGGGGTCCTAGGGAGCACAAAACCCACTCACCCCCTCTCGGGCAAAAAAAAAAAAAATAAATACGCAAGCGCGCACACACGCACACATATATACGCACACACCACACACACACACCCACACACACCCACACACACACCCACACACACCCACCCACACCCATCCACACACACACACACACTATTCCATTCTCCCCCACTGCCCACATGTCTTCAATGACATTACGGCATACACCCTTTTAATTAATATTTTTATTGGCCGGAGTCCTCGTGTGTTGAACAAAATTGCGGGAAAACCTTAGGATATTAGGGGTTTGTCCCTTGCACATTTGTATGTATTCAATGACGTCAACTTTTGTATTAATTTGGATTTGGAAAGCTTAGCGTAGTTGTGGTACTCAGCCTATTGACCAGTAATGTAGGCTTGCTATGCCTGAAATAGATCTTTTACTTTCTGAGGACGTCATCTTAAATCACCCTCGATCATGCCCGCTTGCGCAAACTTGTTTTTTCCAACCTAGTTCCAGTCATTCGCCGAAAAAGGCAATCACCGAAGTCGAACGAAGCTCTCCAATGTGTTACGAAATGATGCTTGCATGACTCGAGATCAGAGTTAAATTAATAATAATAATAATAATAATAATAATAATAATAATAATAATAATAATAATAATAATAATAATAGTAGTAGTAGTAGTAGTAGTAGTAGTAGTAGTAGTAGTAGTAGTAGTATATTTATTTAGTAAAATCTGTAAATCTGTAACCACCAGCCTCTTCAGTCATCTCAGCAAGGTCCTCCTGAAAATAATACGCAACAGGTTGAAACCCAAAGATGAAAAAATCATAGCTGAAGAACAAGAAAGGGTTCAGGGCAGGGAGAAGTACCACTGAACAGATTTTAAACCTCAGAATAATCTGCGAGAAATACCTACAGCACCAACAACATCTATATCATGTGTTCGTTTGACCGAGTCTGGCATGCAGCTCTGTGGGTAATCAAGATATCAGCTGTAAAATTATTGAAGTAATCAAAAGCCTGTATGAAAAGGCTATCAGTGCAGTCCTCCATAACACCGCCACCGGAAACTGGTTCAAAACAACAATCAGTGTGCGTCAAGGATGCCTACTCTCTCAAACACTTTTCAACATCTTCCTAGAGCGCACCATGTCAGATGCCCTTGCAGATCACGAATGCAGAGTCAGTGTAGGGAGTAGAGCAATCTCCAACCTTCTTTTTGCGGGTGACATTGATGTATTGGCTGGAGAGAAACAAGAACTTGAACCACCTCCAGAGCCTATGGAATGGAAAAAAGTGCAGAGAAGACTAAAATGATGACCAACAACACCAATGGCATCAACACGGACATCAAAGACCAAGGCCAATCCCTCAGCACAGTGCATAGCTTCAAATATGTAGGAGCCATTGTATCAGACAATGGATCCTCACAGGAATTTCTCTCCAGGATCGCACAAACAACTGCTGCCATGACAAGGTTGAAGCCCATTTGGAAAGACAGGACCATCAGTCTACATTTCAAGGTAAGGCTACTGCGCTCCCTTGTCATCTCCATCTTCCTATACGCTTGCGAAACATGGACCCTCATAACAGATCTACAACGAAGAATACAAAGCATGGAGACGAGGTGCTACAGAAGACGTCTGGGCATTTCCTATATCCAGCACATCACCAACGACGAAGTATGACAGACCATTATACAAGCCATTGGACAACACGATGACCTGCTCACAGTGGTGAAGAAACGGAATTCCGATGGTATGGCCTCGTCACCAGATCATCAGGATTTGCAAAGACCTTCCTGCAAGGCACGGTGCAAGGAGGCAGAAGAAGAGGGAGACAAAAAGAGGTGGGAGGACAACATTCGAGAATGGACTGGCTTGACACTAAGCGAAGCCATAAGGGTTGCTGTAACAAGCAGACCCGTTTACCCAGCGCTATTTGAGCTTTTGCTTGTTTAGCAGTAGTAAAACTTAGAAGGTTACTGTAGTCTATAGCAGACGATTAAGGTATAACTGATGTGTACACACACACTGCGAGCTGACGCGAGCCGTTTAGTGACATCATCGCAGCATACGATCGAGTTTTGAACTTTATAGCCACTTAGATTGTTTCAGCCAATCAGGACACAGGTAGAGTGGTTAGGACCAGTTCTGGCTGATTCAGTCAAAGCCAAGTATAGGGTCAGTTGTGTGGAAAGCTCTGAGCAGTACACAGCTACACTCGAGCAGAGAAATATCTCCACTGATAGAACAGGGAAGAAGTGCTTGTTGAATATTTGAATTTATTCAAGTAGCCACGGGCCTGACATTGTCGAACAGGTAAATGAACATACTTCTGTTTCATCGTGATGTATTTATATTATTGTGGAAATTATGTTTGTGGAATTTGCTATGCATAGATTTGAATTGTTAGTCCGACTTTGCGTGACCACGTGTAAGAAGCCGACCACGAGGCAAACATGACCGGCCGACGCCATGTTGTATACCGGACGGAACCACTGTTGTTTAACCTATATGTATGCTTGCAGACCAGTGGTTATACCAGTGAATGTTTATAATATTATTAATTCTTTATGTGTATAGTTAGCCACGATTTATATTTATGTATCTATAGGAAATTAGAGTGGAGATTCCAGTGGACCACGGACGTAGCAGAATGTTCGTCGCTTATGTATAGAGATGTGGAGCTATCACTGAGGGCTACTTTGGCTTTCAGTGAGACGCTCTGCACAGACCTATTATTCAGTGTTGTGCAGAATTTCGTCTCATATGTTACAGACGAGCAGGCGGGATATCGTGAGCCCAACTCTGCAAAGAATAGAACCTAATCTACGATTCGAGTTGGCTGCCGAGGCATCTACAGCATCGAGCGCAGATAGCCCACCCGTCGAACGCAAGCAACGACAACACAGAGTGTCGTAAAAGCTACCTCAACGCAGCGCTTCAACCACGAAGCCACTGATCAGTTAAGTGCCCAGGAAACAGTGCACTAAAACTGTAGCAAAAGGACCACAGTAGTCCACTCTTCATGAACGCTAGTAGCCAGTGCCCTATGAAGAAAAAGTAGCTGCCTAGATTATCAGCGAGCGAACCATTCGCATTGACAATTGAACTTTTAAGTTAGATTCGTACTTCGAAGATCGTGTATAGAGCAGAAGAAATAAATGTGTGATTTTGACTGTTATCAAGTGGCTGGACTACATATGATTCATAATCATAGCCGTGTGAAAGCTAGTGTGATAGTGATCTTTTACCATTTTTCTATCTATCTCTGTACCCCAGCCTTAACACAGACCGAGCTAAGCAAATAAATGTATTAAAGTAATTCACCGGGTGACTCACTAGCGGTCCCCATAGAATAAGACGTGATGGTTACAGCATTCCATTGTGCAGAGCCCAGCAACAATAAAACCCCACGTCACAGTTGCTGGGGACAGAAAAAGATGGAGTTATGGGATAGGATAGGATAGGATTGCAATAAAAATGTCACTGTTTTTGAGACCAATTAACGTGCTTTGCCTTGTTGTGTTGAAGGGACATCACCGTGTCCATCGTACTTTGAAATTTTGTTATGGTTTTATTGTTGATATAGATGTGAAATATCGTTGTATGTGTGCATTATGTGTAATGTATTATTTTTACTGTGCCAGTATAGTAATCATCATAAAAAATAATAATAACTGCTTCAAAATGCCAATCTCGACTTGACTTACAGCTTGAAACTGTGCAAATCAAAAAGAATTAGATCTAGAAGCAACAGCGGCCTTTTTATGCAAGGATGTTTCACGTAGTCCTGCAAGCATTCGGTCGCAAAACATCGGATATTTTCGCTCGACTCGGAGAGCTTCGTTCGACTTAACTTCGGCGATTGCCTTTTTCGGCGACTGACTGGAACTAGGTTGGAAAAAACAAGTTCGCTGCCCGCTTCCATCCCATTGTATTAGATTAAATCTCCTTGCGTTCAGGATAGATAGATAGATAGTCATTGTCTATAGGATCCAGCGGATTGCTTAGAGCCGAATCAGGACCACTGCGTTCAGGACGGGTGAGGAATGACCGACAAGTTTTAGGCTTGAATTACCAAAATGCAAAAATGATTGTAGACCCAGTAGTCATTTGTCCAGATTTATAAGAGCCAATAGAAGCAGAATGTGGAGTTGTTTTGTTTCAACAATGCACACATTTGTAAGCCCACCAGTAATGTATTTTATAACATTTTAATGGGTTTTTTTTCTAACGGACTTCTAGCAGTCTACTACAAGCAGGATCAGGTAAGGTTGTAATAATAATGCATAATAATAAAGATATTTATATACGATGTCATATACATAGATACCATGCGGAACATACCATTGTTGTGGAAGATGGTTAATGAGAAAAAAGAAGACGAGCTGAGGCTTTAGATTCTGTTGAAGGAGAAGATTGAGAGTTTGCTGCGTAGAGAACGTGGGAGTGGGTTCCAAGCAGATGGTCAAAAGACAGAGAAAGAGCGGAATCCGACAGAAACAAGTTTGGTTCTAGGGACTCGAAGAGTCAGAGCATCAGAAGCTGAGTGGAGGTTGCGTGATGGTTTATGCAGATGGACCCTATCTGAAAGGTAGGAAGTAGCAGAACCCTTGATGCACTTGAAGTAGAGAAGGTTAACTTTGTACAGTATTCTGTGTGAGACAGGCAGCTAGTGATGGGAGGAGAGCAGTGAGGTGATGTGATCACACCTTTTCTTTTTCAAGATCAGATGAGCTGCAGAATGTTGAAGGCGTTGATGGAGGTGGATGAATGATGCAGGCAAACCAGAAAGAAGTAAGTTACAATAGTCCAATCGTGAAAAGATAAGAGATGTAATGAGTGGTGAAGTACTTACGAATAAGTCCAATACTGATGAAGAGCATAATCGGCCCATGCGGTGGGTGGGTTAATCTATAAAGAATAATGTTGTTTAATAATAATAATAACGGATTTTTATATAGCGGGTACTCCAGCCTATGACCAGACTCACCACGCTTTACATAGTCATTACATATAAATACATGCACTCGATGAAACATCACTTTTGCTACAATACACCAAAAGACGGGACTGTCACCGCCACGACTCTCTCCGGGCAGACGCCACAAACAAACAACTTCCACACGCAGACAACCCAGAAAGAATGGCGATTACCCGCAGACGGAAGTGATGAAAAACACAACGAATATATATACAACTTTCAAGCTATTTATTCATTCATACCACACACTCATAACATACAACATTTACACATGAAACGAGAAAAATGGTAATGGAACAATCAATGGGTCGATGAACAATGAAATGGAATGTCAGATGAACGAGGGTTGCTAATCAACCACGTCTAAGTACCGACTGTGCACTGCAAATGTCCGAACACAGGGGGGGGTCAAGTATCAAGAGGGGGACAACAAGGAAAAAGCCGACCTGATAGTAGGGCGTCCCCGTTGATGTCTCCGTGAAAGTATCTGCCCCTCCTCGTGGCTGTCACCGGACTGTCGCTATGGAATCCAGGCGTAGTGGTGTCGCCACTCCCTCCCGCCGCTGACGATGATGATGATGATGATGACGCTGTAGTTGCGGAAGCCCTGCCACCGTCGACGCCTCCCAGCCTGACTCCTCCAGTCGGCTAACACTGTGACGTTGAGGCCAGGTTCCGTACACAGACGTCACAACCACCGCGGGAAAGGTGGGGTTGTGGAACAATGAAGATGTACACAAACGCGGACGTGGACGAACGGGTGGTGATGATGATGCTGGGTCCACACGACCGAATGTCGTCGTCGTTGTCGCGCGACGCTGGTCAACGTTGATCCGCGTTACCCAGTGACGAACTGATGAATACGACGAACTTTCGAACCTGCAACATGCTTGTCGTATTGTTAATGTCATGTCCACCCGATTCTGTCCCCCTCCCTCCTCACACTCTCCCCCCCTACTACACTAACTAATTCCTGTATCTTGAGGAAGCGCCACTGCTGTCCACTTCACTTCCCTTGACTACTATTACTGTCACTTGTAATCAAACCCATAATTCAAAAACTAAATGACATTATGAATGCATGAAATGAACAATGCTGCAAATGAATACATGTAATCATCAACACATTATCCATCTCAAGCAACCGCAACCTCGACAATAGCAACCACTTCCATCCTACCTTCATCACACTTCACCCCCATTCTCCTCCCTCATTCCCCCTCCTTCAGTCACACTCTTCCTTTCGTCTGCCTCTCCTCCGTGCAACCATCCTTCCCCCAGCCTCACGCACAGCTATCGTTCAACACCCCAACAGCCGGCCATCGGTCATTAGCACAGTAAAGGAAGATAACACCATCACACTTACCCACACGGCTCGAATGTAAAAGTACCTGTAGCTAGCCCTTTCCACTGCTTGCCTACACAGTACTCCAAGTAAGGTATTCCAGTGCGTAGTAATTCCCGTTAGTGGACAAAACCTCTACACTAACTTACCACAACACAAAACTTAGTTATTTGCTCTACTCTTCCTTGAGCTTGCTACCACAACTGTAACATTTCCCACTAGGTTTCTTTTAGAACCAGTTATTATTTACGTTAACAACTGTCCCACCCTTACTTCCAGAACAAAATACCCAGAGAAACAAGACCGCACGTCTTCTCTGTTACTCTGCAAAACGTGTTCTGACCACAGTGAACAAATTCCCAAAACTGGCTGGCCGAGCTCTGCTGTTCTAAATCACGCTTTCCACGCATAATCTAACATACGACAGCGCACAGTTACTACCCCAACTCATTAACTCTCCACCCACACTTTCTACCCGGTTTCATCACAGGCTGCCCTGTGACAGGGACAGTAAAGGTACAGATTATTTACAACTATGTACATAAATTACAAAAAAGACAAAAATATACTATTTACAACTATGTACACAAATGACAAAAAAGACAGAAAATAGAATGGCAAAAACCTATTCACAGCTATTTATATGCCCGGTTAGGCCCCGGAAGAAAAACAGTATAAATATTTACAGCCGTTTATACACTTACGGATCAGACATAGACAAAAGATGACAGAATGGCAGCGGGATACAAATCAATCTGAATAATGCAGTTTGAAGAGGTGGGTTTTGAGGGCCTCTTTGAATGCTTGTATTGATTGTATGTTGCGGATATGGGAGGGAAGGGAATTCCACTGCTTAGGTGCGGAGTAAGCAAATGCACGTTGGCCGTATGTCTTAGTGCGGGTGACGGGAACCTTGAGTGTGCGAGTGTCAGCAGAAGATTTTAAAGTGCGTGAAGGGGAGTAGACAGACAGTAGATCAGCAAGGTAGGAAGGTGTCACGAGCGGACGATTCACCTCTGGCGCTGCCTGCGTCCCGTCTCCATTTCCTCGCCCGCCGGCCAAGCCAACTAAGCCCCGCCCCTCGGGGATCGCCCTTGAAGCTTCTGACTAGTCAAACCACTTGGTCAGTCTTCAGCCGTCAGCCGAGAAAGAACAACCGCCTGCCGAGGACACGCCGCACCACGTTGTGACCCCTGAACCTCGGCAATATTCTTGTGTTCTACCCGTTCTTGGTCAAGAACGGGCTCCTATACCGGCTGCTACGAGACTCAAGACCCGCTGCGTGCGACCCAGACATCCTGGTCGTCACTGAGAAGCGTAGGAAACGAAACTCTGCTAACGGTCAGCCACGAAGGCCGCATCGCACCAACACCCCTGTTACTCAAGAAGTCGACCCAGTGACCTGCATTGGCCATCTGACGCTAACGCCTGAAACATTGCACCATCGCCATCCAGAACCGAGAGACAACCTCCGCCCCTACACTATCCCAGCTAAGTGCGCACCAAGCGCACACCACAATTCTGGGATAATCTGGCTAGCCACGCGCAGAATCCAGATACCCTCCTGCCTAGTGATGACATCAGTCCTCAATCGCCCTAGTATCCCCCAGACCGCCAACCCAGAATAGCTCCAAGATACTCTGAACGCTTATAGACAATTACCAGTGACTCAGCCTTAAGCTTACCTCATTCGCCTGACCCACTTCTATTTAATACATTGACTAGCATTATATTATAACATCCGACTTCCCCTTGTTTCAAATTCTCTACTAGCTTAGTTTGTATTCTTCTCGTCTGGCCTTTTGACTGTCTATCATTCCTTAGTATCTCCAGCGTTATTTCCCTGAATGTCGCCGCAAGTTGGCCTAAACAAGGGAGGCAACACAGCGCGGAGGAATAACTGCTAATCCCCATCCCCCAACCCCCTTTATTCGTGACAGAAGGACAAGAATCTGTGAAGAAGTTGTGACAGAGAACAGAGAGTTTGTACTCTATGCGTGCTTGCACAGGAAGCCAGTGAAGGGAATGTAGTAGAGGTGTGATGTGATCGCGTTTCTTAGCTCGGAATACTAGTCTAGCTGCTGAGTTCTGAACCTTTTGTAGTTTGTCAATGATGTGTTTCGGGGAGCCAGCAAGGAGAGAGTTGCAATAGTCAAGACGAGAAAGGACGAGAGCGCAGACTAGGGTTTTGGTGGCAGGGACTGTAAGATAGTGGCGAAAGGAGCTGATTTGGCGTATGGCCGTGTATGCAGAGCGACAGACGTTGGAGATGTGGTTGTTGAGGGACAGGTCATCGGAGAGAATGTAGCCGAGATTTCTTGCTGAGGATGAGAACTGAATGTTTGTTGTCCCTACTGTAAGCGATGTTGGGAGAGGCGGGAGTGAGGAGGAGGTGTTGTGCTTGAGAATGAAGAGGGCTTCGGTTTTATCGTCATTAAGCTTAAGCTTGTTGAGTGTCATCCATGACTTAATGTCTGTGATGCAGTTCTCCAAAGTCTGAACAGTGGAATTAATGAGAGAGGGGGTGGTGGATTTATACAGTTGTGTGTCGTCTGCAAATGACTGACTCTCAACAGCATGCTTTCTAAGCAGGAGAAGCAGTGACTTGGTGTACAGAGTGAATAACACCGGCCCTAAAACGGAACCCTGAGGTACGCCGCACACAAAGTCTGCTGTGCTGGAGAAACAGCCATCGACAGTGACTGCTTGTGATCTGTCGGAAAGATATGAGTGGAACCAAGCCAGGACCGAGCCAGAGATTCCAAAGTAGTGTTGAAGAGTGTTAAAGAGAATGTGATGGTCGACTGTGTCAAAGGCGGCTGAGAGGTCTAATAATAACCATATTAACCATATTGACAGAGCAGATGCATCAGACTGAAGACAATATGAATAATTGTAACGGGTGCACAGGAATACACGTAGTGCACAGGTAGAACATAACATACAATGTACCCCACTTTGATCATGATGAAAAGAGCTTGAAAGAAAACAACATGTCTTTTTTTTTGTTTACCCTTGTTCTTGGCCATTGGCATAATCTGTTGAACAATATTAATGTTTATAGCCTATTTTCGCTTATACAATCTGCGATGGACGTTTCAGACTAAACAAAATTGTCGAATAGTAGTAACACAGACCGGTGTATGCATTCTCTTGTAAATAAATGTGTAGTTCGATTCAACAATTTATTTTAACGACAGTTATTGTAAAGTGACAGGCTGATGGAGTGCATTCAGCGTTACCATTAGGGTTGTTTCAGCAGATCTTTTATACCGATCGAGGGTGAGTCCTCTTTCAACCAAGTTGTGGTCCTGATTCGGCTCTTTGCAGTCCGCTGGACCCTATAAACAATGACTAACTAACTAGGTAACTAACGTCTGTTCACGTACATGTGATTTTAGACCACACACACTTTTTCGCGCACATACATACAAACGTTAAAGTAAATCTAACAATCTAAAGTTAAACCGTAACCATGAAAGTATTCATACTACAAAAACTTACCTTGGTGCGGAGATATAATTATATTATACGGGCAATCCGGGGGTGTCGGATAGTGCAGTGGTTGGAGCACTCGCTACTGTGTCGAAAGTGAAGCACCGTCCGGTGCGGTTAGCACTTGGATGGGTGACCGCTAAGGTGTGAAGCGACAAACAACAACGCCCCCAGTTGACTCAACTGTGATTGAGTACCTACTCTCTTGAGGGTGGGGAAGGTAAAGCAGCGAGGGAGAGAGTTGGGCATCACCCTCATTACGCTGGCCCAAGATAAGTGTGATCTCCAACATCACGCTCCCCTACGGCCACAAGGCTATGGGACTACCTTTACCTTTTTTACCTTTTTTATACGGGCAATGTCTATTATAGCGGTACTATGCAATAACATTTTAATTTGTAGTGTCTGTTGTTTTGTACGGTATTCTACGAGTACATGATGTATTTTTTATCCACTGTGCTTAAACATTAGTGTCTGGAGTTTATAATTTAACGGCAGAATAAAATACATCTAAATCACCATCCCTATTTCCCGTCTTCTGTCTATAGGTATAGTCTACATCTCTATCAAAGAGTCTGTTTCTCTGGAAAAGGATGGTCTTAAGAAATAAGATCCGTCTGTCAGTCTCTCTGTCTGTCTGTCCCTCCACTCCCCGCCCCTCCTCAAAACCTTCCCCTCTCTTTGTCCCTCTTACTTCATGTCTGCTACTGTTTGTCTTTGTATGCCTTCTTGCCTATCTCTGTCTGCCTTCTTGTCTGTCCGTCTGTCTCTCCCCCGCCATCGTTCTCTTTCTATCTCTCATCCTCTCTCTCTCAAACAGTCTCTCTCTCTCCCTTCCCATAATTTCACTTCATCATTGTCTGTGGCGATGATGATGCCATCAGCCAAGCTATTCTAGCTGATGAACATATTAACCATATTGACAGAGCAGATGCATCAGACTGAAGACAATATGAATAATTGTAACAGGTGCACAAGAATACACGTAGTGCACAGGTAGAACATAACATACAATGTACCCGGTACCCCACTTTGATCATGATGAAAAGAGCTTGAAAGAAAACAACATGTCTTTTTTTTTTTTTTTTACATTTTCCCTGGTTCTTGTTCTTGTATTTAATCTTGAACTTGTTCTTAGTGTTCTTCTTGTTCTTCTTCTACTTCTTGTTCTTGTTCTTGTTTTTCTTCTACTTCTTGTTATTGCTCTTCTTCTTCTTCGCCGTCGTATTCCCTGTATTCTACGTCTAAATTGTCTTCCTCTGCACCTTCTAAACCTCCCTCTCCTTCTTCCAAGCTCTCATCTGACTCTTATACTGGTAACTGCATACCCAAGAAAACGCTTCACTGTCCGCCATTTTGAAAGTGACTGGAGCGCCACCGCCCGTCGTGCACTCGCTCTCATTTCACGGGAGATAAACCACAGCCGCTAGGAATGCCGGTCCTGACATCACTGCCATGAGTTATCGCCCCGCAAATTGTATTACGTAACAGAAAAGGAAAGCAACGGAAAAGCCAGAGAAAATAGCTACTTGCACTGCGGAACTGGAATTACCTGTGCAATGTTGAGAGTCGAAGACCTGAAGAGGGTGAGGAAAAGGAAGAAGAGGAGATGGAAAAGGGGGGGGAAGAGGGTTAAATTAAATAACGAAACAGCGAAACGTAAGGAACAGAAGGAAAAAAAAACATAGAGAAAATAGCTACTGGCAGTGATGAGCTGAAAGTGTAAGTGCCCGTGTTAAGAAGAAGAAGAAGAAGAAGAAGAAGAAGAACACCCGGTACACATTGGTCGAAGGCTGCCAGAAGCATGTTTTACTAGTCGCCTCAACAGGCACTGCTTCCTACACGCTTCAAGCGCTATAGTGACGGAAAAAGCGCAATTTCATTGTAAATATATACAGAATGTTGCTCTACAACATTCCGCTCTTTCCATCTCAAAAACCCATTTGCCTTGTTGGATTCTTAAATTGCATAAAACCAAGTGAGGACACTATCCGGCGTCAACAAACGGTTCAAAAACATTGTCAAACGGTTCGTAAAAGACAGTTGACCTAGAAACTAATACAGTTTGACCTAATTCGTCCCCTAGAGGAGACGAAACTTACATTTTTCTATTTTCATGAGTTCACTGCAGTGAAATTGCGCTTTTTCCGTGACTATAGAGCTTGAAGCGTATAGAAAGCAGTGCTCTGAAGCATGGGAGCATGCTTTATCGCCTGTTGAGGCGACTAATAACGCATGCTTCTGGTAGCGTTCGACCAATGTGTATCGGGTGAGAAGAAGAAGAAGAAGACTGAAAACAAAAATGTTGCATTACCCACTCTCTCTCCCTCCCTCTCTCTCTCTCTCTCTCTCTCTCTCTCTCTCTCTCTCTCACCCACACATAATTGTGTAGACGGCGTTATTGTGACACTTATTAAAAGGCCACCTACGTTGTGTTGACAATGGGTCATCTTTCGTCCCCCATTTTTTGTAAAGTACTTTTAAGTAATCTAACGCTAACTCTAACCATTACCTAATCTAACCCTAACCATAACAGATCATTGGTTTGACGCCAGCATAACGGGATGCGTAAAAAAACAAAAACGAAAGTACACTCTCAAGTGCAAGTCACAAGAATGACGTCTAAACATAATCACACACACCTGTAGCTGAGCGGAGTATTCGGCCACCATCTTCAGACCATGGGCCGACCTGCACTATTATTCTTCATTTATCCCTCGTAAGAGGGACATACACATATTTGCCCTGCAAGGCGCTGGAGCGCGTTGATAGTAAACCGGGTTGCAGGCTACTAGTGCCATGACAGTCCATACATGCCACTGCCTCTGACTTGCATAAAATGCCTGCCGACAATGTAGTCCTGCTCACCACCAAAAGCAGAAAACGAATGGTCAGCCTGGGAGAACAAATGTCGTGTCGCCTTGTCCTGCACAACCAAATGACCAAGGATTCTGCACCGCAGGAGAGACACAAGGCTAGTTCAACCAACAAATTGAAGGTAGACAACCTCTCTCCCAAGCTTTAACCAGTCGCCTCCCATTCCTCTACCACCCTCTCACACACACACATACACACACACACACACCCACACGCACACACATACACACACACCCCCTATGCCCTCACACATATACATATAAAAAAGCGCACACATACACACATGCATACAGACGCTCTCCATAGACATTTTGCACATTAATTTTTTTGTTCTCATTGAAAATATCAAGGTCCACATTTTACAATTTCTTCAAAAGGCTGAAACTTTTCTCTTTTTGTGTTGAAGCAAAGTCTTTCCAAATCCATAAGCCGGTCCAAGTTTAGAACCATTATATCACTGGAAGAGTTGCCATTGGCTTTCATAGTGTCAGCGCAAGAACAGAAAAACATGGATGAGATAAGGATTTGGATTGAAGTGCCAGACGTTCTCAGGTACCACGGGATAAATAGAGTAAGGTCTAGCCAAGTCCGAACATAGTTCTGGAGAGACTTAATAATAATAATAATAATAATAATAATAATAATAATAATAATAATAATAATAATAATAATAATAATAATAATAACCAACACCAATGGCATCAACACGGACATCAAAGTCCAAGGCCAATCCCTCAACACAGTGCATAGCTTCAAATATTTAGGAGCCATTGTATCAGACAATGGGTCCCGAGAGGAAGTCCTCTTCAGGATCGCACAAACAACTGCTGCCCTGACAAGGTTGAAGCCCATTTGGAAAGACAGGACCATCAGTCTACATTCCAAAGTAAGACTGCTGCGCTCCCTTGTCATCTCCATCTTCCTATATGCTTGCGAAGCATGGACCTTCACAGCAGATCTACAACGAAGAATACAAAGCATGGAGATGAGGTGCTACAGAAGACTTCTGGGCATTTCCTACACCCAACACATCACCAACGACGAAGTCCGACAGACCATCACACAAGCCATTGGACAACATGATGACCTGCTCACAGTGGTGAAGAAACGGAAACTCCGATGGTATGGCCACGTCACCAGATCATCAAGCCTTGCAAAGACCATTCTGCAAGGAGGTAGAAGAAGAGTGAGACCGAAAAAGAGGTGGGAGGACAACATTCGAGAATGGACTGGTTTGACACTGAGCGAAGCCATCAGGGCTCAGCTGAGGACAGAAAAAGATGGAGTATGCTGGTTAAACGATCATCTGTGGTGCCCCTACGACCTCCGGGTTACGGGACAGGATAGGGATAGGATAGGAAAGATAAGTGAATAAAAAGTCTTTAAAAAAAATCTATTTAATACATAATAAATTTAGGAAAATAGTTAACTAATAAACACAAACTAAAGGGAATAACGATAAACCGGTTTGGAACACATCTCAGCACAACTAGTAAATTAAGAAATATATACAATAGCTAGTGTTACGATTGAAACCCGCACGATAGATCCGATCACTTGATTTTGCAAAGCTTGCAATGACAGAGTGTATTGTGATTTTGCGATGTTCCTAAAAGAAGCTTTGTATAATGTTGATAATTTTCGTCATCGATATTGTTAAGAATTTTCTGGAATTCCTTGTTTATTATCGATCGAAGTTTCCAGGTGTGTATCGTAATAGTTAAGGGAGTCCTCTAATCTAATGACTGTTCTATGACATAAGACAGTGCATAGTTCCGGTGACGAATTTTATTTTGATTGGGTGTTATTGCGTCATGCTGGAATGTTCGAATTTTTACTCCATTGCAGAGAGGTTATATAAGTACTGCACCGTCTGCTTGAAAAGTGATCTTTGTAGTGATTTTCGAGAAGCGATCGTTGTATGTAGTTGCTGATGTTTGCTGAATAAAGTTGGAAAACTTTATACGACGACTCATGCCTTGTTGCTGAGTGGACAGGCTGCATGAATAAACGAATTCGGGTTACACAAATCAAAATTCATGCATCGGGGCTGAATCCACTGTTGCTAAATTCCGTGTAACAAATAAGCCAAGCTTAAAGACAAACCAAGATTGAATACACGATCTGTGGACAGGCCTCAACTTAGCATATAGCCAACGAAGTGAAAGAGACCTGGTATGATCACTTCAGCGAGACAGATCCTTTTAACATTAGTTTAAGTGTCGTGCCAATTAAAAAACATTATTTACAAGAAACTTTCCTCTCTTCTAAATTTAGTTTGTATACGAATCAATAAATTCCGTTTGAGAAATAGTTGCGATACGTGGCTAAAAATAGCACCACCTTGAACTATGCATAGCAAGTCAAGTATCGTTTCTGTGTCATAGAGTTATATAAACCCGCCTCAAAGAATCCGCCTGATGGATTGGGGCGCTTTTATAACGTTACAAAACGCACGTAAGAGAGCAAACTGTTTGAAACAAACGTTGCGTTGGAATTGTAAACTAAGAAACTTGTTGCGTGGATGCGCGCCAGCCAGCCTGGCAACAATAGCATTAGGTCGCTGGCTGGCCTTGTCTTGGTGTTTTTTTTAAAATAGTGACAGTGTTGATTTATGACAGAATAGAAATCACATATGTGTGAATGTGGGTGTGGGGAGGGAGGGGGGAAGAGCGAGCGTGCGTGTGTGCGTGGTGCGAGCGTGTGTGTGCGCGTGTGTGTGTGTGCGTGGGTGTGTGTGCGTGTGTGTGTGTGTGTTTAAACCAAGAGAAACCAAATGAAAAAAAAAACAACAACAAAAAACTAAATAGATTACGTTAAAAAAATTTTTTTTTTCTTTTGTGTTTCTTTTTTGCGTTCTGTGTTCTGCCTTTGCTACACTTTACTCTGGTCTGGTGTGTGTGAGTTGAAGCCATGGAAAAGAAAAATAAACGAAGAAGAATAAAAGCTTGAAGTCGTTGTTTACGACTTTGACCGAAGTTGCGCCATCCTTAGCTGTTCAAAGAGGATTGCTGGGATGCTACAGGAAGATAGGCAGGGCTAATGCTAAGTAAACATACTCTTCTTTCTAGTCGCACGTGCAGATGGAAGACCTAGGACTACTGCGGTTGTCAGTCGTTCTATTTTGTGTTCGTTTGTTTGTATTGTGTGTGTTTGTGTGTGTGTTGTGTGTGTGTGTTTGTGTCTGTGTCTGTCTGCTACTGCCCGTCTGTCAGTTACTGTCTTTGTCTCTCTATCTCTGTCTTTGTCTCTCTATCTCTGTCTTTGTCTGTCTATGTCTTTGTCTCTGTCTCTCTCTCAAGAGAAGCAATGTGAGGGTGGGTTGAGGTTGGAATGCAGATGGGGTAGAGGTGAGGCGGGGTAAGAGAGACATGGAGGGAGAGAGAGTGTGTGTGTGTGTGTGTGAGAGAGAGAGAGAGAGAGAGAGAGAGAGAGAGAGAGAGAGAGACGCAAAAGCAAGAAATAAGCAAAGGTGACAACTATATGAGCAATGTTTGTTTTGTAGCCTATCAACCCTGCCTGTCTGTCTGACTAAACTAAACACATCGTCCATCTTAATATTCGTCACCGGCATTTTATTCCATTTAACCTACACACGCACACTCACACACACACACACACACACACACACACACACACATCTTTGTCTTTTGGTTGATCTGCTGACGCGTAGTTTTTTCCACCGTTGTGCCGACTCCTTCATTTTTGAAGTTAGAGGTACAGAAAACTACAGTTTTACTTCTTTTCCTTTGCTGAAGCTTATTTTGTGGTGGAATATTCGATAGCTCAAAAAAAGCAAAACTAGACTTTACGTGCTCTGTGGAGACCACACGTGTATAAACGTTGTGGTGACCACACACAAACTTTTTACACACGAACACATGACATCGAAATTTCTGCCGACATTCACTTTCCCGCCCAAATTGTCCCGACTTTACACACAACAAATTGTGGTGACCACATGTGTTAAATTTCTGCCGACATTCGCGTTCCCGCCCAAATTGTCCCGACTTTACACACAACTAATTGTGGTGACCACATGTGTTAAATTTCTACCGACATTCGCGTTCCCGCCCAAATTGTCCCGACTTTAAACACAACTAATTGTGGTGACCACATGTGTTAAATTTCTCCTGACATTCACGTTCCCGCCCAAATTGTCCCGACTTTACACACAACTAATTGTGGTGACCACATGTGTTAAATTTCTGTTGACCATCCAACCACTTTCTACATTCAAACAGAACAGAAGCCAGCATTGCAAACATGTAAGGTGTTGCCAAGTGAAGAGTTTATGTATTATTATTAGGTTAGATCATTATTATTATTATTGATTCTGTTGTGCGTTGGTGCATCACTGTGGTTTCAATGTTTATGTCTGAATGCCACATTATGTACACATTGGATTGCTTATATACACTGTGTAGTGCAAGCAAACTGAAGACTTTGAAGAGTAAAAGTGAGCGAGAGAAGCGATCTGCTATTATGGTCAGATCTCTAATGGCTGTGATTTAAAATTATTAAGAACTAGTGGTTTTTGTACCCTGGCAAGGCAGGGTACACAGGTTGCTGTTTAAAATGTAGACAGAGAGACAACTGTTGTGAGTGAGTTTCATTTGGACGATGATACCTCCCCATATCCCCCTTGATACCTCACAATACCCACCCCCTCTGATATCTCCCCGTTTCCCCCCTGCCCCCCCCCCCCGGTTTCTTTTTATTTTAGCCGATGAGTTTGTACTTCTGCCTTCAAAACGTCGTTTTGCTCAACCCATTTCGAAAACTAAAAGATATTCAAACTCATTTGCACCCTCTGTTGTCCGCATTCTCAACGTTTATACAATGTAATACAATGGATTGTTTCTTACGATTGATTTCATTGATTCTGTGTCACTATAGACTATAGATATAAGCTGCTGTTTGCTGTGTGAGTGGGTGAGTGGGTATAATTCCAGAGAGAGTGAGATTTTTGCTGGTAGAAACTATTATTTGTAATATTTGTTTTTATAGTTGATATTTTAGTTTACTTATGCATTTAACAGCACATTTATTTTTTTGATTGGGAGTACTCTCTGTGTGTACGTAAGGTCATTTTTAATTTGTATTATTATTCTTATTGGTTATTTTTGCGCCAATGCTGCCTTTGTAATTGTAATTGCTCAGTTTGAGATGAATAAAGTTGTGTGGTATTGTGTTGTGTTGTGTTGTATAGTATTGTATTGTTGAAACGTAAATTTTTTTAACCTGCCAGTGGGTATGCTCAGCCTTAAGATGAATGAAATTGTATTGTGTTGTAATGTATTGTATCTTTCTGCGGAGAAACTATTATCTGGGACATTTTGGGGCAGTTTACTTTTATCACATTCACCTCTAGTTTATTGTATGTATTTAACCGTATATTTTGTTATTTATCTGTTAATTTTTTTAAAATTATTTAATAATTGGATTACTTCGCATGTGTATGTAATATTATTTTTAATTCTTGTGTATTCTGCTATGTCGCGCTGATCCTGCCATTGTAATTGCTCAGTTTGAGATGAATAAAGTTGTATTGTATTGTATTGTATCTTTATTAATTTGAACCTTATTATTTGTCATGTAACACATTTTGATCACTGTGGATGTTTCAAGATTTCCGACTGAATCTAGTTGGCGAGAAAATCACGGACACATTTCACATCCAAATGCTGTGCAACTCTTACAGAAGATATGTTCCAGCAGCATAACACAAAGCACTGAAAAGTAAAAAGCATGCATTTTATCTCACAGACCAGAATTTGTCGGAAATCCTGCAACATCGGCAATAATCAAAGTGACGTGTTAAAATCATTATAAAAATGCTTTTTAGCATCTGCAGTTATGATAGATTGAAGCTTAGACAACATAATTAATTTTGTTGAGAGAGTTTTACAAAGATTTTGGATATGTGAATGCCAACTGAGTTTGTTGTCTACGAGGACGCCTAAAAGTTTATGACTTTCAAACTGTTTAATATTATTTACATTCACGACAAAATCAAGAGAAAGCAGAGCCTGCTGATGCGTTTGTCTAGTTATTAACATGGCTTTTGATTTAGATGGATTCAGTGACATATGATTTAACCTGCACCAATCAGCAACATTATTAAAGGCACCTTGTAGAGATTGCTGAATTTCACCTATGTTCCTCCCCTGATTGTGCAATGTCATATCATCAGCTAACATTCAACAGAATTATCTGAGAGGTGTAATGGGAGAGAAAGAGTGCGAAAGAGAGAAAAAGAAAGAAAAAAAAAGAAAGAAAAAAAAGAGAAAGAGAAAGAGGGAGAGAGAGAGAGAGAGAGAGAGAGAGAGAGAGAGAGAAAGTGAGAGAGAGAGAGTGAGAGAGAGAGAAAGTGAGAGAGAGAGAGAGAGAGAGAGAGAGAGAGAGAGAGAGAGAGAGAGCCCGCGTCATCCAAACACACACAAGATATAAAGTAAAACATCCATAATCAACTTTTATTCCCTTGAAAAGTTCATAACTATTATCTCCCCTAGGCACACATAGCAACAAAATCTGCTGTCCATCATGTGTGACTTTTAATGACTTAAGCAATCCCTGTGCTCAGGATTTATTAACAGATGCCACACATCCACCATTAGTTGCTTGCAGAAGAAAAAAAAGGAAGTCGAAGGTCAGGAGGAAACATTCCTTAGATAATCTGTCAGTGTGATTGACTTTTTGTTAATGCTGCTACCATCTTTGGTTCATGCTGCAAAATTAGTTCCATTATTGGTGTGCATATAATCTAATCTATATTATCTAAGCGGGAACCACAGACATAAACATCACGTCTTTCTATGAAAAGTTACAGGAGGTGAGGAAGGATTGCACAAGGGAAGTGGTTGCAATCTTTAGGTGACGCATCAATAAACAACAGTTAGATGAGATAGGTGCTTGTGAGCGGAACTCTCTAGGAGCATCATCAATAAACTACAGTTTGTTAAAACGGGGGATTGCTAGGTGCCTGCTATGAACCAATAATGAAGGGTACTATACTACATATATGTACCCTTTTATTAAAAAAATCAGTGCGAAAGAGAAGATGATCCTTATCTGCTATTGTGTTTTAAATGTGTTCTTGTTAAAGATAGAACACATTTTTAAAATTTGTAATTAACACAATGTTTAACAAAGGTATATGATAAAAGGTAAACATTTTCCTTTCATTCTTCTATAATTCCCATGTCTGATGTCTGAAATCACATAAAATGTCTATGTCTCAAATCACGTCAAAAATACTGATCACGGAAAACAGTCGTTCTAAATTTTGATGAAACAAGTGGTCAGACTGAGACTAAGAGGCTTTAGTGAAGAAACAACCAAAATTCCTAACCACGAGAACTGGGTAATGGAGGGAACAGGGGAGATAAACCTGAACTGTGCAAACTGAAAAACATCGCACAACTCAACTATTGCTATCCAACATTTTGAATATAACAGGATCTTAAAATAAAATTAAAATTAAATTTAAAAAAATCTTCCCCTCCCTCCTCTCCTCCCCACCTCATGGTTGCTCCCAATATGCAACACAATATGCGAAGCCTTTTCAACATAAGTCAAGTTTCTTTCAAATTCAAGCACTGTCGACACTTACAAGCCCTGCAGACTCGTAGTGTTGGCGTCTACAGTCCCTGGCGCATACGTACTTTTCAATATATCCATTTGTCATTTCCATTTGGTTTGTTTACCTGTTTGTTAGCCAATTGTTGTTGAGACGGTAGATCAACACACTGTGACAGTAGGGCGATACTTTCGGCGATGGCATACCCACACAAACAATCAGCTACCACAGCTAAACAGGTACATTAAGAAAAATATGTATGCGCCAGAGACTGTAGACGTCAATACTACTAGTCTGCAGTGCTTACACTGCATGAATTTGACAGAAACTTGCCTTTTGTCAAAAAGGTCTTTCCTGCGCCGTGACGTCAACAAGTGTTGCTTACCGGCAGCAACCGCCACACAATCCCTAGTGTGAACTATGCACTGTACAAAATCTAACACGTACAACTAAATGACCATGCGTAAAAGAGAACAAAACTGTTGTAGCTGAAAAAATTTACTTGGATAGAAAAAACCAAACTAAACATCTTATCCTTTGTAAGGAAACATGTCTCGCACAGAAAAACCCCAATGGCACTAACAAAAGTGCTAGATCACAAATTCCGAACAAATTGTTAAATCTGCAAACCTAAGTTTAACACAAATAAATATGCAGCTCATGGTGCAATGTCAAAATAGAATAAACGCTAAGACCCAATAAACGCTTTCTAAAACCAAACTACATAAATGGTTAACTTGCATGGATCAGTACCATGTTGTTTGCGCATGATTACACAGATTTTGTAGTCTCCGGATTCACAGGATGTGATTACGTTCTGAGATCCTGAGGTCACTTCACTTCCGCCCCTCTCTCTCCGCCATGGAACAGCAGAGTAAACAGCATCTTTGAACACGCGGGATTTTTTGTAAGCATTACGAGTAGTTTTATGATTTTGCATGACTTCACACATGTTTTATTGACTACTGACTGTTATTGTAGTTAATATATGCTGCAAAATGTAACAAGACAGGTAATTTTCTCTGCAGAGAGAATAAATTGCTAATAAAATGAGTTTGGTTTTCGTTCTATCTAGTTCTGCACAGATAGTGTTCGATTTCCTGAAGAAGTAAGCATCGTATCTTTCAAAAAAAAAGATTTTGGGTGGAAACAGTACGTTCTGTCTATGTAAGTGGGGGCGTCGAAAACATGGAAGTGACCGGAAAAATAAGAGAAATGTGTACGTAGTACCTTACTTCTATCATTTTATTTGAAAATCAAAAAACCTCTAAGGATTCACTAAAAGCGTTCTTTTTTAAATCAGTTGTTTGTAAATTTATATAGTTAAGTAGTTATTTCTTGCTTACAGGGTCCAGCGCACTGCAAAGGGTCGAATCAGGACCACAAAATCTAGACCAGAATTTGGTTAAAAGAGGACTCACTCCTGATCCATATAAAAGATCTGTCAAAACAAACCCTAGTGTTAAAACCGAAGGCACTCCACCAGCCGATAATTTATAATAAAGGCATCCCACGCAGGGGACGATGAGGCTACACTCTAATTTATCTAACCCCCGTTTACAAAAATAAAATAGAATACAAACATCATTATAAATTATCAATAAAACATACATATAAAATGCCTACATTGCTAAATAATAACATCATAGGAAGCCCTAGTGACCACCTGGCAGAGAGCGTCCAATATTCCCAAGCTGATCTAACAGACCTCATACACAAATAAAAAGTCTTGTCCCGGAAGAATTTTCAAGAAAAAAGGTAGGTTACTGGTCTAGTGAAGAAGAAGATAGTATAGCAGATTGATAGAACAGAGCAGGAATGAGAAAGAGCAAATGAGAAAGACAGCGACAGTGGGAATTTCAAGCACTAAATTTCCAGAAAGTGGGGATACTATTTATACTGAAAACCCCCGGCACCCCAACGGGGGTAAAGATCTGCCGAAACAACCCTAGTGGCAACACTGAATGCACTCCACCAGCCGGTCACTTTACAATAAAGGCATCCCACACAGGGGACGATGAGGCTACACTCTAATTTATCGAACCTCCGTTTACAAAAACAAAATATAAGATTAACAACGTAATAAAATATCAACAAAACATACCAAAAAAATGCCTACATTGCTAAATAATAATATCATAGGAAGTCCCAGTAATGGAATTTTGCACTGGACAAAATCTAAGCAGTTTACTTCAGATTGTTTCTGATGAAGTCTTTAATATTTTTCCATTTGCGATTTGCAAGTACTCTGCTCTGTTCTTGTGCAGCCTCAATTTCAGCTTTCCCTGGTAACTTGCAGTTTAGAAAGAATTTAGCAAAATGCTGATCCACAGCGTTTCTCTCCTCCGAGGTCCACGACTTTCGTGCTGTGTTTGCTCTTGTCTTCCTCCCTGAAAAAAGCAACACAAATGTTTAATACACTCGAAAAAACCCAAACAGCTAAGCAACCTTGATAACAAACTGCATGATCTGGGTGTTGTTTAGGAACTAACCCACTGAGCCTGCTTTCTGTTCTGTGTTTGATGTTAGCACAAAGTTTACACACATGGTCACCACAAAGTTGTGTGTAAAGTTAGGACAATTTTGGCGGGAACATGTTTGTCTTCAGAAATATTAATGTCTTCTGTTCGAATGTAAGAAACATGGTTGTGGTCACTGCAACATTTTACACATGCAGTGTCTCATTTTGGCGCCTAACGTTGGATTATGACCGTTTTTTAACTCAAATGTCTGAGTGACATAAAAACCAGTCGGGTGTGACCGATACACTTGTGTCACAATCCCACATCCCATATAATGATAGGCGAAGATGACAGATAAAACCCAAACCAACACGTGATCGTCTTTCTACAAATACCTGTGACAAGTTGGGCCTGTGGCAAGTGGTGCCTGTGACAAATCAGGCTAATCCCATAAAATGCATGCTTAAGATTGATGCACAATTTTTAAAATCAACACTTACCAGCGAAAATATACTATTTTTAAATCTATGCTACTTTACTAGTGTTATAATTTAGTTGAATGTAACTTACTTTTTGGATGAGACGACGAACACGGTTGCCCATCACAATCACTGTCGTCAACAACACCACAATCGGCAGTTCCTGGACAAAGAAAAAAACAAATGATTGGCTAAGTTTTTCACTATTTTTTCATAGAGAATTCTGTGGCACAAAAAGAGTTAAAGATCACAAGTATCCAGCAAAATAAATGCCCTTTTTCAAAAAACACATTACTTCTTCCATCAACTCTTCCATTACCTGTGCCAATCCCATATGTGAAAGGTGTTAGTCAAGTCACTTACTTTTGGTTTTGGTTGGAGAAGATGAACACGGTTGCTTATCAGAAACACTGTCACCATCAACAGCCCCTGTACAAAGAACAAATAAACATTGCTTCAGCCACACAACAGCATTGCCTATCTCAGAGATATAAAAACAGATTCACATTAACAGTTTCAGTGATCGAGTCTCAAGGTTTTTTTCCCTATCACTTATGAAAATACAAAAAGAGACAGTTGTGAATTATGTCAATTATGCAACATTGACTATATCGCTGATATACGAGTATATCCAACAATATCACATAACTGTCCCCTTTACCCAATTATGAGTTTAAAATGTGTCTCACCATCACTCCATACATAGCAAGTGACTTATTTCGACAGAGACACATGAAACCGAAAGAACTGGCATCACATTTTATCTGCAATTTTATCTATTTTCAGAAGAAAAAGGACTTGGGCAATTATGTTGGGCTCCTCTTGATTTGTTTAGATATGATATAAATGGAAAAAACATGAAAGACACAGGAGGTCCACAAATATATAACGACAGTTGAACTTGAATATGAGTGGCTGACCAAGCCAGTGGCTATTTGCAACTTTTTGAGTTTAAGTCTAGAGAAGCTGAGACTTAGCCAGTTATAAATATTGTAGTTTAATTTTTTTTCCATATAGCAAAATTAATAATGAAAACAGATTGAAAACAAGTCCTTAGACCTTTAGCGGCACAAATTACTGTAGCATAATATTTATGTCTTGCAGGAGTTTTAATAATCTTTCTCCATAACTTCTATCTTTTTGGCATACTGCAAAGGAGTCATTCTTTGTACACACAGCAAAAGTGTTTACATGCTAATAGCCATTACTGTTTTTTTTTTAATTACAAAAGAGTGCCGAGTAGCTGTCTCCCTGTCGAACTAAACTTCCTCTCAACCAGTATTGGAATGAAGCATACGTGATACTGGTTTAGGAAAACGGAAGATTATTGATTGTTTTAGGCGGAAGAAATTATTCAGAGGCAGAAGAGCAGAAGAAAGCTTTGAATTGTGGAAGAATTTTCCGCCAAAACAGAAGGTAGTCAGGTCTCATTCCCATATTGTCTTTCAATTCAACTCAACTTTTTCATTAATCTATCAGTATCAGTGACACAAAACAACTAACAATTTACTGACTTGCACAATTGGAAGACCTTTCAGCTGGATGCTGACGAATTGTTGAGAGAGGTGCCGTTTCCTTGCAGGCCTTTTCAGCTGGCTGCTGGTGGATTAGTGAGAGAGGTACCGTTTCCTTGCAGGTCTTTTCAGCTGGCTGCTGGCGGATTGTTGAGAGAGGTGCCGTTTCCTCGCAAACAACGTCCTCTTCTTCTTCTTCATCACCCTCTTCATCCAAAACTGTGATTAAAAAATACCATCCTGACATGAAGAAAGCAATGAAAATGAAAATACTTGGTACTTACTTACTGCTAACACTGTTAACTGTAGGTAGTGGCAGCCCAATTTTTTTAAACTTTGTGTTTTCAAATATGTGTTTTGTGAAACTATAACAAAATGCAAGCAAGAGTTTACAGGTGTGAGTTGTTAATGCAACTGGGCGATAATTGTCGATGAATTTCCGAGGTTTGTTTTGTTTTAAAATGGGTACCACAATGGCTTGACGCCGGCCAAAAACATTTCTTAAAATGATTTAAAGGGATACTTTTAAAAGAAAGTGGAGCACGTTTGACCATTAAATAGTAGACCCCATCCGGACCAACACTCTTATTTACCGCTCGAAGCATCTCCAACATAATGAAGGGAAGCATGACACCCACCCCCAACCCCTCCCCCCACCCCACAAAAAAATGCCAGTGGCAATAGAATTTTTTTTAAAGGCCTATAGAAAGTTATTGAGTTTAATCACTTACTATCAGCAGCAGAAACTGTAATTTCATCCAGAGTCTTCCCACGAATGGTTGCGAGGTTGCCTTTTTCCAGTGCCAGCAGCAACTTTGACACCTTTGCAGCTTGGTACGTCTGCTGTGGGAGGCGATAGAATTCCCTGTGGATCCTTATGTCATGGCCCATAAAATCAGCCAGAACATCCAGTTCATGATCTTTTAGATTGACCACTTGGGATATAGTGGCAATTTGTTTCCTCAGCTTGGTTGATGTGATGATTTCTGGATGTTTCACACCACACTCTGCCACTTCATCCCTAAGGCAGTCACTGCCTCTGATATGTCCAAGTGAACCGCCGCCTTGTCTTGGAAACAGAAACGTGTTGTCAGGGTTGATGCCCACCTTGTCTCTTGTGAATACAAGGGTTTTCAATGAACCCTTCATTGCAGATGTCAACAAAATTGGAACAGTTCTCCCTTTTTTCCCAGGGATCTCTATTCTTGTCAAGCATCGACTAAGTTTTAGCTCGAGTTTTGAGAAAACGTTTCTTTCAATCTCATCGTCATGAGAGCAGGTTTCAGAGTGCTGTGTGAAATGGGCTACTTTCATTTTTGACACTTCACCTTGGCGTCTCCTGTTGAACATCATGATTTGTGTCAGCGTGACGCTGTTCAGAGTTTTCCAATTTTCAGCCACAGTGTCACTGTCAGCTGATAGTGTGTCCGATTCTAGCAAATCAGCACACCTTTTTGCCTTTTCCTGGAGATGGCTTGACAGAAGAACAATATCAGATGTCACAGGCAACAGGCATGGTGAATTCATCTTCCTTTTTTTGAGAGTTCTCAGCGCATGGTGGGATATCCGCTGATTCCAGGTCAACTCAATGAGTTTGATCATTTGCAATGCTTTTTGCTCTCCCACACTGTCAAGGTTTTGCAAACAGACTGATTGATGGATTAAGGCACACTTTTTGAAGTACATACCACAGTTTTTGGCGAAAGACGGTGTGTCAAATTCCTGCGAGTCGCCATTGTAACCAGCAAGTCGCTTTGTTGCCTCAACCAATGCATCATACTTGTCAGGCGAGATACAGTCAGTTAAAGACACAGGACTGCCAACAACTTTCCTAACTTCGAGCAGCACTTTGGCAACAGTTCTGACCTTTGTTCTGATGTAGTTGTGCATATCTGGGTCGTGACCATTTTTGTCAAACTCAACTTCCCCATATTTTGCAATCAAATGGTCTGTTTTGGCAAGAGTGGACACAACATCTTTTCTAAAGGAACTCTGGAACTCTGAAAACCGAGTGCTTTTTGTCTGGTTTGGGAGAAGACACTGACCCTTCCTGACTCTTCCTCCCCTGACCTTATCACCAACAGTGGCAAAAGAACAAGCGTGTCTGTACAAGAAAACCTTCAGAAAATATCCGTAACAATAAGGACAAGGAACGTAACTTTCCTTTTGATCATCTTTACACTTTGTAGGTCTGTGTGATACAATCATGACACCCTTGCCATTCTTTAATACCTCCACATTATGGAGGTGGTTTCCAAGATTTCTCATTTTTGATAACAAAGCACACTTCTGTTTTTCATCTCTGCATGAAGCAAACTCCGTCACACTTTCTTCATCAGCATGTTGGGTAAGCAAATGTCTTGGCAAGCGTTTCTGGGCGCGTCCACAGAAGACACAGTACCAACATTTCTTGTCGGTTGTTGACTGAACTGTAATTGAAGGCTCTCTGTCTTGGGCAGATTGTGACTGAACTGTAATTGAAGGTTCTCCGTCCTGGGAGGATTGTGCAGGCAAAGTGGCGACTGGGTCTTGTTTTTGACTCAAAGCAGAGAAAGTAACAGACTCTTCACTTTCGTCACTTTCTGGAACTTGTGTCACTTGAACATCATCATGTTTGGAGCTTGTATCAGAGTCTGTGTCAGTTGGAGGAACAAAGTTTGGATCATTGTCACTGTCATCAGGGCAGTCTTCTTCTCCATCACTTGAAAATAGGGAGTCGCTTTCACTGTTAAAGCCACTGGTGCCAGTTGTGGACAGATTATCATGATGCTCCTGGAACCAAAAGAAATACAATATAAATAAGTTAAGTTTTAGCCGAAGACAAAATGTAACCACCTGTGTGGTGGGAGATTAAAAGCGGTCACACGCTAGGATCCTACCTGTCCTCTGATGAAAAACCCTTTACTCTCTCTTGGAAAACACAGACGAAAATTTTAGGCATTTACTTTTGCAACACTGTTCCTGCATCATCTATAGAAGGAAACTGGGAAAAACGGATTTACAATATACAAAGTTTAATTGTATCTTGGTCCCAGAGAAATTTGAATATTAGTGGCAAATTAGAAGAGTTGGCAAGAGAGCTGGACCACTATCGATGAAACATTTTAGGTAACAGCGAACTGCGCTGGAAAGGTATAGGCGAAACAATGACCGACAAAGGCCACAAGCTTTATTTTAGCGAGAGAGACGACAGGTGCGAACACGGCGTTGGATTCTTGGTCCACAAAGACATTCTGGCCACTGTCATGGGTTGCCGTCCAGTCTCCAGTAGACTCATAACCACCCGTCTGAGGGCAGCCACTTTCAACATCCCCATTATCCAGGCCTATGTCCCATCATCGGGATATGACGACAACGAAGTCGAGGATTTCTATGACCATCTACAGGCTGTTCTTGACCAAGTTCCGAGAAAGGACATAGTCATAGTGCAATGCCATTGGAATGACCAACAGCCTACATTCCAATGTAAGGCTGGTGCGCTCCCTTGTCATCTCCATCTGCCTATACGCTTGCAAAACATGGACTCTCACAGCAGATCTACAACGAAGAATACAAAGCACAGAGATGAGGAGCTACAGAAGACTCCTGGGCATATCCAGCATATCACCAACAACGAAGTTCGACAGACCATCACACAAGCCATTGAACAACACATGACATGCTCACAGTGGTGAAAAAACTCCGATGGTATGGCCACGTCACCAGATCATCAGCTCTTGCAAAGACCATCCTGCAAGGCACAGTACAAGTAGGCAGAAGAAGATGGAGACAGAAAAAGCGGTGGGAAGACATTCGAGAATGGACTGGTTTGACACTGAGTGAAGCCATGAGGGCTGCTGAGGACAGAGAAAGATGGAGTACACTGGTTAAACAATCATCTGTGGTGCCTCAACGACTTCCGAGTTATGGGATAGGATAAGATTGGATAAGAATAAAAAATATTCAAATACCCGTGCATTTGAAAAGGTTAAAAGAACTGTTGTATGTAACACACTTGAAAATGGAGGCCTTAATTTGATTGATATAAATGAAATGCAAGCATCATTTCTACTTTTGTGGGACCTGGAGTTACTACAAACTTGGTGCTGATAATACATATGCTTCATTTCAGATGCTTCTTTTAAAATTTTTGTTGGAATATGTCATGTTTTTTTGTTCTGGAAGAATGTGTTGATCACCTGGCTAAACAACTAAGATTACGTTGGCAAAACATTGTAATTAAAAATTGCTGTCTTTGGAATAATGATTGTATTAAGTATAAAAATATATGTTTATATTTTAAAGATTGGCTGAAAGCAAATATCTTCTTTGTAAGTAATATTGTAAACAAAAGCGAAATTATTAACTTTTGAGCGCCTGTGTGATAGAGTAGGCCGCTCGCCATCACGGGTGTTTGAATACAGCGCAATGTGCACTGCGCTTCATGGCTGCGTGGTACAAACCAGGCTGGGGAACAACTCACACTCAAAACCTCTAAAAATTGGCCGGGGCCCAGGGGCCGCCCAGGCCCCAGTCTGGTCCTGGGGCAACACCCTGTTAGGAGGACCGGGAAGTGGGAGTGGGGCAAAGCCCCCCGGCAGCTACCGCATTTCAGCAAATTAAAGATCATTTTAGGCCCTCTCCTAAAAGCAAGAAAAGAAAAACGATATCCAGAAAGTCATGCAGACACAAAGACAACAACCAAAATGAAGACATAATTGAAAATAAAATCTCGCAATGCAATTTTGTTTTTCTAGGAAAGAAAAGTCACTTTCTGAGAGGAGAGTTCCCCAGCGTTTGTCAAACGCTTATAATTATTTTTTTTTTCATTCACAAGAATTTTTGTCCGTCCACCCCACTCTCCTTTCTGCTCGTAAACTGAGACTCTAGCTATCCGAGGCTGGAACAACACAACCATGTTCCGTTAATTTTTTGTTGAGAAAATACGATCTCTCACTGACCGGGTCACATTGGGCAATAGCAAGTGAATCCACAAAAGAAGAAAGTAAAATTATTACACTGAAAAAATTCTGCACAATATATATCCTATAAATATACTTTTTAATAAGATGGGACTAAGGGATACTAAAAACTGTAAATACTGCAACGTAATTGACTATATTGAACATTTCTTTTTTCACTGATCAAAGGTTACAAAAATTTGGACGCACTGCATAAACTATAGTTAGATACAAACAAACCGCAAGGTGACTTTGTCAGAGACAGAAGTACTGTTGGGATACAATCCTCAAAGACTTTCAATGAAATGTATTAAACATGCTAACCATGTTATTTTGATTACAAAAATGATCATTAGTAAATTTTAGAAAAGGTACTGAAATCAAAATTAGGAAAACATTTTTGAGATATAACAGTTCATTCATTGTATATGCCTGATGTACGGATAACCATTGATAAAAGCTTATGAAAAGGGCACCCGTTCAACACTCCCCCCTCCCCCCCAAAAAAAAAGTCTGAGGTGAACCAACTGAGAAAAAAAAAAAAGAAACGAAATGGAAAAAAGAAAAAAAAAGGACTATTCTGGTTGAGGGAAAACAAAATATTCTGGTTGAGACTGGTTATGATTCTAATCTGTATGGTATTCTGTCTTAACTCTTGCGTCAAAATAGAACAAGGCCAAGTATACAGATAGTGTCACCAAAGGTTTTATTTGCAACGATGCAAACTTAGCGTATCGTAGCGTGGCTGTAAAAACTTAGCGTAGCGTAGTGAAACCAAACCATAGCAGTGAAGAAAAAAAAAACTGGAAAAAAACCAAAGAATTTGCAGTGTATATCTAGGCCTAAAGAATTCTATATGCCCATTGTACTGTTTTCATGATTTCAAAAATGGTAGCGTATAAAAAATTGTAACATACCATTCTTGATGCTCTGTCTGTATCATCACCCTCGTCGGTCTTCCTTTCATCTTTAATAATCATTATAATGCCCCTGGAGATATCTGTATCATCACCCTCGTCGGTCTTCCTTTCATCTGTAATAATGCCCCTGGAGATATCTGTATCATCACCCTCGTCGGTCTTCCTTTTATCTTTAATAATGCCCCTGGAGATACAAGAATTACAGTAATCATTTCCTCCATCACTTTGTCAAGAAAATCATGGTTAAAATCTGGGACAATCCCAAAGCTGGATGTTTTGGGTCCAGGAGGCATGTTTGTCCCTCTTGAGGGGTTGATGCTTGCTTATATGACAGCCAGGTATGTTCAATAAACAGAATGTTCTTCAATAGACAATAATCAGATTTTTTTTAAAAATACACACTAACATAATACAATACAATACAAGATTATTGCTTTAGGTCCAGTGTGTCCACACTAACACAGACATATAATATATATATCCATTAAAAGTAAAAGAATTGGAGAATTGTTTATTTCCAGGATTCCAGCTATTCATGATGAGTGGTTTCATACTGTATGCAAAATATGAATTTTAAACAAAAGAAAGGGAAAAAATGCTAAATACAACCAACGTAGGCCTATAATTTTTTTTTAATTTTGAGAGGCAAGATTTGAAACTTTAGACAAAAGTCGAAGTAAATCACAGTCCTGTACACTTCTTATTCTAATAAACTTCTCATATTCGTAAATATACAATGAAATCAAGTGATAAATAAAAAGATGCTTACTTCATCTTCAGGAAATCGAACACTATCTTAGCAGTCGCCATGCAGGCAGGTGCTGTTTCCCAAGGTTGTCACGACCTAGACAGAACGTAAACCAAACTAATTTCATTAGCAATTTATTCCCTCTGCAGAGAAAATTACCTGCCTTGATACATTTTGCAGCATATATTAACTACAATAACAGTCAATAAAACATGTGTGAAGTCATGTAAATTCATAAAACAATTCAAAATGCTTACAAAAAAATCCCGCGTGTTCAAAGATGGCTGCTTACTCTGCTGTATCACGGCGGAGAGAGAGGGCCGGAAGTGAAGTGACGAACGTAGTCACATTCCGATAAACCCGAGACCACAAAATTTTTCGGGAAACATACGCGATGTTCAAGATTATACACACGGGAGGCTGTGTATAGCCTTATGCTGACATTTTGTAACCACGTGTTTTTTTAACATGCTAGGGTGAAGTTCACTCCCCTGAGTCGCTAGAAATGCCTCTTTAATTGTGCCGACGTCGGCAGAAATACACACGTCTCCGGAACGTGGGTGTGTAACTATGAATTTGTCGGCAAAAGATACAAAAGACATAGACACACACACACACACACACACACACACAAAACACACCAACACACACTTTCAAATTCTTTGTTTCCTTCTTTCTTTCTTTCTTTCTTTCTTTCCTCTTCTTCTTTTTCTTCTTCTATTTTCCTTTCTGTCTCGCTATCTTTCTTTTCGCTTCTTCTTATTTTCTTCTTCTTCTCTTTTTTCTTTCTTTCTTTCTTTCTTTCTTTCTTTCTTTCTTTCTTTCTTTCTTTCTTTCTTTCTTTCTTCTTCTTCTTCTTCTTCTTCTTCTTCTTCTTCTTCTTCTTCTTCCCTGGTGTTCTCTTTTTGCTCTGCACCTACTCCACTAATTAGCACTTAGCGAAGTCGCTAGCTTCCATCAGTTGCATTGACAGTCGGCAACAGCCATCAGAAGTGGCGCTGATGGATGCCGGGACTTTAATTACGTAACACGTTGGGACAGGTGAGCGGCTTAGGTAAAACTAAGACTAGTGAAAGAAGAAGAAAAAAGAAGAAAAGCAGAAAGTTGAAAAAGAAGAAGAAGAAGAAGAAGAAGAAGAAGAAGAAGAAGAAGAAGAAGAAGAAGAAGATCTGTTTCAGTTTTTTGTTGTTGTAATTTTTACTTCTCTTCATTTCTTAAAATTATTTTAGACGATTGCAGACATACACAGGAACACACATACCTATACCACAACAACAAAAATGTGAAATCAGTATTTAAAATGATTCTTGCTATTGTTTTTATTATTGCTTGATTGTACAATATATTACTATTATCAGTATTTTTTAGCATTACATTGGTTGCTGTGTACATGTTACGTTGGAGACGCGTGCGATGGTAGGCTTACGTGTAAAATGCGCACAATAATAGGCTTGCGTATGTGACGCGCGCGGTAGATCTGTTCGTTTTATTTTGCAACGCATGCAGTAATGGAGTGTATTTATCTTTGATTTGATTTTGCATTGTTATTAGAAGAAGCTTTGTATAACTTGGTAATTTTAGTTGGTCGATATTATTTGAGCATTTTCTAGAGTCAGTAGTTTACTATCGATCGAAGCGTATGGATAATTCTAGTGGTAACCACGAGACGCTTCCATCCCAAATAAGGTTGTGTGACGTGAGACAGTGATGATGAAATTACTTTTGATTGGTTGTGGTGTTTTATGCAGGGATATTCTCGCTTGTTCTGGAGTAGAGAGAGAGACTATATAAGTGCCGCACTGTTTCAAATTTGGAGAGGTCCCCTATACGCTTAATGTGTCCGGGGACGTAAATTTTACTCAAAAAAAAATGAATTTTGGAGAGAGTTGAAAGTAGAAAGAGCTGTTGTATTAGAGTTGAAAGTAGAGAGAGTTGTGTTAGAATTGGAAAGTTGATAGTCGAGAATTGTAGAGTGGAAAAGCGATTGAGCGATTGTATGCAGTTGTTGATGTGTGCTGAATAAAAGTGGAAAACTTCATACGACGACTCCTGACTTGTTGATGATTGAACGGGTTGCGTGGATAAACGAATCTGAGTTACACCTGTCAGGATTTCAAGCATCGGGGCTAAATCAACTACTGATAGAAAAACACCAACATCAAACGAGTGTAACAGTACAGTGATAACAAAAATGTACACTCAAATAATAAATGTGTTATAGACACTGGTTGTTGACATTATTATACAATTATTAATAGCTTTTACAACTTTTGTTAACCACGAATCCAAGCGCATTTTATATGTAACTTTTGCAATATTTCTTGAACATGCTAAAATCATTTATTTATTCACTAATTTTGGAAAATGTCTTTCTATTAATGAGACAAGATCATGACGGGATAATTTAAGATTACAATCATTTTGTCTGATACAATGGCTCCTAAATATTTGAAGCTATGCACTGTGTTGAGGGATTGACCTTAGACTTTGATGTCCGTCTTGATGCCATTGGTGTTGTTGGTTATCATTTTGCTCTTATCTGCACTTATTTCCATTCCAAAGGTTCTGGAGGTGGTGTCAAGCCTCTGTACCAACTGTTCAAGTTCTTGTTCCTCTCCAGCCAATCCATCAATGTCATCTGCAAAACGGAGGTTGGAGATTGCTCTACACCCTATGCTGACTGAGCCTTCGTGATCTGCAAGGGCATGTGACATGATGGGCTCTAAGAAGATGTTGAAGAGTGTTGGAGAGAATAGGCATTCTTGTCGCACGCCGATTGTTGTTCTGAACCAGTTTCCGATGGCGCTGTTATGGAGGACTGCACTGGTAGCCTTGTCATACAGGCTTTTGATGACTTCAATAATTTTAGGGCTGATGTTGTACACTCTCATGGTGGCCCACAGAGCTGCATGCCAGACTCGGTCAAACGCATTTTTGAAGTCTACAAACACATGATGTAGATGTTGTTGTCTTTAAATTGTAATTTAATACTATCTAATTATAATTTTGATGATCATTTTAGATTTTGTCCATTCTTAAATAATAATTTTTTTCTCTTGATAATTTCTCATTCGTTCTTTTTCATATATTTACAAAGCAGATTTAAATCGTTGTGGTATGATTTTTGAAAATAATTTATAGTTTGTTTGTTTGCTTCCATATCGATGTTTTAATCCATATAGCAATATCGTCTGAATATTATACATTATTTGTATGATTTCATAGTGCTTTTAGTAATTCGTGTAGTAGAGTATTGAATATTATAGGAGCAATTATCGATCCTTGTGGAATCTACCTTTGTGAATTCCGAATATATCTTACCAATTTTGGTACATATAAATCTGTCAGAACAAAAATTCTTTGTATATTGAAATATTTACTCTGTGATGCCTATATATTTTTTAATAATAAACGAGAAGTCCATACATTATCGTATGGTATCGTATGCCTTTTAAACGTAAAAAAAAATAAATTAAAAAAAAACTTTTTGTTAAAATACTCTTTCTTCTAACGAATTGCTTTTTAAAATTTGATTTGTCAATTAAAAAAGATAACCACATGTATTTTTACCTTTTCTAAATCCAGCTTAATTGATTGGTATTATGTTATCCTTTTTACATTAATGAAATAAATGGCAGAAGAAGAATAACAAGAATAACAAGAAGAAGAAGAAGAAGAAGAAGAAGAAGAAGAAGAAGAAGAAGAAGAAGAAGAAGAACAACAACAACAACAACAACAACAACAACAACAACAACAACAACAACAACAAGAACAAGATGATGAAGGAGAAGGAAGAGGAAGAAGAAGAAGAAGGAAGGATAACAGCAAATTAGGATAAAATGCAGGACAATTTTTTTTACGAATACCAAAACGAAGACCAATTCAAATCACTTTATTGTGTTCTTGATGTACACAGGGATAATCATTTTGCGATGATCATAAGCGATATTGAATACAATATATAATAACTTTAAAATGCTAATTATTATCGCTGCACCTTCTTTTCCATATGTCACTTCGGCGACACACACATACATTGTGTCTTCTTTCTTTCTCTCTCTCTCTCTCTCTCTCTCTCTCTCTCTCTCTCTCTCTCTCTCTCTCTCTCTCTCTCTCTCTCTCTCTCTCTCTCTCTCTCTCTCCACTAGTCAATCTCTCATTCACATACTTCACAAAGGAGCTCACTCCAATCACTGACACCAAACACGCATTTAAAAGCTTTAAGAAATACACCAAAAAAAACAATAGAAACAAGAAGTCCAGGGATACTGATATTGTTACAAGAAAACAAAATTCACCATTCCAGTCAGGCAATTACACTGATCATTTTTATCGATAACATTTTAAGCACGGCAATACAACACATAATCATAAATTAATTCATAAATTGAAGAGAAATTTAAAAAAATAAAAATAATGCACAGCTTCTTCAGAGTGTAAAATAATAACTTCATCAGTGTAAGGGAACAAACTCCTCTTTGCAATACGAAATGGAAGCAAGTGGTTAGCTCCCTTACTTTCCCACTAATTTCTTTATTTTCAAAAATTTTATTGTAGCTCTCTCTCTCTCTCTCTCTCTCTCTCTCTCTCTCTCTCTCTCTCTCTCTCTCTCTCTCTCTCTCTCTCTCTCTCTCTCTCTCTCTCTCTCTCTGTGTGTTTAAGTTTCTCTTTCTCTCTGTCTCTCTCTCTCTTTCTCTCTCATACAAGGGCACACACACACACACACACACACACACACACACACACACACCCACACACCCACGCAAACACCAACACACACACACACCAACACACAAGCATGCATGCTTCCTCGCGCATACGAATAAGCAAGATGGCGCCGACCTTTGGCGACACGGTGTTAGGCTCTGTGTTTATACTGATGTTTGTTGTGTGTTTGAGTGTAGAAAGAGTTGTGTGTGTGCAAGCGTACTCGAGTGAGGAACTTCTCCGCATTCGTGACAGTATCAACTCGCGCAGTCTGGCAGGGCCTGCAGACCATCACCAACATCAAGAAAAAGGCCCCTCCTGCTGACGCAGACAACAACGACCTCCCTGACCAGCTCAACGAGTTCTACGCTCGGTTCGATCGGCAGAACACCACCCCCGTCACCGTCACGCCCCCCGACCCTGCCTCTTCACTGGCCCCGCCCTTCGTCATTGAAGAATCGGAGGTGCGGCGGCTGTTTAGCCGGCAGAACTGCAGTAAGGCGGCTTGCCCTGACGGAGTGTCGTGCTCTACCCCTCCGCCATTGCTCCCATCAACTCGCCCCCATCTTCACCTCCCTCTTCAACTCCTCTCTCGAACTGTCCACTCTAACCCTAACCCCCCCCCCCCCCCCCTCTGCTTCAACACTTCTACCATCATCTCCGTCCCGAAGAAGGCCAAGGTGGCGTCCCTCAACGACTACAGACCGGTGGCGCTGACCTCCGTGGTGATGAAAGTGATGGAACGACCAGTCCTCCGGCACCTGCAGGCTCTCACCACGGAGAAGATGGACTCTCTACAGTTCGCCTATCGCGCCAACCGGTCTGTGGACGACGCCGTCGCCTTGGCTCCGCACTTCGTCCTCCAACACCTCGAGTCCCTCGACCGCTACACTCGACTTCTGTTTATCGACTTCAGCAGTGCCTTCAACACCGTCATCCCCAGAAACTCTTCGACAAGCTCTGCTCCTTCGATCTTCCTCTCTCCACCTGTCACTGGCTCTTGAACTTTCTTCTCTACCGCCCTCAAGCTGTCAAGATCGGCTCCAACCTTTCCAAAATCCTTATTCTCAACACGGGCACGCCGCAAGGCTGTGTCCTCTCACCTCTCCTCTACTGCCTCTTCACCAATGACTGTGTGTCCCATGCTGACAGTGTTCAGTTCGTGAAGTTCGCCGACGATACCACGGTCGATGGCATTATCTCCAACAGTGACGAAACAACATACCGCCAGGAAGTCGACCGCTTGGTGTCGTGGTGCGAAGACAACAACCTCGAAGTGAACACCTCCAAGACTGTCGAGATGATTGTGGACTACCTCAGGAACCAGGACCCAAAGGATCCACTGCTCATCAATGGACAAGCCATCGAGACAGTGGACTCGTTCAAGTTCCTGGGTTCCCTCATCTCCGACGACCTCAGCTGGTGTGCCAACATTGACACCATCGTGAAGCGGGCCCATCAACGACTGTACTTCCTCAGACAGCTGAGGAAGTTTGGCCTTTCCAAAGACATTCTCCTCCAGTTCTACCGGTCCGTTGTGGAGAGCGTCCTAACGTTTTACATCACTGTCTGGTTCGGAACAGCAACGCAGCTCGACAAAGACCGGCTGGAGCGGCTTGTGCGCATGTCAGGCAGGATTGTCGGCTGTGAGCTCCCCTCTCTGCTCAAAAGAGCCGACAAGATCCTCTCATACCCTTCCCACCCTGCCCACCCCCTGTTCGAACTTCTCCCCTCTGGCCGCCGCTTTCGATCCTTCAAATCCCATACTTCACGCTTTAAAGATTCCTTTTACCCTCAAACTGTAAGACCTCTAAACTCCGCATCCTCCTCCCACCGCTGATCCCCCTGCCGTGCGCACGCCCTGCTCCTCCCTACATACATCTAGATACTACAGCGACTGTTATAATCCAGAATGTTTTTGTGATCACTTTAGACTAGTCATTTGTGTTTTACTATATCTATCTGTTTATGCATTTCAGTATGCTGTGGAATACCATGCAATAATGATGCTCTCACTGTGAGAGGAAGTGTGTGTGTGTGTGTTTGTGTGTGTGTGTGTGTGTGTGCGCGCGTTAAGTATTAGTACAGGCGATGACTGTGTGCGAGCCTTTGGGTATGTTTGTGCGAGTGTGTGTGGTTGTGCATGCATGTGTGTATTTGTGTATGTAGGTATGTGTGTATGCGTGCGTGTGTGTAAGAGAGAGAGAGAGAGAGAGAGAGAGAGAGAGAGAAAGAGAGAGAGAGATGTTAAATATAATACATTCTGCCATTGTCCAACACCAAATAATATTCCGATTGTTGTATCTATTACATGTCAATTGGCGAAATAAATTCCTGTTATCCTGTTAGAACCACCGAATTTTATACCAAGGACTGTCAAGAGAGAGATAGAGAGAGAGAGAGAGAGAGAGAGAGAGGGAGAGAGAGAGAGAGATGGCGATCATGGGGATGCAGGAAGGATAACCCATATGAAGAAGTGTTGTAGGGTGGGGGAGGATAGAGGGGAGTGACGGGTGTGTGTGGGGGGGAGGGGGGGTGGAGAGAGCAGAAGGGATGGAAAAGTAAGGGGGCTTGGGGTGGGGGTGGGGAAGCTGCGAGAGATGCAATCGCCCCAATAACAATAATAATATGCCGACGACGTTTACACGAGCCCGGCACTTTCGCAATGCAAGTCTCGTGTTCCCGCAGTCGCTGCCGGGCCTTCAGAGACGACAACTTGCGAAATTGCCGGATGTAACTAGCTGGTAGTTTCGGTTGTCTCGGCTAGAGCCGCGAAAATGGGTGACCGGGACGAAGAGACAGATTGCGCAAATGACGAGAATGTTTGCACAAATGACGAGAATGTTTGCACAAATGACGAGAATGTTTGCGCAAATGACGAGAATGTTTGCGCAAATGACGAGAATTTCTAGAATGTTTGCACAAATGACGAGACAGATTGCACAAATGACGAGAATGTTTGCGCAAATGACGAGAATGTTTGCACAAATGACGAGAATGTTTGCACAAATGACGAGAGAGATTGCATAAATGACGAGACAGATTCCACAAATAACGAGACAGATTGCGCAAATGACGAGAAAGTTTGCACAAATGACGAGAATGTTTGCACAAATGACGAGAGAGATTGCATAAATAACGAGACAGATTGCGCAAATGACGAGAATGTTTGCACAAATGACGAGAGAGATTGCATAAATGACGAGACAGATTCCACAAATAACGAGACAAATTGCGCAAATGACGAGAAAGTTTGCGCAAATGACGAGAATGTTTGCACAAATGACGAGAGAGATTGCATAAAAGACGGTACAGATTCGACAAATAACGAGACAGATTGCACAAATGACGAGAGAGATTGCATAAATGACGGGACAGATTCCACAAATAACGAGACAGATTGCACAAAATGCAAGCTGCGATCGAGTCACACACATATTCACAGACAACGAATTCTGCATTTAGTAATCTTTTAAGCTAGACATTTTCTGAACGTGACAATTTTCGGGGCAGTGCTATTGAATAGGGTTAACGTGGGATCATTCACCTGTAAACCTTTTTACCTGTCTACGTGTTAGCCACTGAAGGAGTTTTTCTCCCAAGGCCAGGTTTGATCTTCTTTCATCAAGCAGTATTATCACACTACCTGCTCAATGTACCAGTTGTAGTACTGGTAAAGGTTAGTTCCTTTGTTAAAACTGTTTACACTAGAAAATATTACAATTATATATATATATATATATATATATATATATATATATATATATATATATATATATATATATATATATATATATATATATATTAGCTATACATGTAATACTACTACTACTACTACTACTACTACTACTACTACTACTCCACTAAACAGATTCGCCCCGAGTCACAAGCCAACTGAGGCATAACATCCATTTCATAAACATTGTACACAATTACAATACAATACAATACAATACGATACAGTACAATACAGTACAATACAATACAATACAATGCAATATAATACGATACAGTACAATACAGTACAAAACAATACAATACAATACAATACAATACAATACAATACAATACAATACAATACAATACATCTTTATTACCCCCAAAAGGAATTACAGTAGGCGCAGGATCACATTGTAAATTGATATACATGAAGAATGAACACTAATCCCATTTTGATGATGATGATGAACACTTGTATAGCGCGATTCCATCCAGGCCAAGTAAGCATGCTCGGTGCGCTGCAAAAAAAAAGTCTATTTATTTTGGTCACTGGTTAAAAAGATGGGGTTTTAGCTGACTTTTGAAGGCTGCTTTGGAGCTACACTGACGTAGCGAGAGAGGAAGTCGGTTCCACAGGAGAGGAGCTGCACATTCAAAAGACTTTGCTCCAAAGTTCTTTTTCTTATGTCGATCGACACTTGGCACAGAGATCTTGCACTGTGAGCTAGACCGAAGGTTTCGCTCAGGAGCGTGCCAAGGGAGGAGTTCTTGCAGGTACTTGGGTGCTGATCCTTCCTTGTATCCAAACACAAGGGAAAGAATTTTATGTTCAATCCGCATTTCAACGGGGAGCCAATGAAGTTCCCGAAGAACTGGTGTAATATTCTCACGAGTTTTAGTTTTTGTCACAAACCGTGCTGCTGTGTTTTGAACTTTATGTAGTCTCTGCAGTTGGCACTTGGGCAAGCCCCAAACACAGCTGCTGCCGAAGTCCAAGCGAGACTGGATGAGCGAAACAGCAAGTGTGTTGGCCGTTTTTCTGTCCAGATCTGGCCAAAGTTGACCAAGTGTTCGCAGACCAAGGTAGCATGATCTGACTGTGGCGCTGACTTAAGGCACCATGGTGAGGCCGCTGTCCACAAGAAGACCAAGGTCTCGTACTGTGCTGGATACCGGAATAGTCGAAGTACCAACTTGGAGGGAGTCCACAGATACCTTTCGATGACTGCATCTGAGCCACACAGTAACACTTCTGTTTTGTCATCATTTAATTTTAACCGGTTGGAGAACATCCACGACTTGATCTCTAGACAGCAGCTTTCCAGACTCTGGATTGCCTTTGAGGTGGATAATGCGCTAGGATGGAATGCTTTGTACAGTTCACTGTCATCCGCAAAGAGTTTTCGGCTGCTTCCAAAGCTTTCAATGATTTTACCAAGCTGGGTAGTGTACATGGAGAATAATATTGGCCCTAGTACAGACCCTTGTGGTACACCACAAGTGAGATGTACGTCAGGCGATGATGCCCCATCGACGATAACATGTTGTTGCCTGTCTAACCGGTAGGAGTGAATCCATTGATGGGCAGATGATGTAATTCCCATTTCAGCAGAGAGTTTCAGGAGAAGCAGGTTGTGATCAATGCAGCCAAACGCTGCACTCCAATCCATCAGAACCACAAGAACAAGATCACCATAGTCCGCACTGCACAGAATATCATTTAGAAAGCGAGTCAGCGCGGTTTCACAACTGTGATCTGGCTTGTAGGCAGACTGGTATACGTCCAGCAGATCATGTTTAATCAGGTGCAGCATCAGTTGCTGACAAACTGCTCTCTCGAGCAGTTTCGATACATACGGTAGATTTGACACTGGCCTAAAATTCTAAGAGTCATATTCATCGAGTCCATTCTTTTTCAGCAATGGTTTGATAGCTGCTGCCTTGAACGACTTGGGCACTGTGGAGGACTGAAGGCTACAATTTATGATCTTGAGCAGCACTGGCAGCAAAACATCCAAGCAGTCCAACACAGGTCTGGTTGGAGCAGGTATGTGCAGGTATATTTTAAATTCATATAGGTCAAGAATACACAATAATCACATTACAAATTCATGTACATTAAAAAAAATAACGATAATCTGCTTTCATCTTTCCAAGCAGTTGCATGCTTTGTTATCAAAAGAGCATCACAGAGCATAATGACAGGGTTAGAATACTGATATTGTAACAAGAATACAAATGTCACTATTCCACAGGCACTACACTAATCATTTTAACCAACAATTGTAAGCATTAAAAATCACATTTGGAACACAGCACCGTCCTCACTCAGTACAATACTTTACAATTAAAAACAGTAATGAAAACTATACCAATAAATCAAAACAACAACAACTTTCAAAGGTGATGAGATATGACCTTATAAAAACTAGATAGAGAGGATAAGGGTGAAACACAAACACACACACACACACACACACAAACACACACACACAACAAAACATACACGATGTGCCAAACTAGCTCATCAGTTAAAGATAACAAAAATCGATGGGCTTTTGAGATTTTTATGACGATACCATCCACATACAAATACTAAATATAACATAAATAAAAACCACCTAAACCACTCAAAATAAACCAATTCAAATGTTAAAATCTTCAAAGACCCAAAACATTCTACATAAAATAAGATAAAAATTACTTTTACTCATTCAAATTTTTATTTTTACAAATACAAAAGAAAATACTGACTTTTCCAAATAACCACGCACACTTCACACAAACAGCAATCAAAAAAAAAAGTATATCTATACACTTAAAATTCAACTTCTCAATAAAACAATTATAGTAAATTAAAATATATTTAACAAACACGCACAACATCTATCTATTAAATTCACAAAAATAAATCACTAATCCTAAATTTTATTTTAACTCTTACAAATGTTTTAATTAAGAAACATTATGTAACACCTCACAAGCAAATACACAAGTCTTTTGTCATTTAAAATAATTTATTCTAAACAAGTGTAATTCTATCAAATCATCACAAAATCTTTTTGAATCAAATAAATTCAAGTATTACCACAGCACTATTCAAACAAACACGCAACTCGCGCACGTCACAGATATAACTAGTGAACTGGGTGACACTTTGTCTTGTATGTCATCTTAGTTTAAGTGTGTCTAATGACAAATAAACCTTCTTATGAAAGGGAATTAAATAACGAAACTCTTATAAAACACAAAGATTTTTCAAAACAACTCAAACACAATTGTGCAAGAGAAGACATCAGATGAGATCACACTTATTAGATTTGATTGACTGAATAAACAAGGAGTAGAGATAAACTTCTTTAAAGCTGAATTCTTAACAAAAAAAAAAAAAAAAAAAAAAAAAAAGATCCTGCACCAATACACAGATTTATACTATGGGAGACATGTAAAGACACAGTACTCTCTGGAGATATAAAAAGGAACAAAAAAAAAAAAAAAAAAAAAAATTACAAAAAACAACAATCAACAAACAACAACAACACAAAAACAACAACACACAACAACAACAACAACAACAACAAGAATGTAAAGAACGGGATTTTTCCGGGTTTTTTATAATTCGTTTATTGTACGGTGTTTTTGATTGGCTATGATTCGGGAGCCAATGATATGAAGGTTTGAATTAATCAAAGTTTGAACTAGAGGAAAAATTGTTCACTCACTCAAAAATTCTGTGTCAGGCTGGTGTGCTCGTGGAGCAGTATGTGTATGTAGGCCAGGAAATAACAAAAAGTTAAAAAAGAGAGAAAAGAAAAGAAAGAGTTAAATTGTGGAATAACTAAAGGATGAAGAAGGCACTGTGAACTTGCCAAGGTGTACAGGTTCGGTGGAACTTTCTATCTGGAAGTGGAAGCTGTATTTTTGTGCTGTAGAAATTACAGGTATCTATGTTTCCATGATTGTCGGATTCTGATAAGTATATTTTGAAATTGCATTTGTTGTATTGGAAGGTGGTGAGCTGTTGTCCACTAGGACGGAATATAATTTTTCATTGATGTAATAATATTATTAATTACATGGGGCGATAGTTGTAGAGTAGTAGATAATGAAGTATGAATGAAATGCGTGAGCTTGGCTAATAGTAATTTTCATTCATGAAGTGATTACCTGGATATGAATAGTTGTGGTGGAGGAAGGAAAGTGGTGATCGCATACGAAACAGAATGGGACAAACGAGGAACAAAGGGAGGTGAGAAAGGATGAAACTAAAGAAGAGTAAATAATTTATCCGAGTCAGAGAAGTGACACTTGTATATATGTATGTCGTATAGCGGCCTACTGGAGGCCTACTGGAGGCTTACTTGGGGGCGAGAAGCCTACTCAGGAGCGGCTGTGGCTCCGTGCTGTCCAGGTGGGGACAGGAGAGAGATTGGAGGCAACGAGTGAGGGACATCGGAGAGGGTCAGACTTACGCCCTTCGCCTGACCAAAGTCTACGTTATCTACTTCGGGTGGACTGGAGGTCACGATCGCTCCTCCGCCCGTCGACGCTCATTCGTGCGAATCATCTCTGGCATCTAGTGCCAGCTTGTGTGAAGTCAGCTAAGAAAAGGTACTGTGTGTCTTGTACTTATCGTTTTGACCAGGACAAGAAATTGCCTGACGTCGTTTATCCAGGCTCGGTCGCTCTAGTGCGGCATTATCAAACCAGTGTGGGATTGGTGCATAAAGTGAAACGTGTTAGATTAATTGTATGAAAGGATTGGAGTGAAAGTATGATATAAAAATTGTTTATTATTTATATAAATTTTGAGAACGTTTTGAGAACGTGGAACGGATATCTGGTGTTGGTGTTTGTTTGTGTTGGGAAGAGTCCGTATATTTGTGGGGTGGTAGTTAACAGAGAGTCCAGCACGCACGTTTAATTCGTTTAGGAGTCAAATATATTTTGCATACTCTTACACTAAATATCCGCCCGTTACAAACAACAACAACAACAATGCACACACATACACACACATTACATGATTATTGCTTTAGGTCCAGCGAACTCTTTCGAGCCAAATCATGACCAGTATAGCTGATTCAGGACCACAAAATTGAGACCACAACTTCGCTGAAAGAGGACTCGCCCCTGATCCGCATAAGAGATCTGCCGAAACAACCCTAATGGTAACACCGAAGGCATTCCACCAGCCGGTCACTTTACAATAAAGACATCCAACGCAGGGGACGCTGAGGCTATACTCTAATTTATCGAACCCCCGTTTACGAAAACAAAATAGAACATAGGCCTAAACATCATTATGAAATATCAAGAAAACACATATATACAAAATGCCTACATTGCCAAATAATAACATCATAGGAAGCCCCAGTGACCGCCTGGCAAAAAGGGTCCAATATTTCCAAGCTGACCCAACAGACCTCACACACAAATGAGGAGTTTTGTCCCGGAAGAGTTTTCAAGAAAAAAGGTAGGTGACTGGTCTAACGAAGAAGAAGATAGTATAGCAGATTGATAGAACAGAGTAGGAATGAGAAAGAACAAAGGAGAAAGACAGCGACAGTAGGAATTTAAAGTACTAAATTTCCAGAAGGTGGCGATACTATTTATACTGAAACCCCCGGCATCCCAACAAGGGCACACACACACACACACACACACACACACACACACACACACACACACACACACTCACACACACAGAGCAGCCCCAGTCACAGTATGAATGCTGTTTATTACAAAAGAACTTCGCAGTGTTGGCGTATTCATCATTTACATTATCAAACATTTCTATTTAATACAGTCATTTACATCATCAAAGGATTTGTATTTATACATCATGTACATAATTATATAGATCATTAGTATCATATGTTTTGTACATCTAGTAAGCTTATATTATCATAAAATATCACAAATACAGAGTGGTTAAAAAGTAACTCTATATAGAAAATTGAGTATAACATTTGTACGCAGTACTGTATTTGTATCAAACAAAACGTATCATGATCCTCACAATTGTAGCTTTTACGCTTTTATCTCTGAGTTGATCCCAGAGTGACATGTGCAGCTCTTAAGGGCCTACCATTGCGTGAGTGCGCTCAGCTAACGTAAGACACAACCAGACAAAAGCCTAGATGTCAGGAGACGGGCTGTGATGGTGTTACACTCCGTTTGATGGGGGTGTTTTCAATCAGTAGTAGATTCAGCCCCAATGCTAATTGCTCCTGATGAGTGTAATCTCGGATTCGATTATCCACGTAACCCGTTCAATCAGCATACAAGTCACTGAGTCTTCGTATGAAATTTTCCACTTTTATTCAGCACACATCAACATCTGCATACAATTCTCAACTCAACTCTCAACTCGACTCGACTCACTATCAACACAAAACAGTGCGGCACATATATAGCCTCTTTCTTCTCCCGAAACCCTGGATCAATCGCGTATGACGCAATTTAACCAATCACTTCTAACTTCGTCATCACTGACTTACGTCATACATCTTTCTAAACATTCCAGGAACGTTCTCAAAATTCGACATTTATCAGGAAGTTTCTATCGACAGTAAACACGCGAATCTAGAGAATTCTCCAATAATATCGATTAACAAAAATTACCAACGTTATACAAAGCTTCTTCTAACAACAACGCAAACTCAAATCAAAGGTAAATACACTCTATTATTGAATACTTTGCAAAACGAAACGATTAGATCTATCGTGCGCGTTTCAGACATACTATCCTTCGCGTTTCAACGTAACAGATGGGCTTCTCTCGTCACTGTGAGAGGAAATCAGAGATCAGCGGATTAAGCCCTACCACTGTAAGGATCACATCACGTATTGTTTCATTCAAATAACAGTACTGTCAACAAAGGCTATAAGCAATTTTCAATAGGCAGTAACTGTTTAACCACCACAAAGCAGCAGAAGAAGCCTCGTCTAGCTTAATAAACAAATAAACTATAGAGAGGTTTTTGCTCCAAACTTAACGGGGGTATCAGTGCGCATGCGCCAGCGAAGTTCACTTGTCAGCTTCACAAACAGCTAGAATGTGTGAGTCGTTGGGCGTTGTTTCGTTCCTTCGCTCGGGGTCAGAGAAACCTCTGCCGTGACAGATGACTCCATGGAATCATACATTTATGTGAATTGTGGATTTTGAACTATTGGAAACTGTGGAGGCATTTCAAACCACGTCATATCCGTGCTATTTTTTGACGTTGTTCATGCTCAGAAATATGCGTAATACAAAATATTAATATAGTTTGTTATTTTAAAATTTTAAAAAAGATGTTGGCTTTCAAACATTAACTTAACCAGTTGTAAGCTCGTCTACTGCATGGCAGTGAGTTCTATTCACAAACATCCAGTTTTGTAAAGACAATGAGTTTTTCCAGCGACCTGTATAGACACATGAATGTTTGTATTCAGCACGTGTACAACGCTGAATGTCATCAGCGTGACGGATACGCACTCACATAATGGCACACTGAAGGTAACCAGCGCGACGGATACACTCAAATATAATGACACACTGAATGTCAACAGCGGTCTGTAATGACACGTCGTATTTGTGTCCTGTCACAGTGTCACCAAACGAATGTCAAAAGTGACCTGTAAAGAAGGCAACTAAACGTTCACAGTGATCTGCAATGACACTGAATGCCAACAGCGATCTGTAAAGATACACTTAATTTTAACAGCTATAAATAAAGGCACTGAATTGGTAAATGTTAACAAGGAATGTGTGAACAACAGTGACAATTCAAACACAATGTAAGGGTGTGAAGGTGCGCGCGCGCATGTGTGTGCGTGCGCGTGTTTGTGTTTGTGTGTGCGTGCGTGCGTGTGCTCAGGCGCGCCTGTTTATGTATGTTTGTGACGTCAGAAAGGTGAGGCGGAGCCAAACAGGGACGACAGATGGCCTCGCTTGCTGAAACGTTTCGATGATGTCGATCGTCGCGTCATGTAGAATGACGTCATAGCCTGCAACACAGATGCATAAAGCAACAGGTATTTCACAAAATAACGTGCGATTCATCATCGTCAATATCACGACGATCACCACCATCGTGCTCTCCTGATGACGACGACGACGATGATGACGATGATGACGATGATAATAATGATGTTGCTGCTGGTGCAGGTGCTGCTGCTGATGATGATATTCACACTTTTCTGCTATCCTATGCACCAACGGGAATCCCCTCAATGAAACATACTTCCGGTTTTTTTCTCCGCGTGTTTTAGTGAGTTATTTCCAAATATTCAAGAATAATAACATGTGTCACTGGCCACCTGTATCGTACCCTCACATATTTTTATTTTTTTTGCTGCAGTTTATTATCCCTTTCTATCGCCAGTGGCGCGCCTAAACCCTACCTACCTAACATTATTTGTGAATTTTTGAAGCATATTCGGAAAAACATAACGCCCAGATGCTGGCTCGAACCCACACCTGTCAGGCGCCATTGGTTTCTGGCTTGTGGACAAGGCAAGTTAGTCCCGCCTTAGCCCACTTGGCCACAACGCTCGCCTAACATAGTCAGTTACTTCGTGTTTTGTGAAGGTTGCGACGGCGAAGCTATGGAAAACTACAAGTCTTCAGGTCCTGTTTCACTTTCTGTCGATGATCGACGCACCTCCGAAGTCGCCACAAATACAGGCCTCTACGATTATTTTTTGCATCCATTAACTGAGCATGTACTTCCTCCACCGTTTTTATACTTATCCCACTCGTTTTCTGGCTCTAACAATCGTCGTTTTCGGCAATTTGCCATATTTAAAAGTCACGCATCAAGCTTTGATAAAAGCAAAACAAGCTAGACCGGAACTTGGTTTCATGCTAACCTCGTTTTAATTTATAATGGCGATACCCACGAGTTTTTATGAGAGGTGCCGGAAAGTTGTGAATACCTGCTTGACGTGCTTGAAGAGCACAGCCTGTGTGGCGGTTTGTGGCTGAAGGCGCTCCAACTCCAGATAGACGATGAAGAAGCGGTCCAGCAGCTTGTTGGCAACGCGCTGATTGACGGCCTGAATACATCCAGCAGTTATTAATTCATCGTTCAAGATTCAAGATTCAGTTCAATTCAGTTACATTCAGTTCAATGCGCCCAAAGGTCGCAAGTGGATGCCACGGGCAACTTGAGTTAAATCCTGTATCGGCCAAAACCTTAAGCAGCTCTTCAGCTGGAACAGTTCAGATCAATTTAATAAATCTTTGTTGCTATTTAAAGGCATTATGTACAAGTGCACTCATTTGTGTCGCAATTGAGTAAATAAATAAAAACATGCAATTCTTACCACCCAAAAAAAAATACAGGGTGGGCCATAAAAAGTGTGCACATTTTATTGTGCAATAACTGAGATAGAAATTAATAATTTACAACATGTTTTATTCCACGTAGACAACAATGTTAAAGGTTTTGTTCAAACTAATCTTAGCAAAATCTGTGCACTTTCAGAGTCACAGAATCAATAGTTCATGATGTGCTCAATCCATGCTCCGCGTTGTTGAATAACAGCTGCGAGCCGAACGTTGAAGTTTTCACCAGACTTGAACCCTGCTGATTATTTTCTTTGGGGTTATTTGAAAGAACGAGTGTATACTGACAATCCAAGAACAAGTGAAGAACTAAAGGCAAGCATCAGGCGAGAAATCAGAAGCATTCCTGCAGAGAGGCTGACAAGAGTTGTGGACAACTTCAACGTTCGACTCGCAGCTGTTATTGAACAACGCGGAGCATGGATTGAGCACATCATGAACTATTGATTCTGTGACTCTGAAAATACACAGATTTTGCTAAGATTATTTTGAACAAAACCTTTAACAATGTTGTCTACGTGGAATAAAACATGTTGTAAAATATTAATTTCTATCTCAGTTATTGCACAATAAAATGTGGACACTTTTTATGGCCCACCTTGTATTTAAAAAAATGATATATTTATTGATATACGGTGTTATATTGGCTATACCCTATACCTTATTCAATTCATTTTCCCTTTCTCTCTCTCCCAAACTTCAACTAATCCTGCTTCCATTTACCCCCGTGCACCCAGCATCTCACCTCACTCATTACACCATCCCTTTCACCTCCTTCTCTTTGTTCTCTATGGATATCAGTGTGCGTATCAGTTCTATCTAGTCCATGTAATGAATTTGAAGAGTGTGTGTGTGTGTGTGTGTGTGTTAGTCATTGTTATCGGGTCCAGCGGACTGTACAGAGCCGAATCAGGACCACAACCTGGTTGAAAGAGGACTCACCCCCGATCGGTATAAAAGATCTGCTGAAACAACCCTAACAGTAACACTGAAGGCACTCCACCAGCCCGTCACTTTACAATAAAGGAATCCCATGCAGGAGACGCCTAGCCTGTACTCCCCGTTTACCCAAAACAAAATAGAATATAAACATCAATATAAAATATTAACAAAACTCATACATGTAAATGCCTACATTGCTAAATAATAATACCATAGAAAACCCTAGTGACCATTTGGCAGAAAGCGTCCAATATCCCCAAGCTGACCAAACAGACCCCATGCACAGACGAGGAGTTTTGGGAGAGTTTTTAAGGAAAAAGGTAGGTGACTGGTCAAGCGAAGAAGATAAAAGATAGATAAATAGAACATATTAGAAACGAGAAACAATAAATGAGAATGACAGAAACAGTGGTAATTTAAAGCACTAAAATTTCCACAAAGTGGGGATACTATTTATGCAGAAAACTCCGGCACCCAAACGGGTGTCGTTGTGTGTGTGTGTGAGTGTGTGTTTGTGTGCGTGTGTGTAGTTGTGTGAGTGCACGTGTATGTGTGTGTGTGCGCGCGTGTGTGTGTGTACACTCACCTCTCCCACCATCTCGTCTTCGTCTGAAGTGTAGGTGGTCACGGATCGCACAGACGGCCAACGACTCATCCCGCTGCCTGGGGACGGCGTGTCCTGCTGTGGCGCACACATACAAACAGTCAGTTTACAAAGATGGGGTTCAATTCCCGGTTAGCCCGGACCTAAACACTGGCTGTGAGCACTGGCCATCTTACTGTTGCTATCAGCCTGGTGGTTGTCTCAGTGTATAGTTTTCCCTTTCTCCCTCATCACCGATCGCCTAGGATTGTGCTCAGTGGTCTGAACGCCAGACTGTGCGCCCAAGGCTGCAAGTGAGCGTCTCGGGCGGCTTGTGTTAGATTGTTTTCATCCAGAACCTTGAACAGCTCTTGAGCTGAAAAAGCGCTCGATGTCAATGAGGAAATAATAATTGTACATAGTCTAAAACTAATAAGGATATTTATATAGCGTGTTTTTTTCCTAATGACAGATCAGTTCAAAGCGCTGAACTGTATGGTAGTACTGTGTCGTTGTTACTACAAGTAGATATACAATGGTATAGGATAGTGTATTGTCGGCATTACTGTAATTCCGCAGGATGGAATCAAAATGCAACATAATCAAGATAGCGAGCAGTAGAAAATATCAGACCTATATGAATAAGATGATGATGATGATGATGATGATGATGATGATGATGATGATGATGATGATGATGATGATGACGACGATGATGATGATGATGATGATGATGATGATGATGATGATGATGATGATGATGATGATGATGATGATGATGATGATACTGAATTCTTAGTGCAATTCGCGCGCGGGTGCGCAAACAAGCATACTTTTATTTGCAACCTCCATACACCTGCCCGCACACACCCACACACACACAAATATATACACACACAAAAACACACACACACATACCCGCACACACATAGACACGAACACAAACACACAGAGAGAAAACTGGTAGGCCTGATCAGTGCAGTAGGCCTTATAAAAATAAGACAGTTACGGGGATCACACAGGTGATGTTAGGTAAATTAGACTGGTAAAACCACGTAAATCATACAGGAGGAAATAGATCAATGAAGCAGGTGAAGACAGGTACCTCGTCAACAACAGCAGCGATTTGTTGCTGAAGGTCCACCAACTCCGCTTGCAGGACGGCCAGTTTTTCGCTAAAGGTCAAGGTCTTTTGCACGTGCGTCACCTGATCACGACATGTGTGACATACGCGGTACCGCTGCAGCGGTAACACAGGGGAGATCATTGTGACGCGGGTGATGTTGTTGCTGTTGTTGGTGGTGTTGGTGGTGTTGGTGCTGTTGTTGCCCTGCCTGTCCATTTCTTCCGCCTGTCAATACACACACAAAAATCTCTACGTTAATTTGAACACAAACATATTACACAAAGCATACACACGTTAGACAAATACAGTAACAACACAGTACACAACACATACAGTAACTAAACAAACAAACAAACAAACACACACACACTCACACCCACACACGTCAGTACGATAATAAACACACGTCTATACAACAATACACACATGTCCGTACAACAACAAACACGTCAGTACAATAATACAAACACACATGAGTACAATTATAAACACCCATACGTCAGTACAATAATAAGCACGCACGTCGGTACAATTATAAACACACACGTCAGTACAATCCTACACACACACGTCAGTACAACAATACACACACGTCAGTACAATAACAACAACACATACGTCAGAACAATAATACACACACGTCAGTACAATAACACACGCACACACACACGAACACACGTCAGTACAACAACACCAACACACACGTCAGTACAATAATACACCCACACACACGTCAGTACAATAACACACTCACACACGTCAGTACAACAACACACCCGTCAGTACAATAATACACAAATTTTACACACACACACACGTCAGTATAATCACGCACTCCCGTCAGTACAATAATACACACACACACGTCAGTACAATAATACACACACACGCAAGTATAAAAATACACACACATTTCAGTAAAATAATACACACACGCGCCAGTATAATAAAACACACACACGTCAGTATAATAATACACACACACGTCAGTATAATAATACACACACGCGTCAGTATAATAATACACACACACACGTCAGTATAATAAAACATACTCATGTCAGTACAACAACACGCAAGTCAGTACAATAATACACACACATGTCAGTTTAATAAAACATACTCATGTCAGTACAACAACACGCAAGTCAGTACAATAATACACACACACGTCAGTATAATAAAACATACTCATGTCAGTACAACAACACGCAAGTCAGTACAATAATACACACACATGTCAGTACAACAACAACAACACACGTCAGTGTAATAATACACACTCACACATATGGCAGTACAACAATAACACACACGTCAGTACATTAATATACACACATGCTAATAACACACACGTCAGTACATTAATATACACCCATTAGCTAGTACAACAACACGTCAGTACAATAATACACACTCAAACACATGTCAGCACAACAGCAACACACACGTCAGTACAATAAAACACACACATGTTAGTACAGCAACATACACGTCAGTACAATAATACACACACATTGCAGTACAGCAACACACACGTCAGTACAATAATACACACTCACGTCAGTACAACAACACACACGTCAGTACAATAATATACACACATGGCAGTACAACAACAACACACACCTCAGTACAATAATACACCCCCAGTGAGTACAACAACAACACACGTTAGTACAATATTATATACACATGTCAGTACAGCAACAAAACACGTCAGTACAATAATACACACTTACGTCAGTACAATAATACACGCACGCACGTCAGTACAATAATACACACACACACGCACAAACGTCAGTGTAAACAGATTACACACCTCTTCTCTGGTCAGCACCCTCACCACAACTTGTGCCATCTCGTGCTGAATGTCGCCAGGGTCAAGGTTGTGGGGCAGGGTCAATAAAAGGTCGTGGGAAGAACAGTTTCGGCAGAAGATGACCTTGCAGAGCACGCATGTCTTTTTCTCTATGGGAAACCGCAGCACCCTCCCGCACTTACCGCACGGCCGGTTACTGGGCGTCTGCAAACGTCATCCATTGCAGTGACGTCACCCATAGCACTGACGTCAACAGGTCAATACCATTCCATTCTATTCGATATTTTATTTCAACGTCTCTTCCCGCGCATGTGAATTCTGACCACTTCACAGGGGCGTCGCACGGTCCAAAATATTGGGGGGGCAACCCTGTCGACGGGGGGGTGGGGGGGGGCTGACAAGCGGGACGCACCCTGTAATATATCCTCGTACCTTCATCCAACTGAAAGACTGAGAGTAAAAACATTTAATTATTTATGTTCTTCTTTACTGAAAATACAAGATTCATTTCCAGAAACTACAAATACATGATTAGCGATATGTGATAATGATTAAAACCAGGAAACACGAACATTAATTACCTGCCGCAAGATCATCTAGGTTGAAATTGTGTCTTCTCTATAAATCACAACTCGTTTTTCATATTGCATACATATAATGGCCAAACACTTCCACTACCAGTTTCAGAAAATCAGTCAATTGATCAATTTGTTTTACTAGGGCGTATATTACTCGCAGTTTCTCTAAAGCAAAATACTGTCTGTCTGAGTGCCTTTTGTCTTGGTGATCACACCCAGCTTGCAGTTGTCCAGGACGCTGAAAGTTCCAAACACTTCTCTGCGGTGCTGAGGAGATGCAAAAGTATTGGCAAGCTTAACCAAATCCAAGGAATCCGTCCTTTGTTTGTGGACGTGGAGCAGCATCAAGTGGTTCAGACGCTCTTCTGTTGAGCTTGACCTGAGGTAGTTCTTGACCCTCCTCATGGCACTGAAAGTTCTTTCGCTCACGGCATTGGTGGCAGGCATGACCAAAATGAGCTTCAGTAAAAGCCCAACCTCAGACATGAGAGCTAGCTTTGAGACAGACAGTGACTTGAAATGCTGAACAACGGCTGACAATTTCTTGTTTCCACCAGACATTTCTTGTGCAAGAATCTGAAGCTGAACTGAGAGCCTTGACTGGTCAAGGTCTTGCCCATATAAGTCGCAGACATCTTGTAGCTGCTTGTCATAGTCCTGGCCGTTCACTGCATTCAAAAGGAGCTGTTCACATTTGGAGTAAGTTTCAAAATCCTGTTGATCAAAACGATCAGTCAGGCACGTTGTAAGACTGTCCAGGGCCTCAAAATAAATTCCCCGGTAGTGGTCTTCAACAGTGCTTGGGAATTCTGGAGCACTGCATCCTTCCTCTAACCTTGCCGGTCTTCTTTGTTGTCTTGGTAAACATGGATCGTTCACCTGTGAGACTTTTGCTTGGCGGCAGGTTTTCTCCCAAAAAAGGTGAAATGCCTCATCACTTCTGATGCTGCACAAAGTCTCCCTGGTCATCTTGGCAATCTCCTGGGCTGTTGTGAAACACAGGCACATGCTAATAGATTATTGTAATATTATTTCGTACGTTAGCCCTTTACACTATGGTGATTTTTTAAATTATTGATTCTTCCTGCCTTCCTCTATCGTTTGAAATCTTCTTCTTCTTCTTCTTCTTCTTCTTCTTTCTCTCTCTCTTTCTTTTTTTTTGGGCCAAATTATTGGGGGGGGCAGGTGCCCCCCCTGCCCCCCCGTGTGCGACGCCCCTGCTTCATTCTGACGCATGGACATACACCAAATGCATTCAAATCGAACAATTTAAAAAGTTAACATCAACAATCAGGTAGCAAAATCATTCATTTTTTATTTCATTTTATTTTATGTTTTCATCGTCCTCAAATAGCGCTTTTCCAGCTCCAGAGCAGCTCAAGGCGCTGGAGGCCAGAAGATCAAACTCAAGACGCCAATTTGCTGCCTTAGGCGCATAGCATGACGCACCGGACAACTGTGATTACAATCCACTTAAAGCTAAAGCACCTATTTTAAGACGGCGACGATAACGACAACGACGACAAAGAAGAAGAAGAAGAAGAAGAAGAAGAAGAAGAAGAAGAAGAAGAAGAAGAAGAAGAAGAAGACAGAAGACAGAAGAAGAAGAAGAAGAAGATGATGATGATGTGATGATGATGATGATGATGATAATGATGATGATGATGATGATGATGATGATGATGATGATGATGATGATGATGATGATGATGATGAGGTAATGCGCATGGCTAACAGCGCTTTCAAGATACAGTTGAAAGTACCGCTGAGTAGCGTGAACAGGATATATCGTAATATCGCCAAAATAATAACTTGAGTCCGCTATGAGCGGACGAAGCTACTTGCGAAATCACGGAAAAAGCGCAATTTGACTGCAGTGAACTCATGAAAATAGAAAAATGTAAGTTTCGTCTCCTCTAGGGGACGAATTAGGTCAAACTGTATTAGTTTCTAGGTCAACTGTCTTTTACGAACCGTTTGAGAATGTTTTTGAACCGTTTGTTGACGCCGGATAGTGTCCTCACTTGGTTTCATGCAATTTAAGAATCCAACAAGGCAATTGGGTTTTGAGACGGAAAGAGCGGAATGTTGTAGAGCAACATTCTGTATATATTTACAGTGAAGTTGCGCTTTTTCCGTGATTTCGCAGGTAGCCTCGTCCGCTCATAGCGGACTCAAGTTATTATCTTGGCGATATTATGATATATCCTGTTTGTTCACGCTACGCAGCGAAGATTAGAGGTGTATCTTGAGTGCGCTGGTACCTTGGTGCAATGGGTGTGATGATGATGATGATGATGATGATGATGATGATGATGATGATGATGATGATGATGATGATGATGATGATGACCTTGAGCGCGTACTGGAGCCCAGCGTTGAAGGAGGCACTGGTGGCCTGCAGGAGAGTTTGGCTTCTGGCGCTCTTCTTGAAGTCCTCCACAAACGCCTTGGCCAGATCCTCGCACAGTGAAGGTAATCGTGGACTGAAACACGCACCTAATCACTTTAGGGATCTTTCGGAAGCGGGTGAAAGTGAAAGTGAATGTGAATCGGGACTACTTATTGTTGTGACGTCAGCAATTTATGTGACGCTTTTACTTCCCGTGGTGAAAGGTCTCGAAGTCTGCCTACCACAACGAATAAAACTTCGTGGAAATCAGGTTTTCCACGAACTAATGTTCGTGAGTACATGTTGGTTATTAAATCGTTTGTAAAATGTCCAAAAATGATTTGAATTTGTATATGGTACATAACTCAACCATTTTAGAAGTAATAATGGGGATCTAAACTCGGTCTCAGACTTAAAACGTATTTTCAAACGAGCTACTGAAAAGAGTGTCCAAACCCTCATGCCGTCATGGCTGAGTAGAATCTATCTATTCTGTATCACCAATCAGCAGTCCAAAAACTGTTTTATGTGACACAAATGAAACTCGAAGCTAGAATGTAAAATATCTTCAATGTTAGAGCACTAATCCATCTTTAAAGTTCAACCTAATCGTTACATTCGTGTCAAATCATGATTTGTTAGAAGAAGCCTTACGTAGGCATAATACTAAAAATCACAACGAAACTAGGTGCTGGAATCGAAAGCGCACAGAAACACGTTCGTTTCGTTTCGTAACGCGGCGTAAGAATCAGAGGCGTGCCTCTCGTTGGACGAAACGAACACACAATCACTTTCACTTTCACCCGTTCCGAAAGACCCCTATTACCGACCTTTGGGAAGGTAGTGATTTCGTTGTGTAAGTGATTCCGCACTACTTTCTCTTTTCGTAGTTGCTGCGAGGTGGCTTCATACGCCACGCAATGATGAACTTGACCTACTTTCAGTACCTCGCTTCAAACTACGTTCTAAGTCTCAAAACAAGTGCAGATTCCCATTTTCACATCTAAAATGGTCGAGTAAGGTCCCTTTTTAACAAAATCACATCATTGTGGATGTCATACAAGCGATATAATGAACAAAATATACTCACAAAGTCAACTTCGTGCGAAAGTCCTTTTCCACCAAACCACCGAGAAAGATTTCGGGAACTTTTGATTAGCACTCGCTACTGTGTCGCAAGTTAAGCACCGTCCAGTGCGGTTAGCACTTGGATGAGTGACCGCAAAACGTTAAGCGACAAATAACAACGCCCCCAGTTGACTCAACTGTGACTGAGTACCTACTCTCCTAAGGGTGGGGAAGGTAAAGCAGCGAGGGAGAGAGATGGGCATCACCCTCATTACGCTGGCCCAAGATAAGTGTGATCTCCAACATCACGCTCCCCTACGGCCACAAGGCTATGGGACCACTTTTACCTTACCTTTTTTCACCTTTGATTACTTATGAGAGCATAAACTGCTGACGTCACGGACAGAAAGTAGTGCAGAATCGCTTTCACTACAAAAATCTCTCGCTACTGAAAGGTCCCTAATATGGATCTTTCGGTAGCAAATGAGTTTGGTTGTGAAAGTGTTTCGGGACGACTTTCTGAAAGTCACTCCAACACGAAAGCTCACGAATCGATTCAAATCCAGCACACTTGATGCGAGTTCGTGAAAACAGACCTCTTACGACCTTGACTTCGTGGCTGTATTTTGTTTATTATATCGTTTATACGACACACACAATGATGTACTCAACCATTTCAGATGTGAAAATAGGGATATACACTCGTGTTGAAGCTTAGAAAGATGTGCGCAGCGATGTACTGAAAGTAAGCCTAAATCAAGTCCGTCTGCTAAAGCCATTAGTAGCTTCAAAATAGGGGTTATTCCGATAAAGAAGAGAAAATAGTCCTGTAAGCCTGCAAGAGTTACGGGTTCCAAACTGCAGACAGATTTTAAGGCTTCCGGTCATTTCTGCCACTGAAAAGCGTGTGTTATTGGTGCGGTTTTTTCAATCTTTACAGCATCGTAAAACGCCGTCCATGTGTTGTTGGTCATCATTTTGGTCTTCTCTGCACTTATTTCCATTCCATAGGCTCTGGAGGTGGTGTCAAGCTTCTGTACCAGCTGTTCAAGTTCTTGTTCATTCCCAGCCAATCCGTCAATGTCAACAGCAAAATGGAAGTTGGAGATTGCTCTACCCGCTATGCTGATTGTGCCTTTGTGATCTGCAAGGGCATCTGACATGATGCGCTCTAGGATGATGTTAAAGAGTGTTGGAAAGAATAGGCATCCTTAACGCACACCGATTGTTGTTCTGAACCAGTTCCCGATGGCGCTGTTGTGGAGGACTGCACTGGTAGCCTTGTCACACAGGCTTTTGATGACTTCAATAATCAAAGTCCAAGGCCAATCCTTCAACACAGTGCATAGCTTCAAATATTTTGTAGCCATGGTATCAGACAATAGGTCCCGACAGAAAGTCCTCTCCATGATCACACAAACAACTGCTGCCCTGGCAAGGTTGAATTCCATTTGGAAAGACAGGATCATTAGCCTACATTCCAAGGTAAGGCTGCTGCGCTCCCTCGTCATCTCGATCATCCTATACGCTTGCGAAACATGGACCCTCACAGCAGATCTACAAAGAAGAATACAAAGCATGAAGATGGGGTGCTACAGAAGTCTTCGGGGCATTTCGAGGCACGGTGGCCTAATGGTAGAGCTTTGGCTTGCGGATCTGAAGGTACCGGGTTCGAGCCCAGGCCGGGGCATTGTGTTGTGTCCTTGGAAAAGACACTTTACTCCCGTTTCCTACTCCTTCGGATGAGAGTATAAACCGAGGTCTAGTCTGTGTCGCATACATTCCATCATAACGGACTTTAAAGATCCTGACGCTCATGTCCTAGACGGGTGAGTGCCGGTGACAAGAACACACCCAGCATGCACTTAGGTCCTTCTCCCCCATCCCTGGCTGCCCAGGATTGTGCTCAGTTGTACGGGCGTCAGACCATGCGCCCAAAGGCTGCGGGTGGGCGTCTCGGGCGGCTTGAGTTAGATCCTGTATCTGCCAGCGCCTTGAGCAGCTCTTGAGCTGGAAAAGCGCTATATAAGAACGATTAAATAAATAAATAAATAAATAATATTTCCTAAACCCAGCACATCACCCACGACAAAAGTCGTACTCTACGTAAGGAGCTCTCCATGTTTGCGGTTCATGGAAATCATTCCTGCGATACGAGATGCTTCCCATTTTGGGAATAAGTCTATTATCGTGCGCTGTACAAAAGGAAAAAAGCACGACGAAGGAATTTTCACAATTTACGAAAGCTGCCAATAGTAAACGGCAGAAGTAGACTAACATATTGACCGCAGCGCCCGTATTGGAGAGTCGGCGGACTCCATGTTAGCTACTATTACAGCAAGTATGAGTCCTCTGCCATCCCTATACGGACGTTTGAAATAATTACTACATTGCAAATATATCAACAGTTAGGTGGGAAAGGTGAGTTTGTTGCGTATGTAATGATTAGACGTGTATAATGATTACGTGTGTGTAATGATTACGTGAGCTTAAATGTCGTTTACCCATCTCCGCGCTTTGAACCTGATAAATAATTTGTTAATTGGAGATATAGCGCAGAATTATTATTATTATTATTATTATTATTATTATTATTATTATTATTATTATTATTATTATTATTATTATTAGCAGAAGTAGTAGTAGTAGTAGTAGTAGTAGTAGTAGTAGTAGTAGTAGTAGTAGTAGTAGTAGTAGTAGCAGTAGTAGTAGTAGTAGTAGTAGTAGTGACGTACATTCTGGGTGGCATGGAGTGAGAGTTGCCCTGCACGGCGGGACTGCCGCATCGTCCCTGTTTGAAGAAATTCCGCAAGCTGCGGTATTCCTCCGTCCACCGCCTGCTGTACACCCTCTGCCGCCCTTCACCATCCGTCCGGCATTTGCGGCACACCTGCAAACACGTCAGCACGTGTTGACGTCATCTTACAAAACCCACAATGACGTAGGAATTCCCCTAGTTACGTAACTTACTCACTAACTGATTGGGTGACTTACTGACTAACTACATAAGCAAGCAACTATCCAATTCACGCACTCAAAAGCATAGAGGCATTACACGATTTTGTTATTCCTGGATAATAGCGCAGTCTGTTATGTGGACCATACACCTGCACGTGTACCACTGCGCTATAGAGGATCCACAAACCATAGCTCTCCGTGCAGATGACGTCATGACAGGAACTTGGACTTGTTTTTTTGTGAGCCTTGATCACTCCCGGGTACTTGAAGGCATTACGATCATTGTTTTCACAAACAGGGGACGCTACTCCGAGAATTGGACGAAGACCATACAAGGTAAAGTAACGGTATCACATTAACCTTGCGGTCGTTGGGGAGGGGAGCGTTTGAGACCTCCTTTTTCTCAAGGCCAGCTTAATGAGGGCGGTGCTTACCTCCTCTCCCTCTCTGCTTTACCTTCCCCGGTTTTAAACAGATCCAGGTACAACCCATTTACAGCTGGGTGGACTTGGATGTTTCGTACGCATGTTTCAATCTTATTTTTGTTGTTGATGTTGTTGTTGTCGTTTGGTGGTTGCCATCCAAGCATAATCACCCGTCCAAGTGCTAACCCCTTCCGACATTGCTTAACAGGGAACATTGCTAGCGCGTGCAAACGACGAAGACCACACAGGACCCGAAATGGCGTAAAGCCGCTATGCTCGCTCACTAACAGACTAACCAACAACGAAAAAAGCAGTACATTACATTACATTACATTATTATTGCTTTAGGTCCAGCGGACTCTTCCGAGCCAAATCAGGACCGGACAACCCCCGATCCGCATAAAAGATCTGCCGAAACAGCCCTAGTGGTAAAACCGAAAGCTCTCCACCATCCAGTCACTTTACAATAAAGACATCCCACGCAGGGGACGGCTGAGGCTTCACCCAAACATATCGAACCCCCGTTTACAAAAACAAAATACAATACAAACATCATTATAAATTATCAACAAAACACATACATATAAAATGCCTACATTGCTAGATAATAACATCATAGGAAGCCCTAGTGACCACCCGGCAGAAAGCGTCCAATATTCCCAAGCTGATCCAACAGACCTCATACACAAATAAGGAGTCTTGTCCCGGAAGAGTTTTCAAGAAAAAAGGTAGGAGACTGGTCTAGCGAAGAAGACGATAGTATAGCAGATTGATAGAACAGAGCAGGAATGAGAAAGAGCAAATGAGAAGGACAGCGACAGTGGGAATTTAAAGCACTAAATTTCCAGAAAGTGGGGATACTATTTATACTGAAACCCCCGGCACCCCAACGGGGGAAAAAAAGCAGTAACTCCTACCCTGTGCAGAATGGCTTGAATAGGAAGAGGCGGCTTGCAGTCCGACTTATAACTGACGTCGTTATCCACCACTCTTGGCTCCGGGCTCCAGTCGCTGTGGCTGTCGATGGGGATACTGGTGTTGGAAAAGCTGGTAGTAGTAGTAGTGGTGGTTGATGTTGTTGTTGTGGTGGTGGTAGTAGTGGTGGTAGTGGTGGAGTTAATGGTACCGTCGTCGTTGTCTCGCTCGTGTCCATTGTCAGACCGCAGTTTGTGGTAGCTGCTGCAGTAGGCACACACCGATCTCTTGCACCTTCACAAACGGGAATTAACTTGCCTCGGTAAACTTCCTTGTTTAAGTTGTTAAAGGCGAGGTCTTAGAAAATAGGCAATAAGCGCTTGCTTGAGGAGATGTCTCTGTTCTCAGCCCCCATCCTGCCCTTATCCCCCCCCTCCCCTTTCTCCCTCTCACCCCTCGTCGTGCCTTAGGACGTAAAACACGATCTGACAACTAGTCCTCCCCCATCGCTTCCATGTCGTCTCCTCTGTAAAACAGAGCTCAGTAGGCCTACGCATTTACAGCTGGGTGAACTGTGGTGTATTGTGCGCTGTTTCGTTCTTTCAGTAGTTCCATCTAAGCATGGAACCGGGGTTGAGGGACGCCAGACAATGGTGCCACTCGATACAGTAGATCCAATGCACAGTTACTTTCGGTGAAAAAAATAAAACAGCGATTTTTTTAGAGCTTTAAGATTTCAGGCAGCTTCCTTCTGTGTGCCATTGGCTTTTAGACTTTTTGCTGGATCGCCCCCAGGTCGTCAGGGTGGGCAAGATGTTGTCTGACTCCAGGATTTTGAACACTGGAGCACCTCAGGGTTGTGTCCTTTCCCCTCTTCTCTTTACATTGTTCACAAATGATTGTGTGTCACATGTTCCATTCGTTCATGTCATTAAATTTTCTGATGACACCACCATTGAGGGCCTGATTAGCAAAGACGACGAGACCGCCTATCGGGATGAGGTCGAACGGTTGGTTGACTGGTGCTCAGAGAACAACCTCGAGCTCAACGTTTCAAAAACAAAAGAAATGATTGTCGATTTTCGGAGAATTAAAGATCCACTTTCACCACTTGTGATCAACGGTGAAAGTGTTGAACAAGTCGAAGAGTTCAAATTTTTAGGCACAGTCAGTTCGAACGACTTGTCATGGGGAAACAACACCACCACCATCATCAAAAAGTGCCAACAGCGCCTGCACTTCTTGAGGCAACTCAAGAAGTTCAGGTTGCCTGCAAAAGTCCTGACGCAGTTCTATCGCGCTGTGATCGAAAGCATCCTCTGCTTTGGCATCACTACATGGTTTGGTGGTGCCACTGATGATGAGAAAGTGCAACTTGAGCGCATCGTAAAACACGCGTCCAGAGTTATCGGGTGCGAACTTCCATCTGTCGCCTCGATCTACAACACGCGCTTGGTCCGTAGAGCTAGAAACATCACAGCTGACCCCTCACACCCAGCCGGCCATCTTTTCGAGCTCCTCCCGTCCGGCAGGCGCTTCAGAGCCCTCAAAACCAGAACAAACCGTTTTAGATATTCTTTTTTTCCAGAGGCTGCTCTCGCTTTAAATTCCTTATAATGTCAAATTCATAATGCGGTAACTGACGTCACGTCATAATCCACTGGCACCTACTTGTTTATTTTTACTATTTGTTGGTTGCATGTGTATGTGTGCACGCTTGATCAGTATTTTATTAGCTGGTAAACGTGTGTTTGCATGTATGTTTTATGAATGTTACTGCCACATCGCAACATATTCCATGTGCATGTTTTATGTCAATTTGGCCAATAAACTTCGTTCGTTGAACTCTTTAAGCGATAAGTGCGCGATTAGCCTGCGCTGTCAACGTACGTAGCACGGTGTGTTTAACGCAAACCTAATGCGATGTATCCGTACGTTGTACGGCGATAGTATAAGGGAGGTAAAAGCGTTTATTAAAGTAAATCCTTGGTCATGATTATGAAACAAAAGTTGTTTCCCTTCAACTGTTATGTTTTGGAAAGAAAAATCTTTTGGTTTAGAGGTAATTTTCAAACAAAAAACACGTGTCAAGCACTTGTTGCTGGCGAAATTTTCCGCCTCGTTCGTCGCCATCATGGCACGCAGAACATACACGGCAGAAGAGGTGGCGCAAATGTTTCAGGAAGAAAACTTTGATGATGATAGTGGGGATGAAGATTTTGATTCGGGTGATGATGTTTATTTGACGGAGGCTGGAGGGAGTGATTACGATTCGGACGAAGAAGAAGATCGCCGCCTACAATCTTTAGCAGACGACGGTAGGTGAAAAAAAAACTTTATTTTCACTAGATCTATAATAATATTATTTGCCTTTTACACAGACTATTTCTGTATTTGTCAGGCTTTGATTACAGTCCATTTTGGTTCACATAATTTTTGGTAATAAATCTTATTTCTATTTTGCAATTCTTTGCGTATGACTTCAAGAATGGGTGTGCAGTTGAGTGAGAGTGAATTTGTTTGCTCATGCCCCTAACTTTCCACCCCATATTTGTACTAACCAACGATCTTACACTTTTTTGTGTCTGTTCTGTGGAATCTTTATTCAATTTCCTTTCATTTGATATATACTTTTATATATCTAGGTGTAATAGTTTAGCAACAATGGCATATATAATAAGGCATGTGTGTTTTTAATCGTAAGTTAAAATTTTCTTTAGCACAGAGCAGGAAAAACATGTCAGCAGGCTAAGGGTTAAGAGCAGTTCATTTTATGTTTTATAACTTCGTGCCAAGTGCGAAGAAAAAGGGAGATCACTCACGTTCTACAGTGATGGCGGCGGAAGACGAGAGAGAACTTCTGATTGCACTCCTGACAGTGACTGGTCCTAGCAAAATTGTCGCCTGCAACCGGATACAATGCAATACAATACAATACAATACAATACAATACAATACAATACAATGCGATTCAATGCGATAAGATGCGATACAGTACGACATGATGAGTTGCGGAACGATCTGATGTGATGCCATATGTTACGACAATGCATAGCCCCCCCCCCCTCTCCTCCCGCCCCCCGTCCCACCACACACACACACACACACACACACACACAAACACACACACACACACACACACTCGCCCTTTTCAGTCTCAGCAAGAATTGGCCTCCCTAGAAATATTGTCAAGTTTGGCTCCGCTTTCTGAGTTCCTCGCGTGCTCTGTCCCTATATCTTTTTAAACAGAGAGAAGAAAGAAACAAGACGTTGACTGGCTCATCTAGTTCTATCGCGCGTTCTAGGGTCGGCCATCAGGCCATTAGGCGTGTGGGCTGAGACTGAATTTGGGCTTATGTTTCAGCAGGGCTATGCTATACTTTATGTCTAAACATCACCGAACTCATTTTCAAATAGCTGAGTCGCTAGTGGAGTATGGGGTACCTGAGTTGCGGAGTCTGGCAGCCACCATCCCTACAGTGAAGACGTCAGCCATGGATTGGGAGCGGGTTAGACTTGCGAGGGACAGAAGGGGAGCGTGGCGCCTGAATGGCGGGGTTTGACTGTGGAAGCTCGCAGATCGCCCCGAGGCAGACAGAGATCGAGAACGATGCGGGTATCGCCCTCCTGGCCCCACAGGAGGTAGTGCAGGCAAAGGAGGTAATGCCTTAGGCCCTGGGTTTGCCGTCCCTGAGTCTCTGCTCCCCTGTGAACACGTCATGATAGGTTATAAGGTTTGCAGCTTGCGCTCACTCGCTGAGAAAGTTTAATTAAAGTGAGACGCCTCGGCCCGTTGAGTTATATCCTGTACCGGCCAGCGCCTTGAGCAGCTCTTGGGCTGGAACAGCGCTATATAAGAATGATCAAATAAAATTAAATACTTACACAGTGTATTAGAGGTTATTAGAGTGACGTTCAATGCCAAACCTTTCTCACAGGGTACATTTTCTTCACAGCCTGCTAGAGGGTAACATTGGCATCCTGCCTCTCGCCTTCTTCTCCCTCTACCCACACCCCTGTTAATATAATACGTCATTCCCTTTTATTTATTAGACATTAAAAGCTGACACCATGTTCCCTCCCTGCTCTCCTCCCTTTCCCCATCCCTTACCACCCTACCTCACAATCTACGCTATAAAACACATACAGCTGACAGAGCTAGACAACTTTTATAATCATATCCTTATTACCGTAGAAAACCGTTTCCTCACGAAGAAAAACGCACAAGACAATACAATACAATCCAATAAATTAATATTTTTTAAAATCAACACTTTTAGTTTTTTACGAAATAAAAGGACGTGAAATTAAATAACATTAAATAAAATATAGATAAAATAAAAGTAAAAATGAAATAAAATAGTACTTACTTTCTTTCCATTAGCCACAAACTTTAGGGCCGATCCGATCGCCTACATCAAACAAACAAACCACCCAATAACAAACAAACATTATTGCATATGATGGGCGGTAGCACCTGATGGTTACAGAGATAGTTTTTAATATAGAAGTCAATCTACATTACAAAATAAACATTATTTACTGTCTGTGTTCTATAAAACTGACTTTACGGCTAACAAGTTACAGTCGTTCGCTGGCTAAATTGCGTGTAACTCGGCAAGCAGTTAAAATAAAATCACTACTGCTAGTAACCTACCCACAAGCTGATAAAAAGCGTGCCTCGCCTTGAATTCTTTAACAATATCAAATGTTCGTTAATGTAACTACAGAGAACACCTACCATTTGCCCGATTAAAAGATAAACGTTGATGAATTTAAAATGAAGTGCAATTAATGCAAGCGTGAATGGCACTATCAGCAAAGGGTCAACATTTATCGGCACAGCTCCTGATGTGTCGAATAAAGCGTTTTGCTTAAATAAGACTGTTTTAATGGAGGCCGCGGTAAACGAGTTGGGAAAAAAGGGGCTAAGCAAAAGCCGACTGTGGTTTGTATCGTTTAATATACCAATAACATGGCAATGAAGCTGAGGCACCGCAGAGCCCTTAAACACTTTTGTGCTGGAACACTGTGTTGTTTGTTTACAACCTACTGGGATACTGTGTCCAAAACAGTCACAGCATGCAGCTGAAATACAGATATGACGCCGAAATGAAATACCTTTCTTCTTTTCTTTATAAAGTAAGTCAACAAGTAAACTACAACAAGAAAATATTAAAAAATAATTAAATAATAAAATATGATCGTATCATATACTTTGAAATGCTACTGCTGGTCAATCTGCTGCTGCTGCTGCCTCTACTACTACTACTACTACTACTACTACTACTCCACGCTACCACTACTACTAATATTTCTACTACTAGTACTACTATTACTACTACTACTATTACTACTTCTACTACTACTACTACTTCTACTACTAGTACTACTACTGCTATTACTACTACTACTACTACTACTACTACTACTACTCACCCAGTGCCATAACCCCACAGTCATGGATCCCAAGGTCATCCCGCCATTGCGTGAACTTTCAGATGACGTTGCAGTAATAGCCATCACTGGCTTCGGCAAAGTATCAAATCCAGATCCAGATCCAGATGTCATGGTCATCGTCGGTGACGTCATGCCCACAGCTGATGACGTACCTCCGCCGTTGGCGATGAAGATGGCGTTGACTTCCGCCGGCGCCATCTTGGAGTGACTAGAAGAGACAGGCAGAGGACGATCCGTCATGACTCCGCCTCTATGACGACGCCATACATCACTCCACTGAGTGACGTCACAGCACTATGACGGCGCAGTTGCCCGGTTAAGGTGTTTATTAGGCCTACGTTGTAGTCTGATCAACTGCTCAAATCTAGACGGTGATAGATGTCATTCACAGTTTGCCTCTGAATCTATCATCAACGAATTTAGGAGCTCACAGTACGTTTTCCGCGACTGTAATTTTATGTCAACCAATGAGAGAACTCAGAAACCACGTGACAGATCTTCTCAACCAGTAAGAGAACACAAACCACGAGACAAATATTGTCAACCAATGAATAGCATTGGGAAGAATGGAGGGGGGACATTTTCTCTCTCTCTCTCTCTCTCTCTCTCTCTCTCTCTCTCTCTCTCTCTCCCTCTCTCTCTCTCTCTCTCTCTCTCTCTCTCTCCCCCCCCTCTCTCTCTCTCTCTCTCTCTCATTAGGAGGAGGAGGAAAACGATGACGATGATTATTACCACCCCCAGGCCGACGACAATGATGATGACCATGATGACAACGACGACGACGACGGCCACGATGATGATGATGATGATGATGATGATGATGATGATGATGATGATGATGATGATGATGATGATGATGATGATGATGATGATGAACTGGCAAATTTAGCAGGCAAAATCACAAAGCTGATAAGTAGAACCGATGTTGCCCTGGCAATCCGTTTTGCACTTTCAAACAACCAGCGGAATTGCCCTTGGAAGAAAATAAAATAAAGTCAATAAACAAACAAACAAACAAACAAATAAATAAATAAATAAATAAATAAATAAATAAATAAATAAATAGGCCTTATTCGGAAATGGGAGGTAACTTCTCTTTTTGTTTTGTTTTTAGTTACATAGAGTTATCCGGCCGGACATCATCAGAGCATGTCGTCTCAGAACACTAGGAAAGCTACCCCGATCTGCAAGCATTTCTTCGGGAAAGGGAGGTGGTGGTTGCAGGGCAGTGCAAGGCCGAACTAGCGGAGCTAGCCAGGACTGCAGTTGAAATCAACCTTTCGGTTGATCCGAAAGGTTTGGTGAATGACAGAGCAGAAATTATAGGCGATAAACTGTGTTCTTTTGTATGGAATATCCGCCTAATGTTGGACCACTCTGGACGCAAAATGCAGGCAAGGCGGCCAAAATTGTTTCCCCTCGTATATCCGAACATGGTCTATTAATTAAAATTAATTTAAAAAAAAACAACAAACACACACGAAATAAATTAGTAAATAGAGTCAAACACCGTTATCATCATAAATGCACTTGAAACAAACTGTTGTCAAATTCTGACTGTTCGATCCACAGTCAAGGGAGACTGCTGAGTACGCGATGTGTAGGACACGGGTAGCACCTACGGTACGCTCCCTTAAAAAGACACCGGACTGCAGGGTACTAAACCCCGATAGGCATACTCGTTGCAATACTCGGATAATTTGTGCTACTTTCTGTGTTTCTGAATCACTGTTTGTAAAAAAAAAAAACAAAAAAAAACTTGTTTAATAGGCCTACCACAAATCAAGTCTACCTACCAACAAAGAAGTGATTACATGTATTAACTTTACTTTCAATACAATTTCCGAATGGCGTCTACGTACACTATATTAATTGATGTCCGCACTTCAGACACGTTCACACAGTTAGTCGGTAGAAGTGAATAGGAAAACATAACACATAAGACCAATATATTAGGTGGCAGGTGACAATAACATAATTATGGACAGTGGTAGAAGTAGGCCTATCAGTCTTAGAGCTCACCCCTTTAGTTTAAAAGAGTGGTTGAAAAGTTACCCCCTATTAAAAATCCTGTATACCTTTTGTAAATAGACTGCATTTGAATAAAACAAAACGTCTCGTGATCCTTACTTTGTCTTGGATTTTATCTCACGGTGACGAGAGCAGCCCAGAATGCCTGACACTTGATCTTGTGCCGTTAGTTTAATATTCACTCACGCAGGGTACACCGCCGGGACATTAGGGGCTGCTGTCATCCTATCCTATCCTGTCCCGTAACCCGGAGGTCGTAGGGGCACCACAGATGATCGTTTAACCAGCATACTCCATCTTTCTCTGTCCTCAGCAGCCCTCATGGCTTCGCTCAGTGTCAAACCAGTCCATTCTCGAATGTTGTCCTCCCACCTCTTTTTCGGTCTCCCTCTTCTTCTACCTCCTTGCACTGTGCCTTGCAGAATAGTCTTTGCAAGGCCTGATGATCTGGTGACGTGGCCATACCATCGGAGTTTCCGTTTCTTCACCGAATAAAATTAGAATCAGAAGAAAATAAATTCTATTACTGTAATGATCATAAAACAGGTAGATAGGTGGGTAAATTAAAGTCCTGCGTCACAATCGCGAATAGGGGACTGGGAAGGGGGGGGGGGGGGAATAGGAAAATTTACGTCCCCATGTGAACATCAGGGAAATGCTGTCTATATAAAAAATGCCTAAAATGGCTCAACAAAAAGGGGAAAGGCCGGCAAGGACCGCAAAAAGATAAAAAGGTAACTGGAAAATCAGGGTGTCAAGAATACAAGCCCCCCCCCCCCCCCTCCGCCTCCAACGGAGAAAATAAAAGAAAACTATAATGACGGGAATAAACCAAAGGGGCGGCAACCCCACACACCCATCGAGAAAATAAAATTAGTCGCTACATGTTAAAATAAATTTATAAAATTAATATATCAAAAAACAACCCAATACAAAGTATAAAACCATGTTCATATACCATATCAATTTATAACCTCATCATATTAAGACATAGCACAGGGGTCCACAACCCGTCTTTATCTACGGTGCCAGCTTGCATGGTTAAGTCATAACTGTTGTCTGATCTAATCGACGTTTGCTGTCGCTATCGCGATCTTTATATAATGCATTGTTTAGCAACATTTTCTACGTAATACATTAATTAGCAAATACATTATAGGTAAACAAACCATTATTTAGAAACATTTCTAAATAATACAGTATTTCAAACAATATGCTAAAATAATAATGCATTATATAGGAAAATAATTCCTTATTTATTATTATTATTATTGTTATTATTATTATTATTATTATTATTATTATTATTATTATTATTATTATTATTATTATTATTATTGAGGATTTTTATAGCGCACTTATCTCGCCGTACTTGACCAGACTCTAGGCGCTGGCCGAAACAGGATCTAACTCAAACAGCAACAATGTTTTATTTACCTTCCTCCTATCCTATCCTATCCTATCCTATCCTATCCCGTAACTCGGAGGTCGTAGGGGCACCACAGAAGATCGTTTAACCAGCGTACTCCATCTTTCTCTGTCCTCAGCAACCCTAATGTCAGTGTCAAACCAGTCCATTCTCGAATGTTGTCCTCCCACCTCCTTTTCGGTCTCCCTCTTCTTCTACCTCCGTGCACAGTGCCTTGCAGGATGGTCTTTGCAAGACCTGATGATCTGGTGACGTAGCCATACCATCGGAGTTTCCGTTTTTTTCACCACTGTGAGCAGGTCATCGTGTTGTCGAATGGCTTGTGTGATGGTCTGTGGGACTTCGTCATTGGTGACGTGCTGGGTATAGGAAATACCCAGAAGTCTTCTGTAGCACCTCATCTCCATGCTTTGTATTCTTCGTAGATCTTCTGTGAGGGTCCATGTTTTCGCAAGCGTGTAGGAAGATGGAGATGACAAGGGAGCGCAGCAGCCTTACCTTGGAATGTAGACTGATGGTCCTGTCTTTCCAAATTGGCTTCAACCTCGCCAGGGCAGCAGTTGTTTTTGCGATCCTGGAGAGGACTTCCTGTCGGGACCCATTGTCTGATACAATGGCTCCTAAATATTTGAAGCTATGCACTGTGTTGAGGGATTGGCCTTGGACTTTGATGTCTGTGTCGATGCCATTGGTGTTGTTGGTCATCATTTTGGTCTTCTCTGCACTTATTTCCATTGCATAGGCTCTGGAGGTGGTGTCAAGCTTCTGTACCAGCTGCTCAAGTTCTTGTTCCTCTCCAGCCAATCCATCAATGTCATCCGCAAAACGAAGGTTGGAGATTGCTCTTCCCCCTAAAAAAAATCCCTTTCCGATAAGCTTTTGTTTTATGGGTTATACTATGCCTCTTACCGGCTTTGGCATTTGCTAACTTTCGCTATTAATAGGTATAAGTAATACGGAATGTATTGCTTACACAAATGACTACACTTCCCAAAGAGTCATGTTTTTGTGGTAAGTTTATATTTGTCAGTGGGGCAACACTCACCGTGCATGTTACAGGGATCTGCCGAGGGGTATGGTCATAGTGGCCCCCTTTAAACTGTGATCAATACATAGAATGCGTACAAAGTACATCACAAACAGGAACAATTATTATGGCCTGATGCTTATCTCAAATCCCTACTTCCGTTAATTGTATAAATGCCAGATAAGACGAACCGCTTTAATTAGAACACCGAAGTCGCTGATCGTCACGTTATTTCCAGAATATGTAACCAGTTTACACTTATTTCCAGATATTATGTAACCAGTTTACACTTATTCAAGACTCTGTGTTATTAAATTGATGTAATTAGTTATGCATACACATACAAACATACACACACACATATACACAAACATACATACACACACAATCAGAAATGTATTGTAGCTATAGAGTTTTAATACCCCCTCTACAGCCCCCACCCTGAAATAAGTAACACTTGAGGCAGCACTAACACTTAGAGGCGTTTATGCGTTCTCGTGTTGCGCCTTTTATTATAATCTGGTTGGTTGATTACAATTTATGTTTAAACCGAAATAAGATAAGTTAGTTTTTTTAAAAAATTGATTTAGCCCTATTTTAAATGCACTATGTGGCACAATTCAACACGAACACAACACAGTACTTCCACGCACTCAGGCACATTGCTATTTAAAAAAAATATCAGCATTTTTAAAAAGTGTTAATTTTTGGTGGCGACGTTGTGACTTAGATTTACCATAAAAATGAAACAAACTAAAAAGTTAGTATGAAGGGCTACTATCTGCAAGCAAAATAATGACACATTCGGTTCAGCCAATTTTTAGATACAGCGCGCAACATCTTTGTACTTTATAATTGACGTCGAAGATCTTGACCTAGGAGAAAAAGCAAAGGTGAATGACGCAACAGGCGATGTGGTGGTTAAAGTATCGGTACAAAACAGATAATTAAAATCGGTTCCGTCTTTCTTGAGGTAGGGCAAAAAAAAAAATGGTGATTTGACAAAAAGTAAAATTCGAAGCGATGGACCGACGATCCATCGACAAACGAACTGCCACTCCATGATTGGCAATGAGTTGAAGTACTTGCATTCCAAAATTCATCAAAATCGGTCAGACCATCTTGAGACATCGAGCAAGATATGTTAAGCAAAATATTGACCTCAACGACCTTGACCTTTGCGGTAGAACAAATAGTATGGCAAGAGAAGCTGGCCAGTAACCCAGTTATGGTCCTATAAAGCTTGGTCAAAATCCGTCCAACGGTTCCTGAGATATGGCAAACAAACGGACCGACCGACAGACATATCAACATTTGTCTCGTTCTGATTCCCAACTATTTCCAGATTTTATTAGAAAACAACAACAAAAACAACAATAACAACAACAACAACAACAACAACAACAACAATAAGTGTGTAAAACGCAAAAACTTCACTGGCCCCAAGGCAGCATCAAGCAGATTTTACCTACATCAGTCGGCGGCAAAAAAGGTTTCAAAACACCACATTCTCATTATGAAAAGGCAGACAGGAGGGCTGCTGCCTGGCGAAATTGCTTGAAGCACTTGTAAATGATATGAGTCAAGCCTATGAACAGATTCAACAAGCTCACGTAAGCTATATCAAAACGTTGGTTAATCTGTTACATCAAAGCTCACGTTACTTAACAAAGCCAACATCCTGTAAGTAACTCCTAGCGAAAAGAGCACCAACAGCGGTTACTCCACATTGCGTTCCCAACTTCAAATGCTCAGTCAACGATGAGCAATTTCCAACACCAACTGGCATTAAGCGACAGTACAAAAGTATGTATAATTGTGCGCCGTTGTAGTTGTTGTATGTATAATTGTAGTGTACGTGGTGTTTAGCGGGGCAGGCGATGCTGGCGATCACATGTCAGGACACGGGAAGCTTATTAATGGCTCTGCGACACCTGTTGCCGCAACCTCACACTACATGCGACAGTGAAGCAGCATCATTTTATACTAAACGAAAGGCGGAGCTGAGGCTTTTATTATGAGGTTCTGTATAGCTCTCCCGGGCAGAAAAAGAGAAGATAAAAACAATACGACCAGTCCTGTCGTCGGATAAACGCTTTCTAGTTTACTTTGAAACTTGTTTCTCTAGGTAAATCAAGGCTAAATACTTAGACTAAAATTCGGGCTCTCTTTTTCCCTCTGTAACTGAAGACTGAAGATCTTTTGTCCCCTTCTCTCAAGTCTCAGCAGCCTTCGAACAGTCTCTACTTCGCTGTATGTTACTCGTATTATACACTACATTAAGCTTACTACACTACACTACATTACACTACACTACATCACACGACACTACACAACACTACACTACATACCACACTACACTACACAACATTACACTACATACCACACTGCACTACACAACACCACACTACACTACACCACACTACACCACAGCACACTACTCTACACAACACTGCACACTACACAACACTACACACCACACTACACAACACTACACTACATACCACACTACACGATACTACACAACACTACACTATATACTACACTATATACTACACTACATACCACACTACACTATACTACACACCACTATACTACATACCACACTACACGATACTACACAACACTACACTATATACTACACTACACTATACTACACAACACTATACTACATACCACACTACAGCACACTACACAACACTACACTACATACCACACTACACGATACTACACAACACTACACTATATACTACACTACATACCACACTACACTATACTACACAACACTACACAACACGCTACACAACACTACACTACATATCACACTACACCATACTACACAACACTACACCACACTACACAACACACTACACAACACTACACACCACACTACACCACACTACACTACATACCACACTACACGATACTACACAACACTACACTATATACCACACTACATACCACACTACATACCACACTACACTATACTACACAACACTATACTACATACCACACTACACCACACTACACAACACTACACTACTGTATTCTACATACCACACTACACGATACTACACAACACTACACTATATACTACACTACATACCACACTACACTATACTACACAACACTACACTACACAACACTACATATCACACTACACCATACTACACAACACTACACAACACTACACACCACACTACACAACACTACATACCACACTACACGATACTACACAACACTACACTATATACTACACTACATACCACACTACACTATACTACACAACACAACACTACATACCACACTACGCCATACTACACAACACTACACTACATTATACAGTACACGCTACACAACACTACACTACACAATACTACATACCACACTACACTACACAACACAACTCTACCCTACACTACACACTACACTATACCACTCTACACTACACTATACAACACTACACTACACAACACGTTACGCTACACAACACTACACTAATGTTACTACACTACACTACACTACAGCGCGCTATAAAAACTAATTATAAACACACCAAATTACATGATTGCAGCAATATCACTATTAGCACGTTACTTTGTAGCACTGTCCCGCCATTGCAAAACACTAGCCTTGTAATATTAACCACGCCTCCTCTACAGATCCGTTTAACATTCACAATGATTGTTGCCCCAATGACAAAAATAAGTTTGGAGTAAAGCAAGCAACTCTTTCCAAAGTAGTTATTTTTTAAATCAATCATTCAGTATTGTTCGTTCTACTAATAGCCCCCTCAATAGCTACCTTTCTGGATCAACTAGTATATCGTAGAGCGCGTTGGTGTACCGTTAAACAGGGGAAAGCAGTGGCTGCAAGAACAGAAATTGAAAGTTCAAACGATAGCAGTTAGTTTCAGAGAGACAGTGAGTTGACTTAGGAAATTGCATTACTGTCAAATTAGAAGAGTATACAAAGGGTAAACCGGTGCTCAAACTATAAGCTTTGAATGTTAGCCGTCTCTTTCTCGTTACGTAAACAAACGCCTGTGCCTACCTTGTACAGACTGATCATCTGAAGCAGCACTTCTCCAGTTCAAGAGCTGCTCAAGGCGCCCATTTGCAGCCTAAGAACACTTTTCTCAGGCATTCACTTGGACTACTGGTCAGACGTGCCTGATCACTGAGCACAAACATGGCACAGGCGGCGGAAGCAGGGATGGCAGGGGGGCCATGCCCCCCCCCCCCCCCTAGAAAAATGTTGGAGGGGGCAGCCTTATATATTGCCCCCTCCAATAATGAGTAGTGTTTTGTGTTTTTTTTTCCCAGGGCATTAAAGGATTTTTTTTCTTTAAATGGAATCAAGCAATATAAGTGTTTATCATCATAATCATCATCATCACCCTCAGATCAGTAAGAGAAGTTCGTCCCTTCGTCATCATTTCCTGTCGACGCGTCATAATCGTTAGCCTTAGCGTAGATCAACGTGACCGACAGTTTTCGACATCGTGCACGTCACAGTCGCGTTTTGAAAACTTTAACTTGCTGTCAGTTTTTACAGTCTACCGTTTTCAATATCAGCAATTTTCTCGACTACAAGTGAAGAAATCAGCAAAATGGCAAATGTTTTGACAACTGGTGTTATTGTTCCTCGTCAAGCATCCCGACAGACTCTCCGTGACAACCAACCTGCGGCCACTCTAGAAGACTATTTCAAGATTAGCATTGCCTTTCCTTTCTTGGAACACCTGTCAACCGAATTGGACTCGAGGTTCAAAAATGCTGGTCTAGCAGTTGATGGTCTATGTCTGGTGCCAAGCACTTTAATAGACAACCAGGATGGTTTTATGCAGGTTCCAGAAGGGGTGATGCTGGCAATGTTGTGGGAGTCTGATCTACCAGACAATGCTACCCTTGATGCAGAATACCAACGGTGGGTTTGCAAATGGCGAAGTGCTGCTGAGAATGCGACAGCTATCATCCCATTCACGGCATCAGAAGCACTGAAACATTGTGACAGGGATTTTTTTTATCCCAGCCTGTTCATCATGCTTTAGAACCTTTGCACCCTACCTGTCACTACTGCCAAGTGTGAGCGTTCAAACAGTCAGTTCCGCAACCTGAAAAACTACCTGCGTTCTACAATGGGGCAACAGAGACTAAATGGACTTGCTTTACTGAAAGTGCACAGGGATGTTGATATTGACTTCAAAGAGGCAGTGAACTGTTTTGCCAGAAGATACAATTCACAAATGGTACTAATGCCGAGGAACCTAGTGCAGCAAGACTGAATTAAGTGAAAGCAGGGCGGTGATGTTCATAAACTACAAGGTAAAGCTTTATACCGTTAACGATCAACAAAAAGTAGTGAATAATAATAGTATACAAAACATCTCTGCTGATAAATAAATGTTTGTGCGTGTGTTGTTGTTTTTTTTAACGGAGGGGCATAGGATAATTTTTGTACCCCAGAGTTTGTCAGTTCAATTGTTCAAAAAGCTTAAAGTCCCAGACCATCACAGATGGCTTTTTCAAGGTTCAAATTGCACCAGATTGCACCATTTTGCATCCTTGAAAAAAAAAAATTTCCGGGGGAGCATGCCCCCGGACCCCCAAGAGGCAGTGAACTGTTTTGCCAGAAGATACGATTCACAAATGGTACTAATGCCGAGGAACCTAGTGCAGCAAGACTGAATTAAGTGAAAGCAGGGCGGTGATGTTCCTAAACTACAAGGTAAAGCTTCATACCGTTAACGATCAACAAAAAGTAGTGAATAATAATAGTATACAAAACATCTCTGCTGATAAATAAATGTGTGTGTGTGGTTTTTTTTAAGGGAGGGGCAGAGGATAATTTTTGTACCCCAGAGTTTGTCAGTTCAATTGTCCAAAAAGCTCAAAGTCCCAGACCATCACAGATGGCTTTTTCAAGGTTCAGATTGCACCAGATTGCACCATTTTGCATCCTTGAAAAAAAAAATTTCCGGGGGATCAGGCCCCCGGACCCCCCTAGAGGCAGTGAACTGTTTTGCCAGAAGATACAATTCACAAATGGTACTAATGTCGAGGAACCTAGTGTAGCAAGACTGAATTAAGTGAAAGCAGGGCGGGGATGTTCATAAACTACAAGGTAAAGCTTTATACCGTTAACGATCAACAAAAAGTAGTGAATAATAATAGTATACAAAACATCTCTGCTGATAAATAAATGTGTGTGTGTGGTTTTTTTTAAAGGGAGGGGCAGAGGATAATTTTTGTACCCCAGAGTTTGTCAGTTCAATTGTTCAAAAAGCTCAAAGTCCCAGACCATCACAGATGGCTTTTTCAAGGTTCAGATTGCACCAGATTGCACCATTTTGCATCCTTGAAAAAAAAATTTTCGGGGGAGCATGCCCCCGGACCTCCCTGGAAGGCTCGGCGCTTCGCGCCTTCGCTGAATCTTTAACCCCCACCCTCGACTTTTCCCAGGTCTGCCCCTGATGTCAGTGAATAGTGTGTGCCCCCCCCCCCCCCCCCAATCCTGAGCAGCTTCCGCCGCCTGTGCATGGGTGACCGGGGACATAGAGACGGACCTAACACTTGCTGGGTATATTAATGTAGTGTTGTTTGGCGTCACTTTCACCACACCTACAGTGAAAGACAAACACACAGACACGGAAACAGATGGAAAGTCATGACTAAACGGTACACACTCTTCACAAAACAAACACACATGCAGGCATTCACACAACACAACACACACAACACAACACACATTACATTACATTACATTATTATTGCTTTAGGTCCAGCGGACTCTTCCGAGCCAAATCAGGACCGGACAACCCCCGATCCGCATAAAAGATCTGCTGAAACAATCCTAGTGGTAAAACTGAAAGCTCTCCACCAGCCAGTCACTTTACAATAAAGACATCCCACGCAGGGGACGGCTGAGGCTTCACCCCAACTTATCAAACCCCCGTTTACAAAAACAAAATAGAATACAAACATCATTATAAACTATCAACAAAACACATACATATAAAATGCCTACATTGCTAAATAATAACATCATAGGAAGCCCTAGTGACCACCTGGCAGAAAGCGTCCAATATTCCCAAGCTGATCCAACAGACCTCATACACAAATAAGGAGTCTTGTCCCGGAAGGTTTTTCAAGAAAATAGGTAGATGACTGGACTAGCGAAGAAGAAAATAGTATAGCAGATTGATAGAACAAAGCAGGAATGAGAAAGAGCAAATGAGAAAGACAGCGACAGTGGGAATTTAAAGCACTACATTTCCAGAAAGTGAGGATACTATTTATACTAAAACCCCCGGCGCCCCAACGGGGGAGCGTTGTTATTTGTCGCTTCACGTTTTGTGTTCACCCATCCAAGTGCTAACCGCACTGGGCGGTGCTTAACTTGCGACACAGTAGCGAGTGCTCCAACCACTGCGCTATCCAACACCCCTGTGTTATATAGGGGCCAGGCTATAAATGATTTTTGTTGATTTGTGGGTGTGGGTGTGTGTGTGTGTGTAGGTACCCACAAAAGCGCACAAATGGGTAGCAGACCTTGTCTTTCTTAGTAACAAATGGGTTCATTTGCATGGAACCCACTTTTTTCCAGGATCCCACTTTTTTCTAAGTGCGCAGGAGCAGGAGTGCTCTTTTAGTGCATGAGAGTGTTTTAAATACACAGGAGTGCTCTATCCGGGACGGAGAAAATACAGTCAATTTTCGGAGAAATTTTGAAGAAAATTCGCCCTATTTCGTCGCCTATAGGAGACGAACTAGGTCAACTTTTTAGACGGAAAGAGCCAATTTTGCATTAGATTCTTACATTTTTAGAAGAAGTTTGCGTTCTTTCCGTCAAAAAATCACTTTCCGATTCCTACATTCTTAAATAAACCCAGTTGTGATGTATTGCAAGTATGTGTCTGTGTGTGTGTGACAGTGAGTTGACTTAGGAAATTGCATTACTGTCAAATTAGAAGAGTATACAAAGGGTAAACCGTTGCTCAAACTATAAGCTTTGAATGTTGGCCGTCTCTTTCTCGTTACGTAAACAAACGCCTGTGCCTACCTTGTACAGATTGATCATCTTGTGCAGCACTTCTCCAGCTCAAGAGCTGCTCAAGGCGCCCATTTGCAGCCTTAGAACACTTTTCTCAGGCATTCACTTGGACTACTGGTCCGACGTGCCGGATCACAGAGCACAAACTTGGGTGACCGGAAACATAGAGACGGACCTAACACTTGCTGGGTATATTAATGTAGTTGGAGCTCGATCCTCTAGGACCTGAGCGTCAGGATCTTTAAAGTCTATGCTGGCTTGTGCGTCAGGGCAGTTGCCCCCCCTCCACCCCTCCCCAACCTTGAAATGTTGTACAACTGCCTGAAATGTAATCTCTCAACATTTAATGTTTGAATTGTTTGGCGTCACTTTCACCACACCTACAGTGAAAGACAGACACACAGACACGGAAACAGATGAAAAGTCAGGACTAAACGGTGCACACTCTTCACAAAACACACACATGCAGGCATTCACACAACACAACACACACAACACACACACAAACATAAGTTAACACACAACATAACACACACAAGTCAACACACAACATGAGACACACACATACACACACACAAGTCAAAACACAACACAATACACACACACTTCTTCCCCTTGGGACTTTTACAAAGGAATGTAAATGGCCGACATAACTTGATCTGTGCATTCACACACATGCACTCTGTTTAAAACATGCACAATCACATTCCGTCTAAACACACACACACACGCACACACACACCCACACACAGAGCACACGTCTTCTTCCAGAAAGAAATCCACCAACAAACTCAACTTGATCCACGACAATAATTTATTGACAGATTGACATAAAGTCGTTATGCAATGGATTAGTGTACGTCTTCAACGTCAACGACCACCAAAGAACCAGGATCACAGGCAAGGTAGGACTTTGTACAATTTCAAAAGAAAATTATGTTCAGTTATTGGCCTATTCATCACATGTACAAAAAAAACACGACACGAAAATACAACTTAACATAAAAGAAAAAACTATAGAATGCTTGCTTGAAACAAGTACATGTATGGGTTTCAATCTTAAAAAAAAAAAAAAAAAAAGATTCCATCCTCCACATCCACCCGCCTCCCACCCTCCTACACAAACTTTCTTGCCCAACCCACAACATGTTCTCGGATCTGTGCAACGTACGAAAGACAGTAACTTATCTTCCCCGGTGTCAGAAAAAAAAGAAAAAAAAAACTATCTATCTTTACCAAAGTATCCAGAAGAAGCAGAAGAAAATGCCAGAAAATGTACTCATTCTAATTTTAAAACAACAACAACAATAACAACACCACAACAATTCTGCTTCCTTTCTTCTTTTGCTTTCTAAAAGCAAGGGATACTAGTGTTGGGATGGTGTGCTGAAATTTCTGTTAGCTCCAGTTGTATTTCTTTAAGTGAGGCAACTGCTACTGGCGTTTAACATAAACCTTTTGTCTCTACTATAGTGAAATACTGATCGACCGTGGTGCTGCAAGAAAGGGGCTGTGTTCATGGCAGCCTAATGACTGACAACTGCCATATCAGTACAAAATCCCACAAGAGCGAAAAAGACCAGTAGAATACTGTTTACGACGCACTGTCCCAAACGCCTCTGGATTCACAAAGATGAATTCACCGATAGAACAGGTAAGCCGTGTCTATTACTGACATGATCTGAAGTTCTTTGATACAAATATCAAGTCAGTTCATACACAGGCAAATAAAGTTATTTCAAAGAAAATTGTGTTGGATATTAGGTCGTTTGGTAAGTTTATCATCAGACAATAGTCATGGAATGTGATGAAAACTTGCACATTACAAAAAAAAAAAAAAGCCATGTATGAAGTTCACGTTCTCAACAGTAAAAACAAAAACAGACCAACAAAGCAACAAAAACAGACCAACAAAAACAGACCAACTAAGCAACAAAAACAACATAGTGTTAAGCCAGCAGCAACAACTGCAAGAGCTGAACGGTGAGCCTAGCGAGTGTATCCAATGCTGTCACCGGCCACTGTCAGCAGCTACCGTCGCCCGGAGACGCTCGTCTGACTGCTGCGTCGACTGCCGAAACTGTCCGAGGACGATGCCGGTGATAATGGCACTGCAAACACGAAACGTCAACATGATAGACCCTTGTCTGCATTCCACGCCCACATGAAGGTCAGACTTGGACAGGAATATCTCCTGGACAGGAATATCTCCTGTCCCAATATCGCTCATTGCCGCTGACTTCATTGCAACCATTTCCTAAAAGTACCCCCCCCCCCCCCCCACCCCCCCCCCCCCCCCCCACCACCCCCACCCCCCCCACCCCCCCCCCCCTGTCCCCACTAGTTTGAATGACTACGCATTAATCTGTTGGACAGAGATTGGAGGTACGATGTTGTTAGCTTACAATTGAAGAGGGTTTCTATATGTGTACTTCCCTTTTCATCCCTTAACTACCCCCAGTCTCTACGCTTGCCAAAGAGCATGCCCAGACAAAACAATGAAGATTTTGTTGCTTCTTGAAGAGAATAAGAAAAGTTCACTTGAGAATCTCGCTTCAATGGATTTATGCAACGACAGCAACCTTAAATATATGAATCTTTCTATTCATGAAGTGAAATTCAGCTGCAAGTCATCGTTGTGATCATCAACATCATCAGGATTGTCATTACCTCATCATCACAACCGTCAACATGATCGTCACTATGAACTCATCATCATCACCCTCATCATGACCATCATTACAATCCTCCTCTTCCTCCTCCTCCTCATCATCAATCATGACCACCATAATCCTCAGGAGAGCAACACTCACCGTCGCCTCCTATTTGTACAGGGGTGGGTCCAGTGCGACTGGCACCGGATGTTGAACTTCGCGCGCTGGAAGACGGGCTGCTGCGAACAGAGGTCACACTGCTGCGCGACGTGCTTATGCCCCCTGACGGTACCACTGCTGGGAGGTTGGCCTGTGCGTACACACATCAACCACTGTGTTAATACATACAGACACACACAACCAAAACACACAAGTCACCTACAGTAGCTGAAGCTATATACCAGAGCTGAAACTTTTAATACATATTAGCTGACCTTAGAAGAGTCTAAGACTCGATGCGCTACCAAGTTTAATTTTTATTAGACCTTTATCACCTAAAAGATTTTTACTATTTTCAAAACTCCAGCAGTATCTTGCACATTTGTTTAACTGTTCCCCAGATTGTAGCCCTCACCATGCCTTCTCCTTATTCCCAGATTAGGAAACCTCAAACTGGCACCCTCTGTCACTTGCTGTCAAGTTTTTAAAAGAGCCAGACTAGCTAGCAAGTTAAAACTCCACATTCTGCAAACTTTGAGTATACCGGAAAAGCCGTACCAACTGGCACACTAGTTTCACATTTGAAATATAACCCATTGGTGCAAGTTGAACTAAAACCAAAATACAATACGTTATTGTATCATGTCATCTTTTGTGACATTTTATACAATGGGTGGAAGGAGAACAAGGTGAGTGGGAGGAAGTAGGGAATACTGTTGGCAACCACTGAACAATGAAAGCATTTAATGTTGGGCAATAACCATGCAGGCGGGAGATTGGAAGCGGGTTGGCCGCCTGTAGAGCCAAAATCCCATGACACTGACGCAACCGGCCAGCACCTCCATACTCCTTTGAATGGCAGTAGGAACTGTGCACACATCAGTCCACTGCAAGGACTTTAAAGATCCTGACGCTCATTGCCCAGGCAGGCGTGTTGCCAGCCACCCAAATACACCCAGCGAGCGCTTCAAGTCCCTTCTCCTCCAACCCAGCAACTCAAGCCTGAGCTCAGTTGTCCGGGGCGTGAAACAACTACGTTAGCAAGTGGGATCCTCCAGGGTTTGGAGTTGGATTCCGTAGCGGCCAGCGCCCTGAGCTATAGAGAAACCATTGAATTCATAAACACCACTGAGCTGAATTTTACGGCATGCTGTTGTGAAGGTTTACCTGAGAGAAGTACATGTTGACAGCCTCCGTCATTTCCGGGTGCTGGGTGACAGCGCGCCCGATCAGCTGCATCATTCCTTTGTTGAACTCTCGGTGCTCGCGAAGGTCAAAGTCTCGCTTGAAACAGACACAAGAGCGCTAGTCAACAACATGGTCCTAGCTGAGATTGGGGGTCAAGAACACTTACCACAAATATCAAACCCTACCCAGCTAACCACAATTTCGGGGCCCGATGGCCCGCATCGGGGCCCGGATCGGGCTATCAATTGGGGGCTGATTGGGCTAATGAAAATTTGAACCGACTCGGGCCCGATTTGTGCAAAGATCGGGCGATCGTCGGGCTACCCGAAACTTGCCCGATCGTAACCCCACGTTCGCCAAACAGTAGCCCGACTTTCGATAAAGATTGGGCGATCGTCGGGGTACCCAAAACTTACCTGACCGTAACCCAACCTTTGCCGAATGGTAACCCGATTCCGGCAAAGATCGGGCATACGTCAGGATACCCAACACCAACCCTATTGTAACCCAACTTAAACCAGAAACAACCCTGATAATGCCCCATCCCTGGCCAATGCTGATTTACCCTAAAATCATATCCCACATATTGTTTATGATATGTGATTGCATGAAGAAAGAATTGAGGTGTCTGGTGTTAATAGGGACTGTCGGCACAGGCGTTTTGTTTTCGGAAGTCCTTGGTGTGTCCCCACTTAAGTATTTACACACAATTTCCATAACGATATATATTAGCATGATCTTCATCGCTATCGAAATCGTGTAAAATACATAAACGAAAGGCAAAGCCCAAAAAAACAACCACAGCGGAATAGGTTTTCGCAAGCAAACACAATATCCGAGCACATGCAACTGTAGAAGAAAACTGTAGAAAATTGGCGCCTAAGGACAACCGGAAAAGACCAGCAGTAATGGGCACGGAAATTTACCCTTGGCTTATAATGTATAAATAAATACAATAGTTAAAAGAAACACTTTAACAATATTTTATATATTGTATGATAAAAATTAAGAATTATAAGCACAATTAAATAATGATATCTTGCTGAATTGATTTTGTATAAATATTTTTCACATACATTCTGCAAATGTGAAGCAGACGAAACATTCCAGACAGTTTAGCCAATGAGAAGCGAGAGTAGGCCTATGTTAGCGTGTGCGCAGCGTGGCTTTGTGGTGGGGTAGAATCGGGTGGCACACGGGAGGGTGAATCGTTACGCATCCACATTTCTCGACTCCGCTACGCATCAGGTTTTTGTAGGGCTATGTGGGTCCCTACTATAGCCAGACAAAAGTCCCTACGCGGCCTGAGTGGGGCCCAGATGGGGCTGGTTTGCTGGGTAAAGACAACCCCTGCCTCCATTGTTTGGCACACACAACGCAAACAGTGCACACCAACCCTATCAGGTTCATTTTCCACGGAAACCACTCCTTCTTTTTAGCAACATTTTTATGTCGTCTAATAACAAAAATGGTTTGAAAATTAAACATTTCTCTATTTAAATGTAAAACTAAAATAAAATGAATATATATATACATCTATCACTCAGTGTAAATCAAGGTGACTGCTATTTAAAGAAAGAAAGGGAATTAACTTTGTTTAGAAGTTGTCATTTGACTGCATCCAAAACCATTGCCATGATGACTATGATTAACATTAATCAGGCCCTGTGAGAAATACAGACTGCAGCACAAACAGCTCACCTCTTCTGGTGTGCTTTCCTTGGTTTTCTTGGCTGACCGCAGTTCTCGCGACAACTTGGCCCCCTGAAGCATGCGAACAATTAAGTGAAATACACTAGCATAAAATACCGGCCAGTGAAATGTGTAACTTCATCGTATGTCATTTCATCATATGTGACTTCATCAACACATAGTTCATCACCATCGTCATCATCATGAACATCATTGTCATCACCAACACCATCATTATCATCACTACTATCATCATTATCATAGTCACTGACCATCATCATCATCATCATCATCACCGGTGCAATAATTTGTACAAAGAATTTCAACTGTCAATAATTTGTCACTGAACATGTACTTCCACTGTAGCGGCAAGTAGTGGACGGCAGCAATAGTTTTTGTTGCTTCAATATCAATCACAAATAAATAAATATAACACAAGAGGGACAGAATCAATTGTTACCCTCTCGGGTGCGCTTGCAATGCTTATCCCCCTTGAGGAAATTGAAGCATCAAAATAAGAAAATAGGTAAATAAGTAAATAAATAAGTAAATAAATAAATGAATTAATTAAAATAAGAATAATTATTAATGAGATTTCTGACCTGCTTGGCCGCTCGCTCCAGTTTGCCGCGTTGTTCTTCTAAGTCCTTGTTGAGTTGTAAAACTTTGTTCTGGACAACACAAGTAATCAACAGGCTCAGCATCATTAATCATAACCAACTTCCTTTGGAAAATTGTTAGAAAACGTTTTGATTTTCAGCAAGCACGGCTGATAACGCTGACAAGCTGAGACATCTATAGCACAATCCTACAAATACAACCCCTGGGCAGCAGGGAAGGTCAGACTGATTTGTCCTATATTTCCCTTGTTTCCTGGAGGACCGCGTATCTAATTAGGATTATATCCACCAAGCTGTCAATAAACTCCTGTCCCTTCCCTGTAGGGGAGACAACGCTTGACACACACCCTGTTTGTCTCCCTTGTAGGGAAAAAGATGCCACAGCATCCCAAACTACCCCATGGGATTCAAATTTTTTTAAAAACTGTCAGCAAAGTCACTATCAGTGTATTCCTTCAGAATCTGTGCCAGAACTATCTCTTAAAAGATTACAATTGTAGAGACAACTGTGTCATTGTGTTCACGATTACACAGGAACAACATACAATACACTGGAAATAATGATGATGCCATTGTCACCTGTGCATTGTGGTTCAAAAGTAGCTACCTGTTTGTAATTATTAATAACTTTTGCAAATAGTAATGCATTTTCTTTAAACGACAGTACTGTATATTCTATAACTTGGAAAGATCACCAAACATTTGTAGAATGCCAATGCAGTCCTATTTACAACAGTGATAAGCAATTTTTTTAAGGACTTACCTTTTAACCATCATAAATAATATACACATTTGTTATACAATTATGGCTTTTCTTTTCCTCTATCATAACGTTCAGTACACCATTACTAATGCTGTCCTTATTTACACTGACAATACTTCCTTCATCATTTTGTTCACAGTAGAGGTAACTGACCTTTTTCTCCTCGATCATGCCGACATACGCCTCCTCATCACGGTTCAAGTTGTCCAGAGTGGAGCTCATCGTCTGCAGACAATCACAATGACAACCCCACTGAGAATCACCATTGGCCTTGTTGCAACATGATATTATTGTTAGGACATAGAGAGTGTGCACACTGACAACGGCTCTCAAAATTTGTTTTCAAACTATACCGAATGAGAGTACCCACTTTTGTTTTGAAACCACGCCAAAAGAGAGCACAAAATAATTAGAGAGTGACTCCTAACGAAACACGTGATACCAGCTCCTATATCAATTTGTTTTTGTATTTAATTAATCTATAGCTGGTTTACGGAGATATAAATTTGTAGCACTTGCTCATTTTTAAATTTTGTAGAAAAAACAATGATAGTTCATGTTTTAATAGCGCTTCACTCCTTTGTTTTTAATTACCATTTTATTTCATACGCTATCACTTTATCTGCCTGGGAGCTTGCTTTTGTATGGCCTAGTGCGCATAGTGTAAAGTGCTTGTGGAGGCCAAAATTAATGCACTATAGTGCTACATTAGGTACAGTATTTGTGTGAAATAATGATACACATGTTTTGTGTGAAATAATGATACACATGTTTTGTGTGATATGATGATACACATGTTTTGCGTGATATAATGATACACATGTTTTGTGTGATATAATGATACACATGTTTTGTGTGATATAATGATACACATGTTTTAGTATATTTTAGCATGTTTTTGATTGGAAATTGTCATGCCACACACACCATTTCCTTGTCGTGTATGGGAACAACAAATATGTCTCCAACGTTGAATCTTTAAAAGAGCTTTTGTTTGCAGCAATGAAGTAACAGAAATGAAATGTGGTGAACGTACATGCAGATCTTCTTGCAGCTCGCGGATCTGCCGTCGTTTGTACTTGTACTTGTCCATCACCGCTCTCATCTGCTCCTCCAGCTGTTGTTTGTCCTCCATTTCATCGCCTGCATCACCAAGATCATAGTCATCCCCCAAATCACCAATGTCTCATAAGCAATAAAATATATGACATTTTACTGGTCAAAGACATGGCGAAACTCTTTCCCTAGCAGTGCCAACATTGAAGTGAAATAGGTCACATAGACAAGTCTGTCAACTCACATCATCCACTCACATTGTATACTGTATATATATTGCTACACACTCCAACTACTCTTTACATATCCAGCTTCAATCTCAATGTAAACACACACAAAAGCCTGCACCTGAAAACAAACATCAACATCAACACTATCTGCCCTAACTACCCCTACACCCCCTCTCCCCCCGAACTCCCTTTCCCTGCTATTATACTGTAATAAAATAATACAAAAAATAAATAGGTAAATAAATAGAAGTCCCAAAGAAAAGATTTATTTTCAGAAGTAAGCAATTTCAATTCTTCCGACACATATTACTGACCACACAAAAATGATCAAGGATGATGATGATGATGTTTATGATGATGAAGATGATGATGATGTTCACGAAGATGATGACGATGTGGTTCATGATAATGATGATGTTCATGATGATAATGATGATGTGGTTAATGATAATAATAATGACCAAGATGATGCTGTTCCTTATGATGGTGACAAAGAAGATAAAAACTATGGTTATGATGAAGCCGCAGCTGATGATGATGTCAATCATGATAAAACAATGATAATGGAAGTCAGGTATGACATACTGGTGTCGGTGATCTTATTGAAGGACTTGCGGTACTGCTCGTTGCGTCCATTCATCAGCTTGAGCGTGTTCTCCAAAGCACGGATCTCCTTCTCTGCCTTACGGATACGCGCATCCAGGTCATCTCCTTCTCGCTGTAGCTCCTCCTTTTCTTGGGCCGCCTGTCAGACAAAATCATAGAGATTGAATACTTCCTTGTATTCCCAGCAATTAGTTAGTCATTGTTTATAGGGTCCAGCGGCCTGCAAAGAGCCAAATCAGGACCACAACTTGGCTGAAAAGGGACTTACTCCTGATCCGTATAAAATATCTGCTGAAACAACCCTAATTGTAACACTGATGGCATTCCACCAACCAATCTTTGTTTACAACAAAGGCATCCCATGCAGGGGACGCATAAACTTTACTCTAATTGGGTTTTACTTTTATTTTGTTAGTAGCTAGTGCTTGAGAAGCTATATGAGCTTAATTGTGTTACACTCGATGTTGTTGTTTTTCTATCAGTAGTTGATTCAGCCCCAATGCTGAAGTTCTGATAAGGTGTAACTCGGATTCGTTTATCCACGCAACCCGTTCAATCAGCCACAAGGCACAGAGTCGTATGTAGATTTCCAACTTTATTCAGCATACATCAACACTGCATACAATCGCTTTTTCCACTCTCAACTTTTTACTTTCAACTCAACTATCAATCTTACAATACAAACTACTTTCAACTCAACTATCAACTGTCAACCCTCTCGAAACAGTGCGGCACTATATAAATAGTCTCTCTACACTCCCAAAAGGGCGAGAATACCCCCAACGTGACACACCACAACCAATCAGAACAAGCTTTGTCATCACTGTCTCACGTCATACAACCTTATTTGGGATGGAAGCGTCTCGTAGTTACCACTAGAATTATCCATACGCTTCGATCGATAGTAAACAACCCACTCTCGAAAATTCTCAAATAATAACGACCAACTAAAATTACCAACGTTATATAAAGCTTCTTCTAATAACAACGCAAAATCAAATCAAAGGTAATTACACTCTATTATTGCATGCGTTGCAAAATAAAACGAACAGATCTATCGCCTGCCCTTCACACATAATATCGTGCGCATTTCACACGCACCATCATGCGCGTTTCAACGTAACAAATTGCAAGAGCTCTATATAAGTAAAATCCCTTTTCTTTCTTGTATTCCCACCCACACCACTTCCCACCCAATCAAACAAAAAAACCTTTCCTAACCCATTCCAACAGTTAAGAGAACAATACAAGGGAAGTAACTGCCTAAGTAGTGAGCAAAGAAGAAGTCTACCTCTTTGAAAAATGGCCAACAAAAATAACTGCAATGCAGAAACAGAGATACTGACCTTGATGACGTAGTAGGCCTGAGAACGCTCTTCTTCTCCTTCAGGTGGTGCCATTGATACCATCAAGATCTCATACCTGATTCCCACACAACAAAACATATTTATAATTATAGAGAGGTGACTCTTGTACACAACATACAGCAAACATTGTTTACTTTTATTATGTTCATTGTTAGCAACATTTGAGTCACTGTAATCATAACTTTAGATGTGACAGAACTGAACCACTGATACTTTCCAAGATCTGATAGACCTATACGTATCGTATTTTAGTATAGTTAGTTTAGTAGTAAGAGCCTTCGTTTTTTAGGGTTGCGACCTATTCAACACCTCTTCCTTAATACTTTCCAGTATTTTACGACCTACAATGCAAGATGCACCCTTTCCCTTATAAAAAAAAAAAGCACAAGAAAAGTGAAAATCAAAAGCATAAAAGTTAACATTTTCAAGAAACAATGTTTTATTCCTGTAGAAAAGTACAAAAGATACTGAAATCGCCAAACAATAACAAAAGGCACACTTGCTTTGAAATCAGACCCACACACACACTCACATTCATATGACACTTCCATATTGTGAAAAGCCCCTAATATTTTATATTTAGAGTGTTTATTTGATGTTGAGACATTAACTAATTGGCACAGTTATCAAAACTGTCTTCTGCTATTTTAATTATATATGATTTGAAATCAACCCCGACACGATTCTGAATTTTGACTTTGTCTGGACACACTTTCAGTCCAACATTAGTCCCAGCATATCACATAAGCTGCATGGGTCAAAGTTGAGGACAAAAAAATATAACTTTGTAGTCCATAACATACCGTACCATCCTACTAAGAAATAGTAAGTTCCAAATGCAAAAAATAGGAAGACGTGACTGACCGTTTGCGCAGTTTGTCGATCTTGGAGATGCGCTCGTGCAGTTCAGCGCTGATCTGCTGACGCTCCTCATCTGCGGCCTTGAACTGCGACTTAAGCATGTCCTTGTGGATGGCAATCTCCTGCATCCTCTCCTTCATCGCCTGTCGTAATCATTATCATCAAACCCACTGATCTCTTGTTTTAAAATAGGGTACATGCTAGATACGTTTTGGTTGTTGCATGTCTGTGGGATGTTTATAATAATAATAATAATATGAGAACTGATAATGCGCACATATCTCACCACAAGGCACACTCAGTGTGTGCGTATGAGATCATCATTACATTACATGACATGATTATTGCTTTAGGTCCAGCGGACTCTTATGAGCCAAATCAGGACCATAATAGCCGAACCAGGACCACAAAATCAAGACCACAACTTCGCTAAAAGAGGACTCGCCCCTGATCCGCATAAAAGATCTGCCGAAACAACCCTAGTTGCAACACTGAAGGCACTTTACCAGCCGGTCACTTTACAATAAAGACATCCCATGCAGAGGATGCTGAGGCTATACTCTAATTTATCGAAACCCCGTTTACAAAAACAAAATAGAATATAAACATCATTACAAAATATCAACAAGCACATACATATAAAATGCCTACATTGCCAAATAATAACATCATAGGAAGTCCCAGTGACCACCTGGCAGAAAGTGTCCAATATTTCCAAGCTGATCTAACAGACCACACACACAAATGAGGAGTTTTGTCCCGGAAGAGTTTTCAAGAAAAAAGGTATGATGACTGGTCTAGCGAAGAAGAAGATAGTATAGTAGATTGATAGAACAGCGTAGGAATGAGAAAGAAGAAATGAGAAAGACAGCGACAGTGGGAATTTAAAGCACTAAATTTCCAGAAAGTGGGGATACTATTTATACTGAAACCCCCCGGCACTCCCATGGGGGTAATGAGATCGTCAAGCACACATAGTGCTTACATAGTTATATTAAGTGTTAATTGCTGCGTTATATACATTTTGATTTATTATTATTATTATTATTATTATTATTATTATTATTATTATTATTATTATTATTATTATTACACAGAAACAGACAAGACACAAGTACACATGCAACAAAGCAACACACACATATAAAGGTGTAACAGGTAAGGGATGATGGGGACTTGCTGTAGATGCAGCTTGCAAACTACCTCGCCTGGAAAGACTCTCACACACACACACATTTTGACAATTTAATCAGAAATTACGACACAACGCATCATCGACTGATGACAGACCTGATAGTGATCTAAGAGAGGTTTCCGCGGAACGTGCGACTATGTCACGCCTTGTGACAGACATTTTGAAGTCCAATGAGTCTGATGACGTCCACAAATCCACAACTTAAACGGCGAAAATATATACACAGGAACAGTCAACGCGGCACCACTATTCCAAAACAAAGTATGGCGCCGCAAAACCGGAAGTGAGTAAAGCAACTTTCGTCTTCCGATTGTTTCGCATTTCCTTTTTTCTTTTTTTTTTTTGTTTTCGTTTTCGCGGATTTCCGCGATTTCGCGGAGAACTATCAGGTCTGGATGATAATAAAATGTAAACATTGAAACCAATAGGCTCCTCCCCAAAATGAAACAAACTAATGGAACTGACAATCAAGCATTCTAAAGGCACACAACCACTAACACTGGCACAATGGACAAGCAGTAAACATGAAATACACATACATACACAAGCATTACCACACACACTCCAGTCTGAACCTTCCATATGTGTTACTCCTTGCTGAACACCTCTTCTCTCTCTCACACACATACACAAACATCTCTCCAGCATATACCTACGGGTGAATGGATGGGGGGTGTGTGTGTGTGGGTGGGTGCGAGGGAAGCGAGAGTAACTCACGGTCTCAAGCTGCAGCTTGCGTTTTTCCTGGCTGAGGACTTCATCAGAGCGGTCGCACAGGGTGTTCCGCAGTCTTTTCACCTCCAGCTTCATGATGTTCTCATCCACCATTTTGTCCTGAAAATGTTAAAATATTTACCTGACCTCTATGCCCTCTGACCTATACTCATGATTATACATTATTTAATAATAATAATAATGCAGGATGCTCTCACACTTTTTCTTAAATCAAAACTGAAGAAATTGCCGCTATTTTGGAAGTCAGAGTAGAAGTCAATTGTTTTGTATATTTGAAATTTTAAATTGACTGCATCCAGTACCATAACTAGCGGAAGAGAAGGAAATTCCCATACACCCCTCCCCGCCCCCCCTCCAAAAAAAGGCAAGTCGTTCAAACTATTTCCAAACACTCAACATACATATGACAGATCAACTTTTGGCTCATTCCTGAATAATTCAGTCATGTAAAATGTCCAAATTTTGGCCTTCATTTGTTAGGCTTTCTCAGGATAAAATGATACAGCATAATATAAAGTCAATCACACACAGTTCAATCTGTTCAGCAAATGGTGGTGGGTGAAAAAACCCACGATTATGTGTTACAAAGAAAGAGTCTGAACACTTGTTGATGTTTACACATCAACTCTACAGCCTTTTCCTCACTATGGCCTGTACACACTGTCACTAGCTCACACCAGCTCTTCCATAAGCCAGGTTCACAAAAGGTAGAATTCTTTTCCTTTGTCTGATAACTCTACAAGAAACATGTTGGATGCTTATACCAAATGGTCCACTCACTTAGGTGCTTGCTAGCATGAGGGACGAACTGACAAGATTATCTCATGTCCAATACTGACAATTAGGGTTCACTTTTGACAGAATTATCTCCCTTTTAAGTGAAGTTCATTGTGTGTGCAAGCAAGGATTCACTTCTTAAATCCCTTTCCAGCTTATAACTGTGTTGCACGTGGTTACTTATCAATAGTTGATTCAGCCCCGATGCTTGAATCTTGATAAGTGTAACTTGAATTCGTTTATCCAGGCAGCCTGTTCACCCAGCAACAAGGCAGGAGTCATCGTATAAAGTTTTCCAACTTTATTCCGCAAATATCAACGACTGCATACAAGATCACTTTCCGAAAATCACTTCAAAGACCATCACCAAAAATCTTCATAAATATCTATCAACCACTCTCATATACAAGTAGACAGCGCGTTACTTATATAGCCTCTCTGCAATCGAAAAAAAGTTTGAACATTCCAGCATGGCGCAATAACACCCAATCAAGATGAAACTCGTCACCAGAACTATGCACTGTCTTACGTCATTATGTTAGAAGAATCACTTAGCTCTTGTCAGTTCTATCTCGAAGCTTCAGTCGATAGTAAGCAAGTAATTATAGAAAATTCTCAACAATATCGACCGACAAAAATTATCAACATTATATAAACTTCTTCTAGCAACAACACAAAATCAAATCAAAGATAAATACAATCTGTTATTGAATGCTTCGCAAAACAAAATGATTGGATCAACCGCGCGTGTCTCAAACGTAACAAACTGCAGTGTGTTCACTGCACTTCTGTCTCAGATTCAACCTATGCAAGCAGTCAACTGTGTTACAAAGATGCCCGGTGGTGGAGCAATTATTGGCCTGGCACATCAATGACCCATGGGAGGCAAGATAAAATGGCCCTTTTTCACTGTTCATCTTAGTCGTATGATTGCCAAGGTGGTTCAGTGGTAATTTAGGCCCCTAACCCTTCTTCCTTGGGACAGTTATCCACCGTCTGCCATATCCCCCAATGGTGGGTGTACACATTAATTTCAACTTTAATGTTCATTGTGTTATGAGGTTAATCTGCAAGTGAGAGCACAAACCTGCTTGCTCCTGATAAGATTGCGCAGTTCAGTCTCAGAGTTGTCGCTGTAAAGAGTTATCTCTTCAATCTTACTGGTCAGGTCCGACTTCTCTGACCCGCTCTTCTCCAGCTCACGAGTCACTCGGCGTATGTCATCCTGCACATCATCATCAATCATCATCATCATTAATCATCATCACCATTGCCATCAATTAACATCATCAAGAACAAAACATTGAATGTCATCTTGTAGACATCACGTCATTGCTATCTAGATCTCTTGATTCACAAATCTCTGTAATATTCTTCTCCAGTTTATCCTACTGCACACATAATGTTTTAATAACCATAGCAATAGAAGCCATGCGCCAGCAACAACAACAACATCAGCAACACACATAATACAACACAGTACAATACAACACAATACAATGCAACACAACCAACCTTTGAACTGATCTATCATTACAAACTAGATGGGCAAAGCCCATATGACTCACATGCTCCTTATGGAACTCAAAAGTAATTGCATCCCCACTCCCCCCCCCCCCCCCCCCCCCCAAAAAAAAAAAATAAAAAAAATAAATAAAAATAAAATGAAACGGTGTCATTAAAATGCAAATACCGACTTTCATCTTTCTATGCTCTTGATCTTGAGATGACATTGATCTCTGACTCCAAATACACTCATGTACTATCAAATAAGATACAGCACAGGTTGTACTATGCCCAAAAATAACAATGACCTTGACCTTCAATGACCTTGACCTTAGGAGACCTTGACCCTCACGTGATATCTCATGCATATCTGATCAAATAATCCAATGTTGTTGCATATTATGTGTTAAATAAACAGCCATTCCACCGTACGATTACCTATTTTTAAAAAGGTTTTAGCAAGGCCTAAAATGACCTTGACCTTCAAAATTAACTAAAAAATTGAACACTATGAAAGACCAGTAATCTATCATCTCTAAATACAACAAGTCTGGACTTTAATCTCTCAAGTTTAGGATCAAGGTCACTTCAAAGTGCCTATACACACCAACTTCGAACAGCTCCAGTGACCTTAGAGTGAGGTTGACCAAATTTGCATAGTATGTGTGTCTAGTTGATATATATCATGCATAAAAGAATCATAAGTTCAGTATTAATAACCTAGAAAAAAGGCAATTTTGAGAACATTTTTTTTTTTTTTACTAACATTTGATTACCCTGTGACCTTGAGCTTGACATGAAGTCATTCCTTCACTGATCATTTTAGAGATCTCAGGGTATACACAATCTTACCAAGTTTGGTTGTGATAGTTGAAATAGGCTCTGATTATTTGGCCACTTTAAAGCTTTTGCACAGCCAACTGCAGACGGTGGACAGACAGACGAACGGACGGATATTTTTTCGATATAATTTTTATAAAAAATATTTAGGACTCATCTCGCAAAGATTTGCGAAAATCTTGATTTTTTTTTCTTTTGGGAGGAGGGAAGGAGGGGAGAGGGGGGGTGGCGGCGGAGTACATCGCTAAACATGCAAGTCAAAAAGTGCTATCTAACAACCATTTATATTTTTAATAACACAAGACAATGCAATAAGATAATACAATGCAGCACAACACAGTACAACCCAGTACAACAAACTACAATACAAGACAAGACAGTACCTGAAGCCTCTTCAGCTGCAGGGAAAGCAGATTGTGGGAATTGTTCCTCTGTTCCATCTCCTTCGTCAGCTCTGCCAGTCGCAGTTCCAGCTGCACCTTCTCCTCGTTAGTCCTGTCATCATCATCATCATCATCCTCATCCTCATCATCATCATCATCATCATCATCATCATCACCAAACCCGCAAAAAACAGCTGTCAATGTACCTTTTCAAACTGTAAAACAACCAAAAAGAAAACAAGCTTCCGAGCGGCAGTAAAGAGGACCAAGTGAAATTTTGACTGGACTGCTTTCTTGTTGAGGTGTGTTTTGGGCAAATAGGTTGACCCGAAATGCGTCACGCTGTTCTTATACTGTCATGCGCTTTGATGCCGGAAGTGGGCTACGTGCTTGCTTAATAAAGTATCCCTGCTTCCATGCTTACTGCTCTCCCTGCATGCGGCCGATGCGACGCTCAAGCTGCTGGATGGCAAAGTCCTGGCTGTACAGAATCTCCTGCTGCTTCAGGGAGTCATGGTCCAGCCGATTGACTTTGCTACGAAAGTTACGCAATGCTGCATGGCTACCCTGTACATATAACAACAACAACAACAATAAGAAGAATAATAATAATCATACCACTACTACTAATAATCACAACAATAAAAACCCTGCGCAATGCGTAAGGCCACAAGCTGCGATGTGATGTGATTATCCAGAATGGTTCAAAAGTAACCCCCTATTAAAAATGGCTGATAACTCTGGCAAACAATACTGCATTTGCAATTGCATTATGGTCGTTATGGCGAAAGAATTCAATTGCTGATTTCTGATTTCATGTTACACTGACGACAGCGGTCCACAACCGCCTGTCGCTTGACACTGCGAGATCGAGAGCTCCACTGGCGTGAAAGACAGAAGAAGACGTTTGACCAAGTGTCAGGCAAAGAGCCGTTCAGTTTTGGGTTGCCCACGTCACTGTGAGATGTAATCAAAGATCAGCGGTTAAAACCCAAAATTAACAAAAACACAACTAATATTAGGTAGGTTGGGTTTGGGTGCGCCATAGGCTGCGACGAGACTTTCCCCAGGGGAGGCAGCCCAGAATGTCCTTATAAAAAGGAACAAAAAAAGTGTCAAAATTCAAATTGAAAAATCAAAATACAAAACATAAAAAAATCAGAACCAAAATAACAAATTCTACCACTGTAAGGACAAAGTTATTTTATTACAGCCTGCTTACAAAAATAGAAATGTAAAGCAGCTTATAACAGCCCGCATAAAATAATTAAAAATTAAAACAAATATATAGTAAAAGTAAATAAAATTTTACAAAATACATTGATCTATAACGAGGACATCTCTCTCCTTTACAGCAATACAAGGCGCCAATAAAATGTAAAATGCTATAGTTATGTACCTGAATGACGGCCTCCAGGTCTCTCTCTTGCATGCGGGCCTTGTTTAGCTCTTCCTGCTTGCGGAAGAGGATGTCGCGCATGTTCTTGAGGTCCACCTCCATCACATACTGGTGCTGCTCTTCAGAGGTCAGCAACTTGTCCATGGCCGAGGCCTTCTCCTCCGCGGTCAGGGTGGCCTCGGTCGCCATCTTCAGCTTTTCTGTCAGCTGCTCCCGTAGCTCCTTGGCTTGCTGCAGTCTGACGGTGACAAGAATTGCCCCATATCATCAGTTACAATATATACCACTTAGATAAGAGTTCTTTCTCCATAAAACATCGCAAATCTGTAAAAGGCCCAAAAATCTCGCATGTTAGCTTCACAGATCTTTTTCAAATTCACAGAGAATATTGCCCTACAGGAAAAAAAATTAAGATTAAGCAAAAAAACAACCTTTGTTTTGAAACAAATTTATACATTCATTTGTTTTTGTGTCTATTAACTCATTTTTTACCAAGTTAGGCAGCAGTGCTTTCCCCTGCCTGAGAACATTTAGCAAAACCCAAGAAAAAATGGGTAGAGTTGGTTAAAAAAATAATTTAAAGAATAATTTGGTGCTTGATTTTCATTGTGTATTTCACTAAATGTTGTGTGAAGACTGATGTTTGTTTCCTAATTGTTTACAAAGAAATATATGTTTGGGAAAATATTGTAGTGAGACCCTATTCCCTTTAAATTATTCCTTCCCATTTTTCTCCTACCACCTGTTGGATGAAAAGTGCTGGGACTGGGCATTGAGCATGACAGATCTATCAATACATTCCTCAGTACATTGACTACTTCCAAGCGCATTTTCCGATGCATAATCTGAACTATCATGAACAGCACATTACGTGGATCCTCTATCATGGCTTTTTTTTTCATTTCAACACTCCAAAAACTCCAAGAAATAATTTCAGATCATCGCTAGCATGAGAACAATTTATGTAGAGTTGTTTCTCACAACAGCTCAATTCCAATGTGAGCAGTACTGTTCAGTGCCTCCATGTTTTGCATGCTGCAGGCTATTTATAGCTTGCCGGCACACCCCCCGAGAAAGGAAGCATTGGCAAAGCTATTTATCGCTAGCCTGGCTGACCACACCTGGCCTCAAAATCTGAAAAGCTTTAGTAGGGTCGCTGTTTAATTCTCCTGCTTATTTCCTGTAAGGGAGGTTACTCATTATAGCAGCACTGAACGAACCAAAATATCTCATTTGCACCGGGATTCTATGTTTGCGGGCAGTCATTGAAGAACTGTACGAATGGGGAACCCCCCCTTGTGGGTAAGAAAAGTGAATAGTTTCAAAGTTGATTATACAAATGGCACTGCTGCAAAAGTGTGCAAATAGTAGGCGTAATTGTGTGTCAAACGATGCACCCCAGGCAGCTTGCGTCTGATCCTGTATCAAGTGCCCTGAGTATCTCTGGAGCCAGAAAAGCTCTATAACAAAATAAATAACAATGCCTTCTCTACCAGCATGGTCGCTTGTTACCATCTTTTAGGTTTAGGGTCGTTTCTCTTTTAGTTTTATTTGTCAGTTGTGCCCTCAGCTCTTTGGCCTGTTTGTAGTTGGTGATCCCTGGCATCCTAGCAAATCCTAGTAACTATTACCTAACCGCTCTTATACAGCGTTTTTCCTACAGCTGCTCAAGGCGCTGGCCGTTACAGGATCTACCTTAAAACGCTTGAGGCACCCGCTTGAAGCGGCCTTTTGAACACCATGGTCTGATGCCCAGACAGCGGAGCACAATTTTGGGCGAGCAGGGATGGGGCAAAAAGGGACCTAGTGCATGCTGGGTGTATCTGGCTACAACACTCACTTATTGGTCTTCTCCACCACCTCCTTCTTGAGCTGAGTGACGGTGGACCGTGTGGTCTCCAGGTCCATAGCCGTCCTGTCCACTGTGCGCTTCAAGGCATCCAGCTGCATACACGAATGACACAAAAACTTGTATTGGTAGCTATACAATACAACAATACAACACAGTACAATACAACTTTATAGTCCGATGAAGCTCAGAAATGCGCCTTTCTACATCTGTATGTGGATGGGTATAATAAAAATACTTATACAATTGTTTTAATTTAATTTTGTTTAAACACATTTATTTATTCATCCGCTACACCGCACTCCATACAAAACATGTGGAACATAAATGCAATGCATGGGAGATACGCACCACACATTTCCAACCCTCTCAACAAACAAAAAAAAAAAAAGACCGGAAAATAATACCAGTGTAAAAATGTTTACCATGTCCCACTCAGTTTTTGTTGGTTGGATGGTTAATCCCTGGGTGGGCAGCACAACTTTTAAATAAACCAGTCAATCAATCTTAACAAAATAAAATGTCCAGGTTTAACAAAAACTAACGAAAACTAACGAAACACAATTAAAAACTCTTCTTCATAGGTTTATTAATTAAGGTCTACAAATCTTCATAGGTTAATTAATTAATGTCTACAAATCTTCATAGGTTAATTAATTAATGTCTAAACGCCTGTGCTTTCTTTCACTGGAAAGGACTTTTCAGTGGAGCTACTAGGCTAATTATAGCTGGCAAGCCCTGCAGCCAGCCGGCTAGCCTCATATCATGCCTGCAGTCTCGCTTCCCGCTAACATACTAGACAAAGAACGGCGTACCACTGACTGGATATCATTCTCTAACTCTGTGCTATAGAACTGATCATGTTATGTGAAATATCGTTTGTATTGTGGTAGTCCTTTTGCATTTTAGTTACTTTCATATCTGTGTTTTGTGTTAGCATAAACTAAATCTCAGAATACCATTTCGTTTGTCTTATATTTTAGTCGATTTGACCGTGTGTACTGATCGGCCCTTCATTGCCTTGCAACGGACCGGTTTTCGATCTAGTGTATATACGAGTTTTAATTACACATTTAAATCCTTTCTACAATGTTCATCCTTTGAAGTCACTTAGTACACAGTTTGAACTTTCTGGTGATGTGGTCGACATTATAAAATATTTTCTTGTGTTAGGTTGCAGGCCTCTGTAATTGTAGCGAATTTACGAAAGTCTCGTGGTGCTAATGGTGCAAGCAATAGGCACTCAAATGCATGTAGCGCAGCCGGCCGGCCAGCCCCCTTCCTGGCCCTATACAGTACAGAGCTTGGCGCGCGGTTAAAGTAATTATAAGCTTGCAGGCGAGTGCCAGTTGCATAGCTTGTGCTGTGGGTCGCTGGCCGTCTCTCAGCAGGTTATAAGCAGTCCAGCCTGCGTTAAGGGACCCTACGAGGCAGAACTAAGGGAGTTTTTAGACACAGTCTGAAAGTACTTGAATGACCAAGCGTGCTAAATATCTTCGACTTACACCAGATGTTTCCTCTCTCGTTATATTGCAAAAAAGAGCTAACCTCTCCTCCACCCCCACCCACCTCCCACCCCTTGAAAAATAAAGTGAGAGAGAGAGAGACAGGCAGACACTAAGACTAAGACAACCACAGAGAGAGAGAGGGAGAGAAAGGGAGAGAGAGAATGAGAGAGAGAGAGAGAGACACACACACAGACAGACAGAAACAGGGAAAAAGAGAGTGAGAGTGAGTGAGAGAGAGAGATGGATAGTCTATCTCATCTCTGAATTGTGTGCAGTGTACAGACCAGAGCCAGAGTCAGTCTGAGGAGCTATACACTTCACCACTGATCGATCTGGGACTCTGTGTCTCTGTAGAGAGAAAGAGAGACAGACAAGAGACACCAGACAGACTAAACCAGACAGACAAGCTGTACTAATATACCTCGTCGCTGAACTGGATCCTCTGCGTTTCTTGTTCTTGCAGGTCGCGCCGTATCTTGCTGGATATGCGTTCAGATATGGAGATCTTCTTCTCTTGCTCCTGGTTGTTGTCCATCTCATTCTGCAGGAACTGCTGCTTCTCTCCAATGCCCTCCTCCTTCTTACGCACCTCCAGCTTCACCCGAGCCAGTTGCTGCAACGCATACAACATCATTGTCAAGTCAAGTCAACAAAACTTTCATGGAGAACACATACAGCACACTGCATTTACGCAAATTGAACAATGTTTTAAAACAAATAAAAATAATGCGTACAGTCACAAGATAGCTGCTACTAAAACTACATTTGTCCAACAATTATACAGTATAACTTTCAACTACTCTCTAACATCAACACACCCACACACACCCACACACATTTCCACTCACACACACTCACATAACAAGTTTACAGATAATTTAATGTGACTGACAGAACCACTCATATCTTGCACACACAATTAATACAATGGCTCCGCTGCAAACAAACCATGGGCCATGTGAGGATTAGCATGGCAAAAAAGAGACAAACCGGTAAATTTTAATCTGATAATCATTATAAAGTGCAATGGTGTTTTGGAAGTAAAACTGCATTGCAATGTAATTTGACACATTTAAAATGTCCCTCATGCGTGATGAACTGGACCTGCCCTTTGTCAGGTCTAGCAGAGGACTCGGCGGTGAAGAGCACTCTGCTCTCTGTGGTAGAGGGAAATATTTTAAAACCCTGTACAGATTGTCACTCTAGTATGATATGTTATGTGTCATTCTCATTTTCTTATGCACCACTGGCGCAAAACTCAATCCAAAAATGAACACTGTGTACGTCACAAATGCTATGGAGTTAAATTCATTACAGTGTGCAATGGAGTTAAATTTATTACAGCTTGCTCAGGGCTTGCCGAATTTTCAAATTTTTGTAATTCCCGGGGTAATGTAAATTTGATTTCTGTAATTCCCTCCAAATTTTTACATTACCCATGACTTTCTTTCTAAGTCGCCGGCAAATTCACCGGATGTTTATTGAGTTTACGTTACTATAACAAACTCTTAACTTAACTGATCCCCCATTGGCTAAAATATCGACAATGCACCAATGAAATTTTATGAAAGAAAACAAGTAAGCAGGCAGACGACACAAAGCAAAACAAACAGTTGTTCGCGGCGATGTAAATCTAGCAGAAAAAAATTACTTTTGGTTCACGGTAAAATGCCAGCTCACAGGAAAGCGAAAATAGTGAAGCTCTATTTTGTTTTTTAATTTGTGATTTCTGTATTACCCGCGGGAAATGTACTTGATGAATGTGTACTACCCGACGAAATTTTACACTTCCCCGGGTAACGGGAAGTGGGATTTCGCAAGCCCTGTTGCTATGGAGTTAACTTTATTGACTAACATCTGCTTGTACATTCGCTCATTAGTTGTTCTGTCATAGGAATTACATAATATAAAAGAAAAGAAAACACTTAGAAACAGTTCATATAGATATGCATATTCCAAAGACCATCAAAAACAGAAACAGACAGGGAACTCACAGCGGCCAACATGTCCATCTCCTTGTCTCTGCGCTGCATCAGCTCAATGGTTTTCTCCCACTGCATAATCAGCTCCTGCCTCTCAGAGTGAGCACGACGAAAGTCTTCCGCGGTCTTGTCCAGTTCAATCTGGAGCACAGAAACGTATCCTCACTCTCACGTACACAGTCACATTTTCTCTCTTTGTTCTTATAACGACAGTTCTACAGCTCAAAGAGCTGCACAAGGGCATGACTAAACAAGACCCGACTCATGTGGCCTGAGGCGCTCACATTCTGCCTTATGATCCAAACAACTGATCCAAATTCTGGGCAACTGGGAAATGGAGAAAAAGGGACCTATAATGCTTGCTGAATGTATAAATTACGTTTTATACGTACCCTTTATTTAGCAATTTCATACTCCATATTTTGTATGCCATACACTCTTTCGGATAATTTTATTTCTAAATTTAAGTACATATAATTATATGTAATATACCCTCTCCCATTCCCCCACCCTCATTTGTGCAAAGCTGGTAACAAAGACGTCGAAAGCGGACCTGTGCAGTGAGAGTGGCGGTCATTTCACCGTCCAAGTTGCGTCGCTTCAGTCGTACTTCTTCAGTCAGCTTCTCCATACGCAGGCTCAGCTCCTGTTGGCACACACGGAGCACACATCATTGTACAGATATACATAAGGCCACACATCACTGTACTGATATACATTAGACCACACATCATTGTACAGATAGACATAAGGCCACACGTCACTGTACTGATATACATTAGACCACACATCATTGTACAGATATACATAAGGCCACACGTCACTGTACTGATATACATTAGACCACACATCATTGTACAGATATACATAAGGCCACACGTCACTGTACTGATATACATTAGACCACACATCACTGTACAGATATACATAAGACCACACATCATTGTACTGATATACATTAGACCACACATCATTGTACAGATATACATAAGAACACACATCACTGTACTGATATACATTAGACCACACATCACTGTACAGATATACATAAAAACACACATCAATGTACAGATATACATAGTTAGTTAGTTAGTTAGTTATTCCTTGCTTACAGGGTCCAGCGGACTGCAAAGAGCCGAATCAGGACCACAAAATCAAGACCACAGCTTCACTGAAAGAGGACTCACCCCTAATCCACATAAAAGATCTGCCGAAACAACCCTAGTGGTAACACTGAAGGCAATCCACCAGCCGGTCACTTTACAATAAAGAAATCCCCAGCAAGGTACACTGAGGTTATACTCTAATTTATCAAACCCCAGTTTACAAAAACAAATTAGAATACAAACATCATTATAAAATATCAACAAAACACATACATATAAAATGCCTACATTGCCAAATAATAACATCATAGGAAGTCCCAGTGACCATTTGGCAGAAAGCGTCCAATATTCCCAAGCTGATCCAACAGACCTCACACACAAATGAGGAGTTTTGTCCCGGTAGAGTTTTCAAGAAAAAAGGTAGGTGACTGGTCTAGTGAAGAAGAAGATAGTATAGCAGATTGACAGAACAGAGTAGGAATGAGAAAGAACAAGGGGGAAAGACAGTGGGAATTATTTAAAGCACTAACATTTCCAGAATATGTGGGGACTATTTATACACCACCACATTGACATTGCACAGATATATCATAAGACCACACATCATTGTACAGATATACATGACCACAAATCATTGTATAAGACCACATCATGTACACATATACATGAGACCGCTTGTCAGGGCTAGCAGAAATTGACTTTTTTCTTTGGGGGCCACCGGGCCCCTTTATTGGGGGTTTGCCCACAAGCAACTTTCGGGGCCCAACTTGAAAAATATGCAATTGAATATAATAAGTAGAATTAAAGTACAATTTGTCTGATAATCTAAAATAAAAACAATGTACTTGGTCATTTTTATTTGCCTTTTTTTCTCGCAACAAAAAAGGGGAAAAAAAAACATTGAATTTAGTTGCGGACTAGTGAGCCTTTTTTATCGTTGTTTTTGTATTCTCAACTGTATGGCTGCTTTTGCCAGTACCATGAGCCTGAAAGCGCTTACATGTATGTTGTGCCATAGCCTTTTGTTTATTATATTAAAAAGATATTGAAGTGTATATTAAACTTTTGAGTGCAAAATTAAAAGGTTTTCGCTTTTTTTCTATGTTTTTTTTTTCTGTCCAAATTTAGGGCACCGGTGAGGGTTGCTTCCCTTGGCCCAAATACGAAACTGCCGAGTAGAGCTAGCTGTAGCAGACGAATTATTTTGCGGGCCAAGCGGGCCCTTCGTTTTTCAACATTCCGAGTCCGAAAACAACTTTGCGGGTTTTTGGCCCCGGGCCCCCGCTAATTTCGAGCCCTGATTGTACAGATATACACATAAGACAACATATCATTGCACACATTGGTAGACTAGACATCAAGGTTACATCACCCTAAATTTAAACAAAATGCATGAGAAAATACAGAGATAGAAATTAACAGAATTTTATCTTTTAACATTGCTCTCGTACTTTTTGTGTCTTTATCAAGCGTCTGGAATAAATACACAAATAAAGAAAATAAATGTTAAACAAATAAACAAAGGAGGCTGTACCTTGATCTTGCTCTCATCCTGCCTGGTATACTTGCTGAGCGTCATGGAGTCTTCATCTTTGCGAGCTGATTCTTCAAGCCAAGCTTCCAGAGCCTGCTGGTCCCAGTTCATCTGAGACTTCATTTCCTCCAGCTTCTGTGTCTGCCTGAAGATGTTGTTCTGTAAAAACAGTGCCACACAAAACTAGCATTTGGTTTGGATAACACGGTATAGGATCATGTTCACGGCTGAAACTTCCTTCACTGAAGGTAAACATTCAGCCACCAGCTGTAAGCTAGTTTTAGCCATGCCAGCAGGCCAAACACATGCACAGCCAGCATCTCGGATCAGTTCAGCCAGCAATAAGGGACAGCACAAGGGTTATTTTTAGTCATAGCCTAAACGTACCGCTTATGAACAGCAGTGTGTTGGATACAATGTCCTATAACATATCTCAGATGCTGATAGCGTATAATAATTATTTATCCCTTGCATGCCTACTTTCTTTTTTATCTCTCTTTTCTTCAATAGTTTTTTTCTTTTTTTTTATATCCCTTTCTTTTTCTTCTTCTCTATGTGTGAAAAGAATATCTATCTATCTATCTATCTATCTATCTATTATCTATCTATCTATCTATCTATCTATCTATCTATCTATCTATCTATCTATCTATCTATCTATCTATCTATCTATCTATCTATCTATCTAGAAGCAAAGATAGATAGATAGATAGATAGATAGATAGATAGATAGATAGATAGATAGATAGATAGATAGATAGATAGATAGATATAGATATATATCACCTCATAGGTATTTTTCTGTTCCTTGAGACGGTCCAGTTCTTCCTTGAGACGTTTGATCTCTTGCAGCAGACGTCCCTCCTCTCTCTCCGCTATCTTCAGCATGTGGTCCTCAGTGTCTATCTCTTTCCCTCTCGCCTCCACCAATGCCTGTCAATCAATCCATCAATCATTTATGCAGTCAATAAATCAAATTTACTCCGGGTATGATCCTCCATCTGCCTCCTACGCAAGCATGAAACCAACCATTACCAACATCAAATGATTTCATGTTTCATTTATGATAATTCAACAATGTTTATTCTAAGGTTCTCTTAGGTCTACATTCAAAGACACTTTCCTGTATCATTTGTAAAACAAAGTAGAATGAACTTTTAAAAAAAGAAAAGAAATAATAAATCAGATTAAATAGAGAAATAATAAGTTACGATTAAATACAATAACAATAGATTAAATAAATATATCAACAAATAAAATTAAATAAAATAAATAAATAATTTAGAAATAAAAAAATATAAAAAATTAATAATTGAGAAACTGGACCCACCTGAGTATGCAGCAATTCCTGTCTCACGTTTTTTAGATGCTCCGTCATAGCAAAGACACGGTCTTCTGTTTCATTCAGGTCATTCTTGCCTGTGAATGATGAACTGTTGCTTCTTTGTAACCTGTAATTGCGCACAACAATTGCTTAGCAATACAATATAAACACCAGCACACTACAACACAAACATTTATGACACCCGTCTATACTATACTATACTATACTATACTATACTATACTATACTATACTATACTATACTATACTATACTATACTATACTATACTATACTATATATATATATATATATATATATATATATATATATATATATATATATACACACACACACAGAACAATGAAAAGCATATCAACCACTACATTTTCAGATGTTTCTGTTAAAAAGATAGCTTGGGTTCCATCTGTGTAATTTCTCAACTTGTTAGTCCATTGAGGATAAATAATAGATAGTGTGGTGGAGAGTTTTTTGAACTTTGGTTTGTCTGCTGCTGTTGCCAGAACGTGTAACATGAAGCCAGTGTTACAATTTGTAAAATAGGAAAATACATCAATCTACCATATAGTATCTGTTTTGTGTGCCTAGAAACTTGTTATTCATTTATTCTGTGTGTGTGTAGAAGCTAATTGTGTGTGTGTTTGTGTGTGCGTTTTTGTGTGTGTGTGTGTGTGTATGTGTGTGTGTGAGCTAGTTGTGAGTATGTGTGTGTTTATGTGTGTTTGTAAACACAAGATTAAATCGAGGGTGTGTGTATATAGCACGGTACTGTTTTTTAATTTATTTTTTAAGCCCAATTTGTATTGTGATATGACCTTTTCATTATACACTTGGCAACTATGCGACCTTTTGTATAGTTGATCTTATTATTGTTTGTACCTTCTTATATTTTTTTACATTCTTTTGGGGTTGTCACCTTGTCCATCAGTTTCAGGTGTACTTTTAATTGTGATGATGTTGATGCAGCATTGATCGAATGGTGTGCCTTCACTTGGCAATAAAATATTTTGAATCTGTTGTAACTGAAGTTATATACACATGTATTTTATGGACTACAACAAAGTACAAGGCGATATACATAATAAGATGTACTGCCTCAGCCCTCACCCCCAACCACTCCTATTAAATACAGATGTCTTGACAATGTATCACACTAAATTTCTTCTTGTTCTTGATGTGTTGATTGTTGATAATTTATTTTCTATTTTGTTGAAGTATCTAGAAGTTCTCTAACTTGTGCCATCATAATAATTACTAGCACGCTGCTGAACAGATCAACCTGCTATTTACAAAGTTACAGGAGGTAGGAAGGGAGGTAAGAGAGAGAGAGAGAGAGAGAGAGAGAGAGAGAGAGAGAGAGAGAGAGAGAGAGAGAGAGAGAGAGAGAGAGAGTTTTTAAAGCAGGTAGAAAGGTTTTGATTTTGGTTACTGAAAAGACCTGTGTAATTAAAAGTAATAACAATTGTTCAAATGCGAAGAAACTGTGCAACTAAAAATATTAATTGTTCTAATATGGCGCTTAAAAAAAAAATGCTCAAGAGCTGCTCAAGGCACAGGCTGTGAAGTCTGTAGGCCTCGCCTCAATTACATACTATACATATGTATATATGTATAGTATGTAATTGAGGCGAGGCCTACAGACTTCACAGCCTGTGCTCAAGGCCCAGGGCCAGGCGGAAAAAGAATCCAATTCAAGCCGCCCGAAGCGCCAACTTTATATTATATTTAGCACACAAACAAACAACAGCTAAAACGATATATTCTAAATCTACGATAAGGAATATGTCTAATCATGAGTAACAACTTTCAAGTGAACTGCAGATAATATATTAATAATAACCATGATGATCATGATACAGAGAATTTCATCAAAAACTAATTTTTCCTTACCTCATCTTCCAAATATTTATTTTCGGCGTTTGCTACAGGCATACTCAGTCCCTCGTCCCATTCTAGCTCCGCCAGGATGTTGTTATTTGCTCGCAGACTCATCCTGAACAGATGTTACAGAGAAATTCAGAAAGAAAACAAACGTTCCCAGCACAATGGCCGCCAGCGTCGTGCAATGTTTCCGATCGCTTGGTAACTAAGCACCCGGATGAAAATATATCAGGGGAAATCACTAGGCTAAGCTAAATAGGAAGGAGTGACTACCCTACCTGTCGTCTGCTATTAGTATAGTTCTAGTGTAGTGTAAAATTCAATAATTATTTCTAATTGTTTTGGTTTGCTTGTTATTTCTTCCATGTTTTTGTACGATATTTACCATTTAATTTAGCTGAACACCATCTTCAGTAATATAATTCAATAGCAAGTATTTTTATTCATAATTTTTTCACGCAAAAATATTCGGCTTGAGATGTCTATTTTTTGTTTATTAATTAATTTAATTACTTTATTAATTAATTAAATTCATTATTATTGTTTATATTTTTATGCTTGCTTTCATCAGTGTAATTCTTAATGAATATAGATACATGCTATCTAGCATTGCCTCAGGCAATGTAAAATTCAAGATGAAGATCGAAAAACAACATTACACTCTGTTACACTGGTAGAGCTATGCACAGCGATTTAAAATTTAAAACAACAACAACAACAACAACAACAACAACAACAACATAGAAATCATCCAAAGGAGCGCCAAATGAAAGAATAATAATCGAGCTACAAATCAAAACAAGTAAAATATCATTTCAATGCATATTTATCATGCTATTGCAGAAGTAAAACGTAGGTAAAAGTGACACAACCTTCTCCACCACGGGGTAGCTTGCGTCATCCCATGGTGCACCTTGTGCCAATATTCAATAAAGAAGGAAAATTGTGCAGAATGTAGTGGAGATGAAAAAAAAACACACAACCCAGCTCATTGCATGCAAGTGCCAATGCTAAACACACTAATGATGGCTTAAATTGATATTTTTGTACATTCTTATAACATATTTCGTTATTTGACTAATGCAAAGGCAGATATTGGGAAACGCAAGGCATCTTTTCAGTGTCACCAATTCCTTAATGTGCAGTGTTACTTAGGCTTATGGTGGGATTAGACTGGTGGCTGTTTTCATATCATTGGCTGTGCAAAACGTGCTTGCTTCACAACTACACCCATCCATACATCCACCCACACATGCATACATACATACATACATACATACATACATACATACATACATACATACATACATACATACATACGTACATACATACATACATACATACATACACACACATGCATACATACATACATACATACATACATACATACATACATATAGACAACACACAATGCAACAAAAGAATACGAATACGAATACGAATCTTTTATTCCAAAAAATTCAGGGCATCGCCCCTTTGGAAGGGTGTGTACATGAAAAACAACAACAAACATTGAATATATAATAACTTACATATAAATACAAAACAGGTTTCAGCCAGTCTCTGTCGGATAATTCTGTTAACAGTCTTGATGAATATGTATATGTAAATAATGTACCCCTTGGGGTCATGAGCAATCTTGTCACTGTAGATTGTTCTAACCTATAAAGGGAACAGTGAAAGCCCCAGTTGAAAACCTGTCTTGCCTTTGTAGGCATGACTAATTCACTGCGGCAACAGTTCCCCCCGTTGGAGTTGTTGTTTTGTAGATTATAGTCACACGACACTTTCGCATATAGGTGACTACTGGACCGATTTATACTGACACCAGCGGGCCAGTTGTTGGTAAAGGGGAAAATAATATGATCACACGTTGACCAATCCGGGATTCGAACCAGCGACCTTTCGGTTACTAGCATGACGCTCTTACCAACTGAGCTACCCGGCCCCACAAATGGCTTGCCAACCGCCGGATTTGTTTCCGTGCCGAAACCCGGTGGAGGGCATTCAATTTTCCCACTAGGGTTGTTTCGGCAGATCTTTTATGCGGATCGGGGGTTGTCCGGTCCTGATTTGGCTCGGAAGAGTCCGCTGGACCTAAAGCAACAATAAATCAATCAATCAATCAATCAATCAATCATGTAATTAATGTTAGCAATAATGCCTTCTTATTTATGCATTGGAACGTAAATGGATTGATGCCTAAACGTTTTGATGATAAATTTATCTCTTTTATTACTTCATGCCATTTTGTTTGCTTGGTTTAGACCTTTGTTGATACTTTGAACCCTGATATCATTGGTGGTTATAAAGCATTTTGTCAGTCGTCAAAGAAATTGTCTGCTATAGTGGTAGGCCTTCAAGGGGAGTTGTATGTTTTATTAAAAATAAGTTTTTGCCTCTTGTAAAGCAAATTAATGTTACAGATGGTAACTTTCTGTTGTTTCTTTTTGATAAAAGCCTCTTTGGCATGACAAAGGATATAGATCTATTGTATGTTTGTGCTTATTGTCCACCTGAAGGTTCTTAGTATTACACAGTTATGCCATTGGACAACACAGTTAAGCCATTGGACAACACGATGACCTGCTCACAGTGGTGAAGAAACGGCAACTCCGATGGTATGGCCACGTCACCAGATCACCAGGCCTTGCAAAGACCATTCTGCAAGGCACAGTGCAAGGGGGTAGAAGAAGAGGGAGACCGAAAAAGAGGTGGGAGGACAACATTCGAGAATGGACTGGTTTAATACTGAGCGAAGCCATCAGGGCTGCTGAGGACAGAGAAAGACGGAGTATATGCTGGTTAAACGATCATCTGTGGTGCCCCTACGACTTCCGGGTTACGGGACAGGATATGATAGGATAGGATATAGTGCTATAATTTAACGTCCTCAATATGCTTTGTGTCAGGGGACTTTAATCTCGTTTCGTTTCGCTATAATTTATACTTATAGGCCTAGAGCGATGAGTGATGCATGCTACTTGGAGAGAGACTCGGAGAGAGAGAGAGAGAGAGAGAGAGAGAGAGAATTCCAGAACTGAAGCACGAGCCGCGCGCCTTGAACCTGCTATCACATATCTTCTTCTTCTGGCACGTGCATACACACGGAATGGCGAAGGTTACAGACACATATTCTTGGTAGTCCGGCCAACACTGAGCTTGATCTAAATGTCGAGAATCTGCAATGATGGCGGAACAGGGGAGGAGGGGGTGAGATTTTTGTTGTTGTTGAGATGGGTGGCGGGGATGCAGATGGGGCTAGTCTAGTCCTTGTTTCAGAATTCTGGTATATTCGATCCATACGCCTGCTTACAGAGACACACCAGGAAGCCTACACAAGCACAAGTTAAAGATGTGTGTACACATATGCTGAAGAAATTTATGTACACATTCGTTACGTTGGTAGATTAAAGTCCCCGACACATAGCATAATTATAGGGGACTGTTGTACACATAGTCAGCACGATTGATATACACATAAGTACATGATGAACAAAATACATGTACACATAGGCCCACGACGAAGATGTATGTACACATATAGGTACATGTTGAAGCTATATGTTCACATAGGCACACGATAAAGATGTAATATATAGACTGGCATATATTGAAAATGTACACACTTTCTAAAGGCATTTTTTAAAAAAAAAGTTTTTATATTTTGTATCCGTATCCTATCCTATCCCTATACTATCAATTAGTAACTCGAAAGTTATTGCATCAACGATATTTTGTATACTTGCTTGTATCAGTGCAATTCTTAACGAATACAGATGCCTGCTTTCCAGCATTGGCTCAGGCAATGTAAAATTCAAGATAAAGATCGGAAAACTTGACGTTACATTAACACTCTGTGGCACTGTTAGGGATGTGCATGCACGGCAAATATATTCATTTCAAAAGTCACACACACACACACACACACACACACACACCACACACACACACACACACACCCACACACACACACACACACACACACACACACACACACATCCACACACACACACACACACACACACACACTGTTCTAAGCTTGTGCGGGTTAATAAAGCAATAAAAGCAATTGTATACGTCCACGTCACTCACATCTCATGCATTACATTACATTACATTACATTATTATTGCTTTAGGTCCAGCGGACTCTTCCGAGCCAAATCAGGACCGGACAACCCCTGATCCGCATAAAAAATCTGCTGAAACAACACTAGTGGTAAAACCGAAAGCTCTCCACCAGCCAGTCACTTTACAACAAAGACATCCCACGCAGGGGACGGCTGAGGCTTCACCCCAACTTATCGAACCCCCGTTTACAAAAACAAAATAGAATACAAACATCATTATAAATTATCAACAAAACACATACATATAAAATGCCTACATTGCTAAATAATAACATCATAGGAAGCCCTATAGTGACCACCTGGCAGAAGGCGTCCAATATTCCCAAGCTGATCCAACAGACCTCATACACAAATAAGGAGTCTTAAAAATTGTTCCGGAAGAGTTTTCAAGAAAAAAGGTAGGAGACTGGTCTAGCGAAGAAGACGATAGTATAGCAGATTGATAGAACAGAGTAGGAATGAGAAAGAGCAAATGAGAAAGACAGCGACAGTGGGAATTTAAAGCACTAACTTTCCAGAAAGTGGGGATACTATTTATACTGAAACCCCCGGTAAACCAACGGGGGTTATCTCATGCATAAGGCGCACGGTACAAGAATGCCATCACAAAACACACTGAACAGAACAAAATAGAAGATGAACAATATATGACGACGACGACGATGATGATATTTATGATGATGGTGATGATGAGGATGATGATGAGGAGGAGGAGTAGGAGGAGGGACGAAAATATACGCAGATGTCACAGATGCAATGCAGGAGGGGATGTGGGGTGGAGTAGGATGGAAGGAAATGTTAGTGGAGGTCTGGGGGCGGTGTTGAATCATTGGAAGACACTGAGTTGGAAGAGTGTGGGGGGGGGGGGAGAAGGGAAATGGGGTGCATGATGGAGAGGGTGTGTTAGTGGGTTGTATTGGCACGGTAGAAACAACATATACATGTAAACAATGTATTTATTTTGTCTGAACTTTCTGGAACCATTCCTCAGATACCCGCGCGCGGACTGCTGTTGGTGGGGTACGTGGCAAGGTGACCTGAGAAAGCAACGTTTCTGATCGAGGTTTCGATTTGCCCGAACAAAAGAACAAAGGAACAAAAGAAAGCTGCCCTGTGATTTCAAATAAAAGTAAGTCCAACGACACTAATTTTAAGACAGCAGTGCTGAAACAGTGACAGTACTTTTGGACAGCGACACTAATTTTGAGATAGCAAAACTAATTTTGCGACAGCGGTGTTGAGACAATAACACTAGTTTTGAGACAACAAAATGAGACAGCGACACTAAGTTTGAGAACAGCGACACTAGTTTTGAAACAGCGGCACCAATTTTGAGACAGCGACACTATTTTTGAGACCACAACACTAATTTTGATACGGCGACGCTAGTTTTGAGGAAGTGACACTATCTAAAGTAGCCTATCTGCAAGCTAAAATTATTTTATCGAAATCTTTTCGGGTAATTTGGAAATACTGTGCAAAACTTGTCTTGAAAACAATGGACTTATGGGAGATAATTTTTGTATGCGGTTGAGGTGGGGATGGGGGTGGGGTAGAGCCGGGATGTGTGGAGAAGCACTTATGATTATGAGTTCAAGTTACGATTAGTTTCAAGAAGTCCGATTGAAAACGCCGAGACTCGAAATTGGACAAAAATGTAATGGGTCGTAATCAGCAAGCCTACTCAATGTTGCAATGTGGTCCTGACAATGTTTCGAAATTGGGTAATTTTTTTTTTGAAAATCAGACTTTACTATAGTGGTTTATTGGTAGGGGTTTGGGTGCGGGTGTTGGCTCCACCACCATCATCATCATCATCATCATCATCATCATCATCATCATCATCATCATCATCATCATCATCATCATCATCATCATCACAATTTCACTTCTTAACCTCGCATTTTTGTTCTGCTACTACTGCCATTTAGAAAAAAAAATTAATGAAACTTAGAACTGCACGTCCCCGTTGAAACGAGTAAGCATGTGTGTAAATTGTTGACCCAGATTTCAAGACATGGTTCAAGTGAAGAAATGGCGATGACGGAGAAAGAAAGAGATGAAAAGGAAAGACGCAAATACAGGTCGGGTGGATGTAAGTTAGGGTATACGTAGATTGGGTAGCCGGACAACTACACTCTATTTTCCCCCTCTCCCTCAGTACGTTATACTTCTTGATACAAACACCACACACACACACACACACCTACACACACACACACACACACAAACACACACACAAACACACACCCACACACCCACACCTACTATTCCCCTCTGCAATGTATGTTTCTCTCTCGCTCGCTCTGTACACTATCTCCTTCTGTAACTCTCCTCCTCCCCCCTCTCAGCCATTTCTCTCTCCCTCTCTCTCTCTCTCTCTCTCTCTCTCTCTCTCTCTCTCTCTCTCTCTGTTCAGTCTGGCAGTGTGAGTTAGATCTTGAGTTCGGCCTACGCCTCGAGCGGGTCTTTTGAACTGATAATTGCACTATTTGTGACTATACGTGACCATGTAATCTCTCTCCTTCTCTCTCTGTCTCTGTTTGTCTCTCTCTCTCTCTCTCTCTCTCTCTCCTCTCTCTCTCTCTCTCTCTCTCTCTCTTTCTCTCCCTCTCTTTCTCTCTCTTAGCCTTAGCCTCCCCAAATTGCCATAGCAACGGCTACGTAGGCCACAGAGCTTCACGCTGCCAGACATATCAAGAGTTGAGACTGCGACTGGCAGTGGGCGGGGTTAGCCTAGCTCTGTGCTCTCCTCTTTAGGCAGGCAGAGGATCAGCCCCTGGTTCTGGCACTACCGCACCCCGCGTGGCAGCAAAATGGGGAATCAGCATCTCTTTAACGCTACCTGCAAAGTACAGGTGAGACTGATTGTGGCGCATTCGTTAAAGCACGCCTGATACAAGATACAAGATGATTTGTTGTGTCCATTTTTACACAAGGAAATTTAACAAGTGGGCAACACAACATAAACACGAAACATGACAATGACAATGACAGAGTCAATGAATATAACATCAATACGGGATCACCATTCATTTACATAATCATTCTCAGGCGCCCCAGCAATCAAACTATTAGCAAATACATTTAGTAAGGCAATAAAATATGATTGTACAGTGATATAAATTAGCATTCGATCAAACAAAGACATCACTAAATAGAAATTGTAATAGGAAAATATTTAAGTTAAAAGATAATTTCATTTATTACAATAATCTCTTTTTAAAAAGCATTCCTTAAGGTTTTTATTCTGGTAGGCTAAAATTACTAGTGTAAAAAAAAGTTGCATTTGTATGATAGCTAAGTTCAAAGCTCAGAATCGCTACAGAATCTATTACCTTACCTTATGTTAGCTCACTTAACCCTAACCTTGTGATAATTACCGTGTAAAGAAAGAGGAAACCATAACCCGTGCCTATCACAAAAGGTTAATAGACTTCCAGAAGGCGTGACGTCGCGCGGAAGGCAGAAGACAGAAAAGGCCAAATGAACGAGAGTTTATCAACGCAACAAGTACAGTTCTAGACTTTTCATCTTCTACCCCTTAGACATAGTTCTACGCCCTTTTCCTCCCCCTCTCTCTCCCTCCTTTCCCCCCCCCCCCCCCCCCCTTTCTCCTTCTCCGCCCCTGTGCCCTTGTGGAGGGTGTAGGAGAGACGTACTGCGTGTTGTTCTGACGCTTGCTTCACTCGCTTTACGCTCTCCATAGTGAACGCTTGGCCAGTGCTTCGTCAGATACCTTTTGTAAGACCAGTGTAATTGTGTTTATTTCAGGATTAGCCTTAATCCGGCCCTTTGGTCAGTGAAGGACTAAAAGTCCACAACCCCCAAGGTGTCAAGTGGTCAGGTTTTAGTTGCTCAGTGCAGTGTGACTGCAGGGCTTACACCGCCATTGTACGATTGAGTCGAAGCGTTCATTTCCTGTTTGTTTCTTTTTCCTCCCTAAAACGCCGTTCAGATTCGGCCTAACTGGGCTGCCTTTGAACGGCGGTTTTTACTTTTTTTCCAAACCTTCAGCGGATGTAACGTTTTTTATTTCTTCAGAGAATTTAACAAGTTTGTTTTTTTAAAATAAGTTTGCCCCCTTTCTTCAGCGGTTTTGTGTTGGTTTTCGTTCATTCTAAGGTTCCAAAAATAAGGTTAACTCCCTCAACTTCCCACCTTGTTTGATCTCATTGCATCGTCTCCAACAATCTCATTCCTTTTCCCTGTGTTCTGCACGGTGTTCCCTTCCATTTCCCTTGTTTTTCCTCGGAGAACAAAAAATCCAGTTTTCCAGTTGTTTTCCTGAAAATTTCCTGAATTTTTCCAGTTGTTTTCCTGAATTTTCCAGTTGTTGGTTTTTTCTACTGCCTGCACTACCTCCAAAAACCTCCACAATGTCCAGTCGCGAGGACATGGAAGGTAAGTGACTAAATTTCCTACCTCACTAATCTACCTTCGTTCCTCTTTTACCCCCTGATTGCACGCCAAGCATTCCTGCATACAGCTTAGCCGAACCTTTCAGGCCTATCTCCGCTGTCCCCACTGAAGAGGGGGAGTAAGGCTGCGTATAGACCTCAAAAGTCTCCGCTACGCTGTGCCGTTCGCGAGAAATGTGGCCAATAGAATGCTTGCCTTTTGCGGGGTTGCAGCATGTAACGTGTATCATGGCAGTGTACACAATCTCTTCTGCCTAGTACACTAACAGTGTGTTGTGTGATACTGTTTGCTCAACAAATACGCAACATGATGCTTTTTTTTTTAAAGGATAGGCCCCCCAAAAAACCCAGTAATGTCCGTTTCTTATAGTTTTGTACAGAGTTGGTTTAAACCAAATTTTATTCATGTTATAAGCCAACACAACGATCGAGGAATACATACATGGCATACAAATGCAAAGCTTAAGGAAGTGCTACACTTTGTACAAAATTGTTTTCAACATCAAGTTGTTCAACACTCAAAGCGGGCATTCTTTCTTCTTATGAAACAAGAACAGCAGCGGCAGCAACAACAACAACAACAACAACAACAACAGCAACAAAAACAGCGAAATTTAGGTCTGATAACATATAATACCCAAAAAGTCACGCGTTTCTTGATGTTTTTGCTGAGTTTTGGTGTATAAATTATTATTACTGAACATCACTCCTTTATTACGTTATTCCAGCGGTCAGGACCGTACATTGCCAATAGTCAACACTGTACTGAACATGGTAATGGCTGCCATGTGCATATCCGAAGAATTGACCAGGTACAGTTGTGTCCACATTTCTCGTGTACGTGAACAGGAATGCATGGCGAATGTTACCACAATTACCACTATTGCCTTGTTTACCACCAGTGTTACAACTGTTACCACGTTACACACGTTGCCCGATGTCTTTGATCGGTATTAACTGTTGCCCGTCTATCGCTAACCGTCCAATTTCCTCCTTTGTTTTTCTTACCGCAATCGTAACACAATTTCGGTTCTCTCCCTTCAATACCACCCCCTCACCCACCCACACCCTCACCCTCACCCAAGAACCTCTCTTCCCCCCCTCCTCCTCCCCCTCTTCTTTTTATGCTGTCATCCCCGTCTTCCCCAGTCTGCCGGCATGAGCACGAGAGTGATTGGCTGAGGCCACAATTAGGGGGTGGTTCTGGTCTCTTTGTTTTAATGACCTTATTTTGGCTAAGGACGCCATTTTCTTCAGTCCCCTTGTAACCTAACACAAGTAAACGAACTTAAACCATCATCAAGCAGTCAGGTTGGAACAAATCATGGTAGTGAGGGTCTGCACAAGGGGGTTCTCAGGCCCCTCCTCCATTGATTCCGTATCAAGCGCTCCAATAAACAAATAAAGGTTGCCCACGCTGTGCAGAAAATGCCGCTGTGTAGTATTTTCTTTCTTGCTTGCTGCACAGCCATCTTTTGATTGAAGTATATACTAAGCTACTTTGGGGGGAATAAAACTTGGTACATGTTTTTGAGAAGGATGCTGGGAATGGGAAAGGGTCATGGTAGGGAGATGGTTGCAGATCGGTGAGGGGTGGGGGGGGACTTATAGTAGATTGAAATTCTGCAGGAGCAAGAGCCAAAGAAGTTGCTGGGACAAGGCATAATTATGTGAAGGACCGCGCTGAGCATCATCGTTTTTATGGAATCACCGTATATAATACATAGTGCTTTAGCAACATACTTGTACAGCACCATCGTACAAAAGTAGTCGTATAGTTAGTTGCACAGCGCCATCCAGTTTCTATACATAGTTGTATAGTTGTAAAGCACCATCGTAGATGCACAGTCGTATAGTTTGCACAGCATCATCGTAGATACGTAGTGGTATAGCATGCTCTTTCAGCTGCACAGCGCGAGCGTACATGCATAGCGTATAGCACACCCTCGTATAGTTTCATAATAACACGATCGTATTATACTTAATAGTATATATGGAGTCGAATAGCACCATCATATTATTGTCTGTCAGTCGTATGGCACCATCGTCAATTATACGGCACCATCGTACAAGCGTCTGACCTGGCGCCGTCGTATAGACTTGATATTGAAGCGAGATCAACCGCATTCCGTGTTCCCCTCCCCCCCCCCCACCCACCCCAGATCACCCCCTTTTCCCTCAGGTCTTCTGTTTGGATTGACGTCTTATACTTCACCCCCTCCCTTACTCTCCCCCTCCTGCCTGCATACTTTCTGGTTGAAGCAACCCTCAGTTAACAAAGTACCCTCTTTCTTTTCACAACTATTGTTAACAAACATCTTCACTCCCCTACCCCACCCCCCATCTCCTTCCTTCTGACTCCCTCTGACCTGAGCCCCTCTGACCTGACCCCCTCTGACCTGATCCCCTCACCCCCCACCACCACTTAACTCTTCATTAACTGCCAAGGCAAGGCAAGGCAAGCAGGGCAAGGCAAGGCAAATTTATTCCAGAAAAAAATCCATTAAGGGCACATGGACATGGTTAAAATAATATACACAAACATGCACAATAATTAATTATATAACATTTTAGATTTAAAAAAATTAAAACTATTTATTTATACAGCGGGATAGCGTGGGGTGAGAGGGAGGTGGCAGGGGGAGGTATTGAGTGGGGAAAAGAAGAAAAAAGAACTTGATTGGGGATAACGACTATAAATCATAACTAACAATACAATTCAATCTCAACACATGAATGACAAACTACTGAAATTGTTTTTATTACACATAACCTGTCAACATCAGAACTATATTAATTTTTGACACACACTGTACCCCTCCCCCGCTCCACCCCTCACTCTCGCCTTCTTGGTTGCATACCTGCCGATCCCACTTCCATTCGACCTTCTCACCCCACGACACTGACTTTGATTCAGACTGTGCTCGGGTCTTTTGGTATCCTATAATTCCAATGGAAGTCTTGCAAAATATTAAAACAAAACAAAACAAAACTACAAAAACAACAACAAAAAACCCTCTCCCTGCTTCGAAAATTGCGGTGTTCTCAGATCGAGGAAAATACGTTCGCAGTAACGAAGAAAAATGGATCGTCGATAGCACATGGGTAGCGGAAAGAATTAGTGGATCGTCGATAGTATAGGGGTAGCAGAGGAATGAATGAATGAATGAACATTGAGGTTTAACGTCTACACCCACCATTGGTGATATGGCAGACGGGGATAACCATCCCAAGGAAAGAGAAGTAGGGACCTGAATCAACACTGAACCACCAGAGCAATCATACTGCTAAAATGGACAGTGAAAATGGCCACATTTTATATCGCCCACCACGGGATTCGAACCTGGGTCATCGGTGTGCCAGGTGAACGCTCTATCTACCAATTGAGCAAAGGAAAACGAGATCGACCAGCTAAATAGAGCTTGACTAAGGCTGAGTGGTAAGAGAAATGTTGGGGGCGGAGTCGTACAAGACTGCTGATAAAACACTCACTGATAAATAACACCGGCACAGCGCCATGCAGACGATCGCACTAGCGTAGCCGAGACTTGCCCATGCTAACTAACCGTTCGCCCCTTCCGCCAGTGTGAGAGGTTTACTCGGCCAGTCACAGAGACGCTCTGCATTGTACGGCAGTGCAACCACGGGGGGAAAAATACAACCAACAAAACCTTCCACCCCTTCCACCCATCATCCTTATTCCCCGCCCCCTTACAACACTCCCCACATGCACATCACCACTCTCATCACCGGCTCACTGCTATTCCCATCTCGGTATCGCCTTTCCGCCCACTCTTTCGCAGGTTTTACTGCCAACACGTCCCGTAGCTGATACCTGTACGAGACTATACCTATGACTATACTATGTTCGCCTCCCTCTCTCCACTTTGTCAGAGGTCCTCGCCAAGTCTCAGGTACGCTGTGTGTTAGGCGCATTGTCTTCTTTCGTCACGTACAAGGTGAACACTTGTATTGGTGTTTATGGGTGGAAACAGAGGGGAGGGAGAGGAAGTGACGGTAGCACGTAATGGTTGATGGGTAATGCAGCACCCCTCCCCCATTTACTTCTCTCCTCATCCCCCCCCCTCCCGTCTCCCTCCCACACACACCACACCCCTTTTATGAAATATAACTTACTCCGTCCTAGAAACTATTTTGTCGTCAGCAATTTTGGGGAATCTGGGTTTTGGAGGAAAGCAAACAAGTTTCCAGTTTCTGCAATCTACCTATTATTCTAGGAAAAAAGATGGAAATTGACGTAAACACGCTCAGGGGTCATCGGGAAAATAAATTAGAAGTAGGGGAAAGGGAGGTCGATCGTGTTTTTGGGGAGGGGTAGGTAAGGAGTAAATAATAATACTAATAATAATAATAATAATAATAATAATAATAATAATAATAATAATAATAATAATAATAATAATAATAACAATATTAAAACAAAACTTAAAGCTTTCTCTGAGCTCTCGCACACACACACACACACACACACACACACACACACACACACTCAAAAACACACACATACACGCACACAAACACACTCACATGCACACGTAAGAATAAATGACCAATATGATACAATATTATGGGAAGGGGAAATGGAGGAGATTGTGGAGGCAGGACGAGGGGATGGGGGGATTGCCTGTTATGTCTTTAGGTGTTTACCTAGGGCAAGAAGTCGGGTGTGGGAAGGATGGGGAGAGGGGGGGGAGGTTGGGCGGGCGAGGGTAGAGGGGCATGATGGTGGATGGGAATATGGAAGGAGAGGGAGAGGGATGAATGCCACGGAGCACATTTGTCTGGATGGGAATGTGTGCTTAGTACAACATATTACTTGTATTACGCATATCTGGCTGTGGTATGGAGGTGGTTAGACCAAGGCAGAAGACGCCTGCATGCTCTCTATTCAGTATAACAGGGCCCAGCTACGCGCGCTTTATGGTGCCTGAAGGAGACAAAATTAATGATTAATTTGTGTAAAAAGATACGAAGCAAGTCGTCTCGCACACAAAAGTGGCGTAGAGTTGTTAGACGAGGAGTGGCGGAGAGGGAGCGGGAGTTGAAAAAGCAGGGTGGGAGGGAGAAAGGGAGGAAGAAAGGGGCAAGATGGGTAAGTAGGAGGAGGGTGATAAGGGATAGTAAAGGTGTATGGGAGGGGTTGAGAAAGGACTGTGTTTTGTGATGTTATGGAGTAGGTAATGTACGAAGGTATACATGCAGGGGAGATAAGTTAGTAGTTCTTATCACCTAAGACTACATTTGAAAGGTTGCTTCCCTTGAACTAGCGTGCAAGTGTAGGCTGTCAACAATAGCAGTAGTAACCACAAAACAACTATCTTATCCCGTAACTCGAAGGTCGTTTGGGCACCACAGATGATCGTTTAACCAGCGTACTCCATATTTCTCTGTCCTCAGCAACCCTCATGGCTTCGCTCAGTGTCAAGCCAGTCCATTTTCGAATGTTGTCCTCCCACATCGTTTTCTGTCTCCCTCTTCTTCTGCCTCCTTGCACCGTGCCTTGTAGGATGTCTTTGCAAGGCCTGATGATCTGGTGACGTTGCCATACCATCGGAGTCTCCGTCTCTTCACCACTGTGAGCATGTCATCGTGTTGTTCAATGGCTTGTGTGATGGTCTGTCGGACTTCGTCGTTGGTGATGTGCTGGGTATAGGAAATGCCCAGAAGTCTTCTGTAGCACCTCATCTCCATGCTATTTATTCTTCGTTGTAGATCTGCTATGAGGGTCCATGTTTCGCAAGCGAAGAAGAAAGATGGAGATGACAAATAAGCGCAGATGCCTTACCTTGGAATATAGACTGATGGTCCTGTCTTTCCAAATTGGCTTCAAACTTGTCAGGGCAGCAGTTAATTTAATTTTTAACAACTTTATTATCACCAAGATGAAATTCGGGCACTTTCATTTTCGAAAGTACAGCAGCCCCAAGTGAAGCGCTTTACCCAAGGTACATGCTGGGTGTGTTCTTGTCACCGGCACTCACCCGTCTAGGACATGAGCGTCAGGATCTTTAAAGTCCGTTATGATGGAATGCATGCGACACAGACTAGACCTCGGTTTATACTCTCATCCGAAGGATTTGTTTGTGCGATCCTGGAGAGGACTTCCTGTTGGGACCCATTGTCTGATACAATGGCTCCTAAATGTTTGAAGCTATGCACTGTGTTGAGGGATTGGTCTTGGACTTTGATGGCCATTGGTGTTGTTGGTCATCATTTTGGTCTTCTCTGCACTAATTTCCATTCCATAGGCTCTGGAGGTGGTGTCAAGCCTCTGTATCAGCTGTTCAAGTTCTTGTTCCTCTCCAGCCAATCCATCAATGTCATCCGCAAAACGGAGGTTGGAGATTGCTCTATCTCCTATGCTGACTATGCCATCGTATTCTGCAAGGGCATCTGACATGATGCGCCCTAGGAAGATGTTAAAGAGTGTTGGAGAGAGTAGGCATCCTGGACTCACACCGATTGGTGTTCTGATCCATTTCTAGATGGCGCTGTTGTGGAGGACTGCACTGGTAGCCTTGTCATACAGGCTTTTGATGTCTTCTATAATTTTAGGGCTGATGTTGTACACTCTCATGGTTGCCCACAGAGCTGCATGCCAGACTCAGTCACACGCTTTCTTGAAGTCTACAAACAAATGTAATAGATGTTGTTGGTGCTGTAGGTATTTTTCGCAGATTATTCTGAGGTTGAAAATCTGTTCAGTGAGCGGTACTTCGCCCAGCCCTGAATCCTGCTTGTTATTCAGCTATGATTTGTTCAGCTTGGGGTTTCAACCGGTTGAGTATTATTTTCAGGAGGACCTTGCTGGGATGGCTGAGGAGGCTGATGGTGCAGTAACAACAACAACAACAACAACAACAACAACAACAACAACAACAACAACAACAACAACCATCTTTATTATCCGTCTTGGAGAATTAAATACAATCATATAATTATGCAGTCATTTGTAACTACTGTGTTTCCTCTGTCAATTATAGCATGTTGGTATATAAAAGACTTGGGACTCCATTTGAGGACGCTTTCCCTTAACTACTCAGCATCCATGACCCTGTAACTGCACTCTCAGACTATTGCAAACAGACATAACTCTGCTATGTTGTCAATTGTATTCGCAATGATGGAATATGCCACTAGAACCAGTTTTGTCGCGATGCAGAATTTGATGAAATAAAATTTAATTTTCTTGTGGATTCGTGTGGATTGTTCTGTCGTTTTGTCCGAGAGTGATCGTGAATGAGTGTGTGTGTGTGTGTGTGTGTGTGTGTATGTGTGTGTTTGTGTGAATGAGATTGCTTATATATGTATCGTCTCTTATTCTGTATATTCGTCTCTTTATAGTTAATTATGTCTCCTTCGGATAACCGAGGTTTAGTCTGTGCATGCCTGCATTCCATCGCACGAACTGTAAAAGATCCTGACGCTGAGGGTGAGTACCAGCGACACTACATAAATACACCCTAGTGAGTACCAGCGACACTACATAAATACTCCCTAGTGAGTACCAGCGACACTACATAAATACTCCCTAGGGAGTACCAGCGACACGACATAAATACTCCCTAGTGAGTACCAGCGACACTACATAAATACTCCCTAGTGAGTACCAGCGACACTACATAAATACTCGCTAGTGAGTACCAGCGACACTACATAAATACTCCCTAGTGAGTACCAACAACACTACATAAATAATCCCTAGTGAGTACCAGCGACGCTACATAAATACTCCCTAGTGAGTACCAGCGACCTAACATAAATACTCCCTAGTGAGTACCAGCGACCTAACATAAATACTCCCTAGTCAGTACCAGCGACCTAACATAAATACTCCCTAGTGAGTACCAGCGACACTACATAAATACTCCCTAGTCAGTACCAGCGCACTACATAAAACTAATAAGTCACCCTATAGCGACACTACATAAATACACCCTAGTGAGTACCAGCGACACTACATAAATACTCCCTAGTGAGTACCAGCGACACTACATAAATAATAATTCACCCTATAGAACCACTGTAATAATGCGCCCTACAGAACCACTGTAATAATGCGCCCTATAGAACCACTGTAATAATGCGCCCTATAGAACCACTGTAATAATGCGCCCTATAGAACCACTGTAATAATGCGCCCTATAGAACCACTGTAATAATGCGCCCTATTGAACAACTGTAATAATGCGCCCTATAGAACCACTGTAATAGTGCGCTCTATAGAACCACTGTAATAATGCGCCCTATAGAACCACTGTAATAATGCGCCCTATAGAACCACTGTAATAATGCGCCCTACAGAACCACTGTAATAATGCGCCCTATAGAACCATTGTAATAATGCGCCCTATAGAACCACTGTAATAATGCGCCCTATAGAACCACTGTAATAATGCGCCCTATAGAACCACTGTAATAATGCGCCCTATAGAACCACTGTAATAATGCGCCCTATAGATCCACTGTAATAATGCGCTCTATAGAACCACTGTAATAATGCGCCCTACAGAACCACTGTAATAGTGCGCCCTATAGAACCACTGTAATAATGCGCTCTAAAGAACCACTGTAATAATGCGCCCTATAGAACCACTGTAATAATGCGCCCTATAGAACCACTGTAATAATGCGCCCTAAAGAACCACTGTAATAATGCGCCCTATAGAACCACTGTAATAATGCGCCCTATAGAACCACTGTAATAATGCGCCCTTTAGACCCACTGTAATAATGCGCCCTATAGAACCACTGTAATAATGCGCCCTATAGAACCACTGTAATAATGCGCCCTATGGAACCACTGTAATAATGCGGCCTAGGGAACCACTGTAATTATGCGCCCGATCTATAGCGAATAATTATATCTACAAATGAACCCCCACCTTTCATAACTGCCGCTGGTCTTTCCTTAATTCATTTGTTAATTAATTTCTGTGATTTCTTTAAAAAAAAAGTATTTCGTTTGATTATTTTCTTTAATTAGTTTCATTTCCTCTTGCACGTTTGTCTTCAGTGAAGTAATTATTCGGTTCAAATCCAATTTAGCAAATCTGTAATACTTCCGCTCCACACACACACACAAACACACACACACACACCCACACACACACCCACACCCACACACCCACACCCGCACACACACACACACACACACACACACACACACACACACACACACACACACACAACAATCCTTTGATCCTCAAGGGATAAATGTGTCTCGCCAAAAGACAGGGGTCTAGAGTTATTGAGAGTATCTTGCATATAATCCCTTTATTAGATGCCATCCACGTGGAATCAGGGAACGATAAAAAAGATCTATTTCATCTTCTCTTCTCTGTTGTTAATGTTTTGCATTTTGGGATTAGCGCCACACATTGCCATTTCGCTGGGTTGTCATCCCATCAGTCCGGTCCTGATTTGGCTCGGAAGAGTCCGCTGGACCTAACGCAACAATCAATCAATCAATCAATCAATCCCATCAATGTATCATCCGAGCATTGGTGAAAATTAAGGGGCTGATTTTCCAAATCATCAAAGACGCCTAAAAGAAGTTTTCAGGAAAAAAAAAACCACCATCGGTGTCGGATAGCGCAGTGGTTGGAGCACTCGCTACTGTGTCGCAAGTTAAGCACCGTCCAGTGCGGTTAGCACTTGGATGGGTGACCGCAAAACGTGAAGCGACAAATAACAACGCCCCCAGTTGACTCAAATGTGACTGAGTACCTACTCTCTTAAGGGTGGGGAAGGTAAAGCAGCGAGGGAGAGAGATGGGCATCACCCTCATTACGCTGGCCCAAGATAAGTGTGATCTCCAACATCACACTCCCCTACGGCCACAAGGCTATGGGACCACCTTTACCTTTACCTTTTAATGAGAAAAAGGTATCCACGATTTAAACTGCTTGGCAACGAAAATGGAAAAGGAACCTAACTTTTTGAAAGAGAATTCATTTCCAAATATAATTCTAAAATCTAGGGTTGCAGTGTTGATAGTCTGGGTTTAGCTAGGCTTTGTTTAGAAACTAGAGACTGCGGGCCAGTAGAATAAGGGAGACAACAAGTTTGTGTATAACACAGGTGATAAAGGGGTCTCGCCGAAACGTAAGCAGATGGGACTCGGGTTTATTGATAGCGTCTTAAAAAGGTAGTAAAGGTGGTCCCATAGCCTTGAGGCCGTAGGGGAGCGTGATGTTGGAGATCACACTTATCTTGGGCCAGCGTAATGAGTGTGATGCCCATCTCTCTCCCTCGCTGCTTTACCTTCCCCACCCTTAAGAGAGTAGGTACTCAGTCACAGTTGAGACGACTGGGGGCGTTGTTATTTGTCGCTTCACAGTTTGCGGTCAACCATCCAACTGCTAACCGCACTGGACGGTGCTTAACTTGCGACACAGTAGCGAGTGCTCCAACCACTGCGCTATCCGACACCCCATAGCGTCTTGGGATTTGTAAAAAAAAAAAAATCCTTACTGCATTGCAAGGAAACTTGTCCTTAACGGTACAGCTATAGGTTGTACATGTAAAGCTCAGTCTTTTCGTGGAGAAGAGAACGTAAGTTTCGGCAAGTCTCAGTTACGCCGTGTGGAAGGGTGGGGGTAGAGGAGGGGGGGGGGGTGTAATAAAGTTTTGCAGTAATGCTAGTTCTTTATGGTTCGCAGTTCAACTTTAAATTGTTAGATATTATCGTATGTTTGCACGCCCGCGGTGCGTGAGAATGAAGATGTCTAAATTCACAATTACGGCAAGAGGCATTACGAGAAAATATGACATTGAATTGAGTTGGATTGGGTTGAATTGCACCTTAACGTAAAGTTTAACTTTTAATCAGTGGCACTTTTATTTAAGCTTTAATTGTATCGTCAGTGACACTTTTAATACAACTTTAATTCTACATCATTGACACTTTTATTTTAAACTTTAATTTTCATTAGTAGCACTCTTAATTTTTTTTATCAGCAACACTCTTATTTAAACTTTTATTTTAATAAGTGACAGTGTTTTTAACTTTCATTCTACATCACTGACAATTTTTAAATGATTCTATCATCTGCCTCATCATAAGGTCAAGATGTAAAAAAGCACGCCCAGTGCTTACTCTTTTACCCTTAAATAAAATTGTTATCTTATTGTTATCTTATCTTATTGTTACGTTGAAACGCGAACGAAAGTATGTCGGAAGCGTGTACGATAGATCTAATCGTTTCGATTTGCAAAGTATTCAATAATGGAGTTTATTTACCTTTGATTTGAGTTTGCATTGTTGTTTGGAGAGGTTTTGTATAACGTTGATAATTTTTGTTGGTCGATATTGATGTAGAATATTCTGGATCTGGGTGTTTACTCTTGATAGAAATTTCCGGATGGATATCGAAGGTCGTGAATGTTCCCGGAAGTAGAGAAAATGTGAATGACGTAAGTCAGTGATGACGATCTTTAGTTCGATTGGTGGCAGTGCGTCATTTCTACCACGTACCAAATTGTTCGAGAAAAGAGAGAGGTTATTTAATCGTGTGCCGAGTTGCTGTTGAGAGATTGTTGTTGATAGTAAAGTTGTTGATAGTGATTTGGAGAGTTGCTGTGAAAGTTGTTGAGTTGAGTTGAGAATTGTATGCAGTTGTTGGTGTGTGCTGAATAAAAGTGGAAAACTTCATACGTCGACTTTGTGACTTGTATGCTGTTTGGACGGGTTGCGTGAATAAACGAATCTGAGTTACACAACTATCAGGAATTCAAGCATCGGGGCTGAATCAGATACTGATAGAAAACACCAACATCAAACGGAGTGTAACATTTTGGGGGCCAAGCCGCGATTCACGCCATAGCCAAGGGTTCAACTGCTACAACAAGCGAGTCAACGTTACGAGAGGCAGTCATCGAGGGTAGCCGCCAACGAGTTGCGTCGAGAGGGGCCAACATACTGGGACTACATCACCGATAGGTTCGGGTTGACTGCAAGGGCGTGTAGTCGCCGAAGAGTTGCTTCGTGAGCGAACAACAGAGCGGGACTACGTGGCTGCCGTAAGACTACGTCGAGGAACAGTCTCGGAGCTACATCGCCAGTGTTACAGAGAGCGACGAGTGGACGTCGCGTCTACTTCAGCACAGGAGCGTATACATCAACACCAGCGTGGTGCAGCGTCGCATACGACGAGGACAGCGGGGCCTGCGTCAGCGAAAGCGACTAGTGGCAAGCATCAGCGCTACTGCAGAAAGCGTGCTGTTCTAGAACAGTCTAGAAGGGTGCAGCACAGTCAAGAACTTTCTAGAAAAAGAACTTTCCAGAAAAGAACCTTCTAGAAAAGAACTTTCCAGAAAAGAACTTTCCAGAAGCATCAAGATGGCTGACTTCTGGCAGAAAGGGGTTGAACTAAATCTAAAAGGCAAACAGCTGACGGAGTACGTCAAATGCCAGGAGAGAATATTGCGTGAAGAAAGAGAAGAACAGCGACGGCGCGAAGAACGAGAATTAGAAGAGCAGCGTCGCCGTGAAGAAAGAGAATTGGAAGAGAAGCGTCTAGAAAAAGAAATAGAGTTAGAACAGAAGCGTTCTAGAAATTGAACAGCAACGTCAAGAGAGAGAAGAGCAGCGTCGCCGTGAAGAAAGAGAGTTCGAGCTGAAGCGTCTTGAAGGTGAGCGTCAGTACCAGTTAGAGTTGGCGCGTATCCAGAACAATCAGCATGCGCCACAAGTCACCAACGACCATACGGCTCCTAAATTGCCAGCTTTCGTCGACGGGAAGGACCAGATCGACAGCTATCTGGCGAGATTCGAAAGGTTCGCCGAAAGCTCTAACTGGCAACCTCAAGACTGGGCAATTCGACTGAGTGCACTTCTGACGGGGCAAGCTCTCGAAGTTTACACCAGACTGTCGAACGATGACGCCAAAAACTACGACGTCTTGAAAGGGGCCCTGTTGCAGTGCTACAACTTTACAGAGAAGGGCTACCGTAAACGCTTCCGTGAATGCCGGCCTAAGTCAGACGAGACGCCAAAGCAGTTTGTGGAGCGCCTGTCGTCATATCTACACAAGTGGGTGGAGTTATCAGGCGAAACGAAGTCTTACGACAGTCTCCATGACCTGATCGTGAAGGAACAATTTCTCAATGCCTGTCACAAGGACTTAGCGACCCACTTAGAAGAACAAAAGCTGCAGACGCTTAAAGATGTGACTGAGGCTGCTGAAAGATATCTCATCGCTCATGGGAAAACCCTGGGGCTACCCAGCGCGACGAAACATTTTCAGAAGACTGGAAACCATGGGAACCAGATCCAAGGGAGCCAGACGAGCCAGAGACAGACGGACTCCACGCCTCCTCCCAGGGAAGGGCATTCAAGGGGCTGTTTCACCTGCAACGCTACAGACCACAGAGCGGCTAACTGTCCTCAAAACAAAAGTAGCGGACAGCGGAGCGTACTGGACAACGCAGCGGCGGGCAACCGACAGAGACGTTTCTCCAATCAACGGCAAACCAGTAGATCTGACCATCAGGTGTGCGGCGGGAGCGTCATTCTTCCGAGTGAGACCGAGCGCACAGCTACCCCTGCGGACGTGCAAGAGTGCATGACCGATGGCCAACTACTTCTTGCCAACGGAAAATCCATCCCCGTCGTCGCCAGCGCAGCTGTGACCGTCCGGAACATGCCAGTTTCGAAGGGACGCGTCGGAAATCATGAAGTGACTGTTTTAAGGGACTCTGGCTGCAGTGGGGTCATCGTCAGAGAAGACCTAATCGCTAAAGAACAGTTCACTGGCGATTCAAAATGGACACTTATGGCCGACAGCAAATGTGTGAGAGCGCCAGTTGCGAAGATTCATGTCAACACCCCTTTCTACATAGGCGAAGTCGAAGCGGTTTGCCTGAAGAAGCCGCTGTATGATTTGATGATCGGGAATATCGACGGCGCGAGACGACCCGACGACCCCGATCCAGAGTGGAGTCCTGCCTCAACTCAACACGTCGAAGTTGTGGAGGAGGATCCATTGCCGTTTCCCGATGGAGACCTTACAGAGCTGCTACGGGACAATGTGGTTACTCCGGCTCAGCCCTGCCGACCAGAGATCGTCGGTGCTGTTACTACCAGGGCCCAGGCCAAGAGAGACAAGACGTCTACGCCACTGAAGGTCGCCGACAACTCCAAAGCTGCCATCGTGGACAGAGATAAGCTGATCCAGCTCCAGGAAGCTGATAGCACTTTAAACAAGTATAGGAACCGCCAAGACCACGTGACCAAGGGCAGTGGCACGGTCTATTTTGAGGTGAAGGCCAAGATCCTGTACAGAATCTTCCAGCACCCGAGGGTCAACGGAGGTAAACCACTACGTCAAGTACTGGTACCATTACCCTTAAGGCGCCAGGTGATGGAAGTAGCGCATGACTCAATTATGGGAGGTCACCTAGGTATCAGAAAGACGTCAGACAGAATCCAGGCGGTGTTCTACTGGCCAGGACTTCATGCGGACGTCAGCCGTTTCTGCCGATCGTGTGACATTTGCCAGAAAACCATACCTCGAGGAAGGGTCCCGAAAGTGCCTATGCAGAGGATGCCTCTGATCGACCGACCTTTCAAGAGGGTGGCCTTAGACTTAATCGGCGAAATAAGACCTCCGAGTGAAGAAGGTCATCGGTGGGTACTGACTTTAGTGGATTATGCGACTCGGTACCCAGAAACAGTGCCACTGAAGAAGATTGACACTGAAACTGTAGCAGAGGCACTAGTGGACATGTTCAGTAGACTTGGAGTGCCTGAAGAAATTCTGACAGACCTCGGGACGCAGTTCGTCTCTGACTGCATGAAGGAGGTCAACAGACTGCTGAGCATCCGGCATTTAACTACGACACCCTACCATCCAATGTGCAACGGGCTTGTCGAAAAGTTCAATGCTACGCTGAAGTCCACCCTGAAGAAACTGTGCAGCGAGCAGCCCAGACAATGGCATCGCTACATCAACGCCTTACTTTTCGCCTACAGAGAAGTACCGCAGGAGTCCACCGGCTTTTCTCCGTTCGAGCTGCTGTACGGAAGAACCATCCGAGGGCCGATGCACATCCTAAAAGAACTGTGGACGAAAGAAGTAAAGACCCCAGAGGTGAAGAACAGCTACCAGTACGTGTTTGAGCTACGGGAGAAGCTGGAGCAGACTCTCGAGATAGCCAGAGAAAACCTGAAGAAGCCCCAAGACTGTGGGAAGCACTACTATGATCGTAGGGCTGTGAACAGGAAGTTCAAACCTGGCAACAAAGTGCTGGTGCTGCTACCTACCGATCATAATAAGTTGCTGATGCAGTGGAGAGGCCCGTACGAAGTGGAGACCGTGGTGGGGATCAACGACTATAAGGTGAAGGTCGGCCAGCATTCCAAAATATACCACGCCAACCTCCTTAAGCTGTACGTGGAGAGGCCGCCAGAGACTGTACATGCAGCAACAGCAGCTGTGACCGACGACAGCTTTGACAGCGAAGAACTGTTGGAACTTGGAGACTTCCACAGCAAAGAAGGCATCGATGACGTTAAGCTAGGACCAGGCTTGACGGAAGGTCAAAAGTTGGAGCTCAAGGACCTTATGGGCGAATTTCCCCATAGCTTCAGCGATGTCCCAGGCTCTACGACTTTGGTCGAACATGAAGTCTACACCCAGACCTTGAGGGAGCTGTTCCACCGTCCCGCAGAAGCCAACCTGACCGTGAGACCCAGCGAATGCATTCTGGGAGCTGACAACGTCGACTGCGTCAGACATCCGATGGAAGAAGGAGACAACGGAGGACGCACTGATTCCGGGGAAGCCCACGTGATCATCGTCTTTGACCCTGGGCCGATGACGACCGCAACTGACGAGGGCGTCGTTGCCTTGCGAATGAAAGAACATTGACTGTGTGGATGAACTAAGAATATTGGTAATGACAGACTTGAAAATGAAAAACGTTGACTGGGTAAATGATCTGTGAACATTGACAATATCCAGACAGATTTGAAGATGAAAACCATTGACTCTGTGTGAATGAACTGAGAACATTGACAGTGTTCGGACAGACTGAAGTAAGTTTTAATTCTGAACTTTGTTTGTGCATTACGTTTCAACGTTGTTGAAAGAAATTGGGTAAATTTCTTCTTGAGTGGGGGGTTATGTTACGTTGAAACGCGAACGAAAGTATGTCGGAAGCGTGTACGATAGATCTAATCGTTTCGATTTGCAAAGTATTCAATAATGGAGTTTATTTACCTTTGATTTGAGTTTGCATTGTTGTTTGGAGAGGTTTTGTATAACGTTGATAATTTTTGTTGGTCGATATTGATGTAGAATATTCTGGATCTGCGTGTTTACTCTTGATAGAAATTTCCGGATGGATATCGAAGGTCGTGAATGTTCCCGGAAGTAGAGAAAATGTGAATGACGTAAGTCAGTGATGACGATCTTTAGTTCGATTGGTGGCAGTGCGTCATTTCTACCATGTACCAAATTGTTCGAGAAAAGAGAGAGGTTATTTAATCGTGTGCCGAGTTGCTGTTGAGAGATTGTTGTTGATAGTAAAGTTGTTGATAGTGATTTGGAGAGTTGCTGTGAAAGTTGTTGAGTTGAGTTGAGAATTGTATGCAGTTGTTGGTGTGTGCTGAATAAAAGTGGAAAACTTCATACGTCGACTTTGTGACTTGTATGCTGTTTGGACGGGTTGCGTGAATAAACGAATCTGAGTTACACAACTATCAGGAATTCAAGCATCGGGGCTGAATCAGATACTGATAGAAAACACCAACATCGAACTGAGTGTAACACTTATGTCATGCGCACTTTAACTTTTCGTTGATTTGCTATGAATTTCAATTTTATTTATTATTTTGTTTGAAATTAGAATGTCACTTTAATCTTGGTTTTGTCATTATGAACACTTTAATTTATTATTTAACTCGTGGCATGTGACACTTCAGTTTTAATGTTATTTGTTTGGAATGTCGATCTATTGTTTAAAATTTAATTCGCCATTACTGTAGATCTAGTGAAAAATCATGTGTTTTTTTCTCCAATCGTCACAATGACACTGTAATTTATTTTGTTTATTTGTTACACATGTCACTTTAATTTAATAATTAATTCTTCACTTGTGACACTTTTTAAAACGAAAATCAAACTATCTTAATTTTCATCGCTGACGAATTGTTGTTGTTGTTGTTGTTGTTTTAAATCGTCCATCATCATTAAAATGTTAATTCATCGCATTTGACCTTCTAACCTAATTGTAATTAGTTCTTCTGTCGTCAATGATGACAATCTATTTTTAATTTTATCTTGTTATAATAATTTAATATAACTGTTTTGGGATTTGTACATGCAGATGGACACCGTACAGAAATCTCCTTGTAACGTTTTTTTGGGGACAATAAAGGAATCTGTTTTCTGTATTCTGTATTTTGTATTCTGTACTCTTTATTCTGTAGTTTGTATTCTGTACTCTGTATTCTGACGCACTTTTTATTCAACTTAACTTGAAATCTTTCATTGGCAATCAGTACATCTTTCATTTTAACTTGCATTCATCGTGCGTGACTGACGCAATTGATTTAATCTTTGTGTATGTGTATTTTTTATGTGTTAAATCTGTAATATGCAATGGCCGATGACTTGATCTGTGAGTGTAATTTAATTCAGTATAGGGAAAGCAAGAAGTTAGTGTAATTATGGAATGACGAGACACGATGACACGTGAAGAGGATAAACAATCAAGCTGTGAAGCTGCAACTTACTAACAATGATTAATTAATATATTAATATGACCTCTCCTTCCTTCGCGGTCTCCGCTGCCATTTCTCTCTCTTTCTCCCTCTCTCTCTTCTCTCTTACCTCCCCCTTTGTTTTCCTCTGTTGGCCTGTCTCTCTCTCTCTCTCTCTCTCTCTCTCTCTCTCTCTCTCTCTCTCTCTCTCTCTCTCTCTCTCTCTCTCTCCCCCTCTCCCTCTCTCTCTCTCTCACAACATCTCTGTATCTCCCTCTCCGTCTCTTTCTGACTAGGCATTTTGAGCCTAAACCTCAATCGTAGTATATCCTATTAAAAGACCCATTGTTCAACGTTCAGTATTCAATGTGCCCCTCCCCCCCCCTTCTCTCTCTCTCTCTCTCTCTCTCTCTCTCTCTCTCTCTCTCTCTCTCTCTCTCTGTCCTGATCCTGTGAGGTCGAAGAAGAGATAGGTGCACTGAAAAAAAAACAGCCATTCCCACCCACGCACCAACAACCACACACACACGTGCACACACACACACACACACGCACACACACATAAGGAAACGCGCGCACACACACTGAGCACACACGGATTATTGTTTTCAATGGTAGAAGTTAGGCATAGCTGTATCTGATAGGTAAGTGCTGTTAATTCTTCATCCCTCACCCGCGATGCGATGTGCCCAAGATCCCGTGAATGAAACTCCACGTTTCTTTAATGTAATGTCTTTTCACCTAAGTGATTTTAGACTTGATGGGAGCAGGGGAAAATTAATATTAAACAAATAAAAAATGGTCATAATGAAGGGAGAAAGGAATTAAACAAAATAAACCAAACTGAACAATTAAACAATCAAAATTGTAAAATAATATACAAATGACGTCCAGTATAACTACAAAATAATCCTTGTAAAATAATCTTAATTATATCTCATATTTTGTTAGGTAGTCATGGTTTATAGGTTCCAGCGGTCTGCAAAAAGCCGAATCAGGACCATTACATCTCATATAAATAATACTCAATACTATGAGTTTATACATATATGTAAATGAAGTTAAATCTCTTGGCGCGTATTTTACAGCTAACGTAAGTTGCAAAAAACCAAACATATACATTATTTGTTACAAAAGGCTATTAAAAGTTTAAATTTAATAAAGATTATAAGTTATCAAAAATTGGGACAAGAAACACACATTTGGTTCACCTGGAGTGCATGCTTGATAAATCTAATTTAACATATGGTCAAGAGGAATACAACTCACAGACAGCAGGAGAGAGAGAGTTCAATGGGGGAACTTAAGCTGAATGGCTGAGCGAAGGATCTGTGTAATTATATCGGGGCTGTAAAAAAAAAAAAACTTTCACTGACAGGTAGCCTATCACAAACGTGACTACGAAAATACGGGCGTGACCCACTTTACTGAATTGATGGTTTATTCCATTGCTGGCTGTTGTTGTGTGAATCATTCTCAATAATTGTTTCTCATTGCGATAACAGTTTTCTGGGACAATAAATATTCTGATCCTAACTGGAAAGGCGCCAATCAATCAAAATTCAGGAAATAATGACACATTCACAATAAGGAATTAGTGCACGCTCACAACCAGTTTTTGGAAGATGACGCATACACTGCCATACATCCATATAATATCAGTTTACCCCCATTTTATTACACATTATTATTTTACATGCTGTTCTTTGAGGTTATGATTGACGGATTATAATAAAAGGCGCGCATGATCATACGCATTTCACTTTCAGCGTCACATGCATTTCAGCGTCGCATGCATTTCAGCGTCACATGCATTTCAGTGTCACATGCATTTCAGCGTCCCATGCATTTCAGCGTCCCATGCATTTCAGCGTCGCGTGAATTTCAGCGTCATATAGAGCTTTTGCAAATTCACAGCGAGTGTTGCCCCACCAGAAAATGTAAGTTTAACACAAAAATAACCGCTTCCAAAAGAACTTGTTTAATAATTATAAAATCGATCACATTGATGCTTTGAAATGTGTTCATTCTGATCCTCAATCTCTTCCTGAACGTTCCATCTATCTCACTTGCTCCCTCTTTCTCTATCTGTCTGTCTGTCTGTCTGTCTGTCTGTCTTTGTCTCTGTTTTGGTCTATCACAGACAGACAGGCAGAAACACACCACACACACACATGCACGCACACACATACACATACATGGTCACACAAGCCAATCCACTCTCAGAAGCCTACATAAGGACACACGTCATGAAACGCTCAGATGCACGCATATGGATACCCAGCCACACATTGATCTGCATCTGTCCTTGGGTCTTACTGATGAAGGTTTTAGTCTAATAAACCGAAAATTGTAACGCCTACTACCCAGGTGTTGTTGTTGGTGTTATTATGATACACATCCATCTGCGGGTGGAAAACACGCACACACACACTCCAAAGAGTATACATACTCACACATTTACACACAAGCACACCCACACACACACTCCCACTCCAGCCTTATTCACAATCCCCTCATCCCACTCACACAACCTATACCAGCCAACACATAAACACATAATCCCATCCCTCGTTTTCCACACTCCCACGCTAAGACACATTGTGTCATGTTTCAAATAACTGGCCTGGGAGAGGGAAGAGTAGCTGGGTGGAGTGGGGGAGAAGGAGGAGTAGGGCAGGAGGGGGGGGGGCGAGGAGGTGGTGTGTGAGATATCAGACACGTGATTAAAATGGAAGCGTCAAGACAACTACGACCAAATGAAGTTTGACAGGAGGATTAGAACCAGAGATCAGTGATAAGGCCGCTCAGTCCACGCCGGTGACGCCATAATCCGTGGCCTCTTACGTCACAATTTCGTGCCTCTGAAGTCATAATCCATCAGTGACGTCATAATCTATTCTATGGCGTTTTAATCCACAGTCAAAGCAAAAGTCCTCCCTTCCTCTTTCTAAAATCATAGTTCTATGTCTCCTTCCACTTGTTTATGTCTGTATCTCGTTTGTCTGTCTCGCTTAGTTTCTCTTTCTTTGTCTCTATCTGTTACACTCGATGTTGTTTTTTATCAGTTGATTCAGCCCCGGTGCTTGAAATCTGATAAATGTAACTCAGATTCGTTTATCCACGCAGACTGCTCACTCATCAACAAGGCAGAAGTCGTCGTATGTAGTTTTCCAACTTTATTCAGCGAACATCAACAACTGCATACAATCGCTTTTTCCACTATCAACTTTTCACTTTCAACACAACACAATTTTGAAACAGTGCGGCACTTATATAGTTTCTCTCTACTCCAGAGAAATAAAGAACGTTCGGGCAAGACACAATTATAACCAATCAGAATTAACTTCGTCATCACTGTCTCACGTCATACAACCATATTTAGGATGGAAGCGTCTCTAGTTACCACTAGAATTATCCACACGCTTCGATCGATAGTAAACAACCAACTCTAGAAAATTCTCAAATAATATCGACCAACTAAAATTATCAACGTTATACAAAGCTTCTTCTAACAACAACGCAAAATCAAATCAAAGGCAAATACACTCTGTTATTGCATGCTTTGCAAAATACAACGATATGATTTATCGCGCGCGTCCCACACCAACTATCGTGCGCGTTTCAACGTAACACTATCTTTCTCTAGTCTAACCCTCCCTTCATCATCTCTTCTTCTGCTTCTTCCATCCTTCACTCCCACTTCCTCCTCCCCCACCACCGCCATTATTCTCTCCATCACCAATCTTGACGTCACTATGTCGTTTTGGTTGTTGCAGAGGTCCATGACGTCTTCGACCTGTTTGATTTCTGGGACGGTCGTGACGGGCTGATTGATGCCGTGAAGGTCGGCGACTTGTTACGCTGTGTGGGTCTCAACCCCACACTCTCCACCATCAACAGCCTGGGAGGCACCAAGAAACCAGGTACGTCATGTCACACTGACAGACCGACAGTAAGATAATTAGCCCCCCCCCCCCACACACACACACACATACACACACACACACACACACACACACAGATAAGCAGATTGTTGGGTGAAAGTCTCGACCCCACGTTCGCCACAGTAAAACGTTTGGCGTGACACGTCACCCAGACAGACATATAGACAAACCGACAGGCAGTAATGTTACGTACTTTTTATGATATAGTTCAACTTTAAATTGTTAGATCTAAAATTATATTTTTGTGTCCATGCGTGATAAGGATTGTGTGGTGTAAAATTACATATGTGAACAGACGTTAAAATCCATTGAATTGAATTGAATTGAAAGACAGACAGGCGCAGACAAACAAAACAGGTACTAGATTCGTCAACAGGCAGACAGAGATGAACAGTAGCCTGCATAATGTTATGATGAATAATCGAGTTGGCTCATTTGAAGGCTATAACCGTATAACGGAAGCTATATATGAGCCTTATTCTTCAATCAGTCTGCGAGCGCGGCGAGCTGTAACCAACTTACGCGCAAACATGCGGTGTAAAGGAAGGGAGGGAGATCGCTATTAGAAGACGGACAGAAATCCAACCATAATTTTATTTGGGGAAATTTAGATGCATCCAATTCCAATATTCCATTACGACATTATGACATTTCAGACTAACCAGTTCATCTGTGCATGTTGCAGGCGAAAAGCAGTACTCGTTCGAGGAGTTCCTGGCCATCTTCAAGCAGACGGAATCCGTCAAGGAGTGGGGCACCTTCAGGGACTTCGAAGAGGCGTTCAAGTCCTTCGACCGTGAAGGTCAAGGTTACATCTCTGCTGCTGAGGCCCGACATCTGCTCACCGCCATGGGTGAGTCGTTACGGTGGACAGGACAAAACTGTCATTATCACTACCATCATTATCATTATCACTTGTTGTTGTTGTTGTTGCTTTTGTTGTTGTTGTTGTTGTTGTTGTTCTTCTTCTTCTTCTTCTTCCTCCTCCTCTTCTTTTTCTTCTGCTTAATATTATTATTTTTATGAACGTCACCATTATCACGACGGTCACCGTTATCATCATTGTCGCTAGTCACCTTTATCACCACGATTACCACAGTCACCATTATCATCATTATCACCACAGCTACCGTTATCACCAGAGTCACCGCAGTGTTAAAATTGTCACCATCTATCAGGGCATTCATTGTGTAACGTGGGGTTTATGGGCTCTGCACAATGGAATTATGGACCCTCACGTTTATTCGGTGGGAACTGCTAGTAAGTCACCCTATGAATTACTTTAATAAATTTATTTGTTTAGCTCGTTCTGTGTTAAGGTTGGGGTACAGAAATAGATAGAAAAATGGTAAAAGAATACTGTCACACTAGCTTTCACACGGCTATGAATCATATGTAGTCCAGCCACTTGATAACAGTTAAAATCACACATTTATTTCTTCTACTCTATACAAGATTCTCTAAGTACTAATCTAACTTAAAAAGTCTCAATCACTGCTAATAGTTCGATCGCTGATAGTCTAGGCAGCTGTTATATCTTCCTCGGGCACTTGCTATTATATTTCATGTAGATTTGGACTACTGTGGTCCGTTTTACAGTTTCTGAAGAGTTGGAATACTGTGGTCCTGTTATGATCAGTTTAAGTGCACTTGGGAGAATACACTTAACTGGCGGGTGGTGCGTTCGAAGTCCTTCTGTGAGGTAGCTTCTGGTACACCTTTGTCGTTGTGTAGTTGGGTTCCCTTGCCACGCTGTGGGGTCTGACAGGGTGTTTTTTCCGGGTAGCTCTTTCCGTCTTGTGCGGTAGAGGATACTCCGCCAACTTGTTTCTGTGGAGTGGGGTTCACAGGATAGCTCGGGATAGCTCGCCTGCTCGTCTGTAATATAAGAGACGAAATTCTGCACCACCCTGAATAATCGGTTTGTGCAGAGCGTCTCACTGAAAGCCAAGTAGCCCTCAGTGATAGCTCCACATCTCTATACATAAGCGACGAACATTCTGCTACTTCCGGGGTCCACTGGAATCTCAACTCTAAATTCCTATACATACATAAATATCAATCGTGTCTAACTATACACATACAGAATTAATAATATTATAACCATTCAGTGGTACAGCCACTGGTCTGCAAACATACATATAAGTTAAACAACAGTGGTTCCGTATGGGATACAACATGGCGGCGCAACCGGTCGTGTTTCGCCTCGTGGTATGCTCTTCCCACATGGTCACGCAAATTCGGATTAACAATTCACATTTATGCATAGCAAATTCCACAAACATAATTTCAACAATAATATAAATATATCACGATGAAACAGAAGGGTGTTCATTTACCTGTTTGACAAGTTCAGGCCCGTTGTGACTTGATAGAATTCTAAGATTCTAAGTCCTGCTTCCTGGTCTAAGTGTGGAGAGATTTCTCTGCCAGCTTTCTAGCTGTTAACACTTCGGTGTATTCCTCCCAACTGACCAAAGCTGTGTTAGGCTCGGACCCAGTCAAACTGGCTCGAACCGCTTTGCCTAAGCTCTCATTGGGTAAAATATTTACGACTCTCGCACACAGTGCTGATTAACTACGCAGCGTGGGTCGGGCTCGCGGTGTGTACTTTTATTGCTGCTGTGTTATATACTGACTCTCTACTGTTACAAAAACTACACAAGGCTGAATAGTCAATGAGCAGAGTTAAAACTAGCCAGTTCATGACACATTGTAATACAAACAATAAAGTTTCACACTTCCACAATGGCAGAAGATTTGTGTTCTATAATACTAGCTTTCGGGTACATAATTTGTTTTTAAAATCACTAAAATAACATTACAAGAAACAAATATGGGATTGCTCTATCGTGGTAGTGTACAGAAAACCTTACAATAATTGTTATAAAATATTTGAAAATAATTTTATATTATTTTTAAATTTGGTTTTATTTATTGGACTAACGTAACCTTTTTTTGTGTGAAGAGATGTAAAATTCAACCATTGAATTGATTTGAATTCAATTGAATTGAAAGCTTACATTATCCCCTGGGAGATGGAGTTTGACAAAACTGGGCTTTTCGTGGAAATGCGCGGAGTCTAGTCAAATATTAAACTTATGTGAGGTTGTGGTTGCTGTTTGGTGGACTTGTAGTACAGTGGTTAGACTGCTGGTTCCCTATGCCGAAGGTCGCGGGCTTCAACCCCGCCTGAAACGAACTTACGTGAGAACTTACGAGACGTTTGAGGACGTTAGAGGGACTCTGGTTTCCTCACACCCTTCAATAATGGTCAATCTAAATTTAAAAAAAAATAAAAATTAGTTTCTTTCCTTCCATCTGTAATAGAGATTTTTTGAGTTCGATTGAAGAAAAAGCCTCTGATCCCATCATGTATTATTATTATTATTATTATTATTATTATTATTATTATTATTATTATTATTATTATTATTATTATTATTATTATTATTATCCCAAATTGGGGTGCCGGGGTTTCTTTATAAATAGTATCCCCACATTGTGAAAATTTTGTGCTTTAAATCACCACTGTTTTTGTCATTCTCATTTGTCCTTTCTCGTTCTTAATCTGTTCTATCAATCTACTATCTTCTTCGCTAGACCGGTCACCTACCTTTTTTTTCTGGAAAAAACTTCCAAAACTCCTCGTCTGTGTGTGGGGTCTGTTGGGTCAGCTTAGGAATATTGGATGCTTTCGGCCAAATTGTCAGTAGGGTTCTCTATGGTATTATTATTTAGCAATATAGGCATTTTAAATGTATGTGGTTTTTTTTTTTTAAAAAACTATTTTATACTGATGTTTATATTCTATTTTGTTTTTGTAAACAGGGTTTCGATAAATTAAAGTACAGCCTCAGCGTTCCCTGCACAGGATGCCTTTATAATGCTGGTGGAGTGCCTTCAGTGTTACCATTAGGGTTGTTTGAACAGATCAGCTGGACCCTATAAACAATGACTTATTATTATTATTATTATTATTATTATTATTATTATTATTATTATTATTATTATTGGTGTTGTTGTTGCAGGTGAGCGTATTACCGATGCTGAAGTGGACGATATCATGAAACTGACCGACATCACAGTCGACCTTGAGGGCAACATCAAATACGCTGGTACGCAAACGCACACACACCCATGCACACCGTAAATGACTTATCTCCCTTTGAATCCCAGCACAATGCGCGAACCACAGACGAACGCAGCGGAGCGTAACTAAACCAATCCCAATGCCAGGCTGTGCATTATGATATCAGGCAAAGAAAACCATGCCGTGCCTGTAGTCTGAAGTAACGTTCAATGACTGCATGAGGAGGTTATTTGCTAGAGTACGTGACGTTATGAGGAACCACAATGGCGTGTTTTTGTTTTTTAAAAAGCTGCTTACAAGCCAATCGGAGAACTTTCGCCTCAATAATGTGGGTTAATAAACTCTTCTATGATCGTACACTATCTATGGAGTCGGCATTAATGTAACTCCCGACGAAGCTTTTTTAATGAAAATTTTGATACTATTTAAATGTGCCCTGTGTATTTTATCTCCGGTTATCTGTTTATACTCACCTTCCTACGTGTTATACGGCAATGTTTGGTTCAGACCCCGATGCTTCAATCTTGTATAACTCGAATCCGTTATCCATGTAGCCCGTTCAAGAGTCGTAGTTCTCAAGTTTCCCAAATGTATTGAGCTAAAAAGACGCAAACAGCATTCAACAACTGCAATCAAAACATCATCCAGACACGCACACAACACACTACCTATGATTATTGTCTATCAACAACGTCCAAAAATACTGAAAGTTTAAGAATGACGCAATCAGCAACCAACCAGACTAAAACTCGTCTATGAACAACGTCGAAAAATACAGAAAGTTCAAAAAATGACGCAATCAACAACCAATAAGACTAAAGCTCGTCACTTGCGTCAAAGAACGTTCTACGAAGTTGTTAGACCAGGCCTGCTATGGCCAGATCTATTTGGAATCTTCTTTCCGAAGGTGAATAAACAATTCTAGAAAGTTCTCAACATTGCTATAACAATATCGGCTGACGGGAAAAAAACCAACAACAACATTATGCAAAGCTTTTTTTTAGTAACAGCATAGAACCAAATCCAAGATTAAGCTTAATACACTTTATAATTGCACGCTTTGCAAAACAAAAATGTTGGTCACTATCGTTCGCGTCTAAATCGTAACAGTACTATTGTGGGAAATAAAAATAAAATTTAAACAAAAGACGTCAAATTCACTTTAATCATACTTTTGACCGAGGTACGGCAGTACTGTCTTGAGGTGGCAATTGGTCATACGGCAGCTAACGAATGATTTACACTTACATGTGATTAGATGGTTAATGCAACACACGCACGCGTTCCTGACATTCTGCAATAGGCGCACAGCGAGAATATTTTATTCAGAAGATTATTTATATTGGTCTCTTTGATGCATATATACAATACTATAGTCTACACATGTTGCCTTTGAACGTAGTAGAAACTATACATGCGTTTTAAAGGTAGGGTACCATTGATATATATTATATTTTTTAATTGTTTAAGTTTTGTTTTATAATATGTATTTTGTGTTGTTTTGCGTTGTGTTGTGAGCGTGAGTGCGCGTTTTTATACTAAATCAATCAAATAGCCAGTCATTCCATCAGTCACGTGATGTGTTGCAGACTTTATCAACAAAGTCATGCTGGGTCCACCTGAGCAAAAGAAATAGAGCGATCGCCTGACCTGTACCACCATAACGCCACCACTGTCCGCCCCACCAGCAGCCTGCATCCAGTCCCACATCCTATCTACATCCACAGCTGCATTCAGTCTACATCCCAATGACCTGCATCCAAGGCAACCGATGCAGCTCTTCTTAATCTGTACGCCAGTACCCCGGAAACATCCATACTGTTTTACTACCTACTCCAAAGCTTACCACAACACAGGGAACTTTTCTTTTTTTTTCTCTTGGCTATCGACGTCACCCAATGACGTCAGTCAGACATATGACGCCATACAGCGAAATACAATTGTACGTAGTCATTTTCTTTCGAGTCATACAGCGTTTGTAAGCACAGTGTACCGAAACGCAGAGGTTTTTAGAACTGAAAAGGTCCGCTAGTTCAGACTGAAATTCCAAAGTCAAAGGAAACTAGAAATTAGGTCTGCTATAGGCAGCCATCACACAGCGCTGATTCCCTGTTCACCCCCCCCCCCCCTTATTCCTTTCCCTTCAGTTTCCCTCAATTTCTCTATAGTTCCTCCCTCCCCTTCCCCCAACTTTCCCTGATTTCTGTGAGGGTCCCCCATCAATCTTACTATCTCAGTTGTGTTGAACGTGAATATTGTTCGTGGTGACGGCTGTGTGGCGTGATGTCACTTCCGGTTATGAATGGCGGGTGTCTGCGAGGATTTTAGGTTTATAACAGAAACGAGAGCTCTTGATTCTTTTCGACGACTGAAGCGACTGACGTGCAAGACTGTATATATCTAACTAATAATCGGTTCATTATGCGAGTCTTTTATAATTATTTATTCATACTTATTTCGAGTTTGCATTCTTGTTTGTTTCATCTGTTGCGATCGTTAAGTTTTTGTCATTTTTCAAAACCATCGGCGTGTGCAATAAATAAATAGTTTGGTTGACATTTTCTTACTTTAGGTGTTCACAAAGCCTTTTTATTTCTTGGGTTCAGTTTTTACAACCCGTTTTGGCAAAGTTATGCAACATGATTATGCACTTTAATGCATATTGCAGCATAATAATGCAAATGTATGCATTTGCAGAAAAATATCATCTGATTAATGATGCATCATCCATTTTCGCCAAGACAGGCACGACTATCTGTCAATGCGTTTGTACACTTGCGTGCTTTTGTGTGAATTACCAGTTTTAACTTTACAAACATTAATTTTTCTTTCTGGAGAGAACAAATAAACAAATGAAAAAAGAGCGATACTGAACAAAATAAACAGGGATACTGAACAAAATAATCAAAGTGATACTGAACTTTTTTGAACAAAAACCTGAATCTGTGATCAGCCAGTTAGTCAAACTTCTCTCTCTTCCAGATAGATGCAATCAAGGTGACCTAAACAAAGGGGGACAATTTCGGTGCTGCAATAGCGAGTCGGTGAGAACGGGAAAT
>CM072523.1:54842660-54882660 GCA_036898135.1 Oncomelania hupensis
ATTGTTACAAGCGGATGGTGGGTCTGGTGCTAAAGCTGTCAGTCTTGTAATAACCATGCAAAACGTTGACCAACTAAACTCCACATTAGCAGGTCGGGACACGACGCACGTGCTCAGCAGCCAGACTCCAGGCATTTCCCTACTCATAATAGAACACGCACGTCACATACGTGTAAAGGACCGCATGAGAGCACACACACACACACACACACACACCACACACACACACACGCACACACACACACACACACACATTGACATAAGAACACATCTATACGCAAGCACATACTGACAAAAAACAAAACAAAAAAGGACATTATAATATACACGCTCCAAACGAGAACACTGTAGGCCGTACGGTATAGCTCCCCAAACGCCTGAACGTTATAGCACCCCGAACGGGACAACAGCAGAGAATTGTGGAGAGGCTTCATGTTGTGATTTCTGCAAGGATTCCTCTGGACTGTGGTAGCATGATTGTTGTTGTTGTTTGTAGATTATAGTCACACGACACTTTCGCATATAGGTGACTACTGGACCGATTTATACTGACACCAGCGGGCCAGTTGTTGGTAAAGGGGAAAATAATATGATCACACGTTGACCAATCCGGGATTCGAACCAGCGACCTTTCGGTTACTAGCAAGACGCTCTTACCAACTGAGCTACCCGGCCCCCTGGTAGCATGAATTGTAATCTTCTCCTTTTTGTGTGCTGTTATTGTTGTTGCTCTTCTTCTTCTTCTTCTTCTTCTTCTTCTTTATCAAGTCGACATGCCCAAGAACAGTGCTGTTCCGGGAGCTGGCAACAAGGGATGGGAACATGGATTATTTACTTTATTTGTTGTTTTCATATTTTAATTTTTAGCGGTTTAATCTGAGTTCAAATGGTTTTGAGTGATCCTGTGCGCTGGACTCTGTAAACATTGAATATTTATTTTTTTTTTATTTATTTAATCGTTCTTATATAGCGCTTTTCCAGCTTATAGCGCTTTTTCAGCTCAAGAGCTGCTCAAGGCGCTGGCCAATAAGGGCGCGTCCACATGACAAGCTTCGAGCAAAGCTTTGAGCTGCGCTTCAGCTGCGCTGCGAAAAGTCTAACTAGAATTACTGTAGAAGCGTCCACACCACGAGCGGTAGCCGCGCGGCTATTGCTAGCTTCGAGCAGCGGTAATATTCTCGGCATTTATCGACGCTCGAAGCTCAAGCGGTGGTTTTGGGTCCTTGACCTTGATTGGTTTTGTGTCCTTGGCCTTGAATCAGTCTTCTTACCACCCTTCGCTTACGGAATCAGAGAACTACAAAATAAGAGATTGTGGCAGAAAAAACAAAAAGATTTTCGAACAGGGAGGTTTGAGCAAAGCTGTTTCAGGAGGTGCCTAAAATGGCAAGGCACTCACGTTAGTGATTGAGTGAAGATGGTTATAAATTTTATAATAAAATGACCAATTGCTCTTTTCGTATAGTATAGGCCTAATTGACAAAATTGCATCTTTATCATTTGTGCAGTCGCCATTGAAAAATAATAGTACCCAGTAAGTGCTTGTTTTCTTTTATTATGTTTTAACACAATTTGTTGCAAATAAAATACAGATCTAGATCTATTAGGCGAATTCACATTTGATGTTTTCACTCAGATTTAGAACCGTGCTTATAGTCCCAAATTCAACCTAGATTTAGATCTGGATTTTATACATAAAAAATAAAAGGGCTATGATGGTAAATTATCAATGAACACTTATGATGTAGGTATTGTGTGTTTGATGCCAGCCAATAAAAGTTTACAAAAATATATAGTTAACGTTTTATCTTGGGTTTATTTCTTTGTAGCTTTGTAGGGGTGGGGGAAAACAAGAGAGAGAAAAGGGGAAGGCTGAACAGTAAATGACCAACATTTGGGTGGAGTGCATGATTGCAGGTCCATCTTTTTTAAATCTGCACTCTTTGTTTTATTTTTTTAAAATAGTACATTCCATGTTGATCTTAAAAGTGACCAACTTTAGATTTAAAATCACAAGCTTTGTGACGTATATGAACATGGGAAAACTAAAGTCACGAGAGTCTCATCCTTCATTATCACTGCCGTCAGTTAGTTCAGCAAAGTTATATTAACTGTAGCTTTCCTGCCAGTTCACTGCACCAACCCTGACAAAATACTCAACCAGCTGTTCTCTCACCCATGCTAAGTATTGTCCAGGACGACCTGAGTAACACCCCATCCGTCTGTCCTGTTCGCCACGGACTGAGTATCATCCCAGATCTCCGTGTCCTTTTTTATATCAGCGCTTTCATGATGGATGACTGCATTGTGCAAGGCAACAGTGCTAGCACAATGTTGTCAGCAGTGGTCACGTTGTGCAGATTGCTGTTTTCAGCACTTACCATTTTCCAGCAAGCACTACAAACCCGCATTCTACACAACGGCTTGCCATGGCGATAATTGAAGATGATATCGACTGTGTTGATGCGTGTTATTAGGTATGGCTTGGGCGATAGGCTGGGTTACCTACCCAAAAAATAGAAAAAGTGAATGTTGGAATTTGGTAGTGGGACATATTTACTGTATTCCCTTCAAGGCAGAGTTTCATCTGAAACCTGGATAATATGCCATCACTCTCTTTCCCGTAGCTCCAACTTCAACAGAAATAAATTTTAGTTGCGGGTCTTCGACGCCTTGCAAAACCACAGAATGATAATAAACTTCTGAACGGCAGCTAGCATCACGCTAGCAGGCAGCTAGCTGTAACAGCTTGTCATGTGGCCACCCAAGCTGTCACCGAGCGTACAGCCAGCATTGCAGCTAGCTTGCCGCTAGCTTTTTGACGCTTTTGGTGTGGCCACCCACAGCTCAAAGCTCAAAGCTCGTCCAACGCTACGCCACCGCTAGCTCAAAGCGCAGCTCGTCATGTGGACGCGCCCTAAGGATTTAACTCAAGCCGCCCGAGACGCACACCCGCAACCTTTGGGCGCATGGTCTGACGCCCGGACAACTGAGCACAATCCTGGGCAACCAGGGATGGGGGAGAAGGACCTAGGTGCATGCTGGGATGTGTTCTTGTCACCGGCGCTCACCCGTCTAGGACATGAGCGTCAGGATCTTTAAAGCCCGTTATGATGGAATGTATGCGGCACAGACTAGACCTCGGTTTATACTCTCATCCGAAGGAGTAGGAAACGGGAGGAAAGTGTCTTTACCAAGGACACAACACAATGCCCCGGCGTGGGCTCGAACCCGGGACCTTCAGATCCGCAAGCCAACGCTCTACCATTAGGCCACCGTGCCTCCCTCTCACCTATCCTCTCAAGCGCCTAGAACGTGTTTGATTGTACTGGGTCCTGGCTTGATTTGGTTTACATTTCTCTGGTTGTATTCACTCCGAGACTACTTAAACTGTACATATTTCTCCATGTTTCAAGAAGGTAAGGCGAACCTCAGGGCTCCGTTCTAGGTCCTATTCTGTTCACAATGTATAATAGGTATGTTTACGTCAACCCTAATTTGCTTAAGGACAATCCAGTTTATATTAAGAACGAGGGAAAGCAGTTTGTTTCTGCAATGTTTTGTCTGAATAAGGATCTCCTGGGTGATCACAATTTTCGTAAACCTCGGCGCTATTACCCATCATCATCATCATCATCATCATCATCATCATCATCATCATCATCATCATCATCATCATCATCATCATCATCATCATCATCATTAGCACCACCACCACCACCTCCACCGCCATCACTACAAACCACCACTATCTGCCATTTTCTCTTTCTTCTCATTATCATCATCATTGTCATCATCGTCAATAACAAAACTATAATCATCGTTTTCTTTATGACCGAAACTGACACTCTACGATCCTCGGATTGTATATAGATCTTGAAGTGTGTGTGTGCGTGTGTGTGTGCGTGTGTGTGTGCGTGTGTGTGTGTGGGTGGGTGGGTATGTGTGGGTGAGGATGTGGGGTCGGTTTATCGCTTCATCTCAGGCAGTGGATTGGCCTCGTGACGTCATCACGCTTCTATCCACTGACCCAGTGCTTTACTGACTCCGTGACCGCCCCTCTTCCCTTCCACCTTCACACCCTCCCACGCAATTTCTCTGTCTTGTCTCTCTTTGTCTCAATAGGTGCAATGTCTTTCTGTTCCACTCTGTCTTCTTCCTCCTTCTCACCCCCTAACACAATATACCCTACTCCGCATCTCTCTCTCTCTCTCTCTCTCTCTCTCTCTCTCTCTCTCTCTCTCTCTCCCCCTCTCTGTCTCTCTGTCTATCTCTCGCTCTGTCTTTGCCTGTGTCTCTGTTTTGTTTTCTGTCCGTCCCTCTATTTTTCTGTCTGTGTCTGTGTCTGTCTCTATTTGTCTGTCTGTGTCTCTGTCTGTCTCTCTTTCTATTTCTCTCTCCTCTCTCTCTCTCTCTCTCTCTCTCTCTCTCTCTCTCTCTCTCTCTCTCTCTCTCTCTCTCTCTCTCTCTCTCTCTCTCTCTCTCTCTTTAAATTTATGAATGCACAGATTGGAAATTTAGACATAATTGGTATAATATCTGAATCCCTCGTTTAAAAAAAAAATTCAAAGTTTTTCTATATTTGTCTGTCTCCGTGTCTCTTTCTGTTCCTCTCTGTCTGTCTGTCTGTCTCTGTCTGTCTGTCTCTCTATTTGTCCGGCTGTGTCTCTCTCTTGCTGTCTGTCTGTCCGTCTCATTATTTGTCTGTCTGTGTCCCTGTCTGTCTATCTGTCTCTCTAACTCTCTCTATGTTTCTCTCTCTCCTCTCTCTCTCTTTAATTTATTAAAAGAAAGAAAGAAAGAAATTACTCTTACATAGCGCACTTATAAGCTCAGAGAGCTTCTCAAAGCGCTGGCCACTACTATCCAGCAATCACAAAATAGTTTGCTGAAGTCAGCATTCGTATTAATGCACAGATTGGAAGATTAGACTTTATAATTAGTCTAAAATCTGAATCCCCCATTAAAAAAGAAAAGAAAAGATTCAAGTTTCCCTATTTTTGTCTATATGTCTGTCTCTGTGTCTTTTTCTTTCCCTTTCTCTTTCCCTTTCTCTATGTCTTTCTGTTTCTGTCTGTCTGTCTGTCTCTCTCAGTCGGTTTTGTGCTCTCACTTTTTCACTGTCACTTCTTCCATCGTGTCTGTCTGTGTGTTTTGTCTGTCTGTCTGTTTGTCTCTCTTTCGCCATCACTCTCCTTCTAGAAGAAGAAGAAGAAGAAGGAGAAGAAGAAGAAGGAGAAGAAGAAGAAGAAGAAGAAGAAGAAGAAGAAGAAGAAGAAGAAGAAGAAGAAGAAGAAGAAGAAGAAGAAGAAGAAGAAGAAGAAGCAAACGCAAAATAAAAAAATAAATAAATAAATAATGAAGGAGAAGAGTTTATAATGTTGCAGATTCAGCAGGCTCAAAATGGATGATATCAAATTTTTGCCCTCAAATGAAAAGATTAGCCGAAGGTTTGGGGCTGGGGAAGGATGGGGAGGAAGAGAGAGAGAGAGAGAGAGAGAGAGAGAGAGAGAGAGAGAGAGAGAGAGAGAGAGAGAGAGAGAGAGAGAGAGTTTATATTTTTCTCTCTATGGTTGCTCTGTTACGAACGTGGGGCTCGTGACACGTAACGTTTCGCCTTTATCATCTGAAAAATTTGCGCCACTGGGTTTGCGTTTCAAAGCCGGATTAGGCAAATGGAACGCGGCGTACGCAATCTTGCAGGCATATCGGGGTCCGATACTTTGTCGTCTCAGATTTTTAAAAACAACTGCCATCACAGGAATCATTATCTTGAACTCTTTTACTTTAAAAGGAAGCATCGTTAACAGGAAATGACGAATCTCCTTGCGTCAGCAGAGAGAAAAGAAACGGCTTTGGATTACTCACATTCATTTGTAATCTTCGACATACGGCAGGGTCTTTATGACCCCAGAACTAGTGTGCTTTTTATTTATTTATTTATGTATTTATCCATTTATTTATTTATTTATTTCAATCTATACTCATAAACACATTTTCCGCCGTACCCCTTAAACGGCTAACTTATTTCAAAGATTTATTTGGTATACATATACTAAAATTATTCTCTTATTTACTCACTTAATTATTGCATTAATCCATTTATTATCCACTCACGCCTTTCTGCCTGTTTTCGATCCAATTAATCTATCAAACAGTTCATTCGTCCAACCAGACAAACAACAAACCAATCATGACGTCACTCAATAATTGGTAAATCTAACCGCTCCATCAGTCATTCATTTTATATATAACCAATTTCTGTCTTTACTTTTTACATCAGTTTCTTCTTCTTTAAAAAAAAAAAAAAGAAGAGGAAGAAGAAAGAATGCATTGTATTAAAAGCTTCGAGGACCTTTTTTTAAATTAATTAATTTATTTATGAATTTATTTATTTATTTATTTATTTATTTATAATTTAGGCTATTTCTATGTTAGTGACTTCAAAAGTTCATTGTATTCTTATTTTAAAAATATCACAACAAAGAGAATATATCGTAACACCTTAATATGTACTTTCTCCATACAATCTTTCATATTGTATAAATATTCTTCTGTACGTGATTGTCCTTTTAAAACCTCTCTAACAACAACAAAAACAAGAAACAAACAAAAACAAAAAAACAAGAAAGAAAAAACAGCTAACACCTCTCCACACTGGTGCGTTAAAGATCCCGGCCATTCTGTCCCAACCAAAGCTTCATTGTTATGCTTATTTAAAGGACCCCAAGATCGCACATTTAAGCGTCAAAGATCCTTTTCAAATTCATAGTGAGTGTTGCCCTCTTTTCTGGCATGACTTCCCCCTTACCCCCATTCCCACCCTCACCAACACGTCACCTTGATTGTTGCCCCACATAAAAAAATAAGTTAGCCCAACAAAATTAAAAAAACTATAAATTTTTTCCTAAATTTTTATTGAATAAAAATTTTGTAGTTTTGTGCCAATTAAGAGCAACGGGTAGTAACCTGTGTAGCGCTACAAATATCGTCCAGGAGATCGTAGAGCGTATTGGTATACCGTTAAACAGGGGAAACCACTCCCTGTCAGAAGAGAAATGGAAACTTCCAACATCATCATTTTTGTTTGAGCAACGCAAGCCCACTTTATCATTGTGTAATGTAATAACACAGTCTACTTTATCATTGTGTAGTGTAATAACACAGTCCACTTTATCATTGTGTAATGTACTAACAATGCGGATTGTAGGATAAACCCGCTGTCGCCAAAAGTAAACAAAGTCTTCTATGGGGCCCTTTAACTCACATTTTGTCAGTTTTAACCAGATGCTAATAGCTTTGTTCCCTTTTCTGCTCTTTATGTATGCTCAGGCTTTTCTGGGAATACTTCGAGTTTTGTTTCTTTCTTAGGGAAACAGCGAGCAAAATGTGTATGTCGGTGTGTCAGTCTGTAAGGCAGTCCGCGGCACACCATTCCTCATAAAACAAATAAACACGATTTTATCGAAACTTCACAGCTACTCTTTAGCTGCAAGTGTACTGCGGCATCGTGTTCAGCTATGTCTAAAATAATGTTAAAGTCGGTGGGGTATGTTTTTATTACAAAAAATTGACCTATATCTCAAAAATTGCTTAGCCGATTTTCATGAATTTTGTTTATTCAGTAATTTAGTAAGTGGCCTGTTTGTCAATGACAGTCCGTGGGTTTGTTCGTTAGTTTCCTGTTTCAATATAGCGTCGCGCGAGCGCGCGTGTGTGTATGCATGTGTGTGTGTTTGTGTGTGTGCGTGCGTGCGTGTGTGTGTATGTGTGTGTACTTCAGCCATTGACCGGTCTTTCACGTCATTTACTCCTTCGCGTTCTAAATATGTTGTGTGAGCTGTATTCATTTTCCTCTTTCTACATATGTTTGTGGATGTTAGCGTACAATATTTAAACAGCGCGGTTTCTCCATGCTATGGTAGCATGCTCAGTGCGCTCAGAAAATAGTGTGTTTTTTAGGGGATCACATATGAATAGTTGGCACAAATTCCACAACTGAAAAGGCACGGCAGCAGAGGCTGGGGGACATAGCTAGATTTTTCGTGTCATTCTCTTATGCCTCGAAGAATAGCATCTAATAAACGTTGTGTCCCAGATGCTGCCGATAAAACTCCAATCCCAACTCTTTAGGCGAAACACCTTTATCACTTGTGCTTTACACACCATTTTCACATGTGTATCATCTTGCCATCTCGTTTGGTTTCTTGTTTTTTTCACCGAGGGATTGTCAGCGAGGGGTTGTAACTGATTTTAAAACAAGCAGCTAAAATAGACAACGAGCTTCGGGGCGAGGGGACGTCACCAGGGGACCAGATCAGTTTCTGTCTTGCACCCAACATTACTCATGCTTTGCCGAGCAGTGTCCATAACTCGCCTTGCTCTGTCCGACCTTTTGGGAATGCTGTTATCTCTCCCCCTTCTCTCCCCCCCCCCCAAGGCCTTCCTCCTCGCTCATCAACCTCATTCCTCCAAAATCACATACATTGCCTCAGACACACACGCACACAGATATGGAGAGCGTGAGAGAGAGAAAGAGAGAGCACGAGTAAAAGAGAGAGAAGAAGCAGAAGAAGAAGAAGAAGAAGAAGAAGAAGAAGAAGAAGAAGAAGAAGAAGAGGAAGGAGGAGGAGGAGGAGGAGGAGGAGAAGAAGAAGAAGAAGAAGAAGACGATCACAAGAAAGAGAGAGAGCACGAGTAAAAGAGAGAGAGAGAAGAAGAAGAAGAAGAAGAAGAAGAAGAAGAAGAAGAAGAAGAAGAAGAAGAAGAAGAAGAAGAAGAAGAAGAACACGAGCAAAGACAAGAAAAACAAAAGTTAAGAAGAATGAAAGTCACTTTATGTGAAAATAGCTTTTTATTTCCATTTTTTGTGTTTTCTTTTATTCTTCCACAGTCTCTGAATCTCCCACCCGCCTTTCTCCTCCAGCATTATTTCCCTTGCCGCTAGGTCCAACAGGCAGTTGGCATTTGCTTGATCATCTACAATGTGGTTGAAAAGTAAACTGCTTGTTAAAAACCGCTTATAACTTTAAAAAGTAGCACTGCATTGGCATGAAACCCAACGCATTATGATCCGGACAGAATGTAGTCTTTAACTGTTGCTCTGATTTCCTCTGACAATGAGGAGTAAAAAGCCTGTCCCTAGGAACTTCAGTGGTCTTATTTCAGCTTACCTCGCTCAACTGGCGACGGAGGCCATTATGAACTGGTCTAGTCACTGTGAGATGAAATCACAGACTAACCGTTAAATGTTACCACTGTATAAGTATGACAATACTTACAGTACTAATCTATGACAATACTTACAGTACTAATCTATAACAAAAGCTACAAGCGATTTCCATTTGGGGAGTTGCTTTTCAACACCCTTTGCCCACTCTTTGCCCACTCTTTACTCCTCTGTGTTTCCATTAAAACATTTCGCGTGTTCTTGTCACACCATTGTTTCTCTTACACAGTTTTGATTTCCAAACTTTTTCACCAAGCAGTATCTGTTACGTGTACCTCTCTCCATCCCTTTGAATTGGATGACTAACCATCCAGATTTCTCGTACATAAACCTATTCACATCAACCATTTCATTACACGTAAAAGCATTTGCGCTCATGTTAGTATGAATGGGATAGTAATAAATTCATATCGACAAATTCAATAATTTTTTAAAACTTTAACGACAAACTAAACTTTAGAAAAAAAGAAGAAATACACAAGTTTACCCTCAGCAGCCTGAGTTATCTACCCAAAGAGAAAAGGTAGGAAAATTATTAGTAGAAAATAAGATGGACAGGAATCAAACTGCAAATCACAACAAGAAACAAAGCATGTTCCATGACAATTGTAAACTCCATTACATTATGGAGTTGGAAGATAATATAACAACATTATAACGTCTTAAAATTACTAACAAAAATTAAAACAATTTTTCAAAGTGATCATGGTGTGTTTGTTTTCTTCTCTCATAACCAGGTCATTTAACACAAAATGCTGAACCACAAAACAGTAAGTTTATAAATCGGACAGAGAAATTACAGGAGGGGGCAGGGAAGAAGAAGAAGAAGAAGAAGAAGAAGAAGAAGAAGAAGAAGAAGAAGAAGAAGAAGAAGAAGAAGACTAAATTACTAAGACGTGGATGCTACGGACTTGAATGCAGAGAATTAAGTCTAAGTTTATATAGATCAAATGTGTTAAATTAACAGTTTTAATTCTTCACTAAAAAGGACCAAATCATAACATAAAAATATCCGTAATAACAACTCAAGTGGACCCAAGTCTCCGTAAAAAAAAAAAACACAACAAGTAATGTTGATGTTTCCGTTTGAAACACAGTTAACATTTTTATGCGGACAATTCAAGCGTCCATATTTGTATGAAAATTTCATCTGACTGGATACTGCAAGGTCAGATAAAAGGAATGGGAAGTTTACTGCCCCAAACACTGTTCATTAGAAACAACAAGTAGATTATGATGATGATGATGATGATGATGATGATGATGATGATGATGATGATGATGATGATGATGATGATGATGATATAATAATAATAATAATAATAATAATAATAATAATAATAATAATAATAATAATAATAATAATAATTCTGGAAGCTATCATGCGTTTTTTTTTTTCAATTCCAACTCAGAGCGCAGCAGTCAAAAGGAAATCGCTATTATAGAAGACTGTGGTGGGGTGCGTGGGAGGGCAAGGGGGGGGGGGGGGGCAGAGGGAGAAGGGTGGGGGTTGGGGATCAAGTTTTGTTTTTAAATTTAGAGTACCTGCGTCCAATACCATTATTGAAATCATGTTGTGCCATTCATGATATTCATTCTACAACAGCCACAACGTATAAATCCGTACCAAACGATTTCAACAATGCGTATGATTTTAAAAATAAGTCGTTCTGCGTCTCTGTTGCTCTCCTTTAGAAAAATATTTCAAATTTTCTATGTTTTATGTTCTTTAAAACAAATAATAATTTTAAAAAAATAATCACCAAATCTGTTTATAATTTAGTGCTCAGAAAATACATTCTGACATTAAATCTATCTACGTCACAATTGTACGTATAATAAACGTGGCAACAAATCTGTGCTACGGTCAGTAGTGTTAGTCCTCATTAAAAAATGTCACGGAGAGAGAGAGAGAGAGAGAGAGAGAGAGAGAGAGAGAGAGAGAGAGAGAGAGAGAGAGAGAGAGAGAGGAGGAGGAGGCGGGGGAGGAGGGGGGAGGGGAGGTGGAGAAAAAAAAAAAGCATTCACAAAGTCTAGAAGGCATTTGCTTAAATAATGGAACGCGCTCGCAAAAGAAGACGTTAACATGAATGGAGATAAGACGAAAACCGCAAATCTCCCCACCGCAGTGCACTAAAGATCATTTCTCTACCTTGATATTGTCAGCGATGAGTCTATCTTCGGGCAATGCAGTAGGGCCTACACTAAAGATCATTTCTCTACCTTGATCATGTCAGCGATGAGTCTATCTTCGGGCAATGCAGTAGGGCCTATACTAAAGATCATTTATCTACCTTGATATTGTCAGCAATGAGTCTATCTTCGGGCAGTGCAGTAGAGCCTACACTAAAGATCATTTCTCTACCTTGATATTGTCTTCGGGCAATGCAGTAGGGCCTATACTAAAGATCATTTCCCTAAATTAATATTGTTGGCGCGGAGTCGTTTGTCTGGAGAAGCTGACTGTTTAGTGTTGTGTTATACCGAGTTTATGAATATAAGTTCTTTGGTCACAGCATGCTTTCCCCCATCCGGGCAAAGATATGGTTGCGCATTATACCAATATGTATGTACATGTGTGTGACCGCGCCTGAGGACGTCACGGGAGAGTCTAAGCTGAGCAGCTGATAACACTGAAGTATATCGCAAAAGCATGCACCAACACACATAGCCGACACTTGGTAGATTTTTGACATTCTACTCGAAGGTAAATTTCGGCCCAAGTGGCGATTGGCGTAACAGAGAGAGAATATGGTGTGACAATTACATGGACACATCTTGTTTACGAGATTTATTTAAAATGATCGAAATTTTGACGATTTTACTAAACTTTCAGTTTGGTGTTTCTAGTTTTAGGAGTCTTGTATCTAGTCTTGTATTATTATCCATGTTTTGTTTTTTAAATTAATTTTTATTGTTGAATGAACGGAGGTTGGAGTTTAACGTCTTGTCGAAACAGATTGTGTTGGATTAGATGTTGTCAATTGTATTGTCTGGCAGTGTTGTATTGTTTAGTGGCGTGCGTGCATTACGACGATTTCAGGTCTTCCTCTTGAGTTGAACAGCCACAATCAACTTTGTTGATGTTTGTGCCGTGGCGTGTTTGTCGTTATTTGGATTTCATCCGGTCAATCCGCCATTTGCCTTTTTGCTTTCCTGGGTAACTAAATCTACAGTTATGGCTAGTCGTGTCGTGCTACGGTTTAGTTTTCTTCCCAGCTTTGTTCTCCTCCTCCTCCTCCTCCCCCTTCCTCTTTTGTAAACTACAATTTCTTCTCCTTCATTTTTTATTTCTTCTTCCTCTTTTCCCCATTTGTGTCTTTGTTGTTGTTGTTGTTCCTCTTCTTCTTACTCCCCTTCCTTCTCCTTCCAACTCTTCTTCGTCGTCTACTTCTTCTTACTCCTCTTCCTTCTCCTTCCAACTCTTCTTCGTCTTCTACTTCTTCTTACTCCTCTTCCTTCTCCTCCCAACTCTTCTTCGTCTTCTACTTCTTCTTACTCCTCTTCCTTCTCCTCCCAACTCTTCTTCGTCTTCTACTTCTTCTTACTCCTCTTCCTTCTCCTTCCAACTCTTCTTCGTCTTCTACTTCTTCTTACTCCTCTTCCTTCTCCTTCCAACTCTTCTTCGTCTTCTACTTCTTCTTACTCCTTCCCCCAACCCCACCCCCAGGCCTTCGTATTTTTTCCTCTTCCTCTTCTTACCCATCATTCTTATTCAAGGTTCAAGATATATTTGGTGTCCATTTAAATCACAAGGCAATGTAGTGCATTATCCCTCCGTCCACTGCTGATCTTCTTCTTCCTCCGACTGCTTGTTGACAAGAATTTTTCTTTTAATGGCAACCCTTGTGTGGTGGTGGGATTTTTTTAGGCCCTAATTATCTGCATATGAAACGTGCAGTTACCTACCTTCTTTTGTTTTTGTCTTTTTATTTTAAATCGTCCACCATTACAGGAAGCTGAGTATACGCTTTTATAGTTACATATCTCAATACATAACTTTAAAAATTCGTTAACTTCTAGGGGAAGATTATTAAACCCTTTTACAGAGAAAAAATAATTAATTATTATCCTCCCCTATGTAATCTATCCTATAAAAAGTGGGATTAGTTTACTGTTAGGGAAAGAATATCGAATACTTTTAAGGGAGATATTTGATACATTAAAATGCAATAAAATAAAATTCTAAGCTATGGAATGTAAATTAATAAACTAATAATAATAATAATAATAATAATAATAATAATAATAATAATAATAATAATAATAATAATAATAATAATAATAATCACGCACGCATAAATAAATACATTAAGAAGTAAACCTTTTGTTGTAGGACAGCAACCTTCCTAGCTCAAAAGGTTACAATGCTATAACTTCTAGTTCTGAAAAGCCAACAAGCTCTTTAACCCTCTTGGTGCCGGCCCTAGTTTCCAGCAATATAGTGTCATCCATGCTGGTACCTGGGCACAATAACCCGCATTATAGAGCACACCGCAAAGCGTAAGGTCAGAGGCGCCTTGGTGGTTCCAGCAATGACAGCTTTAGTGTTTCTGATGCGATTATGATGCGACTCCCAACAAGCATCTCATCTTTTGCGTAAACGGCGCCGAAAGAGTGTAACTTGTTTTTGTACGATAAAACAACAACATAAAAAAACATTTTGTCACAGGTTTACTTACATCAACCACGACAAAGTACTTCAGCTCAACAGACAATGTCCGCAATACAGTATCTTATGATCATGATGTAATAATACTTAGTAGAACATAAGGATAATAATATATACGGGAAGAGGAGGAAATACTTGTGTTTAACGAAATATTACGAGGATGATGTTTTAAGAAGAGATAAGGGTCATTCAGGAGAAGATACGGTAATAATATTTAGGATTTAAAAAAAAGAGAATATAATAATGTTCAAGGAAATCAATACAAAGGTGGAGAGCAACTGTCGGGAGTATAATTAGTGGTGAATCATTTAACTGTTGCTTTGTGCGACACCACAACTCAGGAGACAAAACACATGTTTAGCAACAGATGAAAAGGGTGAAGGAAAAAGAAAGTGGTTTCTTTCTGTATAGTTAGCTACTGAACAACTTTTCTGTTGGTTGACGTAGCACCAGAGGAACAAAACACTACATGGGTGGAAAATACAACTCAAGACAGCCATTGCGAATCAACAGAAAAAAAAGGAATAAATCAAAATGAATGAGTCAATCACACGCACACACGCACACACACACACCCAAGTATGTAAAACACCAAGACTGGGTTTTATTAAGAATGTAAGAATCGGAAAGTGATTTTTTGACGGAAAGAACGCAAACTTCGTCTAGAAATGTAAGAATCTAATGCAAAATGGGCTCTTTCCGTCTCAAAAGGTGACCTAGTTCGTCTCCTATAGGAAAAGTGACTGGATTTTCTCCGTCCCGGATAGAGCACTCCCTTGTACTTAAAACACTCTCATGCACTACAACTGCACTCCCATGCACTAAAAGAGCACTCCTGTGTACTTAGAAAAAAGTGGGTGGCTGGAAAACACTGGGTGACTAATACACACACCCATTTCCTGCATAAAATGCAAGGTTAGTCACCCATTTCAAGGCTTATACCTCCGCACACGCACACACCCAAGGCCTTTAAATTCTCTATGTAGATTGATACAGGCCACCGAGAAGGTGTTAATTCAGGAACGTTCACGAATACGTAACCTAACACTAAGCATCAACCCTCCTCCCCCCCCCACTTCTTTCCTCCACGACTAGCCCTACCTTAGTCTTTGATCACACCACCACCACCTCCACCGCTCAAATAACTACAGGAAGACAAGTTTAAAAAAAAAAAAGGCTGAAGGAGATACAAAACACAGCAGCTCCACAGACTCTTTCTAAATGTATTTCGCTTAAAAAGCTTTGTCAGGGGTTACAAGCCAACTGGAGCTAAAGGCTACCGAGATGTCGAGAGGCTGGTTGCGGTGCACAATTATGATTACATCATGGAATTCTGAACAACACTGTGCAGTGCACAAACACGGAGAGAAACGGTCTGGCGAAGACAGGAAGCGACGTCACAAGCGTGGAAAAGAGTGCTGGAGGTGACGGGAGGTCAAGGAGAGGCCAAGTTCATAGGAAGTCGAAGGCCACCACGTCGTTCACTTCCCAGTACCTGCAACAAGCCCATATATGTAACCTGTGCATCATCGTCGTCGGCACAAAATGACGTAACCACACTACGTCATAGCTTTTAGATATCGGGATCGTTTTTCTTGTCCACAAAATAAAACCACGACGAAGGAGGAGGAGGAAGAGGAGGAGGAGAAGGAGGGGGAGGAGGAAGAAGAAGAAGAAGAAGAAGAAGAAGAAGACACCCGGTACACATTGGTCGAAGGCTGCCAGAAGCATGTTTTACTAGTCGCCTCAACAGGCGATAAAGCATGCTCTCATGCTTCATAGCACTGCTTCCTACACGCTTCAAGCGCTATAGTGACGGAAAAAGCGCAATTTCACTGTAAATATATAAAAAATGTTGCTCTACAACATTCCGCTCTTTCCGTCTCAAAAACCCAATTGCCTTGTTGGATTCTTAAATTGCATGAAACCAAGTGAGGACACTATCCGGCATCAACAAACGGTTCAAAAACATTGTCAAACGGTTCGTAAAAGACAGCTGACCTAGAAACTAATACAGTTTGACCTAATTCGTGCCCTAGAGGAGATGAAACTTACATTTTTCTATTTTCATGAGTTCACTGCAGTGAAATTGCGATTTTTCCGTGACTATAGAGCTTGAAGCGTATAGAAAGCAGTGCTCTGAAGCATGGGAGCATGCTTTATCGCCTGTTGAGGCGACTAATAACGCATGCTTCTGGTAGCGTTCGACCAATGTGTACCGAGTGAAGAAGAAGAAGAAGAAGAAGAAGAAGAAGAAGAAGAAGCAGAAAAAGAAGAAGAAATGGAAAATGTAAAGCTGCTATTTATTCATTCATTCAATTACAAAAAATAGGGAGAAATAAAGAAGCCAACAGGACGAAAACATTTTATATAATCTCAAATATTGTTAAAATTGTTGAAAATCGCCAGTTAGTAGAAGTTTTGTAATGCTGATTTAAATGTTAAATACAATCAAGACACAAACCTACGTTAGCTAATATCATCGATAGCTTTTCTTTTCATTGTTATTGTTTTTATTTTGCAAGGCCAAAAGTAACGTTACCAATGTATAGTTTTGGACAAAATAAATGTTCTTGTCTCATGTCTCAAAGTGTGAGCACAGGCTGCCGGCATAATGCAAGACTTACAGATGGGTTTGACGACCTTCATGAAGACTGAGAGGTCATGATCGCCGAGCACCTTGACCAAGCTTGCGTTGTCCATGCATGCCATCAACAACCGCTTGGAACAACTCATAGCCTCCATTGCCGTCCTGCACACAATACGATCAGCCTTTGTTTAAAAAAAAAAAAACTTGACTTGATCTCCTTGGCCTCCTGGCTTCTGGATCCACAAGCGAGCAGCTGCAAAGCTTCCAAACCTCAACATGACAATCTTCTTCCAGATCCATCTTAATTACATTTCATCCTCTGCCACCTAATTGTAGCAGAACGCAAGAGGCAAACTGTCTCGACAGGTTCAGTGGTTGTTTTTGCGGCTATTAATAGCAACCGCTATATTACTGTGTTTGCGCTTTAAAAAGAAAAGAAAAAAAAAGCACCTACTGAAGCCGGTGAGCGGCAGAACCCAAAACCAAGTTTCTCGGTAAGGGTTTTAGGTTTAGGTTGGTACAATGGTGGTCTAATGTTAGTGCTTTGGCTTGCGGATCTGAAGGTCCCGGGTTCGAGCCCTGGCCGGGCCATTGTGTTGTGTCCTTGGGAAAGACGCTTTACTCCCGTTTCCTACTCCTTCGGATGAGAGCATAAACCGAGGTCTAGTCTGTGTGTCGCATACATTCCATCATAACGGACTTTAAAGATACTGACGCTCATGTCCTAGACGGGTGAGTGCCGGTAACAAGAACACAGCCAGCATGCACTTGGTCTATCCCTGGCTGCCCAGGATTGTGCTCAGTTGTCCGGGCGTCAGACCATGCGCCCAAAGGCTGCGGGTGGGCGTCTCGGGCGGTTTGAGTTAGATCCTGTATCGGCCAGCGCTTTGAGCGGCTCTTGAGTTGGTAAAGCGCTATATAAAAAGTGATTAAATTAAAATTACCCTACCACAGACACCGAAAGACGCACTGTTGAAGCCTCTTGGTTCATTCAGAAATAGGGACAAAGGTGACGTGGCTAGAGCATTGCTGTACCGTCAAACAGGGGAAATCACTCCCTGTCAGAATACAAAATGGCACACTCAAACTTTAGCGGTTGCTTTGAGCCAAGAAATCCCGCTGTGTCATCGTTTAGTGTACTTTACATTACATGATTATTGCTTTAGGTCCGTTTAGTGTACTAACAAGGCGAATTTTAGGGTAAACCCGTGTTGGCCAAAAGTAAACAAAGCCTTGGCACTGGGCCCCTTTAAAAGGACCAGTAGTGTAGTGAACCTACCTGCAGTTTTCAGGCAGGAGTTCTTCGTAAGCGGCGATGTTCTCCAGTGTGGACAGACACTCGTGCAACTTAACGTCCGCATTCGCGGGACATTCCAGGTCAAACATGTGTAGACTGTACCCGCTGACACACGCTGCAACACAGCACGTCAAACGTGACGTCATTATGACTTTTTTTTTTAACACGACAAAACAACATGTACTAAATCAACACAAACGACACCCGCAAACCTACACAGACACTCCAAAATAGTAGTAAACAGTTCCTTATTATTATTTTTTTAAAAATCATTTTAATGTGTTGTGGTATTTTTTTTCCATTGTCAGTTGCAAACTATTTAGACAGAGCAGGCAATGGGAAAAGTCTGCACTCAATGAAACCTAAAATAATAATGTTGTCCTCCTCTCCCTGGTATCACCCCTACCTTACGAGAATCGATACGAATGCTTTTTCGTTCGGCAACAGCAACTTCGGCATTGGAGAATAGCGTTTGTGCCGCAACGTTAACAACAAAACACTATACAACACAAAATCATCAAGGCTTACCTGTAAGACAGACCAGCAGCAAGGAAAACACAGCTGACGTAGACATGATGACGATACCACAGGCAATTACGTCACTTTGTTTTAACAGTTTTTGAAGTCACGAGTTGTTCGTCACTGTCACCCACGCGATCGCTCTGTGAACGGAAGAAAAAATAAAAAATAAAAAAGAATTAGTAATGTAATGTAAATAGGCTTGAGGTGTTCCCATTGACTGATTGATTGATTGATTGTTGCTTTAGGTCCAGCGGACTCTTCCGAGCCAAATCAGGACCGGACAACCCCCGATCCGCATAAAAGATCTGCTGAAACAACCCTAGTGGGAAAATTGAATGCCCTCCACCGGCCAGTCACTTTACAATAAAGACATCCCACGCAGGGGACGGCTGAGGCTTTACCCCAACTACTCGAACCCCCGGTTACAGAAACAAAATAGAATACAAACATCATTATAAATTATCAACAAAACATATACATATAAAATGCCTATATTGCTAAATAATAACATCATAGGAAGCCCTAGTGACCACCCGGCAGAAAGCGTCCAACACTCCCAAGCTGATCCAACAGACCTCATACACAAACAAGGAGTCTTGTCCAGGAAGAGTTTTCAAGAAAAAAGGTAGGTCAATTGATCTAGCGAAGAAGACGATAGTATAGCAGAGTGATAGGACAGAGCAGGAATGGGAAAGAGTAAATGAGGAAGACAGCGACAGTGGGAATTTAAAGCACTAAATTTCCAGAAAGTGGGGATACTATTTATATTGAAACCCCCGGCACCCCAACGGGGGTACTGTTGCCGCAGTGAATTGGTCATGCCTACAAAGTCAAGACAGGTTTTCAACTGGGGCTTTCACTTTTCCCTTTATAGGTTAGAACAATCTAGGTGTTCCCATAACCTTTCGGACGTTTATGAGAGAGGCGTTTGGTACCTCTTTTTCTCTGGGCCAGCTTCATAAGGGTGCATGGTGCTCGTCCCGTTCTCCCTCGTTGCTTTACTTTGACCTTTCCTTGTTTCTACACCATAGCCATGTAAGTACCCATTCACAGCTGGGCGGGTAGGATGGGTACTGTGTTGTGCGCTTGTTTCATTATTTGTGCAGTGTGGTGGGGGTGTTAAGCGTTCCAAGTATAGTCACCCATCCAAGTACTAATCGCACTCGACGTTGCTTAACATTTTTACAGCGTGTGACCAGCCCAATGCAACTCCCTAAAATTGAGAACTCTGAGCGCGACCATGTACTATACTCTTGCCAACCATGGACCCTCACAGCAGATCTACAATGAAGAATACAAAGCATGGAGATGAGGTGCTACAGGAGACCTCTGGGCATTTTCTATACCCAGCACCATCACCAACGACGAAGTCCCGGACAGACCATCACGCAAGCCATTGGACAACACGATGACCTGCTCATAGTGGTGACGAAACGGATACTTCGATGACAAGGCCACGTCACCACAGCATCAGGCCTTACAAAGACCATCCTGCAAGGCACGGTGCAAGGAGGCAGAAGAAGAGAGAGACAGAAAAAGAGGTGAGAGGACAACATTCGAGAATGGACTGGCTTGAGAAAAAAAAGTAAAGAGTCCGTATATTGCACTTTTAAATTCGAGAAAAAGAAACTCTGAAAAAAACCCAAGAAGAAATGGTTACATCCAGGAAGAAAACAATCTTGAGGCAAATTCTATTTTAGAGTATTGATCATGATGAAAAGCTAGTTTTATTTAAACAGAGAAGATAATTCAAGTAATACGCCTCAGTTTTAATAACCTAGTTTCAGATTTTGAATTCATCAGTTGATGCATTTTATAGACATTAATTCGGATAACTTCTATAATATTGAGGTATAAGAGAGGATCTGCTGTCAATAAAGTAAACGATTAGTGCATACAAAAATATAATGGAATTCATCACCTATTTCACCTAGATCACAAAAGTGCACAATCTCTCTTCTCTAGCAATGTTCAGATATCTTTGAGACTGAATAGGTAACTTGTGACAACTAAGTCTAAATTTCAATACATTTCTCCTTAGGAGAGATGACCAAAGAACAAGATAATTTTCAAAACCAAAATTATGTTTAAAAATTCTGTATATGATGCTAGTGTTATTATCATAAATTTGTTGATGCCAGTTTTGCAAGGACTGATCCCTTGAGCGCTGTTTAACTAAGTCCTTAAAACAGTTCAAAGACAAATTACAACCATGTGTCCATATAAAGGAAAGACCAAGATCATTCAAAGTGTGCGAACAGAAACCAGCCAAGAAAGCGTAGTCTGTGATAAAACAAAAAATAGATGAGAACACAAGCGAAGCATAAGTACTGATTTTGGAGGGATTCTTAGCACAATCAATACATAATTTATCCCAAAAGCACAACAACCTACATTTTGGTCCAGGGAAACCGGAAAACTCCCTACTTCGCCCAGATTCATGCATGTCGGAGTGCTAGTTTTTACATTCAAAATCATGTTTAAAAATTTTAGTTGCAATCTGTCACATATCTCCAGTTTCTCATGCGCCCATACTTCACAATTATATAGCAAAATAGGTTTAAAACATTTATCAAAAAGATCTATTTGCACATCGAGTGGCAAATTTAACTTTCTACACTTCCTTAATAGAGCATACATAACGCGTTCAGCTGATAGACTCTGTGCCTTCAAGTTTTTTTTTGAAATCTATTGTCGTATTTAAAAAGTGTCCCCAAATACTTATATTCCCAAACAATCTCTATTATTTCATTTCTATATGTAAACACTGGTAATCGTCTAACTTTACCACCGGAGAATATCATACAGGGTTTTATTGAGATGAAATTGCAATTCCAGGATGGTCCAGAACACTTAAGCAGAATTGATTGTGGAGCGGGATGCAATGTACTTAAAGGCTTGCATAAGGAAATGCCTACAGGCACCACGCGTATACCAACGACAGCTGATTGTGATGCGCGTGCGTGGTAGCGCAAGGTCTTCTGGGAACAATCAGGGTACGGTGAAAGGTTATGTGGAGTCCCCTGAGACATTTTTGTAGTACTGCTCGTTATTCGTCACCACGTCGCGCTTTCTGTTTACTTGTTGCTGTTGCTACAGCGTTTACTTGGGGGTTATGGTTAGAGTTAGGGTGAGGCTGAGGCTGTGTGTCGACTCCTATGACAAAACAAAACTCGCCCCTCACCGTCGTGATTCCAACCCAGCGTCTTCTGTATGCCAGGGAAGTTTAGTACCACCGAGGTTCGATTCATTTGAGTACAACCTCAGCGTCCCCTGCGTGGGATGCCTTTATTATAAAGTGAACGGCTGGTGGAGTGCCTTCAGTGTTACCATTAGGTTGTTTCAGCAGATCTTTTATACGGATCGGGAGGTGAGTCCTCTTTCAACCACGTTGTGGTCCCGATTAGGCTCTTTGCAGTCCGCTGAACCCTATAAACTGTGACTAACTAACTAACGAACAACCGCTGTCGGGGCCGGGTAGCTCAGTTGGTAAGAGCGTCTTGCTAGTAACCGAAAGGTCGCTGGTTCGAATCCCGGATTGGTCAACGTGTGATCATATTATTTTCCCCTTTACCAACAACTGGCCCGCTGGTGTCAGTATAAATCGGTCCAGTAGTCACATATATGCGAAAGTGTGTGACTATAATCTACAAACAACGAACAACCGCGCCACACTGATACTCTCTTTGTTCTCTTTGCCGTCCTCCTCTCTCGCCCCCCCCCCCCCCCCCCCCCCCCCCCCCCTCCGCCTCCTCCTTCTCCCACAAAACCCTGCTCCTTACCCCACCTACGTCCTTCTCACTTCTTTCCTCGACAGAAACTTACCGTATAATGGGGTTTGCCTTGGGAAATCGAGTGCCACGCACACATTACATATACACGTACGTGTCAAAGTGCAAATCGGCCCCTTGGCACAGCAAGCGTCATTGAGACTGCACGACATTTGACACGCTGCACGACTTGCTACAGCCCCTCACCGGCATCGCTGCTTTTGACCCGAATTATTTTTGTAACCAACCATGGAGGCATTACACGGGTTCTTCATTCCCTTCAATAATGACATTGGATGCAGTCAATCTAAAAACAATTTTTTAACATGTCGTTATTAAGCGAGCGTTGTGGCCAAGTGGGCTAAGGCGGGACTAACTTGCCTTGTCAACAGGCCAGAAACCAATGGCGCCTGACAGGTGTGGGTTCGATCCTGCATCGGGGCGTTATGTTTCTCTGAATATTATTTACTTTCGACTCAGGCAACGTCTCTGGGGTTTTCTCCGGGTACTCCGGTTTGCTCCCCCAGCAAAATTTCAAAAAATTTCAAAAATTTAAAGAATTTATAAATTTCAAAAATCACAGGTAGGTTGGGTTTGGGCGCGCCACAGGCTGCGACTACGCCTTCCACACGGGAGGCGGCCCAGAATTTCCCGATAAAAAGGGACAATAAAGCATTAAATGAATCGATTTCCTTTCCATCTTCTGATGGCGAAATGCCTGTACACCACTCACATGTTGTGATTGATTGATTGATTGTTGCTTTAGGTCCAGCCGACTCTTCCGAGCCAAATCAGGACTGAAACAACCCTAGTGGGAAAATTGAATGCCCTCCACCGGCCAGTCACTTTACAATAAAGACATCCCACGCAGGGGACGGCTGAGGCTTTACCCCAACTACTCGAACCCCCGGTTACAAAAACAAAATAGAATACAAACATCAGTATAAATTATCAACAAAACATATACATATAAAATGCCTATATTGCTAAATAATAACATCATAGGAAGCCCTAGTGACCACCCGGCAGAAAGCGTCCAACACTCCCAAGCTGATCCAACAGACCCCATACACAGAGTGATGTGTATGTAACAGGGTCTCTGAAATTTGAGCGGGTTATGTTGGTTCACAGGGACATTAAATGCTGACAATGGATCCTTTCCTATCCTATCCTATCCCGTAACTCGGAGGTCGTATGGACACCACAGATGATCGTTTAACCAGCGTACTCCATCTTTCTCTGTCCTCAGCAACCCCGATGGTTTCGCTCAGTGTCAAACATTTCTCTCTGGTGTCAAACCAGTCCATTCTCGAATGTTGTCCTCCCACCTCTGTTTCGGTTTTCCTCTTATTCTACCTCATTGCACCGTACCCTGCAGGATGGTCTTTGCAAGACCTGATGATCTGGTGACGTGGCCATACCATCGGAGTTTCCGTTTCTTCACCACTGTGAGCAGGTCATCGTGTTGTCCAATGGCTTGTGTGATAGTCTGTCGGACTTCGTCGTTGGTGATGTGCTGGTATAGGAAATGACAATGGATCCTCAATAGCAAAGCGGTAGATCCCGTGCCTACGTATGATAGATATAAATTGTGGGATTAGACTGTGCCGCTCAAACAGGTTATTTCCAAACCGCGTAAGAACGAACACATAATCTTCCATTAGATCGAAAAGATATTGGCCCCTGATAGGTGACAAATACGCATATAATAAGCCTAAAAATAAGCCTATATCATGGTCTTCCCGTTATAGGATTGTATTTTTCAATCTAAATGACGATATTATAGGTTGGTTCTCAGGCATCCCCCGTTGGGGTTCCGGGGGTTTCAGTATAAATAGTATCCTCACTTTCTGGAAATTTAGTGCTCTAAATTCCTACTGTCGCTGTCTTTCTCATTTGTTCTTTCTCATTCCTGCTCTGTTCTATCAATCTGCTATACCATCTTCTTCTTCGCTAGACCAGTCACCTACCTTTTTTCTTGAACACTCTTCCGAGACAAGACTCCTTCTTTGTGTGTGAGGTCTGTTGGATCAGCTTGGGAATATTGGACGCTTTCTGCCAGGTGGTCACTAGGGCTTCCTATGATGTTATTATTTAGCAATGTAGGTATTTTAAATGTGTGTGTTTTGTTGATATTTTATAATGATGTTTGTATTCTATTTTGTTTTTGTAAACGGGGGTTCGATAAATTAGAGTATAGCCTCAGCGTCCCCTGCGTGGGATGTCTTTATTGTAAAGTGACTGGCTGGTGGAGTGCCTTCAGTTTTACCACTAGGGTTGTTTCAGCAGATCTTTTATGCGGATCAGGGGTTGTCTGGTCCTGATTTGGCTCGGAAGAGTCCGCTGGACCTAAAGCGATAATCATGTAATGTAATGTGACGGATTGACACCCCTCGCAAAATAAGGTCCAGTAGATGTAGTTTAGTCACTTTGAAAATAGGCACTATATGGCAATAGTCATAGCAGCACTTTAAAACATTTCGACTCCGGGATACGTAACCGTTAACTGATAGGAAATGTTACAACTGGACACCATCGTTGTCCATTTAATTAACTATTTGGTGCTGACCTCGCTGAACATCATCGTGGCTGTTAATGCAGTCAAGGGAGAGACGAACTCTGTGGTCAGCTGCCAAACAACTGAATATTTCACCATTTCACACTGTTGCTGCCTACATCTGATCAATAACTGGACACTTTTGCTGATGACAATGCAATTAATAATGAATACACTATACACTGCAGATTTACTGCATTGAATCCAAATTGTGGTCAGGATGAAGACCTCGGTATTTGAGGAGTTAAGGCAGTACACAGCAACATGTTTGCATAAGACATTATACAAAGTGAAAAGTTCATTTATAAACACTATTTGCAATCAACATGGCTGGCGGCAGTTGTAGAGCTTCTCATTGATTGATTGATTGATTTATTGTTGCTTTAGGTCCAGCGGACTCTTCCGAGCCAAATCAGGACCGGACAACCCCCGATCCGCATAAAAGATCTGCTGAAACAACCCCAGTGGGAAAATTGAATGCCCTCCACCGGCCAGTCACTTTACAATAAAGACATCCCACGCGGGGGACGGCTGAGGGTTGACCTCAACTACGCGAACACCCCGGTTACAAAAACAAAATAGAATACAAACATCATTATAAATCATCAACCAAACACATACATATAAAATGCCTATAGTGCTAAATAGTACATTCATAGGAAGCCCTAGTGACCACCCGGCAGAAAGCGTCCAACACTCCCAAGCTGATCCAACAGACCTCATACACAAACAAGGAGTCTTGTCCAGGAAGAGTTTTCAAGAAAAAAGGTAGGTCATTGATCTAGCGAAGAAGAAGATAGTATAGCAGAGTGAAGGACAGAGCAAGAATAGGAAAGAGTAAATGAGGAAGACAGCGACAGTGGGAATTTAAAGCACTAAATTTCCATAAAGTGGGGATACTATTTATACTGAAAACCCCCGGCACTCCAACGGGGGTACTGTTGCCGCAGTGAAGCGTCTTGCCTATAAAGGAAAGACAGGTTTTCAACTGTGGCTTTCACTGTTCCCTTTATAGGTTTGAACAATCTACAGTCACACACTTTGTGTGTGGGTGTGTGTGTGGGTGGTTGTGTGTGTGTGTGTGTGTGGGTGTGTGTGTGTGTGTGTGTGTGTGTGTCTAGGCACCATCGTTAGTGGCTGAGATGGACGATGGAATACGGTACGCTTCATGGGCTGCATGGTTTGCTTGTAGATTTGATGTCACATGTTGACTGCAAATGGCCGTGTGCCAACATCTGATAAACTCCATTGATAGTATCTAATGATCTACAAAAAAAATTTCCAAGTTTGATAATTTTCAAATAAATGCCAATCGCCAGATTTAAAGAAAACAAAATTATAGATAAGTTCCAATCGGGACATCTAACAATCCCTTCCCGTCATTTATGATAAAGCCCGGATCGGTAAAGGCAAGGAAATTGTGGAACTCTCAAGGCACTGTGTTTGGGCTTCTGCTATTTCACCTACATTTCTAGGAGTTGCCGCACAATTAACACAGTGACTGCTCTCCGCCCTGAAAACTCTCAAATCCTCTGGCTGTATTATGAACACAAGCCGCAATCATTAACTCGGGTTATAAAAGGACATTTCTTATGATTTCTTCCTGATTGCCTATTTTGAAGTTATCGGGGTGGGGGGGGGGAGTTGGGGGGGGTTGGTAGAGGTATGGCTAGGGGAGAAAAATCCCCACAGAACAGTAACTGTTTGGTTGCCGTCTGGGCATTACCACACTTCCCAATAAACAGTACACTGGTGGAATATAGACCTGGGAAAGGATGACCTGGGGTAATATGGACACGGAGGAACATAGTGTTACGATTGAGGCGCACACGATCATTACGGACAATTTGTTTTTGCGACGCTTGTAACGATAGCATTTATCTCCATTTTGATTTGGGGTTATGTTAATGCTGGAAAAGCTTGGAATAAAGTTTGTAGTTTTCTTTTCGTAGGTCGACAGCGTTGTAGCAATATTGAGATATGTAAAATGTATTGTTTAGAAGGTTTTGCTAAACAATGCATTATTTACGTAAAAATGCATTGTTTTGTGGACTGCAATTTTCATTATTTATGGGATTCCAAGATTCGCTTGAAAACTTGGTTTGTATAATTTGACTGTTTTCTATAATTAAATGCAAGGTCTTCCCAAAAACTGTGTATCCAAAATTTATATTATTTATTTATTTTACAACAAAATTCACTCCACAAATTCGAAGATAAAACGTCTGTGATGTCCGAACATAAGCGAAAGGTCAAGGTCAGTTTTGTGTGGGAGTGTTCAGTGTTTTCAGTATCTCCATCAGAAGTAAAGAAGTATGCTTTCTTTTCAGTATTTATGTATCCCAAAACGAAGAGATAATACGTAGAAGAAATTGCAGTTTTAGGAGCATTGAAATGTTGAAAAACTGGAATCAACGTTTCTGCGATTTGGTTCACAAGATCGCCGTTAACTTGCGAGTTCTCCATATTTATTTGCTTTGAAGGCAATCCCGCCAATGCAGAAATAATTATGGATCCCTCTTTTGCGGAACCGTTACTGTTGCAGTTCTGTATATGAATACTCTTGAGAACACATAAAAAAAGTAAAGTGAAATAAAGCAGTCGCCTCATTTTAAATCGCAAAAAAGCGTAAAATCAAGATTTTCCAAATTTCTTTATCGGTACACGAAACCCCACAGTAATACGACTTGTATCTGGGAATCCCCTAAATAATTAAAATGTGCAGTCCCTAAACAATGAATTGTTTGCATAAATAATTCATTATTTAGCAACATATTAACGATACATTATTTAGCAAAGTCTGCTAAATAATGCATTATAAACAAATAATTATTTATAAACATTTCTAAACAGTATAATATTTAACACAATCTGCTAAATAATGCATTTTATAGGTAAATAATGTCTTATTTAGCAACAATGCCTTATTTACCTATATCATGATTCATTTACCTAAACAATATATACTTTAGGTAAATAATAAGTTATGTACCAACAAAATATATTATTTAGAGAAATATTACATTGTTTATAAACAAATGATTATTTAGAAGAAAAACAAATGCTTCTAAATAAAGATTATTTAGTGGAAAGTGAAAATAAAACGTTTACAAAGAGAATTTCATATATCTCTTTGCGTCCAAGAATTATTCTATAAGTTGCTCTTCTGCAATTTTGATCCATACTTCATACTCACTTTCAGATCTCATCCACGTGTAAAAGGGTGTCACTCTACTACAAAGCCTCTCGTTCACTGGGTTTTTTGTATTTCCAGATTATCTGGAAACACTTTAAAATAGTCGGGGATGGGCTATGGGGAGGTGGGGGAGCCGTGTGTAAGAGGGGTCAGAAGAACCCAATGTCGGCCTGTTTGTTAGCCCGTCGGTCCGTTGGAAATCATATCTCGAGAACCACTGAACAGATTTTGATCAAACTTCATAGGAAAATGACCTAATTAAGTGGCCAGCCTCCCGTCCTGTCCTAATTATGTGCTGAAAGTCACTGGAGTTGTTGTGTAGATAAACACGTTGTGCTCACTATCTCAAACTCGAAATCGGCTGAAGCGATTTTGTGGAGCTTTGGTATTGGGATACTTCAAATCCTGGGTCATATTTCAGAGCAGTCCGGTTTGTCGGACCGCAGGTCTATGCGTGTGAATGTCTGGAAATACCTTTAAATGGCTTGCCATCTTTTGAAAAAAAAAAATTTTTCCTGAGGAGAAGGTAGAGGGAGACGCAGTATGAAGGAGGATAAGGTAGGGTGCAAGAGGAGGAGGAGGATGGATGCGCTGGAGAAAGAGAAGGATGTGCGATGGAGGAAGTGGGCAGAGAACCTTTTTCAAACTGCTTTCTTCACTTGCAGCCTATAAGTACATTAACGACGAACCCTATTACAATACAATACAATACATCTTTATTACCTCAAAATGAATTATAGCAGATTCAGATATGTTATTGTCCCTGACAATTATTCGTGGCTTGCTTCCACAAGCTGAAGAACGTAACATCAAACTAACAATAAAATACCATGAGGTTAACTTTGTTTCGATCCAAGCCCCTTGACACTAAGTGTATTTCTCTACTGACGCAAATCGCTGTGGTCCATTGGAGAGACGAAGAGCACGAACAAGTTAAATTGCAGCTTTGACTGTCATTCTAGACAACAAGATAAGTGACGCACTGCGTAATTAAGACGTCAGTTATGACGTAGGAGGCGAGGAATCTTTCTGTGTCAATCTGCTCTCTACAATTTACTCCCTTAAAAACAAACAAACAAACAAACAAACAAACAAACAAACATTTATAACAAAATGTTTTAAAACATGTTTGTGAGACTGCGAAATGCGCTGGACTAACTTCAATAGTCTCTAGTTATCAATTAGATTAATGCTTGCCTCAAAGTTCGAGCAATTAACTACTAACAAAAGAGGATATTACGATTGAGACGCGCACAATTACCTCCATACTGTTTCGCGCAAGAGTTGTACAGTGATAGCTTTTTTTTTTAAAAAACTTTTGATTTCGTTCTATGTTGATGCTGGGTAAACTTGTCATTACGTTTGTTTATTTTCAGTTGGTATTGTTGTAGCATTATTGAGATCTGCCTGGAATTGCTTCTTTACCACCGACGGAAGATTCGAGATCTATTACAGGTAACTGTACCAAAGCAGTTTAAACAGGCAGTTGTGACACCGTTATTGAAATAAAACTGGACTTGACAGCGATGTACTAAACAATTATAGACCTGTATCTAATGTTCCATTTATTTCCAAGATCCTGGAGAAGGTTGTGTTAAAACAGTTACAAGATCATCTATCGCAAAACGGTCTTCTGGAAGACTACCAGTCAGCATACAAGAAGAATCATAGATGTGAGATTGCTGTTCTCAGTGTCCTTGATTGTTTACTTAGGCAGGCTGATGAGAAGTGTGTTTCTCTTGTAGCATTGTTAGGTCTGAGTGCTGCGTTTAGGATTATATCCCGTACCACTCTGTCGGCATCGGTCATGAGAACTTTGGAATGGCAGACGTTTTTGGGTGCAAGTTTTTTATTATTTGCCGCCGACACTTGACCACTGTGGGATAGAAGGGTTATACCTTGTGGAAAGATGATGACGATGATGATGGTGATGATGATGATGATGATGATGATGATGATGATGATGATGATGATGATGACGATGATGATGGTTTCTGATGATCAAGATCTCCACTTGTATTGCGCTGATAAAATCACCATGTCTTTTGAGGATATGGTCGTGATGCACGGTAGGAGGGTAAATAAAATTGATGAAGGGTCTGTAGAGACCTATTGGTGCACTATAATGATTTCACTACTGTTAACGAAACAAAGTAGGTTTTCAGCTGTCTGCGGGTGCAGTGTGTGTGTATAGATAGATAGATAGATAGATAGATAGATAGATAGATAGATAGATAGATAGATAGATAGATAGATAGATAGATAGATAGATAGATAGATAGATAGATAGATAGATAGATAGATAGATAGATAGATAGATAGATAGATAGATAGATAGATAGATAGATAGATAGATAGATAGATAGATAGATAGATAGATAGATAGATAGATAGAGACAGACAGATAGAAAGATACGATTAAATAAGATAAGATAGGATTAGATAGATAGATAGATAGATAGATAGATAGATAGATAGATAGATAGATAGATAGATAGATAGATAGATAGATAGATAGATAGAAAGATAGATAGATAAGATTAAATAAGATAAGATAATATAATATAAGATAGATAGATAGATAGATAGATAGATAGATAGATAGATAGATAGATAGATAGATAGATAGATAGATAGATAGATAGATAGATAGATAGATAGGTAAATATTCGTTCTTTAAGTTGCTGTATCGTCTTTTCTGGTACAAATAATGTTACTGTGTGTGTGTGTGCGTGCGTGGATGGACGTGTGGGAGCGTATGTGTGCGCGCGCTCGCATGATGGTTGGGTGTGCTTAATGGAGGAGCGCTGCAGAGGGGTCTTCGCGAGTGTAATATGAATCTTGACGCGGAAATAAGCCCTTTGAATTACTGCAGGCCGAATTAATTGGACAAGCGTAACGCCTTCACTTGATAACAAAGACATCAACATGGACACGATGTGATCGCAATAGAAACGTCTCCAGAACAAGTGTGTGGGAGAGGCTATGGGAATAGGTAGGTGGAGGTGATGATGGAAGGAGGACGGCGAGAATGGGAGAAGGCGGGAAGTATATGTGTGTGCGTGTCAAGGGAGAGGAGTGTGTTGGAAACAAAGAAAGACAGAAATAGAGTGAGAGAGAGAAACTTTTTTTTTATTTGAAACTTTTTTTTTTTATTAGGGATAAAGATTTTAGACTAATAAGAAGTCTAATCTTCCAATCTGTCCCTTAACAAATTAACATAGTAAATAACCTTTAACATTAACTTGGAAATCATCGAAATCACACACACATGCACTCACACACATGCACACACAGTCACACCAACATCTTCATCATTGTCTTTAAACAATGTTAGGCAACCACCCCCCTTCCTATCCCTCACCCTCATAATAATAATACAAATAACAATAATCATAACAACAATGATAATAACAATAATAATAATAATAATAATAATAATAATAATAATAATAATAATAATAATAATAATAATAATAATAATAATAATAATTATTATTATTATTATTATTATTATCATCATCATCATTACTATTACTATCATACTACAATGTCATGAAAAACTGTGTTATCATATAAAAATATCAGTTTTATAATTAATTTTGCAGATGTTTGCATAGGTTATTTTTGAAAGAAAATATTGTGGTGCAATGTTTACACTCCAGAGGAAGAGAGTTCCATACAGCAGCTCCATTAAATTATAAGCTATTTTTGTATAAATCAATGCGAGGGAGGGGTAGTTTATAATTATAAAGTCTATGCCCAACAACTGGCTTAGTAAAAAATATATCAAGATATGCAGGTGTTTTTCTATGTGTGATTTTGAACGTAAGGATAGCTGTATTAAATACAAGTTGTTTTTGAAGTGGGAGTATTCGGATTTCTTTGTATTTCTCAGTAGTTGGAATATCTGTATTAATATTATAAGACTTATAGAGTATCTTGATTGCTCTTTTATGAAGAGATTAGCGGTTTAATTTGCGCGTCACTTGCATTACACCAAACAGTTGATGCATAATTAAAATGAGACATACAGTGGTCATAGAAAAAAGATTTCACAAAGAGAGGGAGGGAGAGAGGGAGAGAGAGAATTGCTAAGTCCATAAATATTTAGCAATGAAACAGCAAGATAGATTTTTTGGAATAGATGGATGGGGGAGAGAGAGAGAGAGAGAGAGAGAGAGAGAGAGAGAGAGAGAGAGAGAGAGAGAGAGAGAGAGAGAGAGAGAATGGGTAAGTTCGGAAATATTTAGCAACGAAACAGATAGCAAGATAGAATGGTTGGGGCGGATGGATGGGAGGAAGAGAGGATGGAGAGAGAGAGAGAGAGAGAGAGAGAGAGAGAGAGAGAGAGAGAGAGAGAGAGAGAGAGATTTTCATTTGAATGTGGAGATCAGTGCCCACAACTAAACCCAAACACTGAATGTGAAATTGCCAAAATAAACAAAGAAAACCTCATTCGACATTCGAGTATCACACTTAATCAAAATGCAAAATTGGTTACAAATGCAAAAAAAATCAAAGACAAAACAGATAAAAGACTATACATTTTAAACCAGAAACTATTACACATTATCAGCAACAACGACACAATTACAAAGCAAACACAAAAAAAAAAGAAAAGAAAGAAAAAGATTTCCCAATCTATAAATCCAAACTCTCTCTCTCTCTCTCTCTCTTCATCCGTCACAATGATCCTCTCTCTCCCTCCCCTTCTCTCTCTCTCTCTCTCTCTCTCTCTCTCTCTCTCTCTCTCTCTCTCTCTCTCTCTCTCTCTCTCTCTCTCTTCTGAAAAACTGATTCAAAATTAAAACTAGCTGGTATGCTTCCCCTTAACAAACACCTTAATTACAATAAAGCCGTTTTAATGTACAAAATACTAAACAATAGAGCTCCTGATTATTTAAAAGTACTTTTTAGCAAACCTTCATCTCGTTATTCAATTTTCAGACACAATTTAACCTTGCCACAGCCACGCTTAGACATATTTAAAACATCTCTGTCATTTTCTGGTCCAAGTATGTGGAATTCTCTAACACAAGAGATCAAGGAAAGTAAATCATTATCATTGTTTAAAATTAGACTCCACAAATTTCAATTTTCCCTTGCTCCTAATATTTAAGATGATTGTATACATTTTGTTCTTTCCTATCTTGCGACAGTTTAATTTGCTCATGTGTGAATTAGCTTGTGTATGTGTGTGGTTGTAGTGGAGGAGGGTGGGGAGAGTGGGAGTAGAAAATGGCTATTGGAGGGAGGTGGGTGGAGGGAGTATGTGTATTTCGGTACATTAATAAATTATTTTCTTAGTAATTTTTTTTAATTCTTACCATTGTTAAGGTTTGTGTTAGTTTGCAATCAATTCAATTTTATGTTAATTATTTTGTTTGTTCTGAATGTTTTTTGGTTTCTTTTACAATTTTATTATGGACTAGCTGTAAGGCAGGTCCATAGGACCTAATGCTATTATCCTATTAAAGGTTTCGACTTCGACTTCTCTCTTTCTCTCTCTCTCCGTTTCAATGATCCTCTCTCTCCCTCCCCTTCTCTCTCTCTCTCTCTCTCTCTCTCTCTCTCTCTCTCCGTTTCAATGATCCTCTCTCTCCCTCCCCTTCTCTCTCTCTCTCTCTCCGTTTCAATGATCCTCTCTCTCTCTCTCTGTTTCAATGATCCTCTCTCTCCCTCCTTCTATCTCTCTCTCTCTCTCTCTCTCTCTCTCTCTCTCTCTCTCTTCCATCCGTCCCAATGATCCTATCTTGCTCTCACGACCTTCATTGTTATTGTAACTATCTGCTTCTCGTCAGTCCCAGCCTCAGTGAGCTGTCCTTCGCTCTGTGGCCCTCGGTGGTTGCATCAGGGTAATATTGCACCTCCAATTTTTTCAGTCTACTCTCTCTCTCTCTCTCTCTCTCTCTCTCTCTCTCTCTCTCTCTCTCTCTCTCTCTCTCTCTCTCTCTCTCTCTCTCTCTCTGTCACGTTCGGTCTGTTCCTGGGGTTTAGCAGAAGGACGGTGCGTTTATCTGTGTGCTTTATGTGTGATTTCATCCTCTGTACGTGCTGGCTGCCTTGTTGATGGAAGATTCAAGATGGGTCATCGTCTTCAGTTCGCCAGCAAAGTTTGACATGAGTGATTCTTTTTCCCCGAACATGAAATTTCGTCATGGATTAAACACAGGTATTCCGGTTCCCCCCCCCCACCCCCTCCCTTAAAAAATTATATTGGATAAATGGCTTTCCATGGCATTTCAGTATGCTATGGAATACCATGCAATAATGATGCTTTCACTGTGAGAATGTGTGTATGCGTGTGTGTGTGTGGGTGTGTGTGTGTGTGTGTGTTAAGTATTAATATAGGCGATGGCTGTGTGCGAGCCTTTGGGTATGTTTGTGTGAATGTGTGTGGTTGTGCATGCATGTGCGTATGTAGGTATGTGTGTATGCGTGCGTGTGTGTAAGAGAGAGAGAGAGAAAGAGAGAGAGAGAGATGTTAAATATAAAACATTCTGCCATTGTCCAACACCAAATAATATTCCGATTGTTGTATCTATTACATGTCAATTGGCGAAATAAATTGCTGTTATCCATTCAATAAATATATATCAAACATATGAATAATGAAAAGATAATATCAAAGAAAGGAAAAATAAACTGACGAACTAAAAACAGAAATAAGGATGAAATTACCGAGATAGATAGATATTCAATATTTATAGGGTCCAGCGGACTGCCAACAGCCGAATCAGGACCGCACAAAAGTAAGCAAAATCGGAACAAACAACTAACATTTAAATCAATAAAACCAGATTACTAATAAAATGTAACCAAGACGACATCACCTATATGCAGTAAAACAAACCAACATCATGTAAAGATTTAAACAGGTGTTTACTATTCCAAACTTTGGTTAAAAAAAAAAAACCAAGGGTAAAGGTAGTCCCATAGCCTGTGGCCGTAGGGGAGTGTGATGTTGGAGATCACACTTATCTTGGGCCAGCGTAATGAGGGTGATGCCCATCTCTCTCCCTCGCTGCTTTACCTTCCCCACCCTTAAGAGAGTAGGTACTCAGTCACAGTTGAGTCAACTGGGGGCGTTGTTATTTGTCGCTTCACGTTTTGCGGTCACCCATCCAAGTGCTAACCGCACTGGACGATGCTTAACTTGCGACACAGTAGCGAGTGCTCCAACCACTGCGCTATTTGACACCCCTTTATCCAAACTTTAAAAAAATAAATTAAAAGGTATCGAACCAAACTATCTTTCTCTTTCATCAACCAGATCAGCACATTCAGACGTAAAATGGCGGACGGAAAAGGACTTATTACATGCAAAGCACCACTGTGGTTTTTCTCGTTTTAAAAGGAAACTACGGGTTACATAAGTAGGCCCAATATGAAGGCGAGCCAAATTAGTTTTCTTCTTTGGAATAAACAAAGGATGAAAGACAAACAAACGGAATGAATATACGAGAGAATATGGAAAAACGAAACGAAATTGAAATGAGATAGAAAGAAAAGAAGGAAGAAAATAAAAGAAAATAATATACAAAGAAACAAAGAAAAAACATGACAAGAAAAAAAGAAAGCAAAAATAACGAGAATGGAAATAAATAGTTTTTTTTAAAGGTAGGAAAAAAAGAAAGAAAAAAGCTAAAAAGGAAAGATAAAAAATAAATTAAACACAAAAAATAGAAAAACAATGAAAGTATGAAGAATAAAAAAAGACAAGAATCTTAGAAAGAAAGAAAGAAAAGAACGAGCATGGAAAGAAGGAATGAAGGTAATAAAAAAGGAAAGAAATATCGGAGAAACGATGAAAGAGAGGAAGAAAGAAAGAAAGAAAAACATTGGGAAAAAAAGTAAGAAAGGAAGGTCTTAAAATTAGAAAGAAAGAACAAAAGTGGAAAGAAAGTCAAATAGAAATAAATAAGAAAGATTTTTTTTAAAGCAAAAATAACAGAATTTTTTTAAAAGAAAGAACTACGGAGAAAGAAAGGTAAAAAGAAAGAAAAAGAAAGGAAGAAAAAGCAAAAATAACAGAATTTTTTTAAAAAGAAAGAACTATGGAGAAAGAAAGGTGGAAAGAAAGAAAAAGAAAAAAAGAAAAAACGGAATAATAAAAAAAAAAGAAACAGCAAAAATACAATTTAAAAAACGAAGGAATAAATAAAATATAAAGAATGAAAGAAAGAAAGAGTATTATTCACCCACCCCCGAAAAAAAATCAACACTATTCTTTAAAAAAAATCAAATGAAATGAGGAAAGAAAGAGAAAAGAAATGAAATTAAAACAAAAGAAAAGAAACAAAGAATGAAAGAAAGGCAGACAAAAAAAAGGAAGGAAGAAAGAAAGAATTAGAGAGACGGTTAGAAAAGAACGAATTTAAATGAAAATAAAATTAGGAAGAAAAGACAAGACAATACAACACAGAACAAGAAAGAGAGAAGATAGAAAAAGGAAAGAAAGCAAGAAAGAAAAAAAAATAAAAGGAAAGAGAGTGAAAAAAAAGAAGGTAAAACAAAAGAAATAAAAAAATAGAAAATTTAAAAAAAGTAAAGAATGGAAAATGGGGTGTCGGATAGCGCAGTGGTTGGAGCACTCGCTACTGTGTCGCAAGTTAAGCACCGTCCAGTGCGGTTAGCACTTGGATGGGTGACCTCAAAACGTAAAGCGACAAATAACAACGCCCCCAGTTGACTCAACTGTGACTGAGTACCTACTCTCTTAAGGGTGGGGAAGGTAAAGCAGCGAGGGAGAGAGATGGGCATCACCCTCATTACGCTGGCCCAAGATAAGTGTGATCTCCAACATCACTCTCCCCTACGGCCACAAGGCTATGGGACCACCTTTACCTTTACCTTTAAAGAAAAGAACGAAAAACAAAAGCTAAAAAGAAATAAAGAAAGAGAAAGAAAGAAGGAAAATAAACGAAGAAAAGAAATTGGTTACTTGATTAACTGGTTTATTAAAAAGACGGGTTGCCCACACTAGTATTATCCGACCAGTCAATCCCAAAACGTGTATTTACAACAAAACATGTACATGGTCACCATTCCTTTTAACTCTCCCTTCCTATACACACACACAAACGCGCGCGCGCTCGCACGCACACACAAACTTACGCACACATAAAGAAAGAAACAAACAAAAGAGAGAGAAAGAAAAGAAAAGAAGAAAAGGAAATAAACAAGGAGACAATAAAATAACAGGAATAAATAAGTAAGTAAATAAATAAATTCATTAAAAAATAACATACCTTAATAACAAGAAATAAAAGGAAAGCAAAGAAAGAAAGAAGAAGGAAAAATATAGAAAGACAGAAAGCAATGCCAGCTTACCTGGATCAAGACAGACGAGCGAAGTTTTCAAAGTCGGACGAAATTGACAATACGTTCGAAGTCCGCCAGATGGTCCGACAACTCGACCTAAGGTTCGACGGGACGACAAGTGACTGACGAGGGCTTAAAGAGTGGCTGCGCTGCTGCTGCTTCTGTTGCGGCTGTTGTTGTTGCTGCTGTTGTTGTTGCTGCTGGCTGTACGGGTGACAGTGTCTGGACTAAAGTGCGCGAAATGTTGTCTTTGCGCGCACTAAATAGTCACCTGGCCCACTCAGCGCGTGCCAGCGCCAGGGCTCCACGAGCAGGACTCGCGCAGTCACGTGACTGACTGAGTGTGTGTCCAGTCATTGCGAGGGTGGGTTGAGCAGCTTTACGTTGCTTTTATTTTAGTGCAGGGTTACTTCTCTACCCCCTCCCTCATACCATACCATCCCATCCCCCCTCCCCTCCCCTCTCCACCCAGACCCTCCACCCTCTCCCTTCAATGAATCTAAAGGGAGACAAAACGTTTGTGTTGGACACACAACTAGAAGTAGTTTCGTCTAGACCTGGAGTTCAATGATGGACATAATCCTTAATAGACGCTGTCCGTCAGAGTGTAGTCTAAGTGGATAATAGGACTGATCGATTTCCCCACGTTCTGCAGCTGCCAGCGAGTTGACTTCGTAGAATGATGCCACAGCTACAGATGGCCCATTTGGCAGTGTTCTCAAATCGACTCTCGGCTCGCCAGCGCATGGGTTGGGCTTGTTCAGAGTCAACTGACTGATAACACAGCGTAGCAGAGATTGGCCGAGGATAGCGTTCCCTCTCCACCAGTGGGACCGTTGGGGACAGGCGTACGTAATCCCCGGCCAGTCGCATTTACGTTTTGTGCTGGCTGATTTCCAGCAGCAACATCCCTAAAGCCTCCTTCACCAGCTGGCTCTTCTTTTCAAACAACACAATCCCCCTTTGTAGCAACACCCTAACCTTAGTTGACGGCTTGTTTTGTCGTTGCTGTTGGTGTCAATGCACCCTTAAAGCCAGGACGCAGTAACTCCAAAATGTAACATTTTCGTATTGTTGCATATTTTGCTTTCTCGTGTAATGCCGCACCATATTACAAAATATGAAGTTGTTACTCTGAATAGTTTTTGAGATATTAATATACCTATTTACATTTGGACAACTCTAGAAGAAGCAGGCAGAAAGCAGTAGTTCACCACGCTCTCCTCACCGCTCCGCCCCAACAACGAAAAAAAAAAGAGCCAAAGTACAGTTTATCACATAACTTTTGACTTTTAAGGACACTAATTATATAATTATTCTATTTGCTGATGACATTATTGCATTATGACGCTGTGTCTATGACTATGACTGAGATAAAACGTCAGGAAGTCTCATGACGTGTTTAGCCAGGTCAAAGTCAAGACACCGCATTATAACGCAGTAATATATGATGCATGATTACGCATGTGAGTGTCATTTCTGCCATCCGAACATCTCTTTTGGGAAGAAGAGAAATCAGTCATGGATAACTCCAGCATTGCCTCTAGCGTGCGTTCATATGAAAACTCTTTTAAATTATTTATTTGAAACAGTTGAATGAGTATCTTGCTTACAGCCATCTTCTGCTCACTTCAGTCTGCTTAACTTTCTGATCATTTCACTGACTCTTGTCCATAATTATTATCAACTAGTGGTTTTTGTACCCTGGCAAGCCAGGGTACACATGATGCTGTTTAAAATGTAGACAGAGAGAACTTTTGTCTGCGAGTTTCATTTGGAAGATGATACCTCCCCATATCCACCTTGATACCTCACCATACAGCCCCCCCCCTGATATCTCCCCGTCCCCCCCCCCATAATAATAATAATAATAATAATAATAATAATAATAATAATAATAATAATAATAATAATAATAATAATAATAATAATAAATTAAATGTAAAAAGTTTAAATTAAAAAAAATATCCATATTGTAGTGTAAAAAAAAAAACTAAAAAAAAAAATGGCCCGCGTGAGTATCGATCTTGGGTCTCCCGAAATCGTAGGCGAAAGATTAAACCACTAAGCTACGAAGGCTTCGTAGAAAAAACATGAATTTTTTGGTCTATATGGGAAAACATGCTGAAACCTCAATTTGAGTTTTAATGGAAGCGCGCGGAATGAGGCTATTGCAGTTTGTGGACATTTTGTTTATTTATTTATCTCAGAAACGGTTAAACGTTCGGTAAGGAAATGTCAGCTATAACGATTTGGGTGGTTTTGAGCACACAGCAGGCCGATCAGCAGCTCTCAGCACGTGCCCAGATCAGCGTCCATAGGAGACAAACTTTATAGTAGTGGCGAAGAAGGACTTCCGGCTAAGCAATTTATATATATAGATGACGTTTTTTGTTGACACTGAATCTGTGAAGCTTCCCTCCAAACTTGTATCGATCTCTAGGCTGCCTTTGATACAATCGAGCACTTCATCCTCCTCCAACGCCTTGAGAACACTTTTAAGGATTTCTGCTTCTACGCTCTTCTTTGCTTTATTCAATATTTTTATTGTCATGTTCCCTGATTCTTTATTAATATTTTCCCACAGTAATCGTAATCAGAATTATGATGGATGATTGAGGAATAAATCGAAAAAGATATGCTAGAAATAATTGCAATCGAAAGAGTTAGAACATTACATGTGGAGAAAGACTTGACATATTTTAGCTCGTTTTACATGTGACTTCATTCGAAATAACTCCAGCAAAACAGTGCGAGTGTCTGTAAACAGACAATTCGCGCCAAGTAGGTATAACACAGAAAGTGGGACTTCGTGTTTTGATTGCTTTTGTAACATCACT
>CM072523.1:54885160-54967660 GCA_036898135.1 Oncomelania hupensis
GATTACACGATTGTATCCTATCCTATCCTATCCTATCCCGTAACTCGGAGGTCATAGGGGTACCACAGATGATCGTTTAACCAGCGTACTCCATCTTTCCATGTCCTCAGCAACCCTGATGGGTTCGCTCAGTGTCAAACCAGTCCATTCTCGAATGTTGTCCTCCCACCTCTTTTTCGGTCTCCCTGTTCTTCTACCTCCTTGCACTGTGTCTTTCAGGATGGTCTTTGCAAGACCTGATGATCTGGTAACGTGGTTATACCATCGGAGTTTCCATTTGTTTACCACTATGAGCAGGTCATCGTGTTGTCCAATGGCTTGTGTGATGGTCTGTCGGACTTCGTCGTTGGTGATGTGCTGGGTATAGGAAATGCCCAGAAGTCTTCTGAAGCATCCCATCTCCATGCTTTGTATTCTTTGTTGTAGATCTGCTGAAAGAGTCCATGTTTCGCAAGCGTGTAGGAAGATGGAGATGACAAGGGAGCGCAGCAGTCTTACATGGGAATGTAGGCTGATGGTCCTGTCTTTGCAAATTGGCTTCAACCTCGCCAGAGCAGCAGTTGTTTGTGCGATTCTGTAGAGGACTTCCTGTCGGGACCCATTGTCTGATATTCTCCTAAATATTTGAAGCTATGCACTGTGTTGAGGGATTGGCCTTGGGCTTTAATGTCCGTGTTGATGCCATTGGTGTTGTTGGTCATCATTTTGGTCTTCTCTGCACTTATTTCCATTCCATAGGCTCTGGAGGTGGTTTCAAGCCTCTGTACCAGCTGTTCAAGTTCTTGTTCCTCTCCAGCCAATCCATCAATGTCATCCGCAAAACGAATGTTGGAGATTGCTCTACTCCCTATGCTGACTGTGTCTATGTGATCTGCAAGGGCATCTGACATGATGCACTCTAGGAAGATGTTAAAGAGTGTTGGAGAGAGTTGACATCCATACAAGATTGAAACGATAATAATAATAGCCAAATGACCAGACTGAGGCATCACATTACAATTGTAAAAGATTCGAAACAAACTCAAATCCAACAAGTATTGCCTACAGTCATTGACCTGTTTGAAAACTAGTTTTATGCTGGTTAGCAGTTGATTTGTCATAAGCGATGATACAAGGACGAGCGGAATATGATTAGTCTAGAACAAGACTACAAAGCATGTGACTAGAATATGGAGATTATGGGCATTATTATTAGTGCAATCGAAGGATGCCACTCTCATTCAATCGAACATCTTCCTAGAGCGCATCATGAGATGATGCAAATCACTAAGAACAGTCAGATAGGGGATAGAGCAATTAACCTCCGTTTTGTGGATGATGGATTGGCTGGAAAGAAAAGAATTCGAAAAATGGAAGACAGATGAAATCGGGTTTGGAGGAATAAGCTGAGAGAAGAAACTGTGAAAAATTATGTGATGGATGGTTAGGATAAAAGATATACTGATAAATTACTAATTATCATTTGAAATTTATTATTTTTATTATTAGTTTAAAAAAAATTTATTGACTTATTATATATTTTATTTTCATGTTCCCCTAAATAGACGACACACCCATCCAAACATATCACACAAACCAACACAAAAAAAAAAAAAACCCCAAACACCCACCTAACGAACAAAAACACAAGAAACATGAAACAAAACAGCCCACCCAAACCCCAACCCCCAAAACAAAAACCTACCTTTACCCCAACCCCTTCATCTTCCCCCTTGATCAACAATTCTGAAACAAAAGTACCTACTTTACCCAAACTGTGTGTTATTGAATCGACCTTCTATCTTATTAGGCCCATAAACAAATTAATCGAGTACCAATCTTTCGATTATTATCAAACATTAGTTAAGAACCCATGATTGTATTTTAGTAACCCTCTTGATTATACATCCTTGTAATACATTATCTACTTTGTATAAAAAACTAGTAATCCCACCACTTTCTTAAATCTTTTTAGTACTTAGCTGTCTTTCCCACTTTCTCTTAGATTCTTTTCATTCCTACTCTGTTTCAATCTGCTATACTATCTTCTGCGCTAGACTCGTCACCTACCTTTGTTCTTGAACTCTTCCAAAACTCCTCATTTGTGTTTGAAGTCTGTTGCGTCAGCTTGGGAATATTGGACGCTTTTTGCCAAATGGTCACTGGGGTTTCCTACGCATTTTCTATGTATGTGTTTTGTTGACATTTTATAATTATGTTCATATTTTATTTTGTTTTTGTAATCGGCCGGGGGTTCAATAAATTAGAGTATATCCTCAGCATCCTGCGTGAGATGCCTTTATTATAAAGTGACTGGCTGGTGGACTGCCTTCAGTGTTACCACTAGGAGTGTTTCAGCAGATCTTTTATACGGATCGAGGGTGAGTCCTCTTTTAACCAAGATGTGGTCCTGATTCGGCTCTTTGCAGTCCGCTGGACCATGTAGGCAATGAATAACTAACTATATTTGTTCTGACTCCAGACTACCGGCATACTGTTTACAACAGTATTGTTCGACGTCATCATCGCTGGGGTTTCCATCAGAACGAACGAGCAAACGAACGAGTTATAAAGAACGCACGACAACTGACCAAGTTTGACCACTGTCTACCCGATCTTTTAGTTTGATTAAACATCATTAACAGTGAAGTATTTCATACATAAGTAGGACTATCATAATTGTATGGTAGCCTTTTAAAAATTTGTATTTTGTTTTACAATCTGCTGAAAGACTTGAGTTTTTGGAGGTGTACAGGGTGAACCCAGTCATGGGATCGTGGTAGCGCGAGGAGAAGATGACATTTCTAAGGAAATACAACGATTAGTTGAAAGTAATAGTTCTGTAGCGAAAGATTTTTATTTTTATAAACAATATGAAAAGCACTGTGGAATATTCAGATCAGTTGTGTCAATGGCATACAGATGTCACCGCCACGACTCCCTCCGGGCAGACGCCACACACAAACAACTTCCACACGCAGACAACCCAGAAAGAATGACGATTACCCGCAGACGGAAGTGATGAAAACACAACAAATATATATACAACTTTCAAGCTATTTATTCATTCATACCACACACTCATACACATACAACATTTACACATGAAACGAAGAAAATGGTGATGGAACAATCAATGGGTCGATGAACAATGGAATGGTATGTCAGATGATCGAGGGTTGCTAATCAACCACGTCTATGTATCGACTGTGCACCGCAAATGTCCGTTGCACGTAAACAACCGAAAAGGGGGGTTCGAGTGTCAAGAGAGGGACAACAAGGAAAGAGCCAACCTGGCAGTGTGGCGTCCCTGTCGAAGTCTTCGTAAAGGTATCCGCCCTCCTCGTAGCTGTTATCGGACCATTGCTGTTGATGTCCAAACGTAGTGGCGTCGCCGCTCCCTCTCGCCGCTGACGATGATGATGATGGTGACGCCGTAGTCGCGGCAGCCCTGCCACCGTCGACGTCTCCCAGCTGGGCTCCTCCAGTCAGCTTACACTGCGACGTCGAGGCCAGGTCCCGTCCACGGACGTCACAACCACCACGGGAAAGGTGGGGTTGTGGAACGATGATGATGTACACAATGATGCGGACGTAGACGAACAGGTGGTGATGATGATGTTCAGTCCACACGACCAAGTGCCGTCTCGTTGTCGCACGACGCTGGTCAACGTCGATCCACGTTACCCAGTGACGAGCTGATGAATACGAACGAACTTTCGAACCTGCAACATGCTTGTCGTATTGTTAATGTCATGTCCACCCGATTCTGTCCCCCTCCCTCCTCACACTCTCCACCCTATTACACTCACTAACTTCTGCATCTTGAGGAGGCACAACTGCTGTCCACTTCCCTTCCCTTGACTACTATTATTGTCACTTGTAATCAAACACATAATTCATGAAACTCAATGAAATTATGAATGCATGAAATGAGCAATGCTGCAAATGAATACATGTAAACATCAACACATTATTCATCTCAAGCAACCACAACCATGACAACAGCAACCACTTCCATCCTACCTTCATCACACTTCACCCCCATTCTCCTCCCTCATTCTCCCTCCTTCAGTCGCACTCTTCCTTTCTTCTGCCTCTCCTCAGTGCAACCATCCTCATCCTTCCCCAGCCTCACACACAGCTATCGTTCAACACCCCAACAGCCGGCCCTCGGTTATTGGCACAGTGAGGAAAAATACCACCATCACACTTACCCACACGGTTCGAATGTAATAGTACCTGTAGCCCTTTCCCCTGCTTGTCTACACAGTACTCCAAGTAAGGTAATCCAGTGCGTAGTAGTTTCCGTTAGTGGACAAAACCTCAACACTAACCTACCACAAACACAAAACTTAGTTATTTTGAGCTACACTCTTTCCCGAGCTTGCTACCACAACTGTAACACTTCCAACTAGTATTCCTTTTGGAACCAGCTATTATTTACGTCAATAACTGTCCCTCCCTTACTTCCAGAACAAAAACAACTCCAGAGAAACAAGACCGCACGTCCTCTCTGTGACTCTGTCAAAACCTGTTCTGACTATAGTGAGCAAATTCCTAAACTGGCTAGCCGATCTACGCTGTTGAATCACGATTTGCACGCATAACCACGCATACGATAATCACGCAGTTACTACCCCCGCCCTTATACTCTTCACACACAGACTGCTCGGCTTTCATCACAGACTGCCCTGTGACAACAGAATAGCTTTGGATTCTATAAGAACTAAATAGTAAAGAAACGTCAATTATTTATGTAATGGCACTGTTTATCTCAGTCATGTTTGATTTTATTGCAGCTACACAATCTTTTTATAAACTGTCATCTTTCAGTCCTTAACTCCTATGGAAACAACATTAGCTCTTAGTTATGTGTTAGTTTAGCTAAAGCATTCATTATTTTTCCAGTTGTAGTTTCTTTGGCAAAGTTTGACTATTTACATGATTACTTTTCGTTCTTATTATTGCGATGGAAAAGACACACACAAATAAACACACACATGGTAATGGGAAGAGGACTTTTGAACATGGATTCATACAAACAGATGGCTCAATGGTGTACGCTGTGTACTCATATGTCAGGAGATAACATTGCAGCCTGTACAAACAGTTATTCAAAGCCAGCTGACGGCCTGATGTATAAAATAATAATAATAATAATAATAATAATAATAATAATAATAATAATAATAATAATAATAATAATAATTGTAGCCGAGCGGAGTATTTGACTCCCGTCTCTCGGCCACAACCTTGAGAACATTGCTCCACCCGAGCTGTTATTTTCATTTTATCCCTCAAAAGAGGGACATAAAAATATTGGCCCTGTAAGGCGGTGAAGCGTGGTTGGGAGTACCGGGTTGCCGGCTACTAGTGCCACACACTCTTCTGCAAAGTTGCTGCCACTGTCACGTGGGGTTTATGGGCTCTGCACAATGGAATTATGGACCCTCACGTTTATTTGGTGGGAACTGCTAGTAAGTCACCCTATGAATTACTTTAATAAATTTATTTGTTTAGCTCGTTCTGTGTTAAGGTTGGGGTACAGAAATAGATAGAAACATGGTAAGAGATTACTGTCACACTAGCTTTCACACGGCTATGAATCATATGTAGACCAGCCACTTGATAACAGTTAAAATCACACATTTATTTCTTCTACTCTATACAAGATTCTCTAAGTACTAATCTAACTTAAAAAGTCTCTTTCAATGCTAATAGTTCGATCGCTGATAGTCTAGGCAGCTGTTATATCTTCCTCGGGCACTTGCTATAATATTTCATGTAGATTTGGACTACTGTGGTCCGTTTTACAGTTTCTGAAGAGTTGGACTACTGTGGTCCTGCTATGATCAGTTTAAGTGCACCTTTGTCGATTACACTTAACTTTCTGATGGTGCGTGCGAAGTCCTTCTGTGAGGTAGCTTCTGGTCCACCTGTGTTGTGTCGTTGTGTAGTTGGGTTCCCTTGCCACGCTGTGGGGTCTGACAGGGTGTTTTTCAAGGTTGCTCTTTCCGGCTTGTGCGGCAGAGTCTCCTCAACCAACTAGTCGTTTCTGTGGAGTGGGGTGCACAGGATAGCTCGGGATAGCTCGCCTGCTCGTCTGTAATATAAGAGACGAAATTCTGCACAACCCTGAATAATCGGTTTGTGCAGAGCGTCTCACTGAAAGCCAAGTAGCCCTCAGTGATAGCTCCACATCTCTATACATAAGCGACGAACATTCTGCTACTTCCGGGGGTCCGCTGTAATCTCACTCTAAATTCCTATACATACATAAATATCAATCGTGTCTAACTATACACATACAGAATTAATAATAATATAAACATTCAGTGGTACAGCCACTGGTCTGCAAACATACATATAAGTTAAACAACAGTGGTTCCGTACGGGATGCAACATGGCGGCGCAACCGGTCGTGTTTCGGCTCGTGGTCTGGTCGGCTCTTCCACGTGGTCCCGCAAATTCGGATTAACAATTCACATTTATGCATAGCAAATTCCACAAACATAATTTCAACAATAATATAAATATATCACGATGAAACAGAAGGGTGTTCATTTACCTGTTTGACAAGTTCAGGCCCGTAGTGACTTGATAGAATTCTAAGATTTCAAAGTCCTGCTTCCTGGTCTATGAGTGTAGAGATTTCTCTAGCTGTGGAGATGTTGACTCTACCTCGTCTCACACACGACTGATTCAAACTGCGCTAAGATCTGACACAGTCAGAACTGCTCTACCCACTGAGCCTGCTGCTGATTGGTTAAAACGGTCCGATTCAAAGCTCAAGTGCTGACTCACTGTGATGTGGGTGGCTCGCTGTGTGTGGTCTGCTGTGTAATTTAATTGCTGCTGTGTAATATACTGACTTCTCTACTGTTACAAAGACTACACATGGCTAAATAGTAATAAGCAGAGTTAACACTAGCCAGTTCGTGACAGGCTCCCTCAACTGAAAAAAGGCGATGACTACTGGATTCGACCTTTTTCTACTACAGAGCCTAGTTTAACACTGCACTATCCTAGGGTCCTATTTACAAACTAATTAAGTTGCTCTACCTGAGCTGTAATGCTATGCCAGGTAGCTATGGACACTAGTGACAGGGTATTACTGGGCGGGGACGAATTCTGGTGCTGTGGCCCTTAGTTGTGATGGGTGGGCGACAGCTGCTGTGTCCTCCACGAGATGGCGACTGAGGTAGTCGGCTCCGTGGTTTTCCTTGCCGGGGATGTACTCGATTTGGAATGAGTATGCCTGAAGGGTGAGTGCCCATCGCATCAGGCGAGAGTTCAAAGACTTGGAGGCTGCCAGGAACGATAGTGGTTGGTGGTCCACCTGAACTGTGAAGTGGGTCCCATACAGGTAGAGTTGAAACTTCTGTATGGCCCAGACTAGTCCAAGACATTCTTTCTCCGACGTGGCGTAGTGGGTCTCGGCGGATCTCAATTTTCTGCTGGCGTAGGCGACAGGGAATAGCGTCTCTGCATTCTTGGGGTCGCGCTGTAGCAGTACTGCTCCGAGGCCTAAGTCGCTTGCGTCGGTGCGAAAAACGAATGGCTGAGTCAAATCGGGTAGGTGGAGTACTGGCGCCGATGTCATTCTGTCCTTGAGTGTTTGGAATGCTGTCTCACATTCCGCTGTCCAAACTACTTTGTCCGGGGCGATTTTCCGGGTTCCATTTGTCAGTGGTACGGCGATGCTGTTGTAGTTGGGGATGAACTTCTGGTAGAAGCCGCAGAGTCCTAGAAACGACTGCACTTCCTTCTTGGTCTTGGGCCTAGGAGCGTCGAGTAGGCGTTTCACTGTCTTCTCTACCGGTCGCAGGCTTCCTTGACTGATGGTGTGTCCCAGAAATTCTAGTTCTGTGAATCCAATCTGACATTTGGTGGGTCTTGCCGTCAATCCCGTGTCTCTGAGGCGGGCGAGTAGTTGCTGTAGGAGCGTGACATGTTCCTCCCACGTAGGTGTTGCGATGAGGATGTCGTCCATGAACGAATGTAGGTGCTCGCTGCTCAGGGGTGCCAGGAGTTTTCGCATCATGGCGCTGAAGATACTGGGTGCGTTGTGGAGTCCGAATGGAAGTACGTTGAACTCGAAGTGTCCTTCCATAGTGCTAAACGCTAGGTACTTTCGGACTTGTGGTTGTACTGGTATCTGGTAGTATCCTTTGCTGAGGTCGATGCGTGAGAAGTACTTCGCTCGCTGTAGCTTGGCAAATAGGTCTGTCTGGTCCGGGAGTGGCTCTGGCTGGAACTGCGTTACGGCATTCAGGAGTCTGAAGTCGATGCACAGTCGATGCTCTCCGTTGGGTTTCACGTCTTTGTAGGTTTCTTTGGAGTGCAGGGGATACTCTACTGCATTGGTCTCCATGCTTTCTCCTTCTTCCGCGATGGCGATGGCTAGCAAGTTGTGAGTGCTGGGGGTCGCTGGTCGGTCCGTATACTTCTTAAGCAGATTGATATGGTGGTATCGGGCTCTCCCGTTCACCTCTACTTGGTAGACTGTCTTGGATTTCTTGGCAGTCACCCGGTACGGTCCTCTCCAAGCGATGTCCAGCTTGTTGGTTCCACTTGGAAGTAAGAGTAGCACTTGATCGCCGACTTGCAGTTCTCTGTCCTTCGCGTGGCGGTTGTAGTACTTCGCCTGACGGGCTCTTGCCTTCTTCAGTGCTTCACCAGCTTTCTTCCACGTTGCTTTGAGGGTTTCCTGCAGGTCTGCGACGTACTTGGTGGCACCTCTTGGTTGTGTCGTCTATCTTGGCTTCCGTCCAACTTCTGCGTAGGGCTTCTAGCGGTCCTGCTAGAGGTCTGCCGAATAGCAAGGTTGACGGGGTGTAGCCTGTGGCTGCATGGGGCGTTTCTCGGTATGCGAACAGTGCCGCATTCACGTAGGTGTCCCACGCTTCTGGATTGTCGTCGGCGACTTTCCTGAGATGGTGAGAAGGGTTCCATTCAGTCTTTCTACTTGTCCGTTGCTGGCTGGGTGGTATGGTGGTGTGCGAATGTGATGAACTTGTATCAACTCGAACACGTCTTGCATCAGGCGGCCGGTGAACTGAGATCCGTTGTCCGTTCTAATGCTGTCCGGGAATCCGACTCTGGTAAAGATGGCGATGAGTGCATCTGCAATCTTCTTGGTGTCGATCGCTGGCAACGGGACTGCTTCGCACCACATCGTACATGCGTCGACGAGTGTGAGTAGAAATCTGTTCCGCTTCTTGGTCATGGGCAGTGGTCCTACTATGTCTACTGAGACTTGCTGGAATGGCACGCCGACTACTACCGATGGTCCTAAGGTAACTGGTACTGTGTGATGTCGCGGGGAATATCGTTGACATTGGTGGCAAGATTTCACGTAGCGCTTGACATCCTCCGTGATTCCTGGCCAATAGTAGTGTGCGCTGATTCTCTGCACTGTGGCTCCAATTCCCATTGTGTCCGCTGAGTGGCATGCTGTGGCCTAGTTCTAGTACTTGGGCTCGAAGGGTGGCTGGTAGTACTAGTTGGGTGTGATCTCCATCTCCTTGTCGATGTAGAACTCCCTGTTCCATGTAGAAGTCTCCCTTGTGCGGGGGTGTGTGCGCCTTGGGTAGCTTCTGGAAGCACTTCGCTATCGAGGTGTCTTCTTTCTGTGCTGTTTTGATCTCTTCGAGTCCTGGATTCGGAGCGAACTCGGGCTGGGGTGGTTGGGTTTTAGCTTGGGCCCTGGTTTGCACTGCAGCTATCTCTACAGTTTTAGGGGGCGTGCCTAAGAACACATACCTACAACCTAGCACTAGATCATACAGGGGTTTCTGTAAAACAGCTGCTTGGATTCGTCCTGTGACGTACCTACTCTCTACTTCGATCCAAGCTATTGGGCAAGTAGTCGTCGGTTTCGTCAAGTCTGCTCCTTGTAAGTCGACTGTCTTGTCTGTCAAGTCCGCGCGCGATACGAGAGATTCGCTAACTATCGCGTCGTATGATAGACCTGTGTCATACAGACAGTTCGCTTCTTTTCCGTTGACCTTGACCGTGTCTGTCACCGATGGGTGATCTCCGATTGTGTGTGGCTTGTTACCGCTACTTTGAGTTAGAACTCTGTGCGCTGGCCGGCTTTCGCGCTCTTCCCTACGTTGTGCGGCCAACTTGAAACATTCTGCGGTGGAGTGATTGTTTCTGTTGCAGAACGAACAATACCGTCTCTGTTCTGCGGGACCTCTTTTCCCGAATTCCGTGTTGGGTCCTTTATTTTGCCCAGGTCTGGGGTTATTCGGCTTATTCGCGGTGCGCTCTTCTCGGTTAGGGCTTCGTTTCTGTGCCTCTTTCCCGTTAGGCTTTAGGTCTCGACTGAAGCTCTTGGCTTCTCCGTGTGCGGCCACGTACCTATCTGCGACCTTGACCAGATCTTCCAGTCTTTCCGCGCCCTGCTCTACTGAGAATGTTCTCAGCTCGGGGGTCATGGTTTCCCGTAGCTGTTCCCATACTAACAGTTCTGTCAGTCCATCATACGTCTTAGCCGTGGCTGACTGGCTAATCCACTTATCCAGCATTGTGGACAACCGATCCGCGAACTGCGCATAGCTCTCTCCTTTCACTCTCCGGTTGGTGCGGAACTTTTGCCGGTAGCATTCTCCTGTCAGTTCGAATCCCGTTAGGAGTGCCTCTTTTACTTTGTGATAGTCAGTCACTCTGTCAGTCGGTAGCTTACTGTAGATGTCATAAGCCTTTCCTCTAAGCCCTTGACTAAGCTTAAAAGACCAATGAGTGGGATCTAGTTTGTACTCTGTTGCTAGACGCTCAAACCTAGTCAGATAGAGATCTAGACCTTCTTCTCTCTCATTGAATGTTCCCAGTGGAAATGACATTCCTTGTACAGGGTTGGATGCTACCTCTAGCTGATCTGAGTGGGAAGGGGTTGAGGAAGAACTTGAAGCTCCTGATCCCAATCTTCTTAGCTCTAACTCATGCTGTCTTTCTTTTTCCTTTTCTTCCCTCTCTTTTTCTTTTTCTGCCCTCTCATACTCCCATTTCCTAACTTCTGCTTCTCTCTCTGCTGCTAATGCTGCCTTCTTCTGTTCTACTTCTAATTCTAGTTTCTTCTGCTCTGCTTCTAATTTCTTCTGCTCTGCTTCTAGTTCCAGTTTCTTTTGCTCTCTTGCTGCTTCTAACTCTAGTTTCTTCTGCTCTGCTTCTAATTTCTTTGCCTCTCTCTCTGCTGCCCTCTCTGCCTTAGCCTCCTGTTTCTCTACCTCTGCATTGATATACGCAATTAGGTCTCCCCCTGCTAAGTGTAAAGCTTCCCCTAATTCCTTGAAGCGCAATCTCAAGGCCACTGGGTCCGACATTGCCAAACGTGTCTTTGAACAACCTCTGAATCACGTGGAATACCAAAACACTAGCAATATTGCAAGTCAATAACAACAATGCAAAGACAATCAAATTCGTAATCAATAATAGAATAAAACAAGAGTCAAATGGCATACAACAGTTATTTAAGCAAAACCTGCAAAAGAACAATGCAACATACAGGCACAAAAATATTTGAAGCAAAAAAGTTTTTAACTAAAGAATAGTGCACCCAACTGATCAGTGTTATACCCTTACACTATTCTAAGTTATTCTACTACTCCTACTGTTATCTAATTTTATTGTACTTAGGTCCGGTTATACCCAATTCCTATTACACAGATCCTGGCAGGCTCGCCAATTAAAGTGTCACGTGGGGTTTATGGGCTCTGCACAATGGAATTATGGACCCTCACGTTTATTCGGTGGGAACTGCTAGTAAGTCACCCTATGAATTACTTTAATAAATTTATTTGTTTAGCTCGTTCTGTGTTAAGGTTGGGGTACAGAAATAGATAGAAAAATGGTAAGAGATTACTGTCACACTAGCTTTCACACGGCTATGAATCATATGTAGACCAGCCACTTGATAACAGTTAAAATCACACATTTATTTCTTCTACTCTATACAAGATTCTCTAAGTACTAATCTAACTTAAAAAGTCTCTTTCAATGTTAATAGTTCGATCGCTGATAGTCTAGGCAGCTGTTATATCTTCCTCGGGCACTTGCTATAATATTTCATGTAGATTTGGACTACTGTGGTCCGTTTTACAGTTTCTGAAGAGTTGGACTACTGTGGTCCTGCTATGATCAGTTTAAGTGCACCTTTGTCGATTACACTTAACTTTCTGATGGTGCGTGCGAAGTCCTTCTGTGAGGTAGCTTCTGGTCCACCTGTGTCGTTGTGTAGTTGGGTTCCCTTGCCACGCTGTGGGGTCTGACAGGGTGTTTTTCAAGGTTGCTCTTTCCGGCTTGTGCGGCAGAGTCTCCTCAACCAACTAGTCGTTTCTGTGGAGTGGGGTGCACAGGATAGCTCGGGATAGCTCGCCTGCTCGTCTGTAATATAAGAGACGAAATTCTGCACAACCCTGAATAATCGGTTTGTGCAGAGCGTCTCACTGAAAGCCAAGTAGCCCTCAGTGATAGCTCCACATCTCTATACATAAGCGACGAACATTCTGCTACTTCCGGGGTCCGCTGTAATCTCACTCTAAATTCCTATACATACATAAATATCAATCGTGTCTAACTATACACATACAGAATTAATAATAATATAAACATTCAGTGGTACAGCCACTGGTCTGCAAACATACATATAAGTTAAATAACAGTGGTTCCGTACGGGATGCAACATGGCGGCGCAACCGGTCGTGTTTCGGCTCGTGGTCGGCTCTTCCACGTGGTCCCGCAAATTCGGATTAACAATTCACATTTATGCATAGCAAATTCCACAAACATAATTTCAACAATAATATAAATATATCACGATGAAACAGAAGGGTGTTCATTTACCTGTTTGACAAGTTCAGGCCCGTAGTGACTTGATAGAATTCTAAGATTTCAAAGTCCTGCTTCCTGGTCTATGAGTGTAGAGATTTCTCTAGCTGTGGAGATGTTGACTCTACCTCGTCTCACACACGACTGATTCAAACTGCGCTAAGATCTGATACAGTCAGAACTGCTCTACCCACTGAGCCTGCTGCTGATTGGTTAAAACGGTCCGATTCAAAGCTCAAGTGCTGACTCACTGTGATGTGGGTGGCTCGCTGTGTGTGGTCTGCTGTGTAATTTAATTGCTGCTGTGTAATATACTGACTTCTCTACTGTTACAAAGACTACACATGGCTAAATAGTAATAAGCAGAGTTAACACTAGCCAGTTCGTGACAGCCACCGACCTGCATAAAATGCCTGCCGATAATGTAGTCCCGCTCACCACCAAAAGCAGAAGGCGAATGGTCAGCCGGGGAGAACAAATGTCGTGTCGCCTTGTCCTGCATAACCCAATGGCATCCCCAAAGGATTCTGCAAAGCAGGGGCTACCCAAGGCTAGTCTAACCAAGAAATTCAAGGTAGACAATTTCTCTCCCAAGCCTCAACCAGTCGCCTCCCTTTCCGCTACATAATAATAATACAAAATAAAAATCACCTTGAGACACTTCGCCCCAACTCCTTGTAACAGCAGAAATAGTGACGACAAAATGTAGGAAATTAATAGATATCATCGAATGAAACTTGACGTTAATTCACCAGTTTCCTAAAGAGCAGCACACACATGTTAAATTAACTCTCTTTAGACAGTCACGCAGACATGTCTCCAGATAACATCTAACAGACTTAGCGATCCAAGACTAACTAGCTTACTTGAGCCAAAACTGACCAGAATGTTGTTCCCATTAACTAGCTTACTCCACAATGACCAGAGTCACTGAAACACTAAGTAACCTAGGCTCCGCTTATCGCGATTGCATCTATCCTACATTCTTCCTCTGACACTCCAATTCAAGGATAATTATACGTGTCTGATAAATAGGGCAGGTGAAGGAAAATATTCAAATAAAAATGAATAATCCCGTATATGCGAGATTAACTAAAACGAGAGTTAAACGATTGGTCAGAACCCTGCCTGTCCTTGGTGGCCCAAATTTAGCTCGTCAGTCGAATACGAAATATGAAGCTGCGAGGGTCAAACTAAGGAACAAGCTGCAGTGAACGCTTATCCTCAACCTTATCATCAAGATAGACTAGAGACGGTTTCACAGATCCCAGAGTCTAGAAGTAAGATAACATTAGTAGTTTTGATATGTGTATGTTTATTTTATATTGATTGCCATGTATTAATAACATGTTCTTGATATATATATATATATTTTATTTATTTATGTATTTATTTATTTATATATTTATATTTATATTTATTATATATAGTTACAGAAACAGATTATTGTTTATGAGACAGTATGCATGTGGATTGATGTATCTTAGCCTTAAGATTCGAATCGAATTGTGCATATGGGAACCTTGCAGGTGTCTGATGCTATGGACACTTTGCAGAGGAGACCGCACTCTTATATCTAACGATAATATTGTAGCCAGAGCTCCGACTAACTGAGTTCTACCCTCGAGAAAATAGTCAACCACTTGAATATAATCGCATAGCATAGGATGAAGAAGACCTGCTGACAAACTTTCCCAGCACATCGATTTCTTAGAATTATTAATTTACCTGTTTAATGAAGTACATGTAAAAGTTGTGTTGACTATATAAAACGAGAAATTACATACATACGACTGGTGTCATTCTATTTGAATTGTTGTGTAGCTATTAGTTTTCTTCTCTCGAGACATAATAACCTAGTCTTTTGATTAGTAATCAGCGTTTCTCAAGTTGAGCCAAATGATACTAAAAAGCCCGAGAACAAATATAAATTTTATGTGACCAAAGCGCCGTGATTAGTCTCTCACACAGCTTCGGAATTCTGGGAAAAGAACGATGGATAGTGGTAGCCCATCGCCCATCTATCAATAAGTCTTACCCCCTAGTAAGATAAACGTATCGTCCCCAGAATATCATCACACTCCTTCGGATGAGAGTATAATCCGAGGTATAGTCTAAGCCTAAGCACACACGCATTCCATCGCATGGACTTCAAAGATCCAGACTCTCATGTCATAGACGGGTGAGAACCGGCTACACAACACGTGCACTAGGTCTCTTCTCCCCGTCCCCCGGTCGCCCTGTCGTCTGGGCATCAGACTATGCGCCCAAAGGTTATAGGTGGGCTCTTCGGACAGTTTGAGTTAGATCCTGTATGGACCAGGTGGAAAATCGCCATATAACAGTGATTAAATAAGCTAATAGGAGTACTTCCTAAATAGCTGTCAACATGTATTTTGTACCGCTTTTCAGGGGAAGCAACTCTCATTGACCTTCTTTCGGTTTATTTAGGATAGCTGTCAACATGTATTGTGTACCGCATTTCAGGGGAAGCAACTTTACTTTCGGTTTATTTAGGGATAATGCCTATTGGTATACATTACTAGCATCTGTATCGAAACTAAAATTGATGCATCTTTAATTTTTATCTTCTGTTTGCAGTAATCAAATCCCACTTTTCCCTTTGTAAAATATTTTTTGCGATATGTGTCGGTGTTTTTTTTTTAATAATCAATTTATTGACGCAAAGAGATGTATAGAATTCCCTTTGTAAAATATTTATTTTTACTACTTTCAGCTAAATAATATTTATATAGAAACATATATTCTAAGTAATCATTTGTTTATAAACAATGGGATATTTCTCTAAATAAAGTATTTTCTCTGTAAATAACTTATTTACCTAAACAATGCATTGTTTACGTAACGGAATCATGATATAGGTAAATAAAGCATTGTTGCTAAATAATAAAATGATTTACCTATATAATGCATTATTTAACAGATTATGTTGAATAAAGTATTATTTGGAAATGTTTCTAAATAATTATTCGTTTACCTATATATTGCATTATTTAGCAAAATTAAGTAAATAAAGTATGACTTAGAAGATTTTGCTAAATAATGCATTATTTAAGTAAACAATTCATTGTTTAAGGACTGCAATTTTTATTATTTAGGGGATTCCAAGATTCGCTTAAAAACTTGTTTTTTTAAAAATAATTTTACTGATTTCTGTAATTAAATGCAAGGTCTTTCCAAAGATTGCGTATCCGAAATGTTCGTTAATTATTTATTTTTCATTATAAATCACTCCACAAGTTCAAAAATAAAGCGTCTGTAACTACCAAAACACAAACGAAAGGTCAAGGTCAGTTTTGTGCGGGAGTGTTCAGTTTTTTAGTATCACAGTCAGAAGAAAAAAAAAATTCTTTTTGCACTTATTTATTCCAAAACTGTGTTGAGACCGTGTTTCAGTTTTTTCTTTTGAGTTTAATTATGTTTTAATTTTAAACGGAAAGTTTCAGCTTATTCGAAACTCCCTGGGATTTGCAGGTCGGATTAACAAGAAACATGGCGGAAGTACTCAGAAGGCAAGGACACCAATGAAGAAATTATGACGGATCCCTCTTTTCTGAACCGTAACTTTTGCAATTTCGCATATTAATACTGTTGTGAACGAATAAAAAATGAGTGAAATAAAGCATGCAGTTGCCTCATTTTAAATCACAACACGGCGTAAAATAACGATGCTGCAATTTTCTTTATCATTACCACCACAAGTATATCAACTAACAAGTTAGTATCTCGTATTGCCCCCAGTCGACGTGCGGTGGTCCCGTTGCCATTGGTTTTAACCACAAGCTGAGACGGGGGTATCCCAAACCTAAAAATAGAATAGAGAATTCTGGGAAATCTGTTCAAGGGAAGTAACTGATAACTAGCTACGGTTGCAGTCATTTTCGCCATTTCTCGCGAAGATGTGCTGACTGAAATTAAACGAAAGTTGGGAGAGGAACTGCATATTTCTGGTAGTGAATAAAGGCTTTGCTCAATTATCGAAGGAGAACACGATGGATTTATAGAAACATGCACACATGTATGTGAGCTCAGTGCAGGCGATCGTGAGTCTCAGTGAACGATTGTTCGCCATTGTCATTGATTCAGCTGCTCAGATCGCTTCGATGTGATGGTTCATTTATCGCTTGAATCACACTGTATAATGCACATGCAAGTTCTGTCAAAGATATGATGATTTGAGCATATGTTCGATTCCGTACCGATTGGAAGGTGGGGTGGAAAAATTCAATCATGGTGATGATCAATCCTATTTTGCAATGATGGTTAGGCCTACATTATTGTGTATGGTCACGGGTACTTACCTTTTGTAAAAAAAGTGATGAGGTATTTCACCTTTTTTGGGAGAAAACCTGCCGCCAAGCAAAAGTCTCACAGGTGAACGATCCATGTTTACCAAGACAACATAGAAGACCGGCAAGGTTAGAGGAAGGATGCAGTGCTCCAGAATTCCCAAGCACTGTTGAAGACCACTACCGTAGAATTTATTTTGAGGCCCTGGACAGTCTTACAACGTGACTGACTGATCGTTTTGATCAACAGGATTTTGAAACTTACTCCAAATGTGAACAGCTCCTTTTGAATGCAGTGAACGGCCAGGACTATGACAAGCAGCTACAAGATGTCTGCGACTTCTATGGGCAAGACCTTGACCAGTCAAGGCTCTCAGTTCAGCTTCAGATTCTTGCACAAGAAATGTCTGGTGGAAACAAGAAATTGTCAGCCGTTTTTCAGCATTTCAAGTCACTGTCTGTCTCAAAGCTAGCTCTCATGTCTGAGGTTGGGCTTTTACTGAAGCTCATTTTGGTCATGCCTGCCACCAATGCCGTGAGCGAAAGCACTTTCAGTGCCATGAGGAGGGTCAAGAACTACCTCAGGTCAAGCTCAACAGAAGAGCGTCTGAACCACTTGATGCTGCTCCACGTCCACAAACAAAGGACGGATTCCTTGGATTTGGTTAAGCTTGCCAATACTTTTGCATCTTCTCAGCACCGCAGAGAAGTGTTTGGAACTTTCAGCGTCCTGGTCAACTGCAAGCTGGGTGTGATCACCAAGACAAAAGGCACTCAGACAGACAGTATTTTGCTTTAGAGAAACTGCGAGTAATATACGCCCTAGTAAAACAAATTGATCAATTGACTGATTTTCTGAAACTGGTAGTGGAAGTGTTTGGTCATTATATGTATGCAATATGCAAAACGAGTTGTGATTTATAGAGAAGACACAATTTCAACCTAGATGATCTTGCGGCAGGTAATTAATGTTCGTGTTTCCTGGTTTTAATCATTATCACATATCGCTAATAATGTATTTGTAGTTTCTGGAAATGAATCTTGTATTTTCAGTAAAGAAGAATATAAATAATTAAATGTTTTTACTCTCAGTCTTTCAGTTGGATGAAGGTACGAGGATATATTACAGGGTGCGTCCCGCTTGTCAGCCCTTCCCCCCCCCCCCCCACCTCTCCGTCGACAGGGTTGCCCCCCCAATATTTTGGACCGTGCGACGCCCCTGCTTAGCTCGTTGTACTCTGTTGTGGTCTCGCTCTCTTTTGATTTTTGAAAGCAAATTCAAATTGCTTTGTTTTCCAGCAGCGTGCAAGGTAAAATTAGACGAATTCAGATCTAACCAATCTTCTTGTGACGCCATTTTGCGTGTGTCTGCCATGCACCTATCGCGAAAAGTCCTGCCGACGTCATTTCAGAAAAGGATTTCCCTACCCATAATTCCCCTGGGTTTTGAAGTTTCTAAAAATTCGCTCTATGGAGCGCAAAGCATGTAAAGGGAAGCAACCGGTTGTACGCGCACGTCGACAGAGACATAGAAGCAAAGAACGTACAGCTTCACAAAGAAGGTGCATAACTCAAAAGTGTGCAAAATCGAAAGCACCCAGCCCCCCCAAGCGGGAAGTCGGAAGCTTTGCTAGCCGGCTAGTGTTGGGAACATGGCGGACAGCATGTGTGAAGCTGCAGCAGTTTGCAAGCATGAGATAAATTCATATTAAAGTTCAGCTACTTATTATTTTATTACTATAAGACTTATAGTTTTCTTGAATATAGTTTTTTTTAATTCTGTTTTAATTATTATTCTATTATCTTATGTGAGGAAGAAGAGAACCATAAAATTAGCAAAATGTAGCCTATATTGGTGTTGCGTTCCAACTGTTGTGTATTTTACGTCTTTAGTGTTTTTAGTTTATCTCCCTGTCTCAACTTGAGTAATTCTATAAGAAAGGCCTTTTGATGAATGCGTGTATACGTGAAATTGAAACATTAAAAACTGTTTACAAACTAATATCAAGTTTGTAGGAATCTTCTGAGAGTAAAGATAATTATTTTAAAACACGCAAGATGAAGAACACTTTATTACAATTTGGCGAGCCTGCCTGCGTTTCAATTTCATGTATAATTATTATGACAATTTGGCGAGCCTGCCAGGAAACATAATTTTTCAAAGTGAAGTGAATTATTAAAATCAAAATGTTTCTTCAGAATGAAGTGTGTGTGTGTGTAGATTTCCTAATAATTCATATTGCTTCTCTAAATTCTTATCAATTAACTTTGGGCACGTTTTTGTACTTTGGCACTTTACATAGCTATGTTTCAATTTGTTGCATGTTGTATTATAATACAAATAAATGACATGCAAGTTCAGTAATACACTGTTTTTGTTCATTTTTACTTGCTTGTCCGTCTTCTTAACTGTCTGGTCACTGATTTCTTTTTCCTGTCTTATTATATGTCTGGTCACCGATTTCTTTTTCTCGGCAAATATGCCTATTATACAGTTGCACACATACAGGCCTGAGTAGGCTACACAGAAATGCATTATGAAGTTATTTCATAACAAGTTCAGACAAAAGTTATAAATGCACTCGAGCTTTCTCAGTAGAAAAAAACACCTGTTGCATGTGTAGGCCTATAGCACAAATTAATACACACGCAGTCATGCACTCAGATTCACACTCAGACTCACACTTTCATATAAAGGAGAAAACAAGGCAATAACTGCACAACAAGGGCAATTCAGTAATACTGAATAATTGCATTAATTAACAGGTTTGTTGCTAAGTGGCTGCGCACTAATGAATCTATAATAAAGGCAAGCACCGTGTTTGTTTTTAATGTCACACTTTTTTGCTGGTCAGTTACTGTGTGATAGGTCTGCATAAAATCATGAATCGAACAGCTTTGGCAATTAATGTGAATTTTAAAAAAGTATTTACTTGTATAAATAAAACATTTTTGAGTTCGTTTTACTACAAAAGGATAATGTTTAGGGTTCAAAAAAGTCCTGCGGCAAGGTTTGCTTACGTATTGCTAAGCAGAGGATTACGTCCCTTGCAACGAGCGTTCAGACTCTCCGCTTGGTGCGCGCCAAACGCATCTGTCATCACTTTTTATATAGCGGTGTAGCGTTATGATCCTTCTTTGTGAAGCTGTACGTTCTTTGATAGAAGGGAGATTCTAACTTGTTAGTTGATATACTTGTGTTACCACATAACCTCACAGTAATACCATGTGTACCTGCGAATTCCCCTAAATAATGAAAATTGCAATCCCTAAACAATGAATTGATTACGTAAATAATGCATTATTTAGGTAACAACTTCTAAATAATACTTTGTGTGTGTGTGTGTGTGTGTGTGTGTGTGTGTGTGTGCAAATTCTGCTAAATAATGCATTATATGGATAAACAAATCATTATTTAGAAAGAATTCTAAATAATATATTATTTAACACAATCTGCTAAATAATGCATTTTATAGGTAAATAATTCCTTATTTAGCAACAATGCCTTATTTATCTATATTATGGTTTATTTACCTGAACAATATATTTTTTAGGTAAATAGTTAATTACGGAAAAATATATTATTTAAAAAAAATCTTACATTGTCTGTAAACAAAATTATTATTTAGAAAATATGCTTCTAAATAAAGATTATTTAGCTAAAAGTGGTGAAAAAATATATTTTAAAAAGGGAATGCCCTAAAACCCACCCCCAAAATTAATATAGAAACGAAAGAGTGAGCTGGAAAAAAAACAGACTTAGGGTAATCGGGTACGTCGATTCGGCATCGTTTTGCACATTCATAGTGTTCATCATGTGGCATTTATTATTATCCAAAGGATTTTTCCATCTTGCCTAAGTCTAAAGAAATTACTGTGAAATCTTTTTGAACGCGCCGAATTAGTGCACAAAACATTCTCTCGGGAGGTACTTATCAGTTTGTATAAATGTCCACAAAAAAACTTTTGATTACGAAATGCCAAAATCGGAGTTCATGATTGTGAATACGCCTATGTGAAGCAGTCGTGAACGATTGCTGACTTTCAGATACGCCCGGACAAATGCAATGGATTAAATCTTTACGACGTTATTAAGCAAAGTATGCCTATACATTCTGACGTCATGTTGATGACGAAATTACTTCAGCTACACTTTAAAAAACAACAACATTATCATGGTAGGATAGAAGCCAGCAAGAAAGAAATGAAGAAAAAATTCTAGTAGGGTACAGATCATCATTAAATTCTTATATTTTTCGAATTATTGTTGGTGCATAGATGTTAAGAGTACTATAATATGACCGCCTACTACCGCCAAAACCCTTTAGAAATGGCCCCAAACCGAAAATTGTCACTTGAAAATTACAATTATTACGTTTTAATTATAAACATGTCAATAATACATGTATTTGTAATTATTACATGATAATTGTAATTATCAGGTTTTGGCGCTAGTAGGCCATCATATCCACGCGGATGGCTTGAGCCAAAACTGAACCACCCAAACCGAGAGTTACCATTATGACTAGATACTTGAAATTAACACGTGTTCTGTGTAAATTACATAGATACCGGTAATCCACAGTGTTAGTTAATAATTATCAGTATTTGTCACGCCTTCATAGCGCCAACACATGATAATTACAAATATCATGAGAGAATTACAAATATAGTAGGAACATTACAATTATCAAGAGATACTTACAATTATTATTGAAAAATTACAAATACCTTCGCGTGATCATGTTTAATGTACAGTTTTGGCTCTAGCAATCCGTCTAGGAATGGACCAAAACCTAAAAGTGTAATTTTCACTTGATTAGAATTGCTACATTTTAGTTGTAACTATGTCGTTAATATTTGTAAATATCACATCATATTTGAAATTATCAGGCTTTTCATCGGCGAAATAAAACCTCCGAGTGAAGATGGTCATCGGTGGGTACTGACTTAGGTGGACTATGCGACTCGGTACCCAGAAGCAGTGCCTCTGAAGAAGATTGACACTGAAACTGTTGCAGAGGCGCTGGTGGACATGTTCAGCAGACTTGGAGTGCCTGAAGAAATCCTGACAGACTTCGGACCACAGTTCGTCTCTGACTGCGTGAAGGAGGTGAACAATCCGGCATTTTGACTACGACACCCTACCATCCATTGTGCAAACGGGCTCGTCGAGAAGTTCAATGCTACGCTGAAGTCCACCCTGAAGAAACTGTGCAGAGAACAGCCCAGACAATGGCATCGCTACATCAACGCCTTAATGTTCGCCTACAGAGAAGTACCGCAGGAGTCCACCAGCTTTTCTCCGTTCGAGCTGTTGTACGGAAGTACCATCCGAGGGCCGATGCACATCCTGAAAGAACTGTGGACGAAAGAAATAGACACCCCCGAGGTAAATGACAGCTACCAGTACGTGTTTGAGCTACGGGAGAAGCTGGAGCAGACCCTCGAAATAGCCAGAGAAAATCTGAAGAAGTCTCAGAACTGTGGAAAGCACTACTATGATCGTAAGACTGTGAACAGGAAGTTAAAACCTGGCAACAAAGTGCTGGCGCTGCTACCTACCGATCACAATAAGTTGCTGATGCAGTGGAAAGGCCCGTACGAAGTGGAGACCGTGGTGGGGATCAACGACTACAAGGTGAAGATCGGCCAGCATTCCAAGATATACCACACCAACTTCCTTAAGCTGTACGTGGAAAGGCCATCAGAGACTGTACACGCAGCAACAGCAGCTGTGATCGACGACGGCTTTGACAGCGAGGAACTGTTTGAACTGGGAGAATTCCACAGCAAAGAAGGCATCAATGATGTTAAGCTAAGACTAAGCTTGACGGAATGTCAAAAGTTGGAGCTCAAGGACCTTACGGGCGAGTTTCCCCATAACTTCAGTGATGTCCCGAGCTCTACGACATTGATCGAACATGAAGTCGACCTTACTTCAGATATCCCCGATCTTTCCAAATCCTTCCCGATCATTATCAAGGCCCGTGAATCCTTTAAGAAATACATCGATGAGATGCTGAAGATGGGCATCATCAGGGAGTCCAGTTCCCACCTACGCGTCCCATGTCGTGGTCATGAAGATGAAGGACGGGAGCAACAGAGTATGTATCGACTACTGGAAGGTTAACAAGATCACCGTCTTCGACCCTGAGCCGATGCCTTCTGCAGCAGAACTCTTCCGCCAATTATCGGGGAGTAAAATCTTCTCAAAGCTTGACCTCGGCAAGGGTTGTTGGCTCCCCAAAACAAATCATTGACAAGCTACAAAAGGTTCAGAACTCAGCAGCTAGACTAGTATTCCGAGCTAAGAAACGCGATCACATCACACCTCTACTACATTCCCTTCACTGGCTTCCTGTGCAAGCACGCATAGAGTACAAACTCTCTGTTCTCTGTCACAACTTCTTCACAGATTCTTGTCCCTCCTACCTTGCTGATCTATTGTCTGTCTACTCCCCTTCACACACTTTAAGATCTTCTGCTGACACTCGCACACTCAAGGTTCCCGTCACCCGCACTAAGACATACGGCCAACGTGCATTCGCTTACTCCGCACCTAAGTAGTGGAACTCCCTTCCCTCCCATATCCGCAACATACAATCAACACAAGCATTCAAAAAGGCCCTCAAAACCCACCTCTTCAAACTTCACTGTTCAGAATGATTTGTATCCCACTGCCATTCTCTCCTCTTTGTCTCTGTCTGATCCGTAAGTGTATACACGGCTGTACATATTTATACTGTTTTTCCTCCTGGGCCTAACCGGGCATATAAATAGCTGTGAATAGGTTTTTGCAATTCTATTTGTCTTTTCTGTCATTTGTGTACATAGTTGTAAATTGTAATTTGTGTACATAAGTGTAAATAATTTGTACCCTTACTGTTCTGTCTTTTGGTGTATTGTAGCTAAAGCGATGTTTTATCGAGTGCATGTACTTATATGTAATGACTATGTAAAGCGTGGTGAGTCTGGTCATAGGCTGGAGTATCCGCTATATAAAAATCCGTTATTATTATTAAGTCCCCGTGCGTCAACAGGACATACCGAAGACTGCTTTTATAACTCCTTATGGGATGTACGAGTGCATAAGGATGCCCTTTGTAATGGTCAACAGCAGTGCTACCCTGAAGAGGGGAATGAAGAAGATGCTCAAAGGGATGGACAACGTCGTGTTTTACTGGGACGAACTGCTAGTCCACACCCACACCTGGAAGGAGCATCTGATGACCTTGAGGGAGCTGTTTCACCGTCTTACAGAAGCCGACTTGACCGTGAGACCCAGCAAGTGCATTCTGGGAACTGACAACTTCGACTTCGGACATTCGATGGAAGGAGGAAGCAATAGAGGATGCATTGACTCCAGGAAAGCCCACGAGATTACTGTCTTTGACCCTGGGCCGATGACAATCCTAACGGACAAGAACATTTACTCTGTGTGGACTGAGGACATTGACAGTATCCATACAGACTGGAAAAAGTTTTAACGCTGGACTTGTGCATTGCGTCTCATCTTTGTTGAAAGAAATTAAGTAACTTTCTTCTTGTGTAGGGGAAAATGTTAGATTTGAGACGCGCACGATCGTATGTTTGAGACGCGCACGATAGATCCGATCGTTTTGTTGTGCAAAGCATGCAATAACAAAGTGTATTTACCTTTTTTGATTTTGCGTTGTTGTTAGAAGAAGCTTAGTATAATTTTGATAATTTTCGTTGGTCGATATTGTTGGAGAATTTTCTGGGGTCGCATGTTTGCTATCGATCGAGGCATCTAGATAGGTCTACTAGTGGCTAAGAGATTCTTCCAACCTAAATAAAGTTATATGACGTACGACAGTACATAGTTCTGGTGACGAATTTTATTGTGATTGGCTGTAATTGCTTCGCTCTGGAATGTTCGAATTTTCTCTAGAGTATAGAGAGACTATATCTATCACTGTTTCAAAAATGTTAGTTGAGAGTTGAAAAAGTGAAAGAGTAAAAAAAGTGAAAAAAGCGATTGTATGCAGATGTTGATGTACACTGAACAGAGTTGGAAAACGTCATACGACGACTCCTGTCTTGTTGCTGAGTGAACAGATTGCGTGGATAAACGAATCTGAGTTACACTTATCAGGATTCAAGCATCGGGGGTTGAATCAATTAATAATAAAAACAACAACTGTGTAACACATTGTAAGGTCTTTTTGGACCTAGCAAATCTGCAACTTAAGTACAACAAGAAGAAGACTTTGTTACTAAATACATGTACTTAAACACCACCATCACCACCACCACAATAGCATCAACAACAACAACAACAAAAGTAGCACAACATTTTTTGTTTTGAAAGTGACATTTAATTTTCGAAATTTCTGACAACTGGTAGGGCACTCCACGCTTTGGGCTCCACTATAGCACATTGGTTTGCAGTAGATTAATAGCGGTAATAATACCACTTCTTACACTGAAATACAATAAATATTATGATTATTCATCTTTTATTTTGGGAGAAAAAGAAAGAAAATGAAGAAAGGAAAAAGCAGAGGAACAACTGGGACGAATCTTACTAGAAAGTGGGGATACTATTTATACTTAAACCCCCGGCACTCCCACCGGGAAGAGGGGGGGGGGAGGGGGAAACTAAACTCTAGTTAGGTCACATTTTGTCTTATACAGCCTTACTCGAATAACAACCGATAACATGTTCTTCGGCTGTCTTTCGTACATCGGCTTGTCTCCCCAAAATTGATAACCCTCAGTAGTGTAAAAATTACCGCACCATCAGCCTCCTCAACCATTTCAGCAAGGTCCTCCTGAAAATAATACTCTACAAGTTGAAACCCCAAGCTGAACAAATCATAGTTGAAGAACAAGCAGGATTCAGGGCAGGGCGAAGTACCACTGACCAGATTTTCAACCTCAGAATAATCTGCAAGAAATACCTACAGCACCAACAACATCTAGCTCATGTGTCTGTAGACTTCAAGAAAGCGTTTGACCGAGTCTGGCATGCAGCTCTGTGGGCAACCATGAGAGTGTACAGCATCAGTTCTTAAATTATTGAAGTCATCAAAAGCCTTTATGACAAGGCTTCCAGTGCCGTCCTCTACTATAGCGCCATCTGGAACTGGTTCAGAACAACGATCAGCATGCGTCATGGATGCCTACTCTCTCCAACACTCTTCATTATCTTCCTAAAGCGCATCATGTCAGATGCCCTTGCAGATCGCGAAAGCCAAGTAAACATAAGGGGTATAGCAATCTCCAACCTCCGTTTTGCGGATGACATTGATGGATTGGCTGGAGAGAAACAAGAACCTGAACAGCTGGTACAGAGGCTTGACACCTTCTCCAGAGCCTTTAAAATGGAAATATGTGCAGGGAAGACCAAAATGATAACAAACAACACCAATGGCATCAACATGGACATCAAAGTCCAAGGCCAACTCCTCAACACTTTGCATAGCTTCAAATATTCAGGAGCCATTGTATCAGACAATGGGTACCGATAATAAGCCCTCTCCAGGATCGAAAAAAACAACTTCTGCCCTGACAAGGTTGAAGCCCATTTGGAAAGACAGGACCACCAGTCTACACTCCAAGGTAAGGCTGTTGCGCTCCCTTGTCATCGCCATCTTCCTATACGCTTGCGAAACATGGTCCCTCACAGCACTCCTGCAACCAAGAATACAAAGCATGAATATAAGATGCTACAGAAAACTTCTATGCATTTCCTATACCCAACACAGCACCAACGACGAAGTCCGACAGACCATCACACAAGCCATTGGACAACACGATGACATGCTCACAGTGGTAAAGAAACGGAAACTCCGAATGTATGACCACGTCACCACAGCATCAGGCCTTGCAAAGACCATCCTGCAAGACTCGGTGCAAGGAGGCGGAAGAAGAGGGAGACCGAAAAAGAGGTGGGAGGACAACATCCGAGAAAGGACTGGCTTGACACTGAGCGAAGCCATGAGGGTTGTTGAGGACAGAGAAAGATGGAGTATGCTAGTTAAACGATCATCTGTAGTGCCCCAACGACTTCCAAGTTACCGGATAGGATAGGATAGGATAGGATAAGATTGTCTAGTGTCTGTTTGTCCTTTCTATTAAAATGACTGACATTTTTCGTTTGTTTTGTGAGTGGTGTTTTTGTTTATTTATTTATTTTCTTCTAGTTAACCACGATAAATTTTATACATGACTACGTGGCAGTTAACTTTTATTAAAAAAACAACATCAACATGGGTCTGTGCATTGATCTTATAAACCTGGATGATTGTTGGCAATTGCAGGCAGACTGTCTCGATTTCTTTTACTGTCAGGAAGAAATCTGTCATAAACTACAAGGTAAACAAGATCTCATATTATCCATGAAACGGTAAAAGTAGGTACTCAAACTGATAGCTAAAGTACAGTGAACTCCGGTTATAATAAAGGCCGGATAAAGTAAATATTCGGTTTTAGTAAAGTCCAATCTTGGTCCCGACCAAAACTCTTCGTTGTCTCTGTTTTTAAAAATCGGATATAATAAAAAAAATATAGTAAAGTCCGCTTATAATAAAGTGTTTTCTAAGGCCCCTGGCGAGTTTTGCTGCCGCTTATAATAAAGTTTCAAGGGAGATTACTGTATTAAAGTTTCATGAGAGTTACTGACTTCATAATGACGCAACATCGTCACGTCACGCTTACCCTGAAGCCTAAAATAGATCTAATTCACGCACTTAAAGATTAAAAGATGAAAAAAAAAATTGTTGAACAATTTTGAATTTCTCCATCAACAGTAACAGTGATTATGAAGGAGAGTGAAAAACTGAAGGAGAGATTTAACTGTTTGGCAGAAAAAGAGTACCTAGCTTAGCAACTTACAAAGCAAATTAGACTTCACTTTCGCTATACATGATGAAATGCGTTTATGACTAAATAAGGGTGTTATAAGTTGAACACATTATAATTATACCTTTTGTACTGAGATGAATCCGAATCAATGGAGAACTGGGAAACCAACGTTTTGACTGGACTGCACTTTCAAATGAGAAGTAAAGAAGAGATTTATTCCTAAGCTGTTGCACGGCTTTGCAAGACAAACCATCTGTTTCTTTAAATCCACCATATTGTTTAGGTTTTGTTCATGTCTTTGTTTGCTTTAATTTTGTGAGCTTTTTGTTTTTCCATAATGACGATAGTACAACATGTACAAATCATGATCTACTTTTATGATTTATCCTTCCGATTAAAGGGTTGGTTTGAAATAATTAGGACACGAAGGCTCACATGTTATCTCTTATCGGTAATGGACTCTCTCTCTCTCTCTCTCTCTCTCTCTCTCTCTCTCTCTCTCTTTCTCTTACCCTCTCTCTCTCTCTCTCTCACACACACACTCACACACACGTGAACTTACACACACGGACATAAACAAATAATACTGTAACATTTCAATCAATATACACAAACTGGGTTATAAGAGAGGTATTCTTGAAGAGTTTATAATACCCGAGTTAATAAACAAAAATAATCAATCAACATAATGTGAGCGTAATGGAATCCAATAAGGGACAATGGACCTACTGCAAGTGTTCATAAAAAAAGTATCTTTTTTAGCTATTTCCCGTGGATTTCTGGTGGCTTCATACGAAAGGCTAAAAGGACCTTTTCACTTTCGTGAAATATCACTTGTTATCATGTGGCTGTGTCCAGAAACAATAGATCTTGACGATGAGTGCATATTCATAATGTTCACTCAAGTAACGTAATTGCTATTTACCTGTAATTACGATAGCAATAGGTAATACTCATTGGGGGATGGGGGGGAGGGGGAAGGGAAACACAAAGAAGAAGAAAATCTAAATTTTGAAAAGGCCATGTTCGACAAAGAGAGAGAGAGAGAGAGAGAGAGAGAGAGAGAGAGAAAGAGAGAGAGAGAGAGAGAGAGAGAGAGAGAGAGAGAGAGAGAGAGAGAGAGAGAGAGAGAGAGAGAGAGCTTGTCCAACCACTCAAATAAATACTTTGAATTTTGTTCTTGGCAACTCTGGTAAGACAAACGTCTCCACGACGACTTATAGACGGCTGTTTCGTGTGGAATTCAGCAAGGGACAACAAACCAACACAGAAATATTAATCTAAATTAAAATATGTAATAACGAAAGCGATTCGTTCGATTTGCACTGTCTTATTTTAACTGTTCAACTATGTGAATCTAATCAATTAATGGGATCCAATTCCAATGTACATGTATATAACGCGCCAAATGTCAGCTCAATTTAGAACGATGTTGAGTTACGTGAACACACAGACAAATAGACGCACAGACGATTACAGTCTGCAGAACTCCTGGTAAAAGATGGAAATTCGAGAAGTCATTATTTTGTTCAATGATTTGTTTTGCTTTTCTTCTTCTTTACTTGCACTAGGGCCGGATCCAGGGGGTAGGAGGGGGGGGGGTGCTAGGAGTGCTGCAGCATCCCCCACCCCCACCCCTTGGCAACAACAAAAAAATAAATAAATAAATAAAATAAAGAAAGTAGAAGATGGAAGTTTTTGTTCAACTGGAAATACGTTATGTAAGGCAGTTAGTTACAGGATAGGACAGGATGCTATGCTATGAACGCGCCTCTTTCCCCAAGGCTCAAAGCGCGGCGATCTATACCAACATACACGCTCACCTGTCTCATTTTACCCTCACACACACCAGATACACATACATCACTCAAACAGGTGGTGTACAGGCAGGGAGATCGCTATTAGAAGACGGAAGAAAATATAATTTTTATTTTTGAAATTTTTATATTGACTGCATTCTGTACCATTATTGAAGGGAGGGAGGAAACCGGAGTGCCCGAGAAAACCCTTGGTGACCTCAATAGTCTCGTACCTAAGTCACATACGTTCGCCCCTTGCGGCAATCGAACCCGCGACCTTCGGCATAGGAAACCGGCGACTTATCCACTGCGCCACGAGTTTTACTTGTGGTGTTTCACCACTCTGTACCATACATTTTAAAAAGAACTAGACTAGCACCCCACCCCTCCCCTCCCTCGCAAATGGATTGATCCGGCCCTGTGCACCCACATACACTTTAGACCAGCGTTTTCTATTTCTTTATAATGAGAGTGTCGGATTAGTAAACGTTAACAAAAACAAAGTTTCGGTTATGCTAAATTAACCCTCTAAAATCGTTATTATAAACGAAGTCGGTTATAGTGAAGTAAACCTCTAAAACTGTATTATAAACGAAGTTTCGGTTATAGTAAAGTAAACTTTAAAAACTTTACTGTAAACGGATTTTCGGTTGTATTAAATATTCGGTTATACTAAAGATTTATTTGGTCCCAGGGCACTTTACTATATCCGAAGTTCAATGTATATTGCTAAGTACCTGAAAAACTACACTGAAAAAGATAGGTCCATCGCATAGACGCTGGTAGAAACATTTCGGCATCGATTTATTTTAGCGTGATGTCGGAGAAAGCGTAGGTGTCCGCATTTGAGATCTGACGGCAAGTCATGGCGATACCTACCCAGCAGATTGCTGACCGTGTTGCTCTATTTGACACGATTTGGCACCGTCTAGGACATTAGCGGCCGGATCTTTAAAGTCCGTGATGATGCGTGCATGATCTCGGTTTATACACTCATCCGAAAACGTGGGGGCACTGTGCTTGGCTGAGTATCACTATCATCCTATCGGAATGCTAACCAATCCCAACCACTGTGTGCGCCTGAGGGTTATTTCTCGCTGTCTGTTTACCTATGGGGCCTTTCCTGCCGCCATTTCATCAACGAGGTCTGTGCCGTAGGAAAAAGGTTAGGCCAATGAATGAATGAATGAATGAAAGTCTACCTCTTGGGTCCCGAGACCACTGATAACACATATCAGGGGTATACAACAGCCACCGGGTCCAATAATTATTTTCGGGTTACAATAACCGCCATCCTGGACACACATCTCCTGCAACACCAACAAATGAACAATAATCCCACAATCGTTGAATGTGTTTATTTATCAAATTTAAAAAAAAACCATAACCACCACTAGCTGTATCGTCATTGTGGTCATCATCATCATCATCATCATCATCATCATCATCATCATCATCATCATCATCATCATCATCATCATCACCATCATCATCATCATCATCACCATCATCATCACCATCATCATCATCATCATCATCACCATCATCATCATCATCATCATCATCATCATCACCATCATCATTATCATCATCATCACCATCATCATCATCACCATCATCATCATCATCATCATCTTCTGTCTTCCATTCCACTCGTTCCAGAACTTCTCACTGAACCTCATCCAGCAAAAAGGAAAGTCAAGGTCCAGTTTAAACCCTATTTTATCTTCCCCCAGCTTATGACCAAATAATATCCTATCCTATCCTATCCTATCCCGTAACTCGGAGGTCGTAGGGGCACATCAGATAATTGTTTAACCAGCGTACTCCATCTTTCCATGTCCTCAACAACCCTGATTGTTTCGCTCAGTGTCAAACCAGTCCATTCTCGAATGTTGTCCTCCCACGTCTTTTTCGGTCTCCCTCTTCTTCTACCTCCTTGCACTGTCCCTTGCAGGATGGTCTTTGCAAGACCTGATGATCTGGTGACGTGGCCATACCATCGGAGTTTCCGTTTTTTCACCAATGTGAGCAAGCCATCGTGTTGTCCAATGGCTTGTGTGATGGTCTGTCGGACTTCGTCGTTGGTGATGTGCTGGGTATAGGAAATGCCCAGAAGTCTTTTGTAGCACCTCATCTCCATGCTTTGTATTCTTCGTTGGAGATCTGCTGTGAGGGTCCATGTTTCGCAAGCATATAGGAAGATGGAGTTGACAAGGGAGCGCAGCAGTCTTACATTGGAATGTAGACTGATGGTCCTGTCTTTCCAAATTGGCTTCAACCTCTGTCCGGTCAAGCGAAGCTGAAGTCAACTAACTGTTACCTTCCTTTTGAAAACCGAATTAAAATGTCAGAAGAACTAAATTCATTCTACTGCCGTTTTGAACGCGACGATACAAAAGACGACGTTGATGATATTATTTCTCGTTTAGAACAAGACGTGGTTGATGTTGAGATTGATGGTGCCACAGTTGAGTCCATGTTTAAAAGACTGAATTTGAGAAAGGCCACTGGCCCTGATGGTATAGGGGGTCGGACCTTAAAGTGGTGCGCTGCACAGTTGTGCTTAGTATTCAGTCAGCTATTCTCGTGGTCAGTCAGGGACTGTGTTGTACCTAGTGTATGGAAACACTCTATCATCTGTCCGGTGCCCAAAAACAGTAAACCCAAAGAACTCAACGAATACCGCCCTGTTGCCCTGACATCCATAGCTATGAAATTTCTCGAACGGATTTTCTGACCCTCTTCAATTTGCATACAAACCCAATCGTAGTACCGACGACGCTACTCTGACGCTTCTCCACAATGCTTATGATCACTTAGAGACATCTGGTTCCTTTGTCCGTATTCTATTTATTGACTTTTATTCTGCTTTCAATACCATACAGCCACACCTCATGGCTCAGAAGCTTTTGTCTTACACTGTCCCTCCTAGACTCGTCCTGTGGATCGTTCACTTTCTCGTGTCCAGATCTCAGGTCGTCCGCTTTCACTCTGCTGTCTCATCTCTCAAACAAACGTCCACGGGAGCTCCTCAGGGTACGGTTCTTTCTCCGGTACTTTTCACGCTCTACACAAACGACTGCAGAGGAACTGACGCCACACCGGTCTTAAAGTACTCGGATGATTCTGCCCTTGAGGACCTGTCCAATTCAAATGCTGTGTATTTCTCTGAAGTTGATAGGTTCAGCTCCTGGTGCAAACAAAACTATCTGGACTTAAATGTCAAGAAAACTAAGGAACTGGTCATTGACTTTCGTAAAAACAACGCTCTCATTCCAGACCTTGTCATTGATGGTGTTACAGTCGAGAGAGTCACCCAATACAAATACTTAGGAACCATCATTAACGAGAAACTGAACTTCACTGCAAACACCCAGGTCATCCACAAAAAATGTCAGTCTAGAATTTACTGCCTTCAAAAACTTCGAAATCTCCAAGTCAGAAGCCGCATCCTTCAGACCTTTTACTCTTCTCTTATTGAGTCCGTTCTTACCTTTTCTTTTATCTGCTAGTATGGAAGTTTGTGTGTAAAAAACAAAATTATGCTGGATCGAGTGGTGAAAGTCTGTGGGAGGGTTGTGGAAGTGAAACAAGAGAGTCTGCAGGTGTTGTATGAAAGACGTGTTGTGCAGAAAGCCAGTTGCTTTGTGCTGGATAGCACTCATGTGCTTGCGCACCACTTCCAGCTCCTGCCTTCTGGAAGACGCTACCAAACACCAAGGGTCAGAACTCTCAGAACGAAAAACAGTTTTATTCCATAGGCTGTCTCATTACTTAATAAATGACATGTGTGTGTGTGCGTGTGTGTGTGTGAGTGTTTTTGTCTGCCCAAAATAATTTCATTTAACATTTGCTGTCGTTTAATGTTAGCATGCATAAGTGTAATTATATGCATATGTGACTGTGCATTTTTATCCTCATTGTCATTATGATTGTTGTTATTATTATTGTGATGTTTATTCCTTGTTGATTGTAATTGTACACCACAATGTAATTTCTTGTAAAAGATAATAAAGTTGTCTTATCTTATCTTATCTTATCTTATCTTATCTTATCTAACCTCGCCAGGGCAGCAGTTGTTTGTGCGATCCTGGAGAGGACTTCCTGTCGGGACCCATTGTCTGATACAATGGCTCCTAAATATTTGAAGCTATGCACTGTGTTGAGGGATTATCATTGGACTTTGATGTCCGTGCTGATGCCGTTGTTGGGCATAATTTTGGTCTTCTATGCACTTATTTCAGAGAATATAGATATAGATATATTGAAAAATTACACCAGAAATTGTATTGGTATAAAAGCATTAGATTGAGAGAAAAACAATCATTGTTATGTTATCTGTATCTGACTACCACACACGGGTCAGACGTCCATCGTCGAAACGAAACTGTTAGTCGGACAGAAGACCAATGGAAACGATGTCTTCACTTTCCTGTAGAGCAGGCCAACCAAAAGCAGCATACGTGGGTCAGAAAATCAGTTAATAATGTTAGGCGCAAACAGATTCCTTCTTTCAAGAGTTGCCAGTAATATATATATATATATATTGCGTGCCGGGGTCACAGATCAAACCGTCATCGCACAGTCCATCTGTCCTCTCGTAAAGCTGCCGTGCTTTGCAATAACACTTTTTGTTTCTAGAATTGCATGTGAGTTCGGGACGGCAGGTCCTGAGTCCGGGTGCTGAACGACTGTTTGGTGTCCAATGTACCTAGATTGGTGGAGTTTGGGAAACCAGCGTCGCACACCCTGCCGATGTCAAAACACTTTTGTCCCTTCTGGCATGGTGAAGTAGAAATCCACCAACATTGTTTATCCTATTTTGCAAACTACAATAAAACAATTGACGGTAGGACAAACAGACACACGACTCAGTCACTCCCAACAACGAACATTGTCTGATACAATGGCTCCTAAATATTTGAAGCTATGCACTGTGTTGAGGGATTATCATTGGACTTTGATGTCCGTGCTGATGCCGTTGTTGGGCATAATTTTGGTCTTCTATGCACTTATTTCAGAGAATATAGATATAGATATATTGAAAAATTACACCAGAAATTGTATTGGTATAAAAGCATTAGATTGAGATAAAAACAATCATTATTATGAGAAAACCGTTTTTTTTAAAGTATCAACACTGGTACATTTTCGGTATGAATTTATTTTAAAGTCCAAGTTTATGCACAACTTTTCTAGTATTAAGATTGGTGCATTTTCAATATGTAGAAAAAAATAGAAACTAAGTCCAAGCATATGCGGAAATGTTCTAAGAACCATCATTGGTATAGTAGTATGCATGCAGTATAATCAATCAAGTCCAAGTTTATACGGAAAATAGCAGAAGTAGTACAATTTCATCATTAACTAGCAGTTATTACCCGTGCAAATAAATTTTTGATGACCCAATTGCTGGGCCTGATGTTATATGCCCCTTTCAAACATTTTCCTGGAAGTGACGTTTTTGTGCATTCTGCAGCATTTTGTCATTTTATGTTTGTTTTTAATCTGAAGAAGAGCAAAGCACGAAAATTCATTTGTCTTGTATTGTTGTATAATTAAAAGTATCTATTATATTTCTTTGTTGTGTTGCTGATTTTATGCCCGTTATAGGTTATCTTTGGGTGTCCAAGCTGTCAGCCACTGAGTGAAGTCAAATTTATTTGAGACTATAATGTTCCATTGTAGCCTACATAGTGTATAGTTTATGTTGTGGTGTTGGTACAATAACTACCTTTAGGAAATATATATATTGCCTGAAAGTGGAAGAAATTGTAAACACAACAGGAACTGCTAAGTATTTTGAAAGTAAAATCATGAACACAACTAAGATATATATCAAAGATACTTTTAATTAACATTAGCTCGAAAATTATTTCACATTGTATAAAAGTATCTTTGATAATTATAATAATCTTTGTTGTGTTTATGATTTTGGAAGTGGAAGGCTGATGTGAACTGTCAGTGGTGAATCACTAAAAAGAGACATAGATTAAAGATAAACTTATAATTCTAATAAAACACAATAACCATTTATTTGAGGAGAACAGTGTCATGAATTGGCTAGTTTTAACTCTGCTCATCGACTATTTAGCCTTGTGTAAGTAATTGTAACAGTAGAGAGTTAGTATAGTACACAGCAGCAAGTAAATTACACAGCAAGCCACACACCGCGAGCCCGACCCACGCTCCGCAGTGAGTCAGCACTTGAGCTTTGAATCGGACCGTTTTAACCAATCAGAGCAGGCTCAGTGGGTAGAGCAGTTCTGACTGTGTCAGATCTTAGCGCAGTTTGAATCAGTCGTGTGTGAGACGAGGTAGAGGCAACATCTCCACAGCTAGAGAAATCTCTACACTCATAGACCAGGAAGCAGGACTTAGGAATCTTAGAATTCTCTCAAGTCACAACGGGCCTGAACTTGTCAGACAGGTAAATGAACACCCTTCTGTTTCATCGTGATATATTTATATTATTGTTGAAATTATGTTTGAAGAATTTGCTATGCATAAATGTGAATTGTTAATCCGAATTTGCCGTACCACGTGGAAGAGCCTACCACGAGGCGAAACACGACCGGTTGCGCCGGCATGTTGCATACCATACGGAACCACTGTTGTTTAACTTATATGTATGTTTGCAGACCAGTGGCTGTACCACTGAATGTTTGTAATATTATTAATTCTGTATGTGTATAGTTAGACACGATTGATATTTATGTATGTATAGGAATTTAGAGTGAGATTCCAGTGGACCCCGGAAGTAGCAGAATGTTCGTCGCTTATGTATAGAGATGTGGAGCTATCACTGAGGGCTACTTTGGCTTTCAGTGAGACGCTCTGCACAAACCGATTATTCAGGGTTGTGCAGAATTTCGTCTCTTATATTACAGACGAGCAGGCGAGCTATCCCGAGCTATCCTGTGCGTCCCCCTCCACAGAAACGACTAGTTGGTTGAGGAGACTCTACCGCACAAGTCGGAAAGAGCTACCTTGAAAAACACCCTGTCAGACCCCACAGCGTGGCAAGGGAACCCAACTACACAACGACAAAGGTGTACCAGAAGCTACCTCACAGAAGGACTTCGACCGCACCATCAGAAAGTTAAGTGTAATCTCCGAAAGTGCACTTAAACTGATCATAGCAGGACCACAGTAGTCCAACTCTTCAGAAACTGTAAAACGGACCACAGTAGTCCAAATCTACATGAAATATAATAGCAAGTGCCCGAGGAAGAAATAACAGCTGCATAGACTATCAGCGATCGAACTATTAGCAGTGATTGAGACTTTTTAAGTTAGATTAGTACTTAGAGAATCTTGTATAGAGTAGAAGAAATAAATGTGTGATTTTAACTGTTATCAAGTGGCTGGACTACATATGATTCATAGCCGTGTGAAAGCTAGTGTGACAGTAATCTTTTACCATTTTTCTATCTATCCCTGTACCCCAATCTTAACACAGAACGAGCTAAACAAATAAATTTATTAAAGTGATTCATAGGGTGACTTACTAGCAGTTCCCACCGAATAAACCTGAGGGTCCATAATTCCATTGTGCAGAGCCCATAAACCCCACGTGACACTTTAATTGGCGAGCCTAGCTAGGATCTGTGTATAATAGGAATTGGGTATAACCGGACCTAAGTACAATAAAATTAGATAACAGTAGGAGTAGTAGAATAACTTAGAATAGTGGTAACAAGGACTGATCAGTTGGGTGCACTATTCTTTAGTTAAAAACTTGTTTGCTTCAAATATTTTTGTGCCTGTATGTTGCATTGTTCTTTTGCAGGTTTTGCTTAAATAACTGTTGTATGCCATTTGACTCTTGTTTTATTCTATTATTGATTGAGAAGTTTATGGTCTTTGCATTGTTTTTATTGAATTGCAATATTGCTAGTGTTTTGGTATTCCACGTGATTCAGAGGTTGTTCATAGACACGTTTGGCAATGTCGGACCCAGTGGCCTTGAGATTGCGTTTCAAGGAATTGGGAGAAGCTTTACACTTAGCAGGGGCAGACCTAATTGCGTATATAAATGCAGAGGTAGAGAAACAGGAGGCTAAGGCAGAGAGAGCAGCAGAGAGAGAACAGAAGAAACTCGAAGCAGAACAGAGGAAAGCAGAACTAGAAGCAGGGCAGAAGAAATTAGAGGCAGAGAGAGAAACGAGGACATTAGAGCAAGAAGCAGAACAGAAGAAGGTAGCAGCAGAGAGAGAAGCAGAAGTTAGGAGATGGGAGTATGAGCGGGCAGAAAAAGAAAAAGAGAGGGAAGAAAAGGAAAAAGAAAGACAGCATGAGTTAGAGCTAAGAAGATTGGGATCAGGAGCTTCAAGTTCTTCCTCAACCCCTCCCCACTCAGATCAGCTAGAGGTAGCATCCAACCCTGTACAAGGAATGTCATTTCCACTGGGAACATTCAATGAGAGAGAGGAAGGTCTAGATCTCTATCTGACTAGGTTTGAGCGTCTAGCAACAGAGTATAAACTAGATCCCACTCATTGGTCTTTTAAGCTTAGTCAAGGGCTTAGAGGAAAAGCTTATGACATCTACAGTAAGCTACCGACTGACAGAGTGACTGACTATCACAAAGTAAAAGAGGCACTCCTAACGGGATTCGAACTGACAGGAGAATGCTACCGGCAAAAGTTCCGCACCAATCGGAGAGTGAAAGGAGAGAGCTATGCGCAGTTCGCGGATCGGTTGTCCACAATGCTGGATAAGTGGATTAGCCAGTCAGCCACGGCTAAGACGTATGATGGACTGACAGAACTGTTAGTATGGGAACAGCTACGGGAAACCATGACCCCCGAGCTGAGGACATTCTCAGTAGAGCAGGGCGCGGAAAGACTGGAAGATCTGGTCAAGGTCGCAGATAGGTACGTGGCCGCACACGGAGAAGCCAAGAGCTTCAGGCGAGACCTAAAGCCTAACGGGAAAGAGGCACAGAAAAGAAGCCCTAACCGAGAAGAGCGCACCGCGAATAAGCCGAATAACCCCAGACCTGGGCAAAATAAAGGACCCAACACGGAATTCGGGAAAAGAGGTCCCGCAGAACAGAGACGGTATTGTTCGTTCTGCAACAGAAACAATCACTCCACCGCAGAATGTTTCAAGTTGGCCGCACAACGTAGGGAAGAGCGCGAAAGCCGGCCAGCGCACAGAGTTCTAACTCAAAGCAGCGGTAACAAGCCACACACGATCGGAGATCACCCCTCGGTGACAGACACGGTCAAGGTCAACGGAAAAGAAGCGAAATGTCTGTATGACACAGGTCTATCATACGACGCGATAGTTAGCGAATCTCTTGTATCGCGCGCGGACTTGACAGACAAGACAGTCGACTTACAAGGAGCAGACTTGACGAAACCGACGACTACTTGCCCAATAGCATGGATCGAAGTAGAGAGTAGGTACGTCACAGGACGAATCCAAGCAGCTGTTTTACAGAAACCCCTGTATGATCTAGTGCTAGGTTGTAGGTATGTGTTCTTAGGCACGCCCCCCAAAACTGTAGAGATAGCTGCAGTGCAAACCAGGGCCCAAGCTAAAACCCAACCACCCCAGCCCGAGTTCGCTCCGAATCCAGGACTCGAAGAGATCAAAACAGCACAGAAAGAAGACACCTCGATAGCGAAGTGCTTCCAGAAGCTACCCAAGGCGCACACACCCCCGCACAAGGGAGACTTCTACATGGAAGAGGGAGTTCTACATCGACAAGGAGATGGAGATCACACCCAACTAGTACTACCAGCCACCCTTCGAGCCCAAGTACTAGAACTAGGCCACAGCATGCCACTCAGCGGACACATGGGAATTGGAGCCACAGTGCAGAGAATCAGCGCACACTACTATTGGCCAGGAATCACGGAGGATGTCAAGCGCTACGTGAAATCTTGCCACCAATGTCAACGATATTCCCCGCGACATCACACCGTACCAGTTACCTTAGGACCATCAGTAGTAGTCGGCGTGCCATTCCAGCAAGTCTCAGTAGACATCGTCGGACCACTGCCCATGACCAAGAAGCGGAACAGATTTCTACTCACACTCGTCGACGCATGTACGATGTGGTGCGAAGCAGTCCCGTTGCCAGCGATCGACACCAAGAAGATTGCAGATGCACTCATCGCCATCTTTACCAGAGTCGGATTCCCGGACAGCATTAGAACGGACAACGGATCTCAGTTCACCGGCCGCCTGATGCAAGACGTGTTCGAGTTGATACAAGTTCATCACATTCGCACACCACCATACCACCCCGCCAGCAACGGACAAGTAGAAAGACTGAATGGAACCCTTCTCACCATACTCAGGAAAGTCGCCGACGACAATCCAGAAGCGTGGGACACCTACGTGAATGCGGCACTGTTCGCATATAGAGAAACGCCCCATGCAGCCACAGGCTACACCCCGTCAACATTGCTATTCGGCAGACCTCTAGCAGGACCGCTAGAAGCCCTACGCAGAAGTTGGACGGAGGCCAAGATAGACGACACACCAAGAGGTGCCACCAAGTACGTCGCAGACCTGCAGGAAACCCTCAAAGCAACGTGGAAGAAAGCTGGTGAAGCACTGAAGAAGGCAAGAGCCCGTCAGGCGAAGTACTACAACCGCCACGCGAAGGACAGAGAACTGCAAGTCGGCGATCAAGTGCTACTCTTACTTCCAAGTGGAACCAACAAGCTGGACATCGCTTGGAGAGGACCGTACCGGGTGACTGCCAAGAAATCCAAGACAGTCTACCAAGTAGAGGTGAACGGGAGAGCCCGATACCACCACATCAATCTCCTCAAGAAATATACGGACCGACCAGCGACCCCCAGCACTCACAACTTGTTAGCCATCGCCATCGCGGAAGAAGGAGAAAGCATGGAGACCAATGCAGTAGAGTACCCCCTGCACTCCAAAGAAACCTACAAAGACGTGATACTCAACGGAGACCTAGCCGCTAAACAGCAACAGCAAGTACTACAGGTCATTCGACAACATCAGACTGTGCTAACAGACCGACCAGGGAGGACAGACCTCGTCGAAGTAACCTTAACGGTGACCGACCCAACACCCGTCCGCCAGAAGCTCTACCCGATGCCACTGTCTCAGCAGCGAGCCATCAAGGAAGAGATAGACACCTTACTGGCAGCCGGAATCATCTCAGAGTCTACTTCACCCTACAGCGCGGGCACGGTATTGTTGCGAAAACCCAACGGAGAGCATCGACTGTGCATCGACTTCAGACTGTTGAATGCCGTAACGCAGTTCCAGCCAGAGCCACTCCCGGACCAGACAGACCTATTTGCCCAGCTACAGCGAGCGAAGTACTTCTCACGCATCGACCTCAGCAAAGGATACTATCAGATACCAGTACAACCACAAGTCCGAAAGTACCTAGCTTTCAGCACTATGGAAGGACACTTCGAATTCAACGTGCTTCCATTCGGACTCCACAACGCACCCAGCATCTTCAGCGCCATGATGCGAAAACTCCTGGCACCCCTGAGCAGCGAGCACCTACACTCGTTTATGGACGACATCCTCATCGCTACGCCTACGTGGGAGGAACATGTCACGCTCCTACAACAACTACTCGCCCGCCTCAGAGACACGGGATTGACGGCAAGACCCACCAAATGTCAGATTGGATTCACCGAGCTAGAATTTCTGGGACACACCATCAGTCAAGGAAGCCTGCGACCGGTAGAGAAGACAGTGAAACGCCTACTCGACGCTCCTAGGCCCAAGACAAAGAAGGAAGTGCAGTCATTTCTAGGACTCTGCGGCTTCTACCAGAAGTTCATCCCCAACTACAACAGCATCGCCGTACCACTGACAAATGGAACCCGGAAAATCGCCCCGGACAAAATAGTATGGACAGCCGAATGCGAGACAGCATTCCAAACACTCAAGGACAGAATGACATCGGCGCCAGTACTCCACCTACCCGATTTGACTCAGCCATTCGTTCTTCGCACCGACGCAAGCGACTTAGGCCTCGGAGCAGTACTGCTACAGCGCGACCCCAAGAATGCAGAGACGCTATTCCCTGTCGCCTACGCCAGCAGAAAATTGAGATCCGCCGAGACCCACTACGCCACGTCGGAGAAAGAATGTCTTGGACTAGTCTGGGCCATACAGAAATTCCAACTCTACCTGTATGGGACCCACTTCACAGTTCAGGTGGACCACCAACCACTATCGTTCCTGGCAGCCTCCAAGTCTTTGAACTCTCGCCTGATGAGATGGGCACTCACCCTTCAGGAGTACTCATTCCAAATCGAGTACATCCCCGGCAAAGAGAACCACGGAGCCGACTACCTCAGTCGCCATCTCGTGGAGGACACAGCAGCTGTCGCCCACCCAACACAACTAAGGGCCACAGCACCAGAATTCGTCCCCGCCCAATAAAACCCTGTCACTAGTGTCCATAGCTACCTGGCACAGCATTGCAGCTCAGGTAGAGCAACTTAATTAGTTTGTAAATAGGACCCTAGGATAGTGCAGTGTTAAACTAGGCTCTGTAGTAGAAAAAGGTCGAATCCAGTAGTCATCGCCTTTTTTCAGTTGAGGGAGCCTGTCATGAATTGGCTAGTTTTAACTCTGCTCATCGACTATTTAGCCTTGTGTAAGTAATTGTAACAGTAGAGAGTTAGTATAGTACACAGCAGCAAGTAAATTACACAGCAAGCCACACACCGCGAGCCCGACCCACGCTCCGCAGTGAGTCAGCACTTGAGCTTTGAATCGGACCGTTTTAACCAATCAGAGCAGGCTCAGTGGGTAGAGCAGTTCTGACTGTGTCAGATCTTAGCGCAGTTTGAATCAGTCGTGTGTGAGACGAGGTAGAGGCAACATCTCCACAGCTAGAGAAATCTCTACACTCATAGACCAGGAAGCAGGACTTAGGAATCTTAGAATTCTCTCAAGTCACAACGGGCCTGAACTTGTCAGACAGGTAAATGAACACCCTTCTGTTTCATCGTGATATATTTATATTATTGTTGAAATTATGTTTGAAGAATTTGCTATGCATAAATGTGAATTGTTAATCCGAATTTGCCGTACCACGTGGAAGAGCCTACCACGAGGCGAAACACGACCGGTTGCGCCGGCATGTTGCATACCATACGGAACCACTGTTGTTTAACTTATATGTATGTTTGCAGACCAGTGGCTGTACCACTGAATGTTTGTAATATTATTAATTCTGTATGTGTATAGTTAGACACGATTGATATTTATGTATGTATAGGAATTTAGAGTGAGATTCCAGTGGACCCCGGAAGTAGCAGAATGTTCGTCGCTTATGTATAGAGATGTGGAGCTATCACTGAGGGCTACTTTGGCTTTCAGTGAGACGCTCTGCACAAACCGATTATTCAGGGTTGTGCAGAATTTCGTCTCTTATATTACAGACGAGCAGGCGAGCTATCCCGAGCTATCCTGTGCGTCCCCCTCCACAGAAACGACTAGTTGGTTGAGGAGACTCTACCGCACAAGTCGGAAAGAGCTACCTTGAAAAACACCCTGTCAGACCCCACAGCGTGGCAAGGGAACCCAACTACACAACGACAAAGGTGTACCAGAAGCTACCTCACAGAAGGACTTCGACCGCACCATCAGAAAGTTAAGTGTAATCTCCGAAAGTGCACTTAAACTGATCATAGCAGGACCACAGTAGTCCAACTCTTCAGAAACTGTAAAACGGACCACAGTAGTCCAAATCTACATGAAATATAATAGCAAGTGCCCGAGGAAGAAATAACAGCTGCATAGACTATCAGCGATCGAACTATTAGCAGTGATTGAGACTTTTTAAGTTAGATTAGTACTTAGAGAATCTTGTATAGAGTAGAAGAAATAAATGTGTGATTTTAACTGTTATCAAGTGGCTGGACTACATATGATTCATAGCCGTGTGAAAGCTAGTGTGACAGTAATCTTTTACCATTTTTCTATCTATCCCTGTACCCCAATCTTAACACAGAACGAGCTAAACAAATAAATTTATTAAAGTGATTCATAGGGTGACTTACTAGCAGTTCCCACCGAATAAACGTGAGGGTCCATAATTCCATTGTGCAGAGCCCATAAACCCCACGTGACAAACAGCATTACTGATTTATTGCACATGCATGTGATTAAAACAATAAGGCAATGCTATCACTGCATGCACAGAATTTTTTTAATTATACATACCAATGAAATACCAAATTGAGGCAATCAATAAAATAAAAAGCACCAAGCCATGTAAATATGGACCTTTAGTCCCTACAGATATTTATTTTGGAACAATTCAGTTTTAATTTATATTATAAATATTTATTTTTAATGTAAAGTTTGCTGTTATTTTTATTTTTTCTGATTATATTTCGCATTTACTTAGCTATTATAAACAAGCACCCATCCAAATATCCATACGTTACACTGTACAAATGTTAATTCTTCTTCTTCTTCTTCTTCTTCTTCTTCTTCTTCTTCTTCTTCTTCTTCTTCTTCTTCTTCTTCTTCTTCTTCTTATTATTATTATTATTATTATTATGTTTATTATTATTATTATTATTGTACCAAATTTGTATGGGCCAAATGGAATTACGCCAACAGAATGGACAACCATAAGATGGCAAGCTTAAATATAAGAAAGCCAAATTCAGTGTGCACGAACCGGATATAGGCTAGAATAGGAAACCATCAGCATGACGATCACCAATTGAAGCAAACACTTCATCTTCACAATCACAAAATGGCGTCGCTGTACGTGGCAGACAGTTGAACTGGAAGTAGCGAGGCTTACACAGACACAGTAGTGTTACGACTAGGGCACTGCACAGTATATGATACTGAGAGCCAGGACCTAGGTATGGAGAGTGTTGTACACGCAAAGATTATAACTCATTTACAGGTACTTGGCAATGACATTGAGGCTATGACCTCACCTGGAGTCCTCGAAGAGTTTTGTCCCTTTAAGTTACATCTTGCTTGAGCAGGAGGGTCAAAGTTCAACACGATGTGTATATCGGGGAGCTCCCACACACAAAACATACGAATACTAAACATAAAAAGAGACCAATAAGTAATAATAATAATGTTCGTCATTTGTAAGGATCAAGGCGCTGACCGATACAGGATCTAACTCCAACCGCCCGAGACGCCCACCCGCAGCCTTTGGGCGCATGGTCTGACGCCCGGACAACTGAGCGCAATCCTGGGCAGCCAGGGATGGGGGAGAAGGACCAAGTGCATGCTGGGTGTGTTCTTGTTACCGGCACTCACCCGTCTAGGACATGAGCGTCAGGATCTTTAAAGTCCGTTATGATGGAATGTATGCGACACACAGACTAGACCTCGGTTTATACTCTCATCCGAAGGAGTAGGAACACAGGAGTAAAGTGTCTTTCCCAGGGATACAACACAATGGCCCGGCCAGGGCTCGAACCCAGGACCTTCAGATCCGCAAGCCGAAGCACTACCATTAGACCATCGTGCCTCCAAGTGTGAACCTCCAAGTGAAACAAAGCAAGCAGTATGAATGAGAGAGAGCGTCAAACTTGTACAAGAATCAAAGAGGACAACCCAATCGTTTGGGCGCCAATCCAAAGAGCAATAATTGTTATGTTACTAATCAAATTAAATAAAAACGTTACTTTCATCTATTCACACAAAACCCACCCGCACACAAACAAAAATATTTTACATGTAAAACCAAACGTAACATGCCCATCGGGGGGAAAATGGCAACTTTATATGCGGTACTACAGCAGAAGCAGTATGATGAATTCACTAAAACTAAGTAGGAGTTCATTTCAGGGGACACATTCGGACATGAAAATGACGGATTTTCACCCTTGAATTGGAGATGAAACGTGCACTACCATATGTGTCGCCATTCTAAAGTTGTGTAAGCTACTCGTACTCTATGAATGCGGTTTGATTGGTCATTCTGCTAGCTGATTAGCTCAAAGGTTATATCTGCCGGAACTTAAAGACACAATCCACCTAGGCAGGGCACTTCGCTAGTCAAAGATTATAGCATCGTATGGGAGACAGGATTCCATTATACGAAATGTTATTATTGTTATTATACGAGTACAGACAGACAGACAAAGAGAGAGAGAGAACGAGAGAGAGAGAGAGAGAGAGAAGGAATGGGGGTGGGTGAGGGGGGGGGAACTGGGGCTGATCTCATCTCCACTTACAAGCCCTTGTGTACGAAAACATAACTGAGAGAAGTGTATTGCTACTGGCTAGTCTAGGACAATGTGTTTAGCACCATGTCATGCATTAGGCCTCTGGAGATGTAAAGAGACAATTGTATCGCCGCAGTTGTTGAAATATGGGAAGATCGCTTGTCCGCCACTTGGCCCCCTTGACCAAGTGGTCCACGGTTATCACTGGGCTATCTTTATCCAGTCTCACTGATAACACTTTACTTCACCAACTCACCGCTCTGTAATAGTACCCTTTGATAACAAGGTATGCAACTGCTGGACTCATGCAGATGTGACACGTGTGTGTGTGTGTGCGTGCGTGTATGTGTGTGCGTGCATGTGTGTACTTGTATAACCGCACAACTGGGAGTTTTGTTCATATAAACTTGGTAACAAACAGGGTATTGAAAAAAAATATGGAAACAAACTTCTTCCCCATTTTTTAAACCACATTTTCCACTGGAAAACAGCATAGCACAAGCCTAATTATCGAGAAATCGCATCTTCCCCATTTGTCGAAAAATGGGGAAGACAAGAGTGTAAATTATACACACCTGCGTAGTAAGTGGCGCTACGAAGAAAGTCAAGTTTGCAGGGCAGATTACCCACCAATCCTGTACGACATTCATAAATCTACTTAACTGTATCAAATACAACATTTGATTTGTATATACCGTTGAGAAAAAGACCATTCCTTAATTGTACCCTGTGACCCCTTGGGGTCATGAGCAATCTTGTCACTGTAGATTGTTCTAACCTATAAAGGGAACAGTGAAAGACCCAGTTGAAAACCTGTCTTGCCTTTGTAGGCATGACTAATTCACTGCGGCAACAGTTCCCCCCGTTGGAGTGCCGGGGGTTTCAGTATAAATAGTATCCCCACTTTCTGGAAATTTAGTGCTTTAAATTCCCACTGACGCTGTCTTCATCATTTGCTCTTTCCCATTCCTGATCTGTCCTATCACTCTGCTATACTTTCTTCTTCTTCGCTAGATCAATGACCTACCTTTTTTTCTTGAAAACTCTTCCTGGACAAGACTCCTTGTTTGTGTATGAGGTCTGTTGGATCAGCTTGGGAGTGTTGGACGCTTTCTGCCGGGTGGTCACTAGGGCTTCCTATGATTGTATTATTTCGCACTATAGGCATTTTATATGTATGTGTTTTGTTGATGATTTATAATGATGGTTGTATTCTATTTTGTTTTTGTAACCGGGGTGTTCGCGTAGTTGAGGTCAACCCTCAGCCGTCCCCCGCGTGGGATGTCTTTATTGTAAAGTGACTGGCCGGTGGAGGGCATTCAATTTTCCCACTAGGGTTGTTTCGGCAGATCTTTTATGCGGATCGGGGGTTGTCCGGTCCTGATTTGGCTCGGAAGAGTCCGCTGGACCTAAAGCAACAATAAATCAATCAATCAATCAATTGTACCCTGTGTTGGTAACATTCCAGATTGGTCGGCTTATACCCGTATGTGTATGTGAGAGTGGGGTCGCGCGCGCTGGTGTGTATGTGTGTGTGTGTGTGTGTGTGTTGGTGTGTGTAGGAAAGAAAGAAGAAAAAAAAAGTTAGAATAATGTTTAAGATGAGTGTGATGTAAATGGAAGCGGATTATTGTGCATTTTTAATGTATATGAATTTAAAATGTGATTGTGCGCCTGCTGGCAATACATTACATTACATTACATGGTTATTGCTTTAGGTCCAGCGGACTCTTCCGAGGCAAATCAGGACCACCTGCTGGCATTCCTTTTGGGGGTAATACAGACGTATTGTATTGCATTGTATTGTCTTCGTTTTCTTCTTCTTCTTCTTCTTCTTCTTCTTCTTCTTCTTCTTCTTCTTCTTCTTCTTCTTCTTCTTCTTCTTCTTCTTCTTCAATAATAATGAATTAATATGAGCAGGCGTCGGACATGTTCTATGTCCATGTACGACCTGTGTACGTGCGTCAATGCGTGTGTACGAGTGTGTGTGTGAGTGTGGATGTGTTTGAGTATGTGTGTGTGAGCGAGAGAGAGAGAGAGAGAGAGAGAGAGAGAGACACACACACACACACATAGACAGACAGAGGGTCAGAAAAATAAAATGGTGTCTGCCTGGGAGAGATTTTTTTATCATTTGTCTGTGATTGTGTGAAAGAGGGACGGGGGCGTTTGGGGAGATGGTGTGGGTTTGTGCGTGTGTGTAGATGGAGTTGGGGGGTGGGGGAGGGGTGGAAGGGAGAAGGTAGGCCAGTGGTTGAATGTAAATAACGATATTGTATGTGGTTGCAGTGGGTTACGTCGTTTTAGAAGTGTTACAAATCTTGTATCTGTTACCATGGGAACCACCGATATTTGAAATGACTCTTAGCAGCAACATCAACAGCGGAAAGCTCACTGTCCTTTGAGGATTGTCTCAAACAGAGATACTGTTTCAAAGTAATTCATCAGCCACTATTCCTTTTTTCTTTGTACGAGGAAGGTTTTTATTTTAAATTTTCTATCGTGCCCCATATTTTATATTTGCTTCTACATAAAGTCGTTGATGGTAAACAATTGTGTATGTACCAAGAAAAATATGTAAAACTGAGGAAGTAAATTAGTTCTGTGGCCAGGTTGAATGTTACAAACTGCTAGATAACTCTCTATCACGAAAATATAAATAAACAGACAAAACCAAAACAACAAAAATATTTTCCATAATGCTACTTGACTGAAAGTGCTTAATAAATAAGAACGTTTTTAAAGTGAACCTTTGATTTGCTTCTATGTTGACGTTGGAAAAGCTTTGGATAATGTTAATGTCTTTGTTGTTATTTTATGAGTCAGTATTATCGTAGCAATATTGAAGATCTTTTTGGAATTGCATGTTTACATTCGACGGAAATTTGATATCTATCTCGTAAGTCAAAACTAAACCAACATTGTAGAATATCCTATGACGTAACATATTTTGTGTTTCATGTGACGATCTTTGTTTTGATTGGTTAGTGATTACGTCATTCTCGAATGTTCGAAAGCTTTTTTTAAAATTTAAACAATGTACAGAAAGTATAAAATGGCTTTTGTCTGCGGGTAAAGATTCAGTTTTTTAATGCCCTTGTTGATGCTCTTTGTGCCTTTTGCCGAGTCCTGTTGGAAAAGCTTTCTAACGACGGCTCCTGCGGCGTATATACCAACTCCAGTTATACAGATTCAAGCATCGGGGCTGAATCGACAATTGGCGTTTAACAGTGTGTGTTCGTGTGTGTGTGTGGGTGTGTGTAGGTGTGTGTGTGTGGGTGTGGGTGTGTGTTTGTGTTTAGTATTCTTATTCTACTTATAATAGCGTTCAGCAGAGATCGCCGGGTGTTTTAGGTGAGAGTCCGGAAATTCAGCAAACCATGTGATGTGTAACAATAATGGTGAAAGCTCTATCTTATCCCGTTACTCGAAAGACGTAGGGGCAACATAGATGATCGTTTAACTAGCGTACTACATCTTTCTCTGTCTTCAGCAATCCTCATGGCTTCATTCTCGAATGTTGTCATCCCAACTCTTTTTCTGTCTCCCTTTTCTTCTGCCTCCTTGCACCATGTTTTGCAGGATGGTATTTGCAAGGCCTGATGACGTGGCCATACCATCGGAGTTTCCGTTCCTTCACCACTGTGAGCATTTCATCGTGTAGTCTAATGGCTCGTGTGATATTCTGTTGGACTTTGTTATCTGTGATGTGCTGGGTATAGGAAATGCCAAGAAGTCTTCTGTAGCACCTCATCTCCATGCTTTGTATTCTTCGTTGTGAGTGCCAATGTTCCGTAAGCGTTTAGGAAGATGCAGATGACAAGAGAACGCAACAGCCTTACCTTGGAGTGTAGACTGATGGTCCTGTCTTTCCAAATGGGCTTCAACCTTGTCTGAGCTGCAGTTGTTTGTGCGATCCTGGAGAGGACTTCCTGTCGGGACCCATTGATGATACAATTAAAAAAAGTCGATGGCTTGACTACGAACCGTCGCTCCAACATCCCTTTGATTGGATCGCGTGAAGCACGTGACTGTTGACGAATGAGGTCACCAAGATCAATCAAAGTGTATAAGCGTTCAGAAGCACTGGTTACTGTGCTTTCGTTGGCCATCACAACAGCAGCTGTGCATGCAATCAAAAGCAATGTTAAAGTTGGTGTTGTTGTGTGCGTGCAATAATAAGAATGTGAAGCGCCGCAAAGCTGCTCTGGTGTAAGTTAAATTGCCGCATGGCGTCAGCAGATGGGGGTCATCTCTATGTTCTCACAGCTCTATGTTCTCACAACTTTATGTTGCCACAGCCCCATGTCCTCACAGCTCCATCTTCTCACAGCTATAAGTTGTCACAGCTCTATATACAGCTCTAGATTATCATGTCATTATCACATCTCCATCTTCTCACACGGCTCTATATTTTCATAGTTTTATATTCTCACAGCTCTATATTCTCATAGCTCTGTGTTCTCATAGCTCTGTGTTCTCATAGCTCTAGGTCATCAGCTATATATTCTCATAACTATAAGTCCCCACAAATGTAGCTTTACGTCCCCACAGCCCTGTATTTTCACAGCCTTGTGTTTCATACATAAAGCTGGGAACATAAATCAAATCTTTTATGCAGATCAGGTGTGATCTGGTCCTGATTTGGCTCGGAAGAGTCCGCTGGACCTAAAGCAATAATCATGTAATGTAATGTAACATAAATCAATGCAAAAATAGAACCGTATAAACACATAGCGGTGGAAACATAGGCCGTGCGAACATAGGGAATGTAATGCTTTGAAATTATAGGTCTGCAGAAATGTAGAGCTGTGAGAGCTCCCATGCAGAGCCGTGGGAACGTGGAACTAGGCGGAAACGGAGTGTGAGAAAATGGAGCAATGGGATCATAGAATGTTGGAAGCAAAGACCCGTAGGAACATAGACCTGTGACAAATGCTGAGCTGTGAGAAATGCAGTCATGGAATTCCATCCAGTACTGTGGAATCTAATAGCCGTGCAACGAAGAGCCATGGGAATTAAAAAAAAATAATTGTGGGAGCATAGCGCCATGGCAACATAAAACTGTGAAAATCTTTGAGTTGTTAAAACATAGTTTTGGAACATAGAGCTGTGGAAACATAGTGTTATGGGAACGTAGAGCTGTTGGAACATAAGCATCATCCCGTGTTGTACAAGTCAGAGGGCATTAGGGACATAATCTAAGGTTTACAGTTACATGCACGGAGTCAGTCATGGGAAGAAACTCCAAACTCATGTTTAGCAAAACTTTCTCTGCAATTACCGTTCTTTGCAGCATTAAACACATTGAACAAACAACACAATTATGAGCTACAACTCAAGCCCCAAAAATGGGCTGCAGGGTAATAGCTACAGGCGTACTGCGTATCGAGCGATTCAGAATAGAGTGCAATAGGGCAGGGATCTCAATTGCCTGTGTGAATAACCTTACATTCACAGTGTCAATTCCGGGCTCGAGTACCGACAATCGACAGGTCGACTGATAGAGTTCTATTTAAAAAGAAGCCATCAGATCGTCACTCCATTGACCTCAAACCCAATATCCAGGAGCGGAGTCCGTTTTCGCCACGTCAAATGTTCTTCACACCCAACCAACATTGCTTTGTTAAATCCAGTCGAGAATTGATCTTAAATATCGCTCTTAAAAGCACAGAGGGTCCTTAAGACACCCGCCTAATTCAGGATCCCTAACTCAAACCGATGGAAGCCAACTTGCTGCACCAAAGGCACTGTCTGACACCACGAGCAACTGAGCCACCTTCATAGTTCCAGATGTATGAGAGTTTGAACCTTTCGCTTGCTTTGTTGTTGTTGTTGTTGTTGATTGTATTACCGAGTACCTTTACGTGCCTCTGCGGCAATACTAGGGGGAGACAGTCAACCCCAATGTCATTACAGAAAGTTGTCTCCCCTGACCATTCAGGGTCGAACCCCAGTTCTACTATTCCCCAGGAGAATGTAGTCGCGTTGTTGATGGTCTGTCGAACTTCGTTGTTGGTGATGTGACGGGTATAGGAGATGCCCAGAAGTCTTCTGTAGCACCTCATCTCCATGCTCTGTCTTCTTCTTCTTCTTCTTCTTCTTCTTCTTCTTCTTCTTCTTCTTCTTCTTATTAATATTATTATTATTATAATTATTATTATTATTATTATTATTATTATTATTATTATTATTATTATTATTAGTAGTAGTAGTAGTAGTAGTAGTAGTAGTAGTAGTAGTAGTATCAATCATTGTATGTTCAATTAGGGGGGGGATTTGATACACGCATACAAAATTTACAACGGACTGGATGATTTAAAGTGGTCTGATTTCTTTGCACCGCCACATTGCAATACTACTGGCATGTCCGAATGGAAAGTTAAGTATTTATTCACTGATATGAGGAAGTTTTCATTTTCTAACAGGGTTGCTACTAACTGGAAGAGTCTACATGTCTCACTTCGTAATGCACCAAGCATAAATACAATACAATGTTTAGAAACCAGTTAGACTTCCTTCCAGAGTTTAAAATACGTTTTTATGCTATCCCATCCCATCCTATCCCATAACTCGGAGGTCGTAGGGGCACCACAGATGATCGTTTAACCAGCGTACTCCATCTTTCTCTGTCCTCAGCAACCCTGATTGTTTCGCTCAGTGTCAAACCAGTCCATTCTCGAATGTTGTCCTCCCACCTCTTTTTCGGTCTCCCTCTTCTTCTACCTCCGTGCAGGATGGTCTTTGCAAGACCTGATGATCTGGTAACGTGGCCATACCATCGGAGTTTCCGTTTTTTCACCACTGTGAGCAGGTCATCGTGTTGTCCAATGGCTTGTGTGATGGTCTGTCGGACTTCGTCATTGGTGATGTGCTGGGTATAGGAAATGCCCAGAAGTCTTCTGTAGCACCCCATCTCCACGATTTGTATTCTTCGTTGGAGATCTGCTGTGAGGGTCCATGTTTCGCAAGCATATAGGAAGATGGAAATGACAAGGGAGCGCAGCAGCCTTACCTTGGAATGTATACTGATGGTCCTGTCTTTCCAAATTGGCTTCAACCTCGCCAGGGCAGCAGTTGTTTGTGCGATCCTGGAGAGGACTTCCTGTCGGGACCCATTGTCTGATACAATGGCTCCTAAATATTTGAAGACATGCACTGTGTTGAGGGATTGGCCTTGGACTTTGACGTTCTTGTTGATGCCATTGGTGATGTTGGTCATCATTTTGGTCTTCTCTGCACTTATTTCCATTTCATAGGCTCTGGAGGTGGTGTCAAGCCTCTGTACCAGCTGTTCAAGTTCTTGTTCCTCTCCAGCCAATCCATCAATGTCATCCGCAAAAAGGAGTTTGGAGATTGCTCTTCCCCATATGCTGACTGTGCCTTCGTGGTCTGCAAGGGCATCTGACATGATGCGCTCTATGAAGATGTTGAAGAGTGTTGGAGATAGTAGGCATCCCTGACGCACATCGATTGTTGTTCTGAGCCAGTTCTAGATGACGCTGTTGTGGAGTACTACACTGGTAGCCTTGTCATACAGGCTTTTGATGACATCATTTTTTTAGGGCAGATGCTGTACACTCATGGGTTGCCCACAGAGCTGCATGCCAGACTCGCTCAAACGCCTTTTTGAAGTCTACGAACACATGATATAGATGTTGTTGGTGCTGTAGGTATTTCTCGCAGATTATTCTGAGGTTGAAAATCTGTTCAGTGGTACTTCGCCCTGCCCTGAATCCTGCTTGCTCTTCAGCTATGATTTGTTCAGCTTGGGGTTTCAAACTGTTGAGTATTATTTTCAGGAGGACCTTGCTGGGATGGCTGATGAGGCTGATGGTGCGGTAATTTTCACATTCCTTTTACCTTTTTGGGGAAGAGTGGTGACTACCGACTGGGTCCATGATGTAGGCCACTCCTTACTCTGCCAGATCTTGTTACAGATAATGGTGAGTACGTCGATCATCGCTTCTTCTCCTGCTTGAAGCAGTTCCGCGGGTATGTTGTCCACTCCCGCTGACTTCCCCTTCTTCAGCGATTGCACTGCTGCCTCAACCTCTTCTCGGAGAATTGGGAGGATTTCTTCTTCTTCTCTGTTCTCGGGACATGCTAGAACTGATGGGTCTCCGTTTGGTTTGTGGTTGTATAGGCTAGATCAGTACTCTGTCCATCTGTCCAAGACTTCTTGTTCTTCTGTAAGGCATATGCCAGACTTGCTTTGGATCGTGGAGACCTTGGGCTGTTTAACACTTGTCAGCCGCTTCACAGGCTAGTAAGCCTTCTTGCTTTTGTTCTTGTTCAGACTGTTCTCTATTTCCTGGAATCGATCTTCTATCAAGTTTTCCTTTGATGTGCGTATGCCTTTTCGGATTTCATTGTTGATTTTTCGGCAGGCATCATGCAGCTCCCTGAGAGGTGTTCTTTTTCTTTTTCATCTCTCTTCGTTTATCACACAGGTCCAAAAGTTCAGGTGTGATCCACAGCTTCTTCTTTGGCCGGTGCTTTCCAAGGATCTCCGTGGCAGCATCTGTCACAGCTAAGTTGAAAGTGGTGGTCGTGGTGTTGACATCTACTTCACCAGCTCCCAAAATGAGCAGTGGTGCAAATTCCCCTTCAATTGTGGCCTGAAATATTCGTGCCACCTCCTGGTCTTGCAGTTTGTCCAGGTCGAAATTCAGTCTCTTGCACTTTGCTGTGTTTACTCTCTTCAAGTGAAGCCGGAAAGACATCATCACGAGATCGTAGTCACTTCCGATGTCTGATGTGAGTTTTAATGCTATGATGAATGAAATTATTTTGGAAAATGACATGCTCAACAGACTCACTTAGTTATTGCCAACGTAAGGAAGGGGCATTTCGCCCCCACACTACTGTGGCGGGAGGGATAGCTCAGTGGTCAGAGCGCACGACTTGTGTGAGTGCGTCTTGGACGACGTGAGTTCGAATCCTGACTTCAGCAAACTATTTTGTGATTGCTGGATATTACGGGCCAGCGCCTTGAGAAGCTCTCTGAGCTTGTAAGTGCGCTATATAAGAGAATCCTCTTTCTTTTCTTTTTTTATTTTTTTTACTACTACTACTACTATCCTTATTATTATTATTATTATTATTATTATTATTATTATTATTATTATTATTATTACTTTAGCATCCATAATTATTATTATTATTATTATTATTATTATTATTATTATTATTATTATTATTATTATTACAAAATAAGGTGCTGTTTCTTGACCTTTATTTAATGTCAATTCACACAAAATTAAATCATTTAATATAGGTGAATGTAGGTTTATGACCGAAAGAACTAGATCTGTGAAATAGATGAGTTTTTAGTGACTTATGGGACGATGTCAGTGTTACACTCGTTGTTGGTTTTATCAGTAGTTGATTCAGCCACAATGCTTGAATCCTGATAAGTGTAACTCAGATTCGTTTATCCACGCAACCTGTTCACTCAGCAACAAGGCAGGAGTCGTCGTATGAAGTTTTCCAACTTTATTCAGCGTACATCAACAACTGCATACAATCGCTTTTTCCACTTTCTCATCTCAACAACTTTCAACTTTCCACCTCTTTTTGAAACGGTCCGGCACATATAGTCTCTTTATACTCCAGAAAAAGTTAGAACACTCCAGGGTGACGCACCACAACCAATCAAAACAAACTTCGTCATCACTGTCTTACGTATTACGTCAATCAACTTTCTTTACAGTCCAAGAATTTTCTCAACTATCTTTAGATCTATCTAGACGCTTTGATCGATAATAAACAAGCAACACTAACAAGCTTCTTCTAACAACTACGCAAAATCAAATCAAAGGTAAATACACTCTGTCAGTAATGTTGCTAGAAATTTTTAGCATAGGCCATTTGGCCGATTCAGTCACAAACCTTTAGGACATTTTGAAAATCTTTCGGCCATCATTTTGACTTCTTTCCAACACCAAACGAGAGGCCACTGATAAGTTTCGGTTTCTTTTTCGGCGGAATTTCGAAAACGAAAAGTTTTATTGCCGGAAGCACGCCGTACGCAACAAGGGGAGTTACTCTAACTCTCTCTGCTGATGCATGTGTCATCTGCTTGGCGCTTTCGATACGCGATGTTCGACAATAACTCTTAACACCTTTATTTATCAGATAGGAAATGAATATGGCCAGAAGCAATAACAACGAAACAGACATAAGACAAGCAAACAAAAAACGGACAAAGGGTGGCCGATTGAGGCGTAAAACCTTAGGACAGTGGCCGATCAGTACATGGCTCTTTCGGACATTTTGGAATTTTATCGGTGAAAGGCCGATTTGCCGACGAAAACGACATCACAGAGTCTGTTATTGAATGCTTTGCACAACAAAACGATCAGATTTATCGTGCACCTCCCACACGTACTATCGTGCGCGTTTCAACGTAACAGTCAGGTGTATATGGCATGCATAATATCATCTCAACACACATTGGCGTTGATTAGATTTCACCTGGACTTAATTTAATGTCTTTCGTGTCGTTATTATTTTTTAATACTCACAGACTTATCTGACAATACTTTAATTTGATCCTATTTCATAGGTCAAGTTCGCTGGGGTGAAAATTTTACTGAACACTGTTGTATCTCTTTAAAAAAAAAAAAAGGGGGGGGGGGGGGGGGTTGGGGGATGGGAGGGGGAGGTCAAACTATTTGGATGATTTATAGTAATTTGGATGAATTTTAATAAACAGGTGCTTAGGTCAACGGAAAATCATTTTGTAGCAGTCAGTCCAACCCCCGGTCGGTATTTTGCTTTCCTGTTTAAAACAGTTTGTTTGCTTTATCTATAAAATGACTTGATCAATTTTAATATCCCCAAACTAACCATTTCTCAGTCTTTAATGTCGTTCATACTTGTACACGTCTCAAAGGTCGTTGAGGTCCATCATTTTCTAAACAATTTAGAGCTAGCTGTAAATCAAAAACCTGTTTAAACTTGATTGATTTTAGCTTGCTTATAATTGAAAGAGATAGTTACCATTCATTCCTTTGTTTTTCATTTTGCCTCTTTAAAATAAAACTGAAACAGACCAGCCCCATGACAATTTACACTGTTGAAAATGCTGATTTGTAGCTGCGTTTGTATTTTGTCAAGAAATACGGTTGAATGGCTTACCGTCTTGTAATCTGGGAGCAGTCTTGCTGTGAGCCGAGGTCGTCGGCATTCCGAGTTCAAAAATATGATTACATTTGTTTTCTCTCTAACAAGATATTTCTCTTTTAAAAGTGTGAAGCCACACAAAGGTCCTTGTGGTCCACAGTATTGGATATTTTACACGGATAATATCACTACATCCCTTGTCCTACTACATTACTTCCACGTATTTCATCACTGCAACCTCATCAACACTTTCAAGCTGCTACAAATAGACTATTCATATCCTATCCTATCCTATCCCGTAACTCCAAGGTCGTAGAGGCACCACAGATCGAATGTTGTCCTCCCGCCTTTTTATGTCTCCCTCTTCTTCTACCTCCTTGCACCGTGCCTTGCAGGATGGTCTTTGCAAGGCCTGATGCACTGGTGATGTGGCCACAACCCACGGAGTTTCCGTTTCTTCACCCCTGTGAGAATAGACTATAATTAGTGCAAGCAAAAATCGAAAACAACAGACACACAAAATTATTGCAATGTTTGTAATTAGAAACCTCGTCTTTGACGTTTGCAGAGAAGTTTTATGAATGAAGAAAACAAAAATCGTCCTATCACCTAAATACACATAGTGTTGTCAACGTTGACCCGTCTGCTTAAATAACTCTCGAGGACTCCAGATGTGATCATCGCCCCAAAGTCATTGCCAAGGCACTGCAAATGAGTCAAAGTCTTTGCCTGAACAGCATTCCCTCTACATAGGCCCTGGCTGTCAGACCTTTGGCTGTATCATTCCTTGTGCAGTGCTCTAGCCGTCAAACGACTGTGTGTGTGTGTGTGTGTGTGTAAACTTCGCTATTTCCAGTTCAACTGTCAGCCACGTAAAGCGACGCCATTGTGATTGCGACATAAAGAATTTGCTGTTATTGACCATGATAACTCTGACCGCTGTCCTTTCTGAAGGCGTGCCATCGCTTTGGCCCCAAAAATCTGGTACAATATTACACATACAATATACTGATAGTATTCTAATGGTATACTAATTTCATAACCCCATTATCATGTACCAGAAATATACCAAATACATATGCACCTAGTACAGATATATGTGGACAGTAAGTATATATTTTGGAATACATCAATTGTATTCGAATATACTGAAAATGTACCCAAATCGTAGATATATGTTTATCCTACTTACCAAAACAACACTTTGTGTGCTGGAAATGTCCTCCTTCCAAATCTTAAACATTTTTCTGAATACTAAAATCTTACGGAGTTGAAACTTTTAAATGTTCTCGTAGGCTGGACTTGCTTACACTGTACCCATGATGATCCTTAAAAACATTTCCTCATATTCTTGGACTTACTATTTTATTTATATACTAAAAATGTACCAATGTTGATACTAAAACAAAATGTCTGCATAAACGACCACTCTCTATAAAACCGCTAATCGCCCTTTCCGGATTTTTCTGCAACACGCTTCATAATGTTATTTGGGGAACAACGAGTTGTTTTTCATTTATAACTGTTTTTGAGCACTTTACTGCCTATTCTAAACCATTTTATTCTGGACCATTCTATTCTGGACAATTATTCTTCATAATAAATGGCTCTTTGCAGTCCGCTGTCACCCATAACAGGCGGCGACGACGGCAGCGGGGAGGAGGTGTCGCTCATGACAAGCAGCGACGAGGAGGTGACACACTTGACAGGCAGCGGCGAAGGTGGCAAGCAGGAAGAGTGCCACCCATAACAGGCAGCGACGATTGCAGCATCAAGGAGATGTAGCGCGTTATAGGCAACGACGATGACAGCGGCAGAAATTGAGTGCCACCGATAACAGGCAGCAGGCGGCGACGACTCCAAGGTAGACATGGGCACATGACTGTGTATAGCAGCTGACGCATGGCTCACCATGACTGCGTATAGCAGCTGACGCATGGCTCACCATGACTGTGTATAGCAGCTGACGCATGGCTCACCATGATTGCGTATAGCACCTGACGCATGGTTCACCTGTCCAGCCATCCCATCATGCATCTGGAAAATTAATCTCCCAAAATTCAAATTTTTGTCATAAGTCATAAGTCCTCAGATCCTAACATGTGTAATAATAAATGTGTGTTTTCAGTGGAGCTGAGGCTTAAAAAAATACAACCAACATGAACGTTTTCACTAGAAGCGTTCACATAATAACAGCACAAAGAGGACTGGATCAACAAGCAGAGCAAATCCATTCAAAAGAACAGAGAGAGAAGAAACAGCAAAGAGGTGTTTAACACCATTAAGCAACTGAAAAAAGACCCAGCAGTGATCTAAAATACTCAAAAGAGATTATTTTAGAAGAAAAGATAGGGGGGTGAAGATGGGGGAGTGAGGGGGGTTGAACAGCCAATTCCTCTATCTCTGGTGTAAAGGCAAGCCGCTATTAGAAGACGAAAAGTAAGTCCGATTTTATTTTTGAAAATGTTTGACATACTGCTTCTAATACCATTATTGAAGGCAGGAAGGAAACCGGAGTACCAGGAAAAAGCCCTCGGTGACCTCAAAAGTCTGGTGCCTAAGTCACGTTAGTTCGTGCCACAAGGGGTTGCAACCCGCCACTTTTGGCATAGAAAGCCCGCTCTCTGTCAGCAGAGTGACCAGACAACCCCAGTATGATGATGTTGACGGTAACGATGACGACTATTTCGTCCTATGATTATTACTAGATGTATACTGGCAAACATAAGCATAAGAAACTTTTAATTGTGCTATCGACAATCATTTATTTGCTCATCGAAAGCTGCTTCTCCTAGTGACTTTGCCCAAGGGATGAAACTCCTGATGATAGGACTGTGAATGATTTTGAGCACTTTGCTACTTTTAGCCTCCCTTGCTGTGTGGTTTCACGATCAGGTCGAACAAGCCAAATATTGGTGGTAAACTGCGCTAGCGGCTTGCGCGAGTAGTAACCACTATTGCAAGGTATTTTGGGCACAACACACAAGTCTTTCGTCTATCTTATGCTATCCCGTAACTCGAAGGTCGTTGGGGCACCACAGATGATCGTTTAACCAGCGTACTCCATCTTTCTCTGTCCTCAGCAACCCTCATGGCTTCTCGTAGTGTCAAGCCAGTCCATTCTCGAATGTTGTCCTCTAACCTCTTGTTCTGTCTCCCTCATCTTCTGCCTCCTTGCACCGTACCTTGCAGGTTGGTCTTTGCAATGCCTGATGCTCTGGTGAGGTGGCCATACCGTCGGAGTTTCCGTTTCTTCACCACTGTGAGCAGGTCATCGTGTTGTCCAATGGCTTGTGTGATGGTCTATCGGACTTCGTCGTTGGTGATGTGCTGGTTATAGGAAATACCCAGACGTCTTCTGTAGCATCTCATCTTTCGATTTACTTTTAATAGTTTTAAAATGGATTTCATTTTTGTTTATTTTATTTCACCGTTCTTATATAGTACGCGCCTCCAGGCCAAAAAGCTACTCAAGGCGCTGGCCGATACAGAATCTAAATCAAGTCTTCCGAGGCGCCCACGTGCTGCCTTTGGTGCTACGTCTGACGCCACAGACAACTGAGCACAAATCCAATGGATCGGGGATGAAGGAGAAGGGACCTAGTGCTGTGTCTTTATGTAGCTGGCACTCGATCGCCCCGTCTAGGACATGTGCGTCAGGATCTTTAACGTCCGTGCGATGGTGCGCGTGCGTTGTGGAGGACTGCACTGGTCGCATTGTCATACAGGCTTTTGATGACTTCAATAATTTTAGGGCTGTTGTTGTACACTCTTATGGTTGCCCACAGAGCTGCATGCCAGACTCGGTTAAACTCTTTCTTGAAGTCTACAAATTCATGATTGAGATGTTGTTGGTGCTGTAGGTATTTCTCGCAGATTATTCTGAGGTTGAAAATCCGTTCAGTGGTACTTCGGACAAGACAGCCCTGAATCCTGCTTGTTCTTCAGATATGATTTGTTAAGCTTGGGGTTTCAATCTCTTGAGTATTATTTTCAGGAGGACCCTGCTGGGATAACTGATGAGGCTGATGGGGCGGTAATTTTCACACTATTTATACTCTACCTACCTTCTTTTGACGGCCCCGTTATTTTGACGTCAAAACAGTGTTCCTTTAGGGTTAGGGCTGTGTTAGGCTTAGGGTTAGGTTGAGTTAAAGTCAGGTGCAATTCCCCCCTCTGACACTGTGTACCCCAAATACTGTACAGACTTCTGACAAAATCGACACTTCGCTGTTTGAGACCAAGCGTGTCAACAACTGGCGTAAATGCTCTTGAAATTCTCACTAAAAACCAGTATCATTCATCCAGACACGCTAGCAAGATCTGAAAGAGCATATCGTTCATCAAATTGTACATTTGTTGGATGAAGACTTGTTCATTCCTGGCGGTACTCCCATAGGCAATCTTCAGGCAGTTGAACTCATTGTCGTTCAAGAGACAGTGGTTGTAGAAGAAGAGGCGCAGCTAGTGGCGAGTTCTGTCCAGAAAGAAGAGAAAAAGAACATAGAAAACGTACAGATAGACTTGTCTAATGCAGAGTGTAGCGATGTCGCTCCTTCTTAAGTTCTTGGACACTCAAGCGCTAGAAGATGTTGATGTGGGCTATGCCACTGTCACGGTGGGTCTATTATTACTGGGGCTCTGCACAGTGGAATGCTATTACCCACTCGCCTTTGTCTGCGGGGATCGGCTAGTATAATCACCCTGTGATTAATCTTAATACATTTATATGTTTAGCTCGGTCTGTGTGCGGATAGGTTTATAGAGATAGGGAGAAAATGGTAATAGCTTCAGCTCCACTAATCTACTAATAACTATTAACGACTTTCTGAAAGCCCTCTAAACTAAGAACCTCTAAACCCTCTAACTAAAATCCTCTAAACTAAAAGCCTCTAAATCTAACTAAAACCTTCTAACTAAACATCTAAAAGCCTCTAACTAAAACCTTCTAACTAAAAACCTCTAAACTAAAAACCTATAAAATAAAAACCTATAAACTAAAAGCCTCTAAACTTAAAACCTTTAACTAAAAACCCTCTGTGCGGCAGTTTCCGCCACAGCAACCATAACAACATACAAAATCCACCAATAACTACATTTATATTCCACAAATAACTACATTTATATTCCACAAATAACTACATTTATATTCCACAAATAACTACATTTATATCCCACAAATAACTACATTTATATCCCACAAATAACTACATTTATATTCCACCAATAACTACATTTATATTCCACAAATAACTACATTTATATTCCACAAATAACTACATTTATATTCCACCAATAACTACATTTATATCCCACAAATAACTACATTTATATTCCACCAATAACTACATTTATATTCCACCAATAACTACATTTATATTCCACCAATAACTACATTTATATTCCACCAATAACTACATTTATATTCCACCAATAACTACATTTATATTCCACCAATAACTACATTTATATTCCACCAATAACTACATTTATATCCCACAAATAACTACATTTATATCCCACAAATAACTACATTTATATCCCACAAATAACTACAGTTATAATCCACAAATAACTACATTTATATTCCACAAATAACTACAGTTATAATCCACAAATAACTACATTTATATCCCACAAATAACTACATTTATATTCCACAAATACACCATAATTAAAATAAACACTCCAAACCTAAAACAATAATCTCATAAAACACAAATTCAAAATTACATAACTAGCAACATTCTAAATTTTATTATATTAGCAAGAACACTTCAATAATAAACCATAGATCAGTTACATTCTCATCCAATATCTACACACTGTTCCTGATTTGGCTCGTAAGAGTCCGCTGGCCCTAAAGCAATGACCATGTAATGTAATATCTACACAAAATTGCTTATCAATCACCCCATCCGGTACTATAACAACATTACATTACAAGAACAAACGTTTCTTTAACTTATTTTGCTTGTCATAAACTTCCCATGCGTGTTATAAAATAATTAGCTTTATTCTCAGAAGAGTCCTACGAACTTAATAATAGTTTGTAGACAGGTTTTTATGTTCCAATTTCCCGTGTACACGCAATCATCAAAAGGTCTTTCTTATACAATACACAAGTTGAGACAGAGAGATAAACTTGAAACACTGAAGACGTAAAATAACCAACAGTTGGAACAGAACACAAGTATATGTTTTGCTAATTTTATGGTTCTCTTCTTTCTCACTCTAAGTAGTAGAATAATAATTAAAACGGAATTAAAGAAAGTCCTAGAGTAATTAAATAATAAATAGCTGAACTATAATACGATTTTATCTCTCTCTTTGAAGCAATCCCGTTCCAGGTCTAACAGACAATTAAATTTATCAATTTATGAAAATATTGTATTTATTTACAAATTAGTTTCAATAATCTGTTTCCAACAAGCAAATCATATAATATAAACATTTAAATTACCGGGTCTGTCATGAACAGAATCCAGAATCACCACAGTGAAAAACAGAAGTAGCGTACACAGTAACACAATATTTGCAAGTCACACAAAATAAGCATTCCCTCCCCCCCCCCCCCCCCCCACCCTTTTTTTATTTTTTTTTTATTTTTTACAATCTATCTTTCATTTCACCAAATACACCCAATCCTACATGTAGTCCTATTTCAAATCACAGACACTCTCGGATGCATACGAGAACAACCTTCTGTAATTGTAGGTTATAGTCACACAACACCGCAGCGACTACTGGTCACGTCACATTATTCTGATATCAGCGAACCAGTTGATGGTAAGGGGAAAATAATATGGTCACACATTGGCCAATCCTGGCTTCTAACCAGGTACCTTTCGGTTACTAGTAAGCCTCTCTACCAACTGAGCTACCCGGTGTAGCAGGCCAGATTCACAGGCGCTTGTATCTGGACACGCGAGCGCCTATGCCTGTGACGCGCCTCCCTTTGGTTATCTACACGCGAGCGCCTATGCCTGTGACGCGTCTCCCTCGCGTGTCCAGATACAAGCGCCTGTGGCCAGATTATACCCCGCCTCAAGTATACCCAGGGTATAAACTGGCCTAGCCCAGACTATGCCCCCGTATAAACTGGCCTAGCCCAGACTATACCCCTGGGTATTATCTGGCCTAGGCTCGTTTAACCCTCTCCTGCCCATTATAACCCCCCAACAACGGAAGACCTTATCCTTCACGCTACTCTAATTTATGTGTTGTAATTGTTCTGATGCACTCAGATAGATAGATAGACAGACAGACAGATAGATAGATAGATAGATAGATAGATAGATAGATAGATAGATAGATAGATAGATAGATAGATAGATAGATAGATAGATAGATAGATAGATAGATAGATAGATAGATATATAGATAGATAGGGTTAGGGATAGGGATAGGGATAAGGATAGGGATAGGGTTAGGGTTATTTTTTTAAATATTTTTTTTTGGATTTTTTTTTTTACACGCAAGATAAAGGCTGTTAGCTGAGTTCACTCAGTTGTTTTTTTCTTTTACACGCAAGCAAAAGGCTGTTACCTGAGAGTTGGTCACGCAAACGGTCATGTACAACAAACCCATGAGTGAAATCTCTTTAGGTGGGGGTATATTCTGGGCGCGAGGGGTATGACCTGGCCTAGGCTGATCTATACCCAGGGGGTTAAACCCGCCTCTAGGCTACATTATACCCAGGGTATGAAGTAGCCAGGGGTATATTCCGGCCTGTTACACCGGCTCTACACAACATTCTGTTTGTTTGTTGGGTGGTCCTGATTTGGCTCGGAAGAGTCCGCTGGACCAAAAGCAATAATCATGTAATGTAATGTAATGTTTGTTTGTTTATTATTAAATTATCGTCCCCGAACGCAATATGTATAGAGGACAGGGGACAACACTCTGTTCTCCAAATCCTGCTTTGCTTATATAAATTAACGTCCCCGGACACAGTGCGTATAGGGGACAACTCCAAATCCTGTTTGTTTGTATGTAGATTATAGTCACAGGACACTTTCGCATATAGGTGACTACTGGACCGATTTACACTGACACCAGCGGGCCAGTTGTTGGTAAAGGGGAAAATAATATGATCACACGTTGACCAATCCGGGATTCGAACCAGCGACCTTTCGGTTACTAGCAAGACGCTCTTACCAACTGAGCTACCCGGCCCCACTCCAAATCCTGTTGTAATTGTAAATCAGTTTATAGTCCCCTCTCTTCCCGGTAAGGATTTTCAGAGAGGAGACTATTTTCCTCCAAATCCTGTTGTTTGTAGATTATAGTCACACGACACTTTCGCATATAGGTGACTACTGGACCGATTTATACTGACACCAGCGGGCCAGTTGTTGGTAAAGGGGAAAATAATATGATCACACGTTGACCAATCCGGGATTCGAACCAGCGTCCAAATCCTGTTGTCCAAACAGTCTTTATATAGCGGAGTGTCATCACTAAAATTTTAATGAGCTAGGAAATATAGTACTAACGCAAAGCGAATACATACGCCACGTGCCTATGTCAACAGCCGTCGCTTGTGTATTATTATTATTATTATTATTATTATTATTATTATTATTATTATTATTATTATTATTATTATTATTTAATCGTTCTTATATAGCGCTTTTCCAGCTCAAGAGCTGCTCAAGGCGCTGGCCGATACAGGATCAAACTCTGACACGTGATGTATACACAAATGTAAATATTTACCAATTCACTTCCTCACAACAATACTATTCTTATTACTCAAATATTATTACAAAACGGTCCACTTGCATGTGCTGCTCACTGAAGCAGAAATGGCGGAAAACGGTTAACCGAAAATACCGATTCCACACCTCGATCTCCAAAATTAAAATAGATTTATACTAAAATAAAAAAAACACATAAAGAAACAATAGAGTAGAAAATATAAACATATTATTTAAAATTATAACCTTATTTTAAAAAATACATTGTTTTATCAAAGTCCCAAATTACTATTCCACCAAGGGGACAAACTCAAGAATGTTCGTCACCAGATAGCAAAGCTATTACTTCCCTTTAACAGTCTCAAAAGTACTTCTACACAAAACAAAGTGATCGGATCTATCGTGCGCGTCTCAATCGATGATGATGATGATGATGATGACGATGTTGATGATGATGATGATGATGATGATGATGATGATGATGATGATGATTGCGTTTAATTTCGGAAAACATTGTACTTGTATAGTTGTTGTTGTTTTTGTTTTTTTTAAATAATTGTATTCACTTGGGACTTCATGTCTTAGCCATTGCTTGTCTTCGCATGTATATAGGCGCGCGCTTTGTGTGTGTGTGTGTGTGTGTGTGTGTGTGTGTGTGTGTGGGTGCGGGTGTGTGTGTGTGTGTGTGTGTGTGTGTGTGTGTGTGTGTGTGTGTGTGTGATCTCGATTCCGAGACATATTCCTTAACTTGGCAATGAAATTATTTGACTTTGAGTTGACTTTGATGATGATGATGATGATGATGATGATGATGATGATGATGATGATGATGATGATGATGATGATGATGATGATGGGATTGAGGCGGACGGTGGAGGGGACAAGGAAGGGGTGGGGGGTAAGTAGTATTGAAAAACCTGAAAACCATATCTCCCAGAAGCTGTTATTTGAGGGTACTTGAACGAGGTGATCAGCGATATTGTCCCTTATACGCTTATGTGTCCGGGGACGTTAATCTATATACAGTGAACTTCGGATATAGTAAAGTGCCCTGGGACCAAATAAATCTTTAGTATAACCGAATATTTAATATAACCGAAAATCCGTTTATAGTAAAGTTTTTAAAGTTTACTTTACTATAACCGAAACTTCGTTTATAATACAGTTTTAGAGGTTTACTTGACTATAACCGACTTCGTTTATAATAACGATTTTAGAGGGTTAATTTAGCATAACCGAAACTTTGTTTTTGTTTTAATTTAACGTTTACTAATCCGACACTCTCATTATAAAGAGATAGAAAACGCTGGTCTAAAGTGTATGTGGGTGCACAGGGCCGGATCAATCCATTTTCGAGGGAGTGGGTGGAGTGGGGTGCTAGTCTAGTTCTTTTTAAAATGTATGGTACAGAGTGGTGAAACACCACAAGTAAAACTCGTGGCGCAGTGGATAAGTCGCCGGTTTCCTATGCCGTAGGTCGCGGGTTCGATTGCCGCAAGGGGCGAACGTATGTACTTAGGTCACCGAGGGTTTTCTCCGAGCACTCCGGTTTCCTCCCTCCCTTCAATAATGGTACAGGATGCAGTCAATATAAAAATTCCAATAATAAAAATTCGATTTTCTTCCGTCTTCTAATAGCGATCTCCCTGCCTATACACCACCTGTTTGAGTGATGTATGTGTATTTGGTGTGTGTGAGGGTAAAATGAGACAGGTGAGCGTGTATGTTGGTATAGATCGCCGCGCTTTGAGCCTTGGGGAAAGGCGCGTACATAGCATAGCATCCTGTCCTGTCCTGTAACTAACTGCCTTACATAACGTATTTCCAGTTGAACAAAAACTTCCATCTTCTACTTTCTTTATTTTATTTATTTTTTTTTTGGTTGTTGTTGCCAAGGGGTGGGGGTGGGGGATGCTGCAGCACTCCTAGCACCCCCCCCCCCCCCCCCTCTACCACTTGGATCCGGCCCTGGTGCAAGTAAAGAAGAAGAAAAGCAAAACAAATCAGTGAACAAAATAATGACTTCTCGAATTTCCATCTTTTACCAGGATTTCTGCAGACTGTAATAGTCTGTGTGTCTATTTGTCTGTGTGTTCACGTAACTCAACATCGTTCTAAATTGAGCTGACATTTGGCGCGTTATAGTGCAAATCGAACGAATCGCTTTCGTTATTAAATATTTTAATTTAGATTAATATTTCTGTGTTGGTTTGTTGTCCCTTGCTGAATTCCAAACGAAAACTATGTTTTCCCCTTTTAAAAAACACCCCCACCCTCCCCAGCTCCAGCTCCACACCCCCGGACAGCCGTCTATAAGTCGTCGTGGAGACGTTTGTCTTACCAGAGTTGCCAAGAACAAAATTCAAAGTATTTATTTGAGTGGTTGGACAAGCAAGCTCTCTCTCTCTCTCTCTCTCTCTCTCTCTCTCTCTCTCTCTCTCTCTCTCTCTCTCTCTCTCTCTCTCTCTCTCTCTCTCACATGGCCTTTTCAAAATTTAGATTTTCTTTTTCTTTGTGTTTCCCTTCCCCCCCACCCCCCAATGGGTATTACCTATTGCTATCGTAATTACAGGTAAATAGCAATTACGTTACTTGAGTGAACATTATGAATATGCACTCATCGTCAAGATCTATTGTTTCTGGACACAGCCACATGATAACAAGTGATATTTCACGAAAGTGAAAAGGTCCTTGTAGCCTTTCGTATGAAGCCACCAGAAATCCACGGGAAATAGCTGAAAAAGATACTTTTTTTTAATGAACACTTGCAGTAGGTCCATTGTCCATTATTGGATTCCGTTACGCTCACATATGTTGATTGATTATTTTTGTTTATTAACTCGGGTATTATAAACTCTTCAAGAATACCTCTCTTATAACCCAGTTTGTGTATATTGATTGAAATGTTACAGTATTATTTGTTTATGTCCGTGTGTGTAAGTTCACGTGTGTGTGAGTGTGTGTGTGAGAGAGAGATAGAGAGAGAGAGAGGGTAAGAGAAAGAGAGAGAGAGAAACTGAAAACTGAAACTGAAACTGAAAAATGAGAGAGAGAGAGAGAGAGAGAGAGAGAGAGAGAGAGAGAGAGAGAGAGAGAGAGAGAGAGAGAGAGAGAGTTCATTACCGATAAGAGATAACATGTGAGCCTTCGTGTCCTAATTATTTCAAACCAACCCTTTAATCGGAAGGATAAATCATAAAAGTAGATCATGAATTGTACATGTTGTACTATCGTCATTGTGGAAAAACAAAAAGCTCACAAAATTAAAGCAAACAAAGACATGAACAAAACCTAAACAATATGGTGGATTTAAAAAAAAGATGGTTTGTCTTGCAAAGCCATGCAACAGCTTAGGAATAAATCTCTTCTTTACTTCTCATTTGAAAGTGCAGTCCAGTCAAAACGTTGGTTTCCCAGTTCTCCATTGATTCGGATTCATCTCAGTACAAAAGGTATAATTATAATGTGTTCAACTTATAACACCCTTATTTAGTCATAAACGCATTTCATCATGTATAGCGAAAGTGAAGTCTAATTTGCTTTGTAAGTTTCTAAGCTAGGTACTCTTTTTTCTGCAAAACAGTTAAATCTCTCCTTCAGTTTTTCACTCTCCTTCATAATCACTGTTACTGTTGATGCGGAAATTCCAAATTGTTCAGCAATTTCTTTTTTTTTTTTTCATCTTTTCATCTTCAAGCGCGTGAATTAGATCTATTTTAGGCTTCAGGGTAAGCGTGACGTGACGATGTTGCGTCATTATGAACGTCAGTAACTCTCATGAAACCTTAATACAGTAATCTCCCTTGAAACTTTATTATAAGCGGCAGCAAAACTCGCCAGGGGCCTTAGAAAACACTTTATTATAAGCGGACTTTACTATATTTTTTTTATTATATCCGATTTTTAAAAACAGAGACAAAGAAGAGTTTTGGTCGGGACCAAGACTGGACTTTACTAAAACCGAATATTTACTTTATCCGGCCTTTATTATATCCGGAGTTCACTGTAACTAACTAACTAACCCGGCTCCCCTTATTTTACTTCCTGGGGTGGAATTCATGGCCAGTTAAATTATAGGCGATGGTTAACGTTACCAACATTGGTTTTGTAACCAACAATGGTATCGTTAACCATCGTTTAGCAGATCGCTATTCATGAGCGAGTGTCCACGCATTGTTACTTAACCAAGGCTATTTTTGGGCTGTGCGGGAATATCCGTAAGGGGGCATAATTCAAGCAGCTGTTTTCCTTTTTTCGTCAACAAAATAGGCCTATAACCCATCGGAATCGTGCAGCCGCACGATTAAAGTCTGGCAATGGTGGCGTGATTAGCAAGCCTACCGACAGCATGCTGGATATCATAGTGAGCAAGGAGAGCGAGCTTTTTGTTGGGGTGAAAGGAGAGAAATCACTTTTGATCACTTTGTAGTTTGTAATGTTAGGCCTACATTTTGTTTTTAGACTGAGGTGTCAATTTCTGCCGTTTCTGGGTAGTTTGGAACTTGAAATGTTGTCTTTATTTCGTAGGGTTGCATTACCCTACGAGTATAAACTATACAGATACACAATAAGCCTACACATCACCAGTCAAAATCCAACAACAATATTTTAATAATAATAATATTAACCCGTTTTATTAATATGACAGATTATTAAAGGTGCCAGAGGCATAAAAACAAAGAGTGAGACACACATGTAAAAGTGGTGACAAAACGCCTTGCCGATCACACAGTTTCAGTCTGTCTACCGCGTTCGTTAACGTGATGATATCATGCCGACGAAAACGAAATTTTGATACCAGTTCCACATCATCAAATTTGTCAAGTGGATTACTTCTGTCGCGAAATACTCTCTCTCTCCTCGGAGCTCGTCTCTGTCGAAGTTGCCACCAAACGATGGCCGCCATTTTTAACCAGTGTTCCATTGGTTATCGGGTGGTGCCCCCTCCGTTAAAATAACCATGGTTAGCAACCGTCGTTAACTCTGCTAAGGCCTCATGAATTTAAAATTTCCAGCTTAACCAACGTCGTTAATTTTACCAACATTGGTTAAGCCTTAACCAACGGTCATGAATACCACCCTTGTTCTCTGAAGCGGAACGCATTCGGCAGCTCCGTAAGCTGAACTCTTTCCACGGCACTCCTGGGAGCAATAGACTCTTATCGCTAAAAGTCTCTTTCTTCTTCCTAATTCTTTCCTTCCGCGCCTTGTCTGTCATTTCGTGTCCCATAAAAGGTGCACCTCTCTAATAGAGATTTCGCAGTAGAAGATCTATAACTCCAAGGCAAACAAAATGTAAACGTTTAGTACTGGGGTAGCCTCGTGGCGCAGTGGATAAGTCGCCGGTTTCCTATGCCGAAGGTCGCGGGTTCGATTCCCGCAAGGGGCGAACGTATGTGACTTAGGTACGAGACTATTGAGGTCACCGAGGGTTTTCTCCGGGCACTCCGGTTTCCTCCCTCCCTTCAATAATGGTACAGGATGCAGTCAATATGAAAATTTCAAAAATAAAAATTCGATTTTCTTCCGTCTTCTAATAGCGATCTCCCTGCCTTTACACCACCCGTTTGAGTGATGTATGTGTATTTGGTGTGTGTGAGGGTAAATGAGACAGGTGAGCGTGTATGTTGGTATAGATCGCCGCGCTTTGAGCCTTGGGAAAAGGCGCGTACATAGCATCCTGTATTATTATTATTATTATTATTATTACTGGCTGTCAACGCACGGGAGGGTATTCATACAGCCCTTTTTCGAAAATACGTAATGATTTCATGGAGGATGCCGCCCTGCCTGCCGCCATTGCTTCCGTAGTTCTTAACAATGGGTGGGTGGTATGTGCAGTTGGAGAGAGAATTGCAGCACCAAAGACGAGAACACGTTCGCACTTGCCCTCTACACTGGAACACGCTGATGATGACATGGTTCGCTATTCACTCAATGATTATGAATAATAATGGATGATGAAATCATTAAATAATCGAATTTACTGCAGCCTCGTTGATTCTTGAATTGTTCCAAGATTTGTTATGACACTGTAGACCAAGCGAGTAAAACTGAGGTATCTCTTTGGCGATAATATTACATCTTTTACTTATCTTGAATTCTTGTTTTGATGCGGGGATGAACGTGTCACTGGCGACTTTACTGTGGTCATTGCCATTGCTGTGGTCTCTGCTGTGGATCTCACTTAAATGCCTGTCTCTCTCTGTGCCCCTGTGCTGCTTTTGCATCTATTTTGTTGCTGTCTCTGTGTTCTGGCCACTTCAGTTTTACTGCTGTTCTGTGCTGTTGCGGCTCCGTATTGTCGCGCCTGAAACGATCAGATACCAATGTCTCAGATATAAAATCCATAGCAACACACATGTATAGTTTATGATTCCCCTTTCGTCGAGTATACATGGCATTATAGTATTATACAACGTTAATATTATATGTAATTGCTGATAATCCTTTCTTCATGCTTTCACTTGCTTACCTTACATATATTGACATAAAAATAAAACACTTCCGCCAAATGCACCTCAAACGAGACACTCCGAAATAGATCTAAATCTAAACATAGATCAAATCAATGTTGTGGGATGCTGCCTGAAAGATCTAGGAATCGGCCTAGATGCGTTGTGGCTAAATATCTGATAAACAGTGACGGAAGAATGAAACTTATTTAATAGGCCTACAAAAACAAAACTAAGGCTGCTGGGCCATAGAACCTCACGCCTCACGCCACACGCCTCACGCCTCACGTTTCATGCTCTGGGCCATAGGACTTCATGCCACACGCTACACGCTTCACGTTTCATGCGTCAGTTTTGTGTTGATTAATTGAGATTGAGAAATAAGATTAAAAGAAATGGAAAAGACAAGTTGTATTGAATTTTGTGTTGTTGAGATTAGATCTAGAAAATTGGATACATGTGTACAAGCCCTGAGATAAGTCTGCCACCTTTTGGTTGACTGTGCTATGAATTACAGTAAATAAATAGATAAATCGTATAAAAGTTACCTTTGGGTGTATTCACAAGTTTTTTCAACCCCTCCCAATCTTGTGCTCTCTGGTCTTCATCTTTGTAATCCGAAACATGTGGGTCCCAGAGAAGAGGCCTTGCCCGGACCAACTCAATTAAATTTACTCTAAAGTCATCCATTTTACCATCCAGTAAGATCTAATTTCTTGTGTCTGACCACTTTGGTAAGCTAAAACGTGACAACACGCATCGAAAAAAGTGGGCATGCTCACTTTTCTCTTCACACGTGTAGCCTGAGGCGTGTGGCGTGTGTGAAGTTGTATGGCCCACGCCAAGAGATACCATGTCTGTTCATTTTTATCATCACGCGTGAGGCGTGAGACGTGAGGCGTGAGGCGTGAAGACACATTGTTATTATTGTTTTCGTTGCCTATATTGCTAGCTATCTGGCATCTGTTTTCCCAGTCTAGCCTAGCTCAACACGTACCAACGATGTCGATGGCGCTTGAAGATTGAATCCAACGGTTCGTGAAGAATGGCCTCCAACGCCAGTAACGGCCGGTCGACGACCTTTGGTCACTGGCCCTCACCCCGAATCAGTGGAAAGCGCAGATGGACGCTCTACAATCGGTCGCCGTCAGCTGATTCGTGGAGTCCGTGAACCCCTTGGTACGTCCCTATATCTTTCTAAATATCTTACAACCGGCTTTACTTAACATTAGTTTACAATGTTGGATGACTGACAAAGTGATTTTCTCCCTGGTCAAAATCTCCTTCTCAGTGACGATTTTCCGTTTTGCTTCAAAGGTATCTGGGTCATGGGAACCCATCATGAGTTTGCTATATGGCGCAACCGGTCTGTGACGTATTAGACGAAGACATACAAATCGCAGACTATGAAATTCTATCGAGGCTGAAGATTTTAAAGGTTCCCTAACATTGTTTTTATGAACATCAAGAAACAAAAACTTCTTCTTCTTCTTCTTCTTCTTCTTCTTCTTCTTCTTCTTCTTCTTCTTCTTCTTCTTCTATTCCATTTCACGCTTTTCAAATTTGTTTTTTCCCACAATCGACAAATAAGAACAAGTAGCTGCTATTTTATAACACACACACAAACCCTCACACACACACACACACACACACGCACATGAATCACACCCACACACAAACAGAAAACAAAAGAAAAGATGCTGATTACCCAAAACATATGCTGATTATCCAGCATAAGAATAAACTGCTGATTACCCCTATAGCATAAGAACACGACGCTGATTACCCCTATTGCATAAGAATAAGATACGAATCACCCCTATTTTTTTTCTAGCTCGCTTCCACTTCTTTGAAGAGAAGCTAAAGTAATTTCAGCATCAATATTGAGAGCGTGTCTTATGTTCCCTTGGGTCTATTTTCCTCCAAGGCCTTTGGACTAAACCAGAGAACTGCCAGCATTAAAACTTCACACTAATGGGAAACAAATAGGTTCATTAACCAGAACAATGCTAACGTGGACAAAAAAAACAAGACAGCACAACACAGTGCACAATTTGGAGCAAAGTTGTTCGTCAGGCAGACAACACACACAGGAAAACTAAAATACTACTTCTGAACAGAAACCCAAAAATGGATTCCGTAAGCCGGAACTCTTTCCACCGAACTCCTGGGAGCAATGGACTCTTGCTAGAAGTCTCTTTCTTCTCCATTATTCCTTCTTTCCGCTTCTTGTCTGTCATTCATCGTCCCAAAAAATGTGCAAAATGGGGTTATCAGGTCTATGTTGCTCCAGGCCTATATTCCCGAGGTCTATGTTCAGCCAGGTCGTCCTTGTTCTCCCAAGTCTCTATTCCCCCACATATGGGGTGGCCTCGTGGCGCAGTGGATAAGTCGTCGGTTTCCTATGCCGAAGGTCGCGGGTTCGATTCCCGCGTATGTCACTTAGGTACGAGACTATTGAGGTCGCCGAGGGTTTTCTCCGGGCACTCTGGTTTCCTCCCTCCCTTCAATAATGGTACAGGATGCAGTCAATATAAAAATTTCAAAAAATAAAAATTCGATTTTCTTCCGTTTTCTAATAGCGATCTCCCTGTCTTTACACCACCTGTTTGAGTGACGTAGGTGTATTTGGTGTGTGTGAGGGTAAATGAGACAGGTGAGCGTGTATGTTGGTATAGATCGCCGCGCTTTGAGCCTTGGGGAAAGGCGCGTACATAGCATCCTGTATTATTATAATTATTATTATTATTATTATTATTATGTCCATAACATGATCCTACAGTAAGTTTGTGTGTTGTCTAATGCAGTAACATTTCGTTAATATTTACACACACATAAACACACACAAATACGCATGAACGGACGATCGGGGCTGTTGTTGTTGTTTGTAGATTATAGTCACACGACACTTTCGCATATAGGTGACTACTGGACCGATTTATACTGACACCAGCGGGCCAGTTGTTGGTAAAGGGGAAAATAATATGATCACACGTTGACCAATCCGGGATTCGAACCAGCGACCTTTCGGTTACTAGCAAGACGCTCTTACCAACTGAGCTACCCGGCCCCTAATCGGGGCAACATAGAACTGGGAATTTATTGCCCTGGGGAAACACAGGGCTGAACCCCCTGCAAAATGACGTCAGAATTACAGACGATACTTTATTGTATGCCTTCACAAATGATTTTTACTTCTTAGCAGATGCCCGGGCTGATAATTTGGCTCTTAAAATCAGCGTTCACGACCACTTCAGAGTTTCCATCACAAAAAAATTTGAAAAAAGGCTGTGATTCAGCTATTAGACTTTCCCATTCTCTATCAGAACGATCTGTTTTAGTTACCGTACAACCTGTAACAGCCTGGTTCAGTGACCGAGTGCTTTTTTTTTTTTTTTTTTTTTTTAAATAGATCTATTTACCAGAACACGAGGTTTTGGGTACAGGCTGTATTATGGGGGCTCGGACCTGGAAAGTTTGGTAGAGCACTTAACGTTTAATTATATCTAAATGACAGATAAACGTTCTTATTATCATACTTCGAAATAAATATCATTTAGTAATTACTTTTAAACGATATTGACAAACTGGCTTTTGGCTCGTTGCGATTCCCGACTATTTAAAAATATGGAAATATCTCTATCTATCTATCTATCTATCTATCTATCTATCTATCTATCTATCTATCTATCTATCTATCTATCTATCTATCTATCTATCTATCTATCTATCTATCTATCTATCTATCTATCTATCTATCTATCTATCTATCTATCTATCTATCTATCTATCTATCTATCTATCTATCTATCTATCTATCTATCTATCTATCTATCTATCTATCTCTCTGCTATCTATCTATCTATCTCTGTGTGTGTGTGTGTGTGTGTGTGTGTGTGTGTGTGTGTGTGTGTGTGTGTGTGTGTGTAAAAGAGACAGGGAGGGAGACAGACACACACACACAAACAGAAACATCAAATAGACAGATAGGGGTGGTTAGGTGCAGTAGGTTGAAGGATTGGTACACAGAGAGAGAGAGAGAGAGAGAGAGAGAGAGAGAGAGAGAGAGAGAGGGAGAGAGAGAGAGAGAGAGAGAGAGAGAGAGAGAGAGAGAGAGAGAGAGAGAGAGAGAGAGAGAGGTTTAATGGGGCGACAGGAGAAAGGCTAGAAATGACGGATGGAGAGATAAGACACCCCTTTCCTCTCTTTCTTGTAACGCTATCTACCATCCTAGAATGACGAAGTGTGATTGTGTGGTTTTATCTGAGAATGTGAGGAGGGAGGAATGACGCGGACTGGAGGGCAGATAGGGGGAGGGAGAGGGGAGGGGGGAAGTTGCGCTTGTGTTGGGAAATATGGGTGCGTCGTTGCCTCTCCCTTGCTCGCCTACCTTGGATGAACGATTGTGTGTTTGGCGTCAGTGTGTGTGTGTGCGTGTGTGTGTGTGTGTGTGTTTGTGTGTGTATCATGAGCGTGTGTGTGAGCGAGAGTGTGTGCGTGTGTGTATGTGTGTGTGTGTGTGAGTTGTGTATTGAGAACCATTGAGCTTATTTACAAGAAACGTCCGGTCCATTGACCTAGACCCACCACCCACAAACTCTCGCTCTCTCTCTCTCTCAAACAACAACAACAACATCCGCCTTTTACAGACCCAAACACATACACACACACATACACAAACACACCAACTCACACACACACACCCACCCATTCAAGCATATTAAATATGAAGGTCTCTTAGTAACCCTCGGTCACAGAGTACGTCAGTGTTTTTTTGAGGGTCCGCTATTTTTTAACTATTCTAGATGAAAATGCCAAAAAAAACAAGTTATAAAATGTTCTTATTCACGCTAGGAAATGCCTTTAATATATATGTGTGTGTGTATATATATCCATACATTGTAACAGACATAGAGAGAGAGAGAGAGAGAGAGAGAGAGAGAGGGAGTGTGGGGGAGAGAGAGAGTGGGGTAGAGTGGGAATGACCTTTGGTTTGAGTAGACGTTAACTAAATACTACTACATACATTGTTTTGTGTCTGATATTATGTGCGTTACGTTGGGATGCGTGCGATGTACGTGCGTGTGGGCACCATAGATACGATCGTTTTGTTTTGCAAAGCATGTAATATATAATAGAGTGTATTTATCTTTGATTTGATTTTGCATTGTTGTTAGAAGAAGCTTTGTATAATGTTTATAATTTTCGTTGGTCGATATTATTGGAGAATTCTCTAGAGTTGATTGTTTACTATCGATCGAAGCTTCGCGATAAATGTAGTAACAGCTGAGAAGTTCTTTTATGATGAAGAATTTTGTATGACGTAAGACAGTGATGACGAAGTCTATTTTGATTGGTTGTGGTGCGTCACGCTGGAGTGTTCTAAATTTTTTTGGAGTATAGAGAGACTATATATATGCCGCACTGTTTCAAAAGAGAGTTGAAAGTTGAAAGTTGTTAAGAGAGAATTGTAGAGAGTGAGAAAGTGAAAAGCGATTGAGCGAGTGTATGCAGTTGTTGATGTACGCTGAATAAAGTTGGAAAACTTCATACGACGACTCCTGCCTTGTTGCTGAGTGAACGGGTTGCGTGGATAAACGAATCCGAGTTACACTTATCAGGAGGATTCAAGCATTGGGGCTGAATCAACTACTGATAAAAACTAACAACGAGTGTAACAATGTGGCTACATTAGAATATAAAAGTCATGTCCGATATGATGTGGCTACATTAGAATGTTAAAGTCATGTCCGATATTACGTGGCTACTTTAGAATGTAAACGTCATGTCGGAGCGCTCACAAAAGAGCGCCTGCCATAAACACTACTTGACTGAGCCTTCTTGGACTGCTTCGTTTTAATGGGTACAGGCGCACACAAAGAAACAAAGCGCAGAGTACACACGCAAGGACAGCATAAGCTTCAAGGTGTTTAGCTCTGGCTATGTAAGGTTGATGGCTAGCTTCAAGGTGTTTAGCTCTGGCTATGTAAGGTTGATGGCTAGCTTCAAGGTGTTTAGCTCTGGCTATGTAAGGTTGATGGCTAGCTTCAAGGTGTTTAGCTCTGGCTATGTAAGGTTGATGGCTAGCTTCAAGGTGTTTAGCTCTGGCTATGTAAGGTTGATGGCTAGCTTCAAGGTGTTTAGCTCTGGCTATGTAAGGTTGATGGCTAGCTTCAAGGTGTTTAGCTCTGGCTATGTAAGGTTGATGGCTAGCTTCAAGGTGTTTAGCTCTGGCTATGTAAGGTTGATGGCTTTGTGCTTGCGGTATCAAGTGACGCCCCGTGAGGCTTTCCATATTTTTTTTTGTTTTTTTTTAATAATGTGACCTAATTTGTAGTACGCTGCCTCTTTGTTTGATTGCTTTTACGCTTATGGGAGGTTTTTCACGTCAATAGTGTGGTCTACGTATCTCTTTAATTTTCATACTTATACCAAAGAGCAGCAGCTTATTACGGAAAGAGGGGGAACTTCCATTATGTCCTATACAAAAATGCGAGACGCTCTCACGGATTATTTCCCTTTGCTCGGGCTGGCTATATTTCATCATCTGCTATATGAATGATCTGTGCGTGGTAACTTATTGAGCCTATGCCATTGCAAAAGAACATTTTTATGGCAACGTTTGCAAAAACCAAACTTTTAACCATCATTATTATTAACATTCCGCTACTGCTGTCTTTTTCTTTCTTTTTTTTTTGTTTATGTTTACTTATTGACATTTATTAGGTGCTTTTATGCTGCTTATGTGTGTATGTCATAGGTTCGTTTTCTGCCCTGGAATTTATTATTTTTTAATCAACGACAGATATTTTAAAATTAAATATGCATGACAGACTGTTTCATTTATCCGAAACTGTGTAAATCCGTAATCGTGAGAGAGAGAGAGAGAGAGAGAGAGAGAGAGAGAGAGAGAGAGAGAGAGAGAGAGGGGTTGGGGTAAGAGAGAGCTCTGTCATTCAATCAATTAATCACAATAAAGGACAATAACAAAATGTTTCACTAATAGTGTGAATTTAATTTATATCAGGTGTCCCCCTACCCCCCAACCCTCTCACCTCCCACATCACTGGCTTAATAACATCAGTCACTTCATGGAAAATAATTAATTAATCAGACAGAACAATCAGAACCTAGACTACAACATTCCACGCAATATAGATCTAATGCGCAGAAATTCACAGATCAGAACAAGGACTGAGTTTCTACATTACATTTTTTTACCCGTTTACACTCAAACGAAAAGGGATTACAACAGATCAAGGACCATTTTTGTGCCTAGGTAAGGGGTTATCTTGCACAGTATTTGATCACGAGGAGAAAACAGACTTAGTCTAATTTAACTTGTTAACATAAGCAGTTTGACGAAGCCAAACTGCCAATCTGACAACATCTACTTTTGAAATGTAAGCACAAATATAATAGTCAAACAACCTAGAAACAAAGTAAACAGTGAGCGACATTTTGAACGTAAACTGTCAGCAAGCAAACAGTTTTTGTTTTAGCACATAGAATAGATATAACATGAATCACTGAAGCCTCTCCCCGATTGTTTTAACAACACTGCAGCGGTCTTGGTTTAGGCCTATATAAACACACAAAAAAGAAGTTTTTCGATTGCAATTTACCTTTCTTTGTCTCTTGGAAACTTGAAAAAGAACTTGCCATCACAACTTTTCTTGTATCTGGCATTACGGCAATTGATGGCTGTGCAAAAGTCACCGCCCTGTTTTACTCGTTCGCCTTTTGTCTTTCTGCCACGAGCCATTTTTAGCATGTCGACAAGGGAGCGTAACTCGTATCTTCCGTCTCGCGTTTCTGTACCAAGTTCCCCCTCTTTCTATAATACGCTCTTTGCTTATACTATCTAGTGTTTAAACAATTAAAAAAAAACAAGCCTCAGACTCACTATAGGGGCGGCGCATATTCTATCTCTCTCTAGTCACCATCTAGAGGCGTACCAGACTTCCCTGCTGCACTCTTGCGTGAGAGTTGTGTTGGTCCACTGAGCCAGTCTGCTACTCCTATCCTATCCCTATCCTATCCTATCCTATCCCGTAACTCGGAGGTCGTAGGTGTACCGCAGATGATCGTTTAACCAGCGTACTCCATCTTTCCCTGTCCTCAGCAACCCTGATTGTTTCACTCAGTGTCAAACCAGTCCATTCTCGAATGTTGTCCTCCCACCTCTTTTCCGGTCTCCCTCTTCTTCTACCTCCTTGCACTGTGCCTTGCAGGATGGTCTTTGCTAGACCTGATGATCTGGTGTCGTGGCCATACCATCGGAGTTTCCGTTTTTTCACCACTGTGAGTAGGTCATCCTGTTGTCCAATGGTTTGTGTGATGGTCTGTCGGACTTTGTCGTTGGTGATGTGCTGGGTATAAGAAATGCCCACAAGTCTTCTGCTACTCCTATACACACTAAAATTCTTTAAAAAGCCCCAATTCGAAGGATTTGTTTACTTTTGGCGACAACGGGTTTACCTTACAATTGGCATTGTTAGTACATTAAACAATGACACAGTGGGATTTAGTACTCAAGCCAACCGCTAAACTTAGAATATTTTCCATTTCGGTTTTTAACGGTACATCGATACCATAGCCGTGTGACCGTTGACCCTATTTCTGAGTGAGCCCCGCGGCTTGAACAATGCGTCTTTTGGTGTCTGCAGTAGGGTAAGTTCTATTAGTTTTAGGCGATCAATTTATAACGAAAACCCTTACGAGCAATTTTTTTTAAAATTATGGGTTCTGTCTCTTACCGGCTTTCGCATCTGCTATTTTTAGCTCCAGAATGTTGTCTGGCTATCAAACGGCTGTTGCTAATTAATAGGCACCAAAACGACGAAATGTATTCATTTACAAAACAATTGTAGTTTCCAAAGAGTTATTTTTGTCATTGGGGCAACACTCACTGTGATTGTTAAAAGGAATCTGTCGGGGGTGGTCAGAGTGGGTACCTGTAAATAATTTTCTCCACATCAGTCTTCACATCAGTCGTCACATCAGACAACAAACACACATTCATCACTCAAGCACGTAAGTCGCTCTGAAAAGACGAATAAAATTTTAGTTTTGACATTTTTGCTAGACTGTATTCCATACCATTTATTGATAAAAAAGAGGAAACCGTGGTAACCGGAGAAAATCCTCGGTGACCTGATTTTTTCGCGTCAGCTGTAGATCGAGTGGCCAAGTGGACAAAGCATTTGTCAGGTGCTTGATGCCGCAAGTTGGGATCTTTGGGCGGCTTGACGTTAGATCCTGATTTCTATCAGCGCTTCGAGCAGCTCTTTGAGCTGAGACCGGTTGGACACAAGGCAAAGATTGTCACCGTCGCATAGCTGAAAGTAGCCGGAACTACACTACTACTACTACTACTACTACTACTACTACTACTACTACTACTACTACTACTACTACTACTACTACTACTACTACCCACTACTACTACTATATTGTTATACACGCCTTATTTCTAAATCAGATTCAAAGCGCGGCGATCTGAGACCAACATAACCTACACTCGTACGATACACAACAAACACACATTCATCACTCAAGCACGTAAGTCGCTCTGAAAAGACGAATAACATTTTAGTTTTGAAATTTTTGCTAGACTGTATTCCATACCATTTATTGATGAGAAAGAGGAAACCGTGGTAACCGGAGAAAATCCTTGATTTCTTCGCGTCAGCTGTAGATCGAGTGGCCAAGTGGACAAAGCATTTGAAAGGTGCTTGATGCCCCAAGTTGGGATCTTTGGGCGGCTTGAAGTTAGATCCTGATTTCTATCAGCGCTTTGAGCAGCTCTTTGAACTGAGAAGTGCGCTATTGAAGAACGATTCGTTGTTTGCTTTTGTCGGACAATAAAGTTGTATTGTTTTGTATTGTACTGTTTTGTCTTGTATTTTGTTGTGTAGTACTGCATTGGATTATATAGTGCTGTATTTTATTGTATTGTGTATAGTGTTGTATTTTAGTGTATTACGTTGTATTTTATTTTATTGTAGTGCTTTGTGTTGTTTTATTTTATTGTGTTGTGTTTTATTTTATTGTATTGTGTTTTATTCTATTGTGTTGTATTGTGCTTTATTGTATTGTGTTGTGTTGTATTTTATTGTATTTTATTCTATTGTGTTGTATTGTGCTTTATTGTATTGTATTGTGTTGTATTTTATTGTATTTTATTCTATTGTGTTGTATTGTGCTTTATTGTATTGTATTGTGTTGTATTTTATTGTATTGTGTTGTATTTTATTCTATTGTGT